>CAWUFW010000898.1:2400000-3000000 GCA_963921515.1 Calotriton arnoldi | reverse complement strand
GGAGTGGACTTTCAGCCAAGAGGAACACCAGGAGGCTCGAGCTCCAGAAGACTCGGAGGGTCTGGGCAGAGGTTTATCAATCACTAGCAGCAGCAGAGGGGGAGAATGATGTGGGGGAGAAAAAGGAGGACCAGGGCACAGGTCCTGAGCTGCAGCACTTGGAGGAAGACAACTCAAACCCAGGAGTGGTGCACATTATCAGGGCAGAGAGTAGTAACCCTTCCTATGTTCTGTCCCCATAGGAACTGGAGTATGGAAAGGCTGAGAGTGAGCTCCTGCTGCATCTCACCAAAATAAAATTGGAAGCAGAGGAGAGCGGATGAGGCTGAGAGGGCTTTGGCTGAAAAGAAACTGGCCCTGGAGGAAAGGAGAATGGCCCATGAGCTAAGTCTCCAAGAGCTGGACATCAGAGCCAAACAAGTGGAGTCCGCCAACAATGGTGGCAGAATACCTACAGTATCCACTTGAGACAAGACAGTCCACGTTACCAAGGATCTAGTGCCTGACTTTTTTGTGGGGGGTGAAATAGATAAGTGGTTTGAAGCCTATGAGGCTGCCTTGGGGATAAACAGAGCTAAAAGAATGAAAGGCAACATTGTCTTCTCTCATTGAAGGTTATTCCCACACAACGACTCCAGGTATTACCTATGTCCTCTTACATGTTTCTCATAAATCCTGATTCAGTGCAAGTTCCAGTTTTCTCCCAAATCTGTCGCACGAATTATGCAGTAACTCAGCAACACCATACAGAGGACCTAGGTGGAATCAGTGTGGAGAAAAAGGGGTCGGAACAAGGTGGTTTTGCGGTGTGCTAAATCCGAAACTGCATTTTACCCATTCTTCCAAGTTTGCAGCAATAAGGTGAGGTACCCACCCACCCAGGTGAAAAAACCACAAGGTGTGGTATCAGTATTTTCCCAGGCAGCTTTCCCTCCGGGATATCCCGCCTGAATTGGAATTAGGTTTTCTGCCATACTGACTGAAAGGAAAAAGGATTGATTTAGGGAATGTACCTTTAACCCTGTGAATAACTGTCACAGTAGGCCATGGACGAATAGAATAACTGTCACAGTAGGCCATGGACGAATAGACAAGCATTGCAACATCCTTGGTGGAATGCCGGGATCTAGGCACACCCATTGCAGCAGTGGCGTAACACAGGCCCCCGCTGCCCCCATGGTGTGGGGGGCCCCCAAGCTCCAAGGGGCCTCCACAGCACAGTACTCTGGCCGAGATCTCCTGATTGAATCCATAGGGGGCCCCTCCACGTACCTTGCAGGGGGGCCCCCTCAAGTTTCGTTACGCCAATGGCTTTCCCATCATGTAGGATCCAAAGGTGCACGCACTTAATAATAAGATATGAAATTAAATGAAATCCATGATTAGCAGGCAAATGGTAGGTACCTCTAGAAGACAGCACCTCGCTGAGTTCTTTTGTAGAGACAATTCCTTTGACAGAATGGCGTAGATGGCTTTGTTGAAGTAGCACAGATCCTAACAAAGAAATGATTGCGGTTCAATAAAGCATGGCCTTCACAAAGTATTGACACTGGTAAAAATTATAATTGCAATTAACGTTCTTTTAAAGCACAGCGACAATGACGATGTTTTACTTTGGAATATGGAGCATTTGTAATCAAAAAACACCTGTCTGATTCCAGGTAATCGATTTAGAAAACACCCTCGCGTTCTTAATCTGTTCTTTAGAGTGTGTCGTATTGTGTGTGCTTATTGTCTTGCAATCATTGTCATGTCCCTGGGTCCTTGTCTAATAATAGAACAACAGTCAATTAAGCTCACTGCACGTGAACGTCTAAAGCATCTAAAACATCTCAAACGTGTGCATAGATATAATGCAAGGCATAGGAACAAAACATTAAAAAGTAAGTACAATATGAAAAATTGAGAATTTGGCTCTGATAACTAGTAGGGTGCAAATCCCCTTTCCCACCCTGAAACGTGAGACCAAGTCGAGTGCATATTATTTATTGTCACTTGTCAGTATTCATCAATGGGGATACCCAGTAACGTGCAGAACCTGGGGATTATTGCACTAACCACTGTTCGTTTAATGTATTATTTATTGTCAACATTAGGATTGTCTGCCCAATTTGCACAGGTATAGTCAGGGCCACCCTTCGTGTAGATAGCACGATTTTCATTTCCCGCACCGTGAACAGAAACAAAACGTGCGATTCTTATAGTTTACCTATTCCAAGATTCAAAACTCAGAATAACGTGCAAATTGTTCTCCCACAAAATAAACCACCACATGCAAATGACATTTTTACAGAATGCGCAATTTGCACCTGAGACAGAGCCCACATTGTAATGAAAGACTGATTAAAAAAAGGCAACTGTGTGGGCAATGCAACGATGGCAAGAATGATGCTTAAATTGTTGGACTTAACATTTCTTTAGAATATTAAACAGTAAACGAGCACAAACATACAAATGGTACAGGTGGTAAGTACCTATTAGACCCACCTAAGCCTCAGGACAAAGTATTGGGAAAATCATAAGCACAAGTATAAACAATGTGTAGAGTAAATGGGTGAGGTCACAAACATCTGCAGCACGCACGCAGCTGTGGGATTCCCCTGGGTCTCCCTTGCCTCTACAGCGCTGGATTCTGGGGCTTTCCAAGCTATGGGAGTGGCAATAGTGTATTTATAGGATGCCTCAAGTTCCCCTTCGGACGAGGAAAGCCCCAAGTGACGAAACGGCGCGTGGTCTTTGGGTGTGATATGTTGTATCTAAGGAGGGCAGAATCCCAGCTTGCCTGCATTCTTGTGTGCAGCCTTGGAGCCGGGTGGAGGTAGGTTTTAGTTTTTTACTTATTCGGACAGTGGCTAAGGGCAGGGGTAATGACACTGAATCGCATTGCAGGGGCATAACCTCATTATCGCAGTTCTCACTCCCTTTATTGAAGAAGGTCGTTATTGACGCAGTGAGATAGAGTGGAATCGCAGCAATCCTGCGGCCATCTTGAAATGAATAAGCATTTATGAATTGAATAAGAATGGTTGTTGCACACCTGACTTGCTTATGAAATTGTACCGGTAGAGAGGTGTGTCAGAGACGCTCTAATGCATGGGCAAAATGGGCGACTGCCCAAGGTCCCAACCTTCCAGGGCCAACCTCTCTAGCTTACTTATGCTTATTTCTATTTATCAGCCTTTAATGTATAAGTTAATTTTGCTCGGGAACATAGGCTTAACTTAGCAAAAAACAAGGGTAATATTCAAAATTGTTCGAAACATGGCCTCCAAAAGATTACTTGCCCAGCGTCCTCTATATCCTTAAAATGACACCAGTGTGCTTTTGTATAGGGTTACGTCTGGAGTAGATTTCTTATTACTGTCGGGCCCCTGTTTTATGCTCTAGAATTAAAGAAATAAACGGGAACTTTGGTAAAATATCAATCAATCGAGTGCAAATTTAAAAATACAGTTAGCTAGGTATACCAGCAAGTATTCAGTCCCAGTGGCAGGTTGCAGTTAGAAAATAGGGGGCAGGTGTACAGAGGAGATTCACAGGGTTAAGTCTGATTCACACAAGGCAAAGGTGTGACATACTCAGGTATAACGTATGCATGATTCACAAAGGTGCATGTCCAGGTGTAAGTGTGTGATGTAGATGTGCATATACTCTCATGCAACAATTACCCACACGTGGGTTTCTTCCTGATCTACAATTGTAGGCGTTCCCATGGATGTGGTAGACGATTGGTCAGGGAACATTCTATGAAAATGTGGTGCATACACACTCAAGCCCATCATTTAAGTTCGAGAGTTAAAGTTGGGAGTTATACCCAGTTGGATAAGGTAACCACTTGATATTACCCCATTGATGCACACTTCTTCCCTTAATGCTTTGAACTAAACAAGAGGATCAGACTTCCACTGAATGGTTATTCATAAATATTTGTAAAACATTTGTTGAGCGCATCATTGACATAAACGTGGCACTTGAATGATCTAGGTGTTGGAAAACGCGTGAAAAAACCAATGTGCCCTGTTTTCACGGGGGCGAGGGAGGGGAGAAGTATTGAGAAAGTCTAGAAAGAAGACGCCTGTTTGGTAAAGACTTTAAAATACAAAGATAAACGTTATGATTACAATTTTCCAACCATTAACGTGTAACTTACACGAGTGAAATATAGATACAGGTTTTTTAATGTATTGTTTTATTTTGAATTTCATAATATGACTATCAGCTCGAGAGTTCTTTTCAGTTAAGCTGTTAAGGAAACGAAGGGGACAGGGAGATGAAATGACAGAAAAGAGCAGGAGAGGATGTAGTGAGTCTAGAGGAAAGATATTGGTCGAACAGTGGGTGTTTTTCTGACATCTATGCTCATGTGGTTCCAAAGATGAGGTGTCCATCTAGGGAAGGATTGGAGTGATATCCTAATAGTCCTGAATTTCTTGGTTTCCAGTCGTACTCATGTTTCTTACTTATGAGATCGTTCAGAACTGTCCAAGACATTGAGGATGATGTACAGGTAGGTGGGGTGTTGTAGACACAGAACATCTGGCTCCAGTTTCCTGGAGTAAATTTAATACATTTCAGACTAACAAGCAGTTTGTGCTCAGGTTATAGAAACATGCCTGTAAATAGTGTCTAACATTTTGTGCTCGTTTAGTAGAATTGTAGGTGATCCTAGATGTTGTACACCCCTTTATTGCATTATCTACAACAACATGACAGCAGAGATGTATTCTTAGCACTGAGCTCCCAATTTTGGGGATTCTGCATTCTGTAATAGCCAAGATCACCTGGGCCAATTACTAGCAGTGGAACTACTAACCACAACCTACCAAATTGTGGGCCAGATAACAAAATTTTCATTTGGATAAAGGGTCCACAAATTGAGCACCAACTTGTTGTGAATGCAAAAGAAGTTTGAGGACACACCTATGCACTACTAGGCTGGCTCATAAAATTCGGAATCACAATGGTTCAGAATCTGACTTGCCTCGCCTATATTTATGAGGTTGGTCTGTAATTGTAACTCACTACGATTGGTGGCCGTCACAGTGATGTTGGCCTGCTGGGGCCAGCAGGCCACCATGTCTGTAATCACTTTGTCAATAATTGTTTTTTTTTTTTAACTGCAACCATTCTTTTTACAGAAATGAGGGCTATGTTAAAAGAACAACTCTAAACCTTTTAAAAGACTAATGGAGTTAATTAGTTAGAATGAATAGAATTAAGACTTGACAGTGGCCTCCTGGACCAATACACACTCCCCAACAAACATTTTTTATAGTCACACAGGGGAATGGGTCCCAAGAGGACTCCTTCCCTTTTTGTTAATGTCCTACCACCCCATGTTGGGAGTGGGTAAAATACCAATGTTTTGGGACTGGATTTCAGTCACAAAACATTGACACCTACCATAACCAATCAGCAGTTGGAAATGGACAACATAAAAATGGAGCTTCCAAATACTGGTTTCATATGCCCTATTAAATCCATTTTGTGATTCAGTAACCTATTACAGAATCACTAAGTAGGTTTATTACATTCCAAAAAGACATTTAGCAGTTTAAAACCCAATTTAGTGAATTGCTGGAATTGGAACCGCTAAATGGCTTTGTACACCTGGCGCCTAATCTTTCATCTCAGCTTTTATTGCTACTTCAAGTGACTAATACTCCTGATTTTTAGGTCGAGCCTAGAGTAGCGCGCAAGCGCTGCTTCTGGCGAAGACTTTATGTAGTGGGCTTTTCAAAGCTGATCACACGCTCGTGCACAATGGCCTTTTCCGTGCGGTTACCCGCACGTTTCAGGCACGATGCACAAGCGTGTGGTCAGCTCTGCACGCTGCCGCGCTCGCTCGCCACCGCTCCTCTCGTACCCGCTCCTCTCTTGTTTGTTGTAGCACGCGACACTGTTTTACAGAAGGCAAGCCATTTTCACCTAGAGTCCGGCGGTCTGTCGGTTCCAGGGATACCGCATCTAATAGCATTTTGGTAAGCTCTCCAAGATAACTTAGTGCTTTTATAAGTTTCTGGACTTTATTTGGCAATATATTCAGTGTTATGACTGAATTTCGGTTTGGTGTTGTTGCAGTCAATTGTGGACCATCAGGAGGACTCTTTTTACTAGCATCTGGGCACAGAGTGGCTTCCAGTATTCGTCGCATTATTGAGTAAGAGATAAGCCCCATGTGATATTTTGCTCTGCACTTTAGTTAGAGGTGGGCTCACTTTTATTAATCGATTTCGCTTTTTACATTCCCTGTGTTATGCAGGATTCCCTGGCGTTATCAGCAACCCGGGTTTACGGGGCAGTGAATATCTGCTACTAGGAACGGGCAGTCGACCCGACTTTTGAGTTTTTGAGTTTGATAGTGGAGGTATAGTGTTTGGTTTAGGATTTTATCTATTTTGTGCGTGGTACTAATTAGGGGGGTCAGCATGTCACTTTTAGGGGTTGATTAAGGGACGCACAGTTGGGCTTAATACCTGTGGGCTTTTCTTGATCTATTAGTCACATCATGATTCCATCTCTCTCTTTCCCATCATGTTATACTAATGTCTTACATTCAGGATTTGGTCTTTCTAGACTATACATCGCTTGTTAAACAACATGTCACTCTTTTTCAGAGTTGTAATCACTAACTACCCCGGATACTAGAGGCCTATTGAATTATGATTGTTCTTGTAACAGACAACAAAGTTCCTTTATTATACATATGTTCATTTGTAGATTTCCCCTGACGAAGGGTGATTGTACAATCCGAAATGCATTGGGAGTTTTGAAATCCATGTCAGACTACGCTACTTTATTTACGTATCAACAGGAGAGTTTGTTGAAGCTTTTACCTGTGAATAAAACAAGTTGAAGACTCACATCTACATGAAGTCCTTCCAGTTTAATTTTTGATTTTGTAAATTTGAAGAATTTTTGGTGTATTTGATAACTCTGTCAATCTTTGTGTCACTTGCAGTTATAAGTCATTGATTAGCATTGTGTTTAAACACTCAATTGGAGTGCAATAGGTAGTGCGCACTCTGTCTAAGACTATCAGTCCTAGATTTAGTGCTTCACTTTCTAAAAGTGACATTTTCAAACGTGCAATTTAAAAGCCAACTTCACTAAAAGATGTATTTTTAAATTGTTAGTTCAGGGACTCCAAAGCTCTACCTCTTCCCAATTGAAAGTTCCACTTGTAAGAGGTTACAATGCAGCTCCAATGAACCTATGGGAGAGATAGCCCTTGCAATAGTGAAAAACAAAATTGGCAGTATTTCACGATCAGGTCATGTAAAACACAACAGCACATGTCCTAGCTGAACTCGGACAAGACAGAGGTCCTCATCCTTGGTTCCAACCCTTCAGCCTGGGACGACTCCTGGTGGCCAACATCACTGGGAACAGCCCCGCCACCCACCGACCACGTACGCAACCTAGGGGTCATCCTCGACCCCACCCTCTCCATGACTAAGCAGGTCAACGCCGTTTCCTCATCCTGCTTCAACATCCTCCGAATGCTCCGCAGGATCTTCAAGTGGATCCCCACCGACACAAGAAAAACAGTCACCCAGGCCCTCGTCACCAGCAGGCTGGACTACGGAAACGCCCTCTACGCAGGAACGACGGCTAAGCTCCTGAGACGGCTGCAACGCATCCAGAACGCCTCTGCACGTCTTATCCTCGACATCCCCCGACGCAGCCAGCATCACACCCCACCTGAGAGACCTGCACTGGCTCCCTGTCAGCAAGAGGATAACCTTCAAGCTCCTCACCCACGCACACAAAGCACTCCACAACTCCGGACCAGCCTACCTCAACAGACGACTCAGCTTCTACACCCCCACCCGCCAGCTCCGCTCGACCAGCCTCGCCCTCGCCACAGTCCCCCGCATCCGGAAAACGCACCGCCGGCGGCAGATCCTTCTCCCACACCTCGCTGCCAAGACCTGGAACACCCTCCCCACCAACCTCCGACAGACCCAAGACCTACTGGCCTTCAGAAGACTCCTCAAGACCTGGCTCTTCGATCAGTAGCAGCACCACCCCCCTCTTCCCCCAGCGCCTTGAGACCCTCGCGGGTATGTAGTGCGCTTTATAAGTGACATGATTGATTGATTGATTGATGTCCTACCTTTCACATACACTGCACCCTGCCCATGGTGCTACCTTGGGCCTACCATAGAGGATGCCTTACATGTAGAATGACTATTGGCATAGCCACTAGGTCTGACTTCTGGGACCTTATAAGTGTTTAACCATGCAACAGTTGATGTTGATGCACCAAGGATATTGTGCTGCATAACTAAATACTTATAAGGTCCCAAAAGCGAGACCTATTGGCTATGCCAATGCTTGTTTCACTCGTGCCTGTAAAAGTAACAAGTGAGAAGACAAGGCGAGCTATCTGAAGCTGTAGATTGCAAATAAGCTCACCTTTGCTGCATGGTTTGCAGTCTCATATAAACGCGGTCAACACCATTAGCCTAGGTGCATCAATAGACTTTGTGGACCCCCACTCCGATTCTTAGTACAGTAGGGTCATTATTCAGTTCATGCCTTGAGGAGCCTTATCTCATCACCAGGAGAAGTAGGCTATTTGCTTTCATTTCTTGATGCAGAGTGTTCCTTTTCTCCCCTGAGGGCTTACGCTTGATTCCCAGCACAGTGGTTTCATCTCCTGCAGTTTTCTGCTTGCTTCCTGCAGCCAGCGCTTTGATTCTCGGTGCGGTGAGTTTATCTGTTGCTCCCTCCTGCACCACGATCCCCGATGCTGAAGAGCCCTTTCCTATTTCCCACATCATGATCATTGGCCTATGTGGTTCTTTAACCTGTAGCTGGCTCTTTCTTCAGTTAATTAGATTCCAGTGACTAGAGAGGGTATGTTGTTTTGTTCAGCAGACTTGTCGTTTTCTTTGTCCCAAGGCCCTTTTTTGCCAAGCTGGGTGTCTTCTCCAGCAACACTCGGCAGCTTATTTTGTGAATCATTTAAATTTACTGGTATGCTGCTTCTAAATTGGTCTTTCGTGGGAGATGGTTCTATTGAGACCTCTAAGTCCCTGTGGGATGCCGGGGAATGTGTGATGGCCTTTTTAGTCCCCCCTCATCATCTCTACAGAGGCAGCTGTATTAGGCCTCCTCTGTACATGGCCATAGAAACATCAAAACTAAGGTGAGACGTCCCACAACTTGCACAACCACCAGCACCACAACTCCTTTCCAAAGAGGATTAGAAACCTAAAAAGGTCTCCCATCCAAAATATTCCAAATTAAAACGGAGGAAGGGCCTAGAGGTGCTTATATATTGTTTATACCAAACTGATAAAGTAACCATTCTTCCTCTGGGAAACTGAAACTGAAAAAGGCCTCTCCATTTTATGCTATAGGGATAACAAAAGTCAAACTCATATGTGCAAACACACTGGCTAAGCAGTACTGAGGAGGTAGCTCACTTCTTCCTGATCTGACCCAGGATGGATGAAAATGTACTCCAAGGATGGAAAAGAGGCAGATATAAGCCAATGATCTAAGAGCTTAATTGTACCTTCTCCAATGGTATGGCATAATTTAAGAACCTGACAAGAAGTCTAACTACCTGGACAGCCACAACCTCCAATGGAATGGCACTGTTAGTGAACTTGATAAGAAGCCTCAATGTATGCTCAACCCAAACCTTCTCTACCCCATATAGCTCTGTTTGGCACAATTCAATCTGAGTTTGTCAGAATTCCCTCTCTTGTTCTCTGTTCCATCAATACAGCCTCCATCATTGCCTTCTGCAACACCTTCTTTCTCTTGCTTCTGCAACTCCTGCAACTCCTTCTTTTTCTAAAAACATCTCTCTAAAACTGGAATCAATCCTTTAAAATCACCTACCCTCTGAATTTATCTATGCTATGCAGAACATCAAACATAAGATTTTATGTGAATTCCTAGAAACTCTGTTTGCTGACCAGTATAAAGAAGCTTGGAAATTGACCCTCAAAACTTATCTTCTACCTTTTACTCACAACACAGACCATTAGGTTAACTATCTACATACAACCCTAGCTATCTCTATAACTACTGGCATTCTCTGTAGGCATAAATATTAAAGTCTCACCCTTAACACACTTTAATGGCAATCCTTCTATTTCCAACTGGTTTAGAATCTGACAGGTGGTACTTCATCCATCAGGGTGGTGGAGCACATTACTCCTACATGCCACCCTAGTTCATCCGAAGGTGTTCTAGAAAGGAAGCGCACTACTGGAATGAGCCCATGGGCTGCAAAATTTACATTGTTTTAAACAATATATTAACCACATTTGACCAATAATACACATCACATTTTTGGTTAGTTTAAAAAATACTTCATTAACAGATGGAACTCTTAAACATATATTTATCAATGGATTCTAATCCCAACAATGTTACATCACAATGATTTTTTGGATTAGAAAATTTGATTTGGGAGCGTGGCCTGGCAGTCCAACATGGCGGACATGCCTTAGCGAGGCTCCCTTAGCCCCGTAGAAATCCAACAATAATCCTGCTGCATCGGCTCATCAATTCACCTCTCTGACCCCGCACAGCTCCTTGCCTTGCCCTGCTGTCACCCGAGACCCCCTCGAATTTGCCTGCAGTGGTGTGTAAAGTGGCCTGCGGCTGCGGCGATGCTGAGGCCTAGAGATCACCGGTCTCTGGGAGGAGGACACTCCGGAGTGTGCGGCGCACTGCAGAGAAGGGCCGCGGTGCATCCAAGAGAGGCCGCTGTGGTGCGATGCATCTCCGGCGGAGAGGAGCGACCCTCATGTGATGACGTGAAGGTGGCTGGACCGGGGACGCGGGCTGCAACTACCCTGATTGATGCCCTGCACCCAGGCCTCGGCAGCCATATTGGGCCGCGGTGCAGTCATCCTGGGGCTGCGTCGCTGTGAGCGGCTGAGGGGGTGCCCCGACCGCGACTCTCCAGCTGAGGGCTTGCCTGCTACACGGTTCCTAACGTGCGGGATCCATGACCTGGCATGGACTGAAGGCGACTGGACTGGGGATGCGGGCTGCTACTGCCCTGATCGACGCCCTGCACCCGGGCCTCGGTGGCCATATCGGGCCGCAGTGCAGTCATCTCTGGGCCTGTGTGCGGCTGAGGTGGGGCCCTGACCGCAACTCTCCTGCTGGGTGCTTGCCTGATGCGCGGTCCCCGATGGGTGGGATCCGAGGCCTGGCGTGGCCTGATCGACGTGACTAGATTGGGGTGACGAGAACACTGGTGAGATCCTTTCTCCCCCCTTGCTCCCCTCTCGTTGGGACCGGGTGGAGCTCCGGGTGCGTTCAGCGAAGTGAGGCGGCCCTGGTCATCACAGCGCGGCCCCTGCCTGGCCTGGGGGGTGCCTGCTGGGGGTGGCCTCAGACTTGGGGATACTTGACCCCCTCCGGAATACATTGGCTCAATTTTACGGCTTTGGGAGCAGAGATCGGAACTGCTTAGAGACTGGTATTGACTGCTCGGGCCGTGATGGCTGGGTTGTGGTGCACGTCGCACGGCCCTGTACAGCTTTAATAAACGTGGTCTCTTCTGCACAACACAGTCTCCTCTCAGTGGGACAGGGTGGCGGATCAACACCGGACGGCAGCAGAGATCGCTCGCCCCAGAGATCGGCAAATTGCAGCCCGAACGAAGATGAGCCCTGGGTGCTCTGCCCGTTCATTGCCCACCCAAATTGAAGCCGGAGGCCAGGTGTCCCCAGACCGACAGAGACTAGGGCTTGTAATCTTTAACATCCCGGATCCACCCTTCGTGTAGCCGGATCATAGGGGTGAATGGGGATACATGCTAGGGGGCGTGGGGGTGCCCGCTTGCAGAAGCGGCCGAGCTAGACCTCGGTGCAGCTTGTGAGTGTAGTGCCTCCCCAAATACCATCTCCTGCCACCCCATTGATCTGGTCCAGCTAGATTCATCGGCCCCATCGCAGTCCGACGCACCAGTATACAGCTGGGCACGCGCCTAGGGGTGGCCCCCCACATATCCGCACAAGATGACTAAGGACAAACTGCCCAGTGCCAACACAAAGCAAATACACCAGCGCAGTGGCCCAAGCACCCGACCCTGGGGACCCGACATCGCCCATGCCAGATAATGCTGCTTTGTTCGCAGCTATCACGCAATCTAGGGATATGCTGGAGGCCAAGATTGGAGCGGTTGGCTCAGATGTCATGCTACTCAGACAGGACCTCCGTAATGCGGTGCAACGTATTACCGAATCGGAAACCCAAATTTCGACAGTGGAAGACACAGTAAATACTCTTCAAAAGAAAGTATCCACATTAGAGACACTCACGAATGGCCTGGCAACACGGGTGGAGGATGCGGAGGGACAGGCCCGCAGGAATATCCCTCACTTCATTGGATTTCCCGAGGCCTGCGAGGGTGGTAGCATGCATGACTTCCTTACCAAATGGCTGACAGACTGGCTTCCACCCAACTCAACGCCTCCCTGCTTCATAATTGAGCGTGCACATTGGCCTCTTCTACAGAAACCACCACCCGGAGCCCCCCCAAGGCCAATCATTGCTAGATTCCTAAACGATAAAGACAGAGACGTTACCCTACAATAAACCAGGCTAAAGGAAGCCCATACCTACACCTCCCACCACATAATGATCTTCCCAGACTACACTAGGCTGGTTCAGCAACGCCGGCAGTCCTTTGTGGAAGCTAAAGCCCGCCTGCGAAATCTGAAAATCCAGTGTTCCCTGCTGTTCCCAGCCCGCCTGAGGGTATCCTACCAATCACGGACACACTTCTTCGAAACACCGGAGGTGTTCAACTGGACAGATAACGTTGTGAAACTCAAACCCCACACTCCACCAAGGATAGATTCTGACTCTTCGTCTGGAGGACCCAGTCATAATCTCTCAAAGGTCACCGACAAGCAACGCCATAGGTCGTGCTCCAAGAGATGAACCAAAACTCTGAACAAGTCCCACATGCAGTCGGCGGGAGGCCAGCTGGAGCTGACAACATCCTAACCAACTCCTGCAGAGCTATACACTGTTTTATAACATGCTCGACAGCAAGAATATAAGGGCTATTTTTGTACTCACATTCCCTTGACTCTTAAGACATTTTTATGTTCAATGGATGTTCGGGGATCCATTGGCAGGGAGTAGATTCTGCCCCCCATTGGGGGTGGGACTCCCACTGCGCCGCAACAGATGCTTCAATGTTTATGAGGTATTGGGGTAGGAGGGAGGGGCGGGGGTTAATGGAAAGTTATTGTTTGTTTTCAGTGCCATAATTCTTCACTACACACACAGTTCCTGTCGGGCCACGCCATTCGTACGTCATCTCACAATCATAAACCCCACCGCCAAACATGCCACCAGCCATGACCGATGCCCCAAGAAGGAGCTCCATATTATCAGCTGGAATGTGCGTGGCCTTCTAGATTAGATCAAATGAGGAGCCATACTTCGCCAGGCTAAACGCTACAAAGCAGATGTCCTGCTTTTACAAGAAACCCACCTGTTGGGTATTAAGACACCGTGCCTTGCATGGTTTGGTTACATTCAGACTTTTCACTCCGGGTTTACCAGGGGCTCCCGCGGCGTAGCAATCTTAATTCACTGCAGCGTTCCTTATGTACATGACAAGACATGGTTGGATCCCCGGGGCAAGTACATTATAGTATCAGGTACACTACACGTTGAGCAACTCATTCTAGGCAGCGAATATGCCCAACAGATCAAGAATTCACATATTTCTCCACTGTCCATGAGTCATTCTCTTGCCTTGACTACATTTTCATACCTGCAACCCACTTCCACAGACTTGAGACAGCAGAAATTCTTCCATGGGGCCTCTCCGACCACTCCCCTGTGTTGCTGCGACTATACACCAGACATTCCCCATTCCGATGGCAGCTCTCGCCATCGCACCTGCAGGATGAGCAATACAGACTACACATGCATACAGCCAACTCAGATTATGTCTCTTACAATACAGGGAAGGTAGAGTCCCCCGAAACCCTGTGGGAGGCTATGAAACCAACTCTCACTGGGCGTAGATATTGCATTCTGCACAGCACAGCGTAAACAGCGCTGTGAGAAGCTGATACAGACGGAGGCCCAAATCATAGACTTGTAGCACAGGAGTATGGGGAGGATGGGAGCGTGGCACGCAGACAATTACTTAGTGCACAACAATTATATGCCAGCGAACTCTTAGATGAGGTTAAAGTGGCATGGTTAGCTACCCGCAGTAGGATATATCAGTGGGGAGACAAATCCAGTGCCCTACTCCACCGCCTCTGTCAGTAGACACTTTGTCCCTTAGCCAATCTGGGTATTCATGGTCCCGCCGGGGAGATACTCACTGATCCAGTACAAATTGCGGCGAGCATCGCCGATTATTTCACAGACTTATACTCTCCTAGGGAGACCCTTCCGGCAGCTACTATCCACCAGTTCTTGGATGATCTGCCTCTGCGGACCCTAACTGACTCGGTGAGAAAAGAACTGGATGCCCCACTGACAATCGAGGAGATTCAGAGTGCCCTATCTGATATGCGCTTGGGCAAAGCACCAGGCCCGAATGGCGTCCCGTGCTAATTTCACAAAAAAGTACCAATCTCAACTGACAGCTCCCTACTTAGCTGCACTTAACTCTGCTGTAGATAAAGGGTGCCTCCCACAGGATTGGTGACACGCGGAAATAGTAGTCTTCTTAAAACTAGGTCAATCCCCTGAACTCCATACCTCATATCGCCCAATATCTCTTCTTAATGTAGAGGCTAAACTCCTTGCCAAAGCCATCGCCAATCGCATTGTACCACATAATACGGACCGGATTCACCCTGACCAAGCTGGCTTTATGCCAGGTCGCGCTACACAACACAATATTCGCGTGCCCATAACGCCACCACGACGTTGGTAGGTAGATGGACCGGCGGTGCTCCTCCTTGCAGACATTGACAAGGCCTTTGATTCGCTTAGCTGGACATACCTCTGCACTCAAGTCGACTGAACATTGGTCCCCGCCTCCTCACCTATATTCCCTTTCTCTACACCGACATTACCACTACTGTTCGTGTGGCAGATTCGACCTCGCAGACCTTCTCCATTGGGCGAGGTACCCGTCAGGGCTGACCCCTACCTTTTCACATTGGCTATGGAACCGCTCGCAGCTTGGGTAAGGATGGACGCCCAGGTCTGTGGCTTTGAGTGGTCACAAGAGGTCTCGGACCACATAGCGTTATATGCGGACAATGTACTGTTCTTTCTTACACACCTTAATAGATCAGGCCCGAGGCTACTTTAGATTATGCAGGTCTTTGGCGAGACCTCTGGTCTTCATATGAATGCTCGTAAGTCCTTCTTATGGCCACTACCAGGTGGATGCCAACTGGGCGAATGGACACGTGAGGTGACAGTGGTCCCTGATGGGTTTAAATATCTTGGGATGTTTTTGTCGGCCTCCCAGCCACTTCATGGGATAAAAATCTAGCCCCACTATGGGTACAGGTCAAGGAGCAGGTGCGCTCTTGATCGCACTTACCACTTTCCCTGTTTGGCAGATCTGCTATATTCAAGATGGTTTTCCTGCCTCGCCTACTCTATCAACTTCAAAACCACCCTTATCCAAAACCACCCACCTGGTTTCGACAAATGAATGCAATCCTCGGCCACTTCCTCTGGGGTGGGAGCTCAGCACAGGTGGCCCTAAGAACCTGTTTTCAGTGTACATACTGCGGCGGTATGGCGACTCCAGACGTCCAGGCATATCATGCTGCTTCACACCTTCTTATCCTTAATGACTGGTGGTATGGGGACAGACGAGATCCAGCTTATGCGGTCGAACATTGGTTAATGGACACTATGTCACTACATACGATCCTATATTCGGGTCAGACGCTCAAAATTTTGCCGCCAGCAACTAGGAAGGTATTTGTGACTTGGAGGCAAATGCTGCACCGAATGGGGTGGTGAGGTAATCTGACGAAGGAGACTCCCCTCTGGCACAACGGCCTTCTACCACAGTTATCAATGTTGTCCGGTTTTGGGGGCTGGGAGGCCATCGGCATATCTACGGTGGGGGTAGTTCTACATGGTCAGACTTTAAAGTCCTTCCAGGAGCTTCAAAAAGAATATGACATGCCCCGCTCGCAGTTTTTTAAATACCTCTAATTCCGCCATGCATTCTCCCCCTACATTGCACACCAAGAAGACATACCCGAATTTAATACTATCGAGGCTAAAGTCTTTATGGGGGAATTAGGTGACCACAAAATCACCAAGATATACCGAACACTCGTGACTAATAGCCCCACCACACTGGACAGAACACGTGACGCCTGGCAAAAAGACATAGGCCCCCTAGATGATGATGACTGGGCAGAGGCTCTGCGAAATCGCAGACGGCACTCTCATACATACCATGTGGTAATGTACAGTGCTCTCGAAGTTCTGGCGGGGGTGGTCACTTGTATTTCGGAAGTGTTGGGATGGGATATTCCATATTCACCATGACTGGCCATGCTACATATCACTGAAGGAATAGGGGGCAACAGGTACAAGTGCCATTTACTACTACTTGGCCTTACATTGGCGAAACGTGATATCACCAGGGCATGGAAAGAAACGTCCCCGCCATTAGTTGGGGTGTGGAAGAGGGGCCTTGATTTCTTCATGGGGCTAGAGATACCAATATTCAAGGCGAGGGGGTGTCCTCAAAA
This sequence comes from Calotriton arnoldi, assembly GCA_963921515.1. Lineage (NCBI taxonomy): Eukaryota > Metazoa > Chordata > Amphibia > Caudata > Salamandridae > Calotriton > Calotriton arnoldi. The sequence continues at coordinate 2,983,300 of CAWUFW010000898.1, read as the reverse complement.
ATACCTCAAGATTTAGAAGAGGTGGGAAGACTATCAGGGACTATATTTGGAGCCCATTCCCCCCGCACCAACAAGTAGGGAATTGGTGTGATGACAGGTTGATGAGAGACAAATTGAGATATAACTATACAGTCATTTGATTTGGGTGGCTGGGTACTACAGGTTTTAGACTTTGTATCAGATACATGGCACTGCTGTTTATTGTTTAGGTACTTGTTCAGATATTCCCAGATCCTAAACAGTTTTATTTTGATATTGCAAATGTTGGCATCAACACTGCTACTATGTATATTGTATTAGTGAAAACCCTGGATACACCAGGGCTGTTGGCAATAAAATTTTGTTGAGAAAAAAAAAGAAATTTTGATTTGAATACATTCTCGAAATAGTTCACACAATTACAAAATACGACGTGAATTAAAATCCAAATACATTTCGGGTGATGCCACCCTTCTTCAGGGGAAGTTGTAACATAAGTAGAGTTATCTGATTCCCAACTCCAAAGTTCTGCATGTTATTGTAAATCGAAAACGCTACGGCCACGGACGAACTCCCGACCCTTTATTGACCTCTCCGCGTCTTCTGTCAAGCTCGAGTTCTTAGCGAAAAGAAGTTCCCTCTTCTATCAACAAGTGGCACTGCATGCCGTGTTCCGGAACACGGCGTGCGGTGCGCTTGTTGATAGGATAACTCCCAGCTCCCATGCTACCCAATCTTGTGATGACTTCAATTGGCTATTCACCGTCTCAAAAATCATCTCTTTCTCTTCTCTCTATCCTGTCTAATTACTCTTACACTAATCCAACCAATACCGTGGCCCTCTCGCAACCCTCAACCCCATTGATTTACACTCCAAATTCTTCATTCATCCTCCCAACCAAGTGCTCAGCCTAACTAACCCTCTTTCGCTCCCTTGAACAACCATCCTACAATGGCTCTCATAAGTCTACTTCCCTCTTACACTTCTGCGATTCAATCTCAGTCTCCTGGCTTTCTCTGTTTCCTCCTTCCTGGCCATATTCTGTACTCGCCTCAGCTGGATGATGCATTCATCCTCACAACCACCAGTCCTCCTACTACATCAATAGCCATTCCAAACACCCCTCTCGTAAAAATACCATCACATATGACACCTATGCACTCACACCTTTCATAGTACCAATGTAGCCACCCCCTATCCACCTTCTTCATTCCACCTAGTCTCAACTCACCCACCTACTGTGCGCTTGCTAATTTTGTTTTCCTACACCCTAGTATGGATGCAGAAACATCTTGAGCTTTCTTATCCAGCCTTCCCTATCTTCCCCTATTTCAGCTAATTTTCTATCTCCTCCCCACACCTCCTCAGTCAGACCTCCAAATGGGGCTCCACCCAACACCAACCTATCTTCTCTAAGATCTAACTCCTGGCAGATGTACCTGATAAACGGATCCCTCTACCTCATCTCCATGATAATTCATTTTTCCAAACCATATCTCATTAAGGTATCTTTGTATTTGCCTCTCCTGAGCTTATATCCTGCATGACTCTTCTGCCCAAGAAAACCGACTCCCTGTCCCAAGCAGTTTCTCAGCACTCCTTCTTGTTGCCCAAATTCAACTACTGCTCGCACCATATCCCTCAACCTAATGTTTATTCCTTGAGGTACAACTCCTGGGATGTAAATCAACCTAGGAGCAACCACAACCCTAGGCCTAACAGGTCAGAACCTATATTAGATGATGATAATCTAAATGAACTTCTTGAAAGTTGTGGTAACTTAAATGTAGTTAACAAGCCCTTCCATAACCAAAGCCGAACTATCTCCTATTTTCTCAGCGCCCAAAATGGCAAACCTCACAGTCCATACCCTGCACTCAGGAATAAGGAATTTATCAACCTTATTCGGGTTCCCACTGAATGCCGCAATTGCCCTACTTCTAAATCCATTAACTAATTTCTCTGAGGTATACTACATAATTGCCATTCCACAGTTAAAACCTTCCTGGAGCTTTCAGACACGATTATGAAACTCAACCTTTATATCCTTGTCCTCACAGAAGCTTGACTTAATGATACTTCAAACAATGTCCTAGACCAGTGGTTCCCAATCTTTCAACTCCTGAGGACCCCCACTGAGTCACTACTGGAAACCAGGGACCCCCAGGCAATTTGTACGATTTAAATTTCAAACATTAAAACAGTATTTTTCAAAAAATACACAAACAAGTACACACCAAACAAATACTTGAATTACTAAAGATGTTATTATTTTCTATTGGAAAAATATACAAAGGGACACACCACCTGACTTACTGTTTATAACTGAACCATGGTTGGGAGGTGAGATGGCTCCAGTGTTGCAGTGTTGCATGAAGCCATTCCTCCATGCTATCAAACTCTCACACATAATCATATAGGCAAAAGAGGAGGTGGACTAGCTGTTATATTCAAGCAAACAATAAATCACATCAAAAAGGACGACATTTCCATACAAGGTTGTGAGGCCCTCATTACCAGATGCAACCCTACACCAACATCCTCCTGTGCCTTCCTCCTCCTTTACAGACCACCATCTAGCAATGCATCATTCCCAGACACGTTTCAAGACACAGTTTCAAACTTTATAACACTACACTCCAACTTATGCATTCTTGGTGACCTAAACATTTGGTTTGACAAACCCAATATGCCCTATCCAAAAACAATCATCACTGGCCTAGAGGCACTGAACCTACATCAGATCGTCCACAAACCCACACATGTCACTGAACACATCCTAGATGTCATTTTTACAAATCCAGAACTAGTTACCTTTCACAGGATTACTGCAGTCACATGGTCAGACCACCATTTGGTAGCTTTCCAACATAAAACGCCACAAATCAACACAACCAAAACAAACGTACGTGCATCCACCTATCGACCGTGGAACAAACTCAATTTTGAATACGTAGAATACTTAGATCTAGACACAATAAATTATGTTCAAAAACTTAAGGAGTGGTTACAGGAAACTTTTGTTATCCTAATACCACTAAGAACAACAAAACAGGATAAACGAAAACAAGCGCATTGGAGAAATACAGAACAAAAAAGATAAAACAACAAATAAGAAGGCTGCTACGAACCTGGCTCAAAATAAACAGCAATCAAGACAAACTTCACCTATGCAAACTTAACAGAATATACAAATCAACAATCAAAAAAGGTACTATTCAGACATAATTCAGAATGCTAAATGTGAAAAAAAAGAATTTTATAAAAATTCTCACTAAATTTTGTAAACCTAAATGCACAGAAGGAACTCAACCCATTACTCAAGAATTCATGGATAAACTGGAAAATCATTACACAAACAAAGCAGACACGTTGGACTCCTATTTAAAACAAAGGAAAAGCACCAGCACCAACACATTTTAAAAAAATCCCCTCCAAGAGTAGGCTAACCCAGCCTCTGCATTTCTTCAAACAAATATCACAAAGTGAATTTATTGATCTGGTCAAAGCAAGCAGGCCTTCCTGCTGCCCTTCTGACCCTTATCCACCATAAATTTTTAAGAACAGTCTTTTATCTACCTCTGCTGCCACACCAGTAAGAAGAATCATCAATAATTCTTTAACTACGGGAATCTTTCCAGAAAGCCTAAAAAATGCATACATATGCCCATTATTAAAGAAAACAAACCTGGACCCCCTTGACCCCGATAACTACAGACCAATTACACATGGACCTTTCCTGGGCAAACTAATGGAAAGAGCAGCATTCGCCCAGATGTCCCAATTCAGTGCAGATAACTCCAGACTTTCAGACTACCAAACTGGATTCCACCCAGGAAGAGCCATAGAATCTGCCCTCATCGCCATCTGGGATAACTTTAAAAACACGTTAGACCGGAACGGGGTTGCCGCACGACTTCTCTTAAACCTCTCAGCTTCCTTCGACACAGTTGACCATGACACCCTAATACAAAGGCTCTATGAAGCCGCCGTAGAGGGGATTGCTCTCGATTGGATTACATCCTACGTTCAAAACTGAAAAAATGTCATCTATACTCCACCTTTCTCCTCCAAACTGTAATTCATAAAAGCAGGGGTCCCTCAAGGCTCTATCCTCTCATCTGATGATCAATGAATTTCATCTCACATGCTATAACTATGCAGATGACACACAAATACTCCTTAAACTGGAAAGTCCCAAAGACATTGGAAACTCAAAATCTTCAGTTGCCTCAGAGCCATTGATCAGTGGATGACATGGAGCCATCTCAAACTGAATGCCTCAAAAACTGAAATACATGTGGTGAATAGGAAAAATTATGACCCACTCTGCTGCTGGCCTGATGATCTGGGATCACCTCCTAAGGTATCTAAGGAAGTAAGAAAGTTTAAAATTACCATGTACTTCAAGTTATCAATGAATGCCCAAGTGGACAAATTAGCAAGATCAAGCTTCATAACCATGAAAACTCTGTGACGCATCTTCCCCCACCTGGGATCTCCACACAAGGTCCAAGCTACTCTCTCTTTTGTACTGTCTAAACTTGATTAAGCCAATAGCCTCTACCACGGATCATCTTTAACAACTATGAAAAGGCTACAACGGATTCAGAGCTCTGCTGCCAGACTACTCCTACATGCAAAGCCAAATGCCCACATCTTCCCTACCTTGAGGGCCCTACATTGGTTACAGGTTGCTAGAATATCCACCTTGAAGCTGCTTTGTTTCACCCACAAAGCAATACATGGAACAGGACCACTTTTCATCAGAAATAAAATCACCAAATACGGGAACATCCGCTCAAGATTGGTACCTCGCCTCAAAGCCCCACCATACAAGAAAAAGACCATAGGTGGTACATCGTTCTCTGTTAAAGTAGTCAAACTATGGAATGCATTACAAACATAAGATCCATGGATAACTATCTTCTCCTCAGAAGACCACTCAAGAGTTGGGTCTTTCTTACATAACCACCATACTCAAACACTAATGTGCAGCATATCCTTGTGTATGTAAACATTTATAGTTAGATTATATGTATGTATCTCAACATGTGTGTTTCTTTATAACTATGGGTATTAAAATATATAGATCTTCTTTAGGTCTGCTTACAAATGTATATATTACTTATGGTTAAATATATATTACCTACTGGCGCACGCCAGTATGTAGTTATGGTTGGACCAAAGGTTCCATAGGAAAAGCGTTTTGTTTTCCCCATAACTTTGGCGCTGCTTCACGAATCTTTATGAAATTCTCAAAAAGCTTCCCCTTTATTGTTCAGCTGCTGTGTTGAAAGTTTCGGGGTGATCCGTCAAGTGGGGGCCAAGAAAAAAGGGGGTCCCAAAACATGTATTCCCAATGGTATGTCTATGGGGTTTTTTCATTTCTTGAACACGACTACAACCCGAACCGCTGAACGGAATTACACCAAAGTTGGCAGAAAGCTAGATGTTGGTCGAGAAAGTGTACTTTTGGTGATTTGCTATAATTCTGTTCAGTAGTTTCAAAGATATTTAAGTTTACAAAATATAGATATCTGGGAGCCCAAAATCCTACTGAAATTTGATTGGCTGCCAACACTTCAACCAGGAAGTGTTGGCAGCCATCTTGGGACTCGGTTGAACCGAGCCCCACAAAAAAAGTTTTTAAAAAAGAAAAGGGAGCAGAGTAGAAACACTGTGACCCCATAGGCCTCTTTTGGGGGGGGGGGGGGGTCCCACTGGGAATCCCAGAGCCAAAAAAAGCATTAAAAAAAAAATTTCAGCCAGATCCGCGGATCCAGACGAAATTTTTTTTTAAAACTTAAAAACGGGCTCCTGTGCTTCTTTCATTATCTGCCCCCGGGGAACTATGAAAAAAAGTAGGAAGGGTGCACAGTCCCCCCTCCTGGGGCTTATTATACCCCGGGGACCACCACCTTCCCAGGGCTTCTTAAAATATTAATGCAGGGGAGGCCTGTATGGGCTCTCCCGCTTCCCCAGGGACTGCCACCTCCCCGGGGCTTATTTCATTTTAAATGAGGGGGGGTTTTTGACCCCCCCGGCCCTGGGGACTGCCACCTCACCGGGGCTTTATTGTAAATTGATGCAGCGGGGCCGCATGGACCCTCCCGCAGCCCCAGGGGCCGCCACCTCTCCGAGGCTTTAATTTAAAAAATGCGGGGGCGTTCAGCCCCCCACAGCCCGGTGACTACCACCTCCCCGGGGGAAATTAAAAGATTGGAGCCCTAGATGGCCCTGGGGACTGCCACCCCCAAGGGCCGGCTCCTGCAATTTCCAGGGGGGGCCCACCAATGGGACATTGCTGTTTGCTATGGCTTGACAGGAACATCGCTCCTGCTAAACCATAGCAAATGCTGCTCTGCTTCTAGTAAGTGAGAGCAGAAAATGCTCTTACTAGAAGTGGAGCAGAATTGCTTTTACACATAGGGAGCTGGATGTTCGTGGCTCCCTATGTGTAAAAGCAATGCCGGCTCCCGCCGGAGGTGTGGAGCCGGCAGGGACCGTGGGGGCCTTGAGGCTCCCCCCACGGTCCCCAGCCTTTAAAAAGTGGGTGCCCTGGGTGGGACTAGGGCACCCACACTACAGGCCTGGGCAGGCTCCCGGGGATGGGGTATGCTGAGGGTCCTTGGGGGCGAACAACCCATCCTGTTACCTCCGGTAAGTCCCACAAAATGGAATTGCTAAGAGGTCTTAAGAGGCCATGCCCCCTTTCCCCACCACTCTGCAAACATGTCTCCTGGTGCACTACTGGTTGGGGAATAAAGTCCTCTTGGATGCTGAGGGACCTTGGGGGCCAAGAAGCCCTCCTGGTACTTTCTGGAAGACCTACACAGTGGGATTCCTGAGAGCTGGTCAGAGGCCCGCCCCCTTTCCCCACCACTCTGCAAACGCCATTATTACTTTAAAAAACATAGAAATTCACTGAAAAAAACAAAGGTTACAGGGACGTTATAATTAGGAATTAGCATTTAAAAAACCTTAGAAAGTCACTGAAAAAAACAAAGGTTATTGGGACTGTAGGAAAGTAAGATCTGCTTCTTATGTTTACCCCCACTTTTTGCTTGATGTGATGCTGTTTTTGACTAGTCTGACTGGGATCCTGCTAATCAGGACCCCAGTCTATCTGCTTTCTCCCTAAACTGTTATGCTATGTACTTAGGTACATCCCAGATTGGATACTGAGGTACCCTTGTCAGTCCCTAGTATATGGTACCCATGTACACAAGGCATAGGTACCTGAAATGTCTCCCATGGGTTGCAGCATGTATTATGTCACCCATGAGAGACCATTCAAAACGGAACTACAGGCCTGCCATTGCAGCCAGTGTAAGTTGGTGCATGCACCACTTACAAAAGATATAGGTTTACTATATCTTAAGGTCACTGCACTTAAAACCTATAAGTCACCCCTACAGCAGGCCTTAACAATTCTGATGGCAGGGTGCTTCATTCTGAGTGAGAGGGTGCCCCTGCATGAGCAGGACACCCCTGCAGCCTACGGAGTCCATTCTCCCGGGTTGTCAATGAAGCAGCCATATACTAGTATAGAGGGGCATTATGCGACCGCGTGATGACCATCTCGAAAATGGCTGCAACCAACCCTATCGTGTTTGGTGTCAAACATGTTGGAATCATACCCCCATATGGGTAACCGGTGTGGGAGGTATGATTCCACCCATCAGGAAGGCCCTTCGTGGGGCTCTCGGTGTTCCCAGTACCAGCCTTTTAGCTCCGGACAGCACAAAATGGTTGCTGCCGACCAGAGACACATTTCTGCCCTCCTGCTGCTGAGCCAAGCTCAGGCAGGGGAAGGCAGAACAATAGGCATCCCGTCACAGGGAGGTGTGACCACCTCCCAGACAGGATTTAGTGTATTAGGACTGGGTGGGTGCGCTTGCCAGCACCTGTGAGTCTGCATGAGGGGCACATATGGTGCCCCTGTGCATAGTCCAGTTCAAACCAGTCTTAGGAGCCGTTAGCTCCCGCTCTGGCACAAAACTGGACAAAGGACATGGGAGTAACCTCCCCCCTGTCCAGACCCTCCCCTGGGAGGGTCTCCTGAATCTTTCCAACCCTCTCCCGTGGGTACTTAAGGGCTTACCTGGCTGTAGGACCCTAGATTCTTAACTGAAACCACTGCACTTCGACCGTCTGGGCACTCTGGACTTTGCTGGACTTCGTTTGGGCCTGACTTTGTCTCCCTTTCAGTCTGCTGCATCGTCTGTGCCTGTGCACCATACAGGATCCATGTAGGGCCTGTGGAGCATCCAAGACACCTGAAGATAATCTCCCTTGGAGTGAAGGAGTCACTCCCCTGCATTCACAGGCACCCCAACACTGCTGACCGGTCTGCTGATCCCAAGCTCCTACGGACTCTGAAGGGTCCAGCAACACAAGAGGTGGGTTAATACATCCGCTGAGGCCCGAGCTGCCCTCTCACAGAGTTTGAGGCTAGTATCCCTCGTGGGGGCTGCAATACCTGAACCCCTGTGCCCCGCGTATATTTGCAAGTGCATGTGCTTGTTGGCAATTCTTTGACAAGTGCATTGGGCTCCGAGTAGCCCCAACCTCTGGCAACGTTTCCTACAAAGAATCTCAACCACCTCGCACCGAGTGTTCCGTGGCCTGTTGTTTTGTGAAGCTGCTCGAGGTCCTCTTGCGACTCCTGTGCCTCCGGCCTGTTGGTCCAACTGAGGGTCAACTTTGCTTTTCTTGGGTTCTCCTGGTAGCTCCTGGCTTGCCCTGACTCCCCTGGTTGTTGTGAGTCTCCTGGACCTTACTGGTCCGAACCGTACACTTTCTTGACTTCCTGCGTGGGTTGCTGTTGTCAAGGATTGTTGGTGCTCCCACCGGACACCGACCCCTCAGCTATCGACATCCTTCATGGGACAGCCCGTATCCGGCTCCGGGTTGTCCTCAGCATCGCCTGGTCCCCGCAGCTGCAGAGTCAAGTCCATCATCAACTATCCTGAAGCCCCCGACATCGGTGGGCATTCGTCTACCGAGCCCCTGGTCACTCTCCAGTGGCCCAGACTCTGTCCCCTCTGCTCTCAGGTACTCCTCGACAAGAATCTATGTTTGGATTCTAACGGACACTTTCTCCTCTTCCAGCAGCGGCACTTTCCTGAAGTCCTCCATTGGGTTCGACAGCAGTTTCCGATGCCACTTCACACCTATGCACCCAGCTTCCCTGGGATAGGTAACTTGGGTAAAACAGTATCCACGGGTGGGGTGGCTCTCCAACCTTCTGTCTTCCATGGGGTTTCTTCAGGGTCCACTGGGAAGGGTCCTTAATCTTCAAAACTCTAACCACGACTTTCACATAGAGTTGTACGGAGCACGCGGTCGTGTTTCCACACTGCACCCGTCCTCCGTGGGGTCCCTATCTACTCACCTTGGGTGGTTCCTTGGGGTCCCAGTGATTCTACGTCCTCTCGACATCGTCCTGACTCGAGTCAGGGTTCTTATACCACTTACTTAGTATATGGTTTGGTCCCCCCAACGGGGACCACTGTGTATTAGTGCTATTTACTGTCATTTGTTTGCTAAAGTATTGTGTGCTTTGTGTCTATCTCCGTGTAAGAGATACTGTAACATACTAGATTGTGTTATATAATAAATAAATATTTTTATAACTACTGTGTGGTTCTCTTTTCATTTAATCTATACTATAAGATTGCATTCTGGTAAAACAAGCTGTTTTACACCCCTTCAAGACTAAGCCTGAAGGCTGCTCTCCACAGCTACCACTTGGATAGCATTCTAAAGGTTGTCACCATAAGGGTTGTCTGGACTGGTGCAAGGTGCCCACTTTAATTAGTGGACATCATATACCAGGCCAGCTTCTCACAGGGATGTTATAATTAGGAAATGGAATAAAATAAACCTTAGAAATTCACTGAAAAAACGAAAGGTTACTGGTACATTATAGTTTGGCTCAGGTTTCACTAATACAAAACCAGTGAAATTCAACAGTTATAGTTAGCTGAGATAACTATAACTTGCGCCCGCAATGCACTGCTTAACTTATGGCCTCACATATTACATCACTCATGAGATGGTCAGTGACATCACTGATGATACTCTAAATGAGATTACTGATGACATCATCCAGTGATTGTGAGTGTTTTTATAAATTTTATGAGTGTTGAATATATACCAAGGTGTATTGGTGAATCAGTAGGTGTATGAGTGCCTGAATGGATGATTCAGTGGGTGCATGACTGACTGTATTAGTGAATGATTAGGTGTCTCAATGAATGTATGGGTGAGTGACTGGTTGTGTGAATGTTTGTCATCATATACTGCCTGTAAGAAAATTGAGTATTGGTAGAGGGGGTGGGAACCCACCTCAAATAACAATCACAATACTTAAGGGGTGAATCACAAAGGTCATTAAATAAACCTATGTTCAACCCCCTGGTAGGTACGGCACAGAGCAGTCAGACTTAATTTAGAGGCAATGTGTAAAGTATTTATACAGTATTCAAACAGTGATAGAGTGAAAACACAAGAAGAATCCCAAACAAATTTCGAAAAATAGAGCATATTATGTAAATGACACCAAAGAGCCAAAAATCCAATTAGCAGAACCGGAGTTAGGAATTTTTAAACTTTGTATTTAAAAATTGCACCAAAAAGCACTATGCACCAACCACGTGCTGGACCCAGGATATGGGTAAGATTTAAGGCCATCTGCACAGATGTTCGGTTATATTACTGGGCATCCTACCTGATAGTCATAAATGATTGGCTTACTGGAGATCCCACGTATGCCGCGGAGCTTGCACTGCTGGGTCTAGATAACATCATGCACACACTGTACAGGGTCCCGATTCACCACACCTTGCCGGCCCCGATCAGAGTGGTCCTTACAATTTGGAAGTGGGCGAATCTGCTTCTGGGGTGGGGGAGAGGGTCACCCAGTTTACCCTGCTGTGGAGGGACACTCGGCTCCACAAAACAGCCCGCCTGGAGGGGTTCGCCAAGTGGGATAGGATTGGTATCTCCCAGCTGGGGGATGTCTGGGTGGGCTCAGCCAGAAGGTCATTCCAGGAGCTACAGGATACATTTTCACTGGCCAACACATAATTTCCTAAATACCTTCAGTTGTGCCACTCATTGGCAGCGCACGCCTCAGAGCTGAAGGAAATCCCTGAGTTCAGTCCTATAGAGGGCAAGCTCCTTATGGGACCTCTGGGGGAAAGGGGGCTTTCCAAAACATATAAAACAGTGATACACAATGCCCCCGATAGCTTCCCAGCTGTCAAGGCCACATGGGAAGCTAGGGAGGGACCTTTGGATGAGGCAGATTGGAGGGATGTCTGGATGGCACAGAGGACCCTGAGCATTTGGCACGACTCGGAATGATACAACTCAACTACCAACATACCACATACTAGACGGCCCTTAAGCTGTGCATGGCCGGGATGTGCCCTGACTTGAGTTACGTTTGATGTGGGGAGCTAGGTGTAGATTTCTATCATGTGATGTGATTCTGTCCACGCATCACAACTTACTGGCAATAGATAGGACAGGAATTGTCCAATGTCCTCTGAACCACCCTGGACCTGACTCCTGGGACAGTTTTGTTGGGTATACTGGAGGGAGGTGGGCAGATCCAGGGTGGAACCGACAGTCACTGGACTGGCCACACTCTTGGCCAAGAGAGACATTGCACGCTGCAGTAATCACCCCGACTCCCAGCGATACAGGCCTGGAGGTGAGTGATGGACTGGTGCACCATGCTGGAAGAGCAAATTTACAGGGCACAGGGATGCCCCCGGAAGCATCAGAAGATTTGGGGGCATGGTGGGAACACTTTGGTCTAGTTGTGGGTTTAATGCTTTATGGTAGCCGGGTAGGGATGGGCGATGAGTGGAATTTCAGCATGTGAGTGGGGGAGGAGATCTGGGGCAATCCATGATGGCGGCTTATCACTGTTTCGTAAATGTTGTAAAATGCAAAAAAAGTTGGATATAAAAAAAAAAAAGATTTAAGGCTAACTGATGCAGCACAGGTCAGATACAAGAACCGTGTTCGTCCCGGTCACAAAGTTACCTTCTCACTTAGAAACATTGAGATGGGAAGTCTTTAGTGGGGCCAAACAGCTGACTGGAGCTGTGAAAGGGTTCAGGGATGATGGGAGCTGCTGTGCAAGGTCTTGAAGTAGATTGTAGGCTGCTGGGTGAAGCTGTTGATGAAGAGCGACAGCATTGTTTGGTTCAGGTGCTGCTCGGAGTCAAGTCTTGAGAAGCCATCAATTGGTTGCTGCTCCTTGTCGAATTCAGTGAAGATTTCAGTTAGGCAGGAAGGAGTACTCTCTGACCACAGCCGAGGGTCCAGAACCTTGGGGACAGTTGTTGGGGTTCCGAACCTCTTCCCACAGAGGCCAGCAAAGAGAATAAGGTCAGGTCCAGTTGGGACTGGTCAACTGAAAAGCAGGAAAAGCGTTCTGAGACGTTGCAGTAGCCCTGTAGCTCAAAACAGAGGTCTGCCAGCTGACTCTTGGAGTCACATCTGCGGTTTTGGGTTCAAGGCAAGCCGGAACAGTCTTTCTTCAGGTTCTTTGGACAGTAGGGCAGTCTTTTTTCTAGTTATTCTCAGGTCCAGGGGTGGTCTGAGGAGGGTACTGACAATGCCAAATTTATGCCTCGGGCTAGCCTGTGGCTGTGGCAACCACTGGTCACATTGTAGCCAATGAGGTTAGAGTTTCCAGAGGTGACCTAACCCACTTTTACAGAACTTCCTGTGTGTTTACTGTAAACTATCCCAGAGTGCCCCTTTCTGCCTAAATCCAAGATGGCAGGGCCGTTCTTCCCTTAGTCAGAGCTCCATGGGCACACCCAGAAGTGTGGCTATGATACTGAGAAAACGTTCCCTTGTGGTTACTCCAAACCAGTTCTGGGGCAGCTCCCCGTCCCACTGGATTTGGAGCCAAGCTGACTGGGGTTACAAGGGAAGGGGGCAGACCTGGTGTCAGGTCCATCTCTTTAGTGACAGGGTAGGCCTCTTTGAAGTGTAACTAGCCCTTTGGCACAGCCCGAGGCCATCCAGTCAAGGCAGGGGCAACACCTCCTCACACCTAAGCCCTTTGTCCTCGGAATGGCAGCAATACACATCTCACAACGGGAGAGCCATCAGCAGTCAGGTTACATTTGAATACCAGCAAAAAGATTCCTAGAGGTTTAGGTAGGGAAGAGTAACTTTTTTTTTAAAGTGCCTTTCCCAACATAGCCAGTCAAAATGTAATTTCACAAATACATTGGATTTTGAATGACTATTAAAATGAGTCCTTGAATTATCATCAAAAGGTGTCAAAATGTAATCCAGTGTTTTCCTATGGGTCAGCTAACCTTGCCACAGTGAAAAGGGCTTTTAGGGACTTTTCACTGTCAGGACACGTATTACATTAATTTCTACATGTTCAATTGTACAACTGTTCTCTTCCTCATTCTAACACTTACTGGCCTTCAGTGGTGGCTGGTGAAGTTTGAGATTGGTGAGGCTGGGCTGCGTTCGAGGGGGGTGTTGGGGTGCTCTTTAAGGTGTCACAGCATTTTCTGGGAGGCCGGTTACCATTTCCCAGTGCAAATCTTGTTTAAAAAAAATTTGATAAAATGATGCATTTTCCAGCAAAAAAAAATTAAAATAAAAAGAACAAAAAGCAATAGTTTTCATATGCATTTGTACAAGAACTCTTAAAGTATCTTAGAAATTATGAATGTTTTACTTTAAAAAGGGGGCATGTGGGCTCATTTTCCCTGTTAGCATTAGGGCAGAGGGCAACCCAAAAGGGGACCTACATGCGGGATTTCATTTTTTTCATAAAGGAGCAGCAAGCCTAATAACTCAATCCACAACTAAATACTAGAGGAAATGCTTCAGAATCCTCAGAGCACAAGCGTAATTCCATAAGCAACAAATGTACTACAATAATTAATAATCACTAGACTAACTACTATCTTTTTTGTGGGTAACATGGTACTCTGTAACCCAAAAAGCTTTAGCACCTCGTAAGGGGTATTAAACACTATATAAATGCAATTACAATACAACTACTTTACATTATTAAGTGCTCTTTAAAAGGCGCAGCTCTTAGCCTGATGTGGTGATTCCACTCATTCATGGCCGAAGCAGGATACATCCTCCATTACCGGCATTATCGAGAGCGGAATTAGCATATGTGGTATTACCACCAACATATTACAACATAGCAGCAGTAACTCCACCAGGAATAGTTCCACCAACAATAATCCTGCCAAGGGAAGCTTTACAGCATCCATCACATATTAGCAATTTTGAGTTCGCTGCCAATCTGTAGCTCAGGCCCTATTTCATGCATGCACTCAGACTACTTCTATTAGAATTAAGTGACCTTTCTGTTTTACACCTAATTGAGACTCTCTGCAGCTATATTTACTGTGTAAAGGGATGTTTAAGATACTGACATGTCATGATATAAAATGGATGCATGTACACAGATTTCAAGAAAGAAAGGAAAGTAATTACATTTGTGAAAATCATGCAACAATACGGTTCATCATGATGTCATTCATGCCCAACGTAACATTCTTATGATGCTTCATATATTTACTACAAGTCAATACTGCTTTAATAAATACACCAACATGACAACATTGTTGCTGACTTTTAACTTGTATTAATAAAGTGAGGTCAAACAATGGATGCTTCAGGTTCTGTAAAAGGACCAATTGTCCTATACTAAAAAAAAAAACATTGAAGTCTAATGTGATGTCTTGGAACGTGAACAATTTGATGAATGTAATGCAGTCAAAGAAGTGCTTCATCTACCATTGTGAATTTACAACTGTTGCAAACATTCTTTGAGATTCAAGCTACTGCCTTCTTTAAAGGAGTCAATGATTAAAATCCCTATAGTTGGTATGGTACTAACATATTGTATGACAGAAATGTAGTGTCCTAAATGCCATTTATAAAAGTATGCCCCATTGGAGGTGATAATAGAAAATCTACACCTGACTGGATGATATTTTTGTATATTATAAAATATAACCTGACAGACATTCTACTGACACTTGTACACATCTGGGTGCCTTCAGCTTTTGGCTCAACTATGGAGCATTGTTTTCTCCTTGATTGGCAATCCCACCCTCAGTGGTTGATGGCTATCCTCTGATTCGATTTGGCCAACTTTCTTCAGTGTAGATCTTTCTCAAACTTGAGCCACAGATAGACATCAAGAAAGACATCTACTTTTAGGCATGGCAGTGTCATGTGGTAAAATTACAGTGGGGGCTCCTCCGCTATGGCCGAGGAGTGTCGCCCCACTGCTTTTGTGCAGTGCACAGTAAAGGAAATATAAAATGATAATAACTTTAAGTTATTATCATTTTATAGTTGCTTTGTGGGCGGGCGGGTGGGGCTGCTCTGCTCTCGGAGCAGGGCAGGGGAGAAGTGGTTTGCCCACTTCTAAGTGCGCAATGACTGTTTTGTCGGCTCTCTCAGGCCGCCCAAACCAGTCATGCGCACTTTCCCAGTTTACAGCCTGCATGGAGGACAAACCCAGGCCCCAATTCCCTGGTTGAGCGTCGAACCAGGACTCTCAAAACCAATCACAACGCTGCATTGCAGTGTTGTGATTGGTCAGGGGAGCCTGGGTGCCTACCAATCCCAACGCTGCATTGCAGTGTTGTGATTGGTCAGGGAAGCCTGGCTGTTCTTCTCAGCTTCCTGTCCCACGGTGAGAACAGGAGCAGAGCCAGACGTGGGACCGGCGCTGGCGGCAAGGTAAGTGAATACATTTTTTTCCCCACTGCTCAGCCTCGGATCCTCGCGGCCCCCCCTGCTGTGCCCGCCCCTGCCTCACCACCCACGAGTCATGCCGGCCGCAGCTGTAAAACGGGTATTACTTAGACTATGATAATGACGAAGATAACAAGCACTTTGTTTTATTAATGGGAGGCATTGTTTTGTTAGGGAAAGTACTCTGACAGAATAAGGACTCTATATTTCAGAAACTCGAGTGAGAGCTGTCTTGTAGAAATCACAGGTTAACAAATGAACTCCTTCACATTCCTTTATAAGTGTTGTAAGTGCAGTGAATGTCCTAGCACCACAATTCAAGCTTTGTCTCAGTCAGATTTGTAGCACAGATTTTTCTGCAGACACCCACGTGAAAATCATATCTCAGCAGTTTGGAAATAAACATTTCTTAGACTATAAATCTGCCATCTGGCCTCTAATGGCAGAAAGCTTTCATACAACTGTGAGGCATGGTGGCACATGTACGCTGTGATCACACTATGTGTTTGGCATTCTGGCCACCTGATAACGTTTTGGGGGGTTCTCCAAGTCACTACGAGACACACCACAAAGTCTCAGTGTGTAGAGCTCCACAAACCTCTGAGCTGCTTGCCAGCTCTTCCAATGAACAGGACAGGGCCTTTTCCTTGATTTTTTAAAAAGCATTCCTTTGCTTCTCCTGTTAAACTGGGCCTGTGAATTTGCCGACTGCTTTTCGGATGGATTAAAACTGAAATCTGCCGTTAAGGAGAAAGTTCACAGAACTGAAACATGAAGAAAGAAGAGTTCGAGCCAAAATGGTCAGATGACTGCATGACAGCAGAGTAAAAACTACATGAGAGCATAGTCTGTCTGTGGAGCATCTACAATTCCCAAACACTGCCAGTATCCACCGGACTGAAAATAAATGTTAATTATCCAACACTGCCACACTGAGGATCGAATCATGACTACCACCAGTAGCTCCACAAAGCTCCCTGTGATGGGGCTGGGGTTCCGCACTACAAATTACTCTGGAACACTCTCAGGTGGATGGACTGTTGGTTCCTACTTTGCAGTGTAGAGGGAAGAGATATCTCATAACAACAATCTACGGGCCCAATAATTCATGACTCCGAAAAATCACAGACTCCAAGTTCTAAGTTTAGTCGATTTATTACAATGCCAAAAATAGTTGGACATACAGACACCTCAAGACGAGGTTGTAATGTAAAGATACATCGGGACTAATAAAAAAGCAAACCTACGGGAAAATTAACGCGTTGCAGCATAAACAGAGTGACAAACACCAGAACCAGGACGCAGGCAATAAGTGCCCCCACGTCTAGATCAGACTTCATCAGAGGCTCATAAGTAAAAAGCATTAGTCTATCCCTACACTATCTCTAACGTGACATCCCTACTTAGCATTTCCCCAGGTAAGTTCAGGAAAAGGTGTCAGCGTGTGAAGACTTCCTAAGAAGTGCACTCACGTTGTATGGGTCAAGTAGCATAAAGCTACAGAGCTCGTTCTAAGATGCTCCTTCTCCTCCTCGTGTCTCCCTCTTATCCTCTAACTCAACCCCCGGGGCACTGTCCCTAATTCCAACACCAAAATTACAAGGCACACCCATTCGGGTCTCCTGATCGCCTCATCCCACTGGACATCTTCTCATAGGTGAATTTTCATTTTGTTTTGATACTGCCAGCTTCTGGCTCGATGACCTTGAATTCCAGGCCTTCTCCAGTGAAGAACACCATCTCACGTTATCAGCTTCTTTTGCACTCATTGTATCCTCTCCTCCCTAAGCCAAACTCCTAAAACAAAAGCATTATTCTAAATAACAATGATGAATTCTCCACCTGCAACAGAACGTGAGAAACAACAAAATCCAACATGCACATGAAATTCGAACTAACTCATTTAAGGCCCCTAACAGAGCTCCCAGGGAGAAAAGCATTTCAGGCCTACAGAATTCGGCCAACATAAGAAAAATGGCATACAAGCCTCACGAAATTACATATAAATGAACACTTAACTGAGCAATTCTAAATCAAAATGTTACATGAGCACATCTATTCGTCAATAATTGTAAGTGGCATACACAAATCCTGCACGTTAATGTTTTCAGCTAAACACAAACTGTTCTGCAACATTATTGTCTTCACGTTTAGGTAAATGCAACCCTAACACTTCATTTTCATGTTATTACAGTACACATTCTAACACCCCCATGTTAATACAACCAAAGAATAAATGCAGGTGCGAACTACGCATGATTATGATGGCCCTACAAAGGAAAAGAGCACAATTGCGCTCTATCAGTCCCCCCCTCTGTTGACAAGTGTCATCACAACTAAACACCATTCCCTGGAGAAAGAACCGACCTAAACAGAAGTTGTAGCTGTTCTTCCCTGTTGAAACCTTTCTACACTTTTGAGATTCTCATAGTGACTGTCCTGCAGTCTCTCCATTCTCCTTTCCTGTTCTCTAAAAGATCTCTCAGCCTGTCCTGCTGTATGCCATTTGTAGCCCCTTACCACTCCAATCAAAAGAATCACACAAACCACCCAGTGGCAGCTGGTGACATTTGAAAGTGGTGAGGCGTAAAATGATTGTCATACTACACCGCAGCGAGCGAGCTCAAACAACCTAAGAGGGGTTTGGGGGGGTTTTCCCCCCGAGAAAATTTTGAAAAAAGAGTGGACAAATGGTGCATTTTCAAGCAAATTTGAGAAAGCAAGAAGGATATAAATGTACTTCTACAACATGCGGGCAAAATGATCTTCAGATATTAACCTTTGTGACTCGGGAAAACAACCGCCGTCATTGCTACCATAAAGATATTTTTTCTGACATTTAACTATGATCAAGCTGGCCAAAATCTACTTACTTTTTTCCAAAATGTATATTAAGATAATAATTGTTTATAAAGCGCCTTGTTGGTTCTGTAAATAAAAACAGGTTTTGTTTCTGTGAACCTGAGAAGAAACCTTACTAGGTGTCAGTGGAAGAGTGACTTCCTACCCTTATATTTGCATCACATATGTCTTTGGTGCTTCCAGAACTAGCTTCAGTCCATTGATTGACACAGCAATGCCCGCTGAGCACTAGAACTCTCTGCATAGGCCCCCTCTCTAGCTTAGATACAGGGTAATACATGCAACCCTGTTTATTCCCAAGCACGGATGGCAGCAAATAGAACTGAATGTGCAACAGGATGTAACAGCACTTGTAATGATTTAGGGACAAGACACTTATGAATGTGTATTGTTTGTCCCCATGTATATGTTGTTTTTTGGGATCAGCCTGGTGTGCGTGCCTAGCTGCATTGTTGGCAGTGTGCTGTTTAACTGTTTTGTGCACTTTTATGGAGGATACAGATGTGTCTATTGTGTGTTTTACCCTTGTGTGCCGTGTGTACTTGTTACATGCGAGTTGCCTTTTGTGTTATCACAGCTAGACGCTTGTTGTCCACCCCAAAGCGTGCCTGTAGTGTTTCCTGTGAAGTTCTGCATGTCTGTTGCCAGGTTGGTGTGCGTGAACTAGGACAGTACCAGAGCTCCGGGCAGGTCTGAGCCTGAAAATATAAATATAACTCACTGAAAAGGAAGAAACGAAACCAGTACATCACAGGAGGGAGGGGAATGTGCACATCTATCCGTTCAGACACAGAACCACCAATCACCCCAGATATCACACCCTGCTCTGCCACAGCACCCCAGACCTTATGTGCAGCACCACTACGATTCCAGACCAGTGGTGAGACTTGCACAGACAGGCCTGCCAGTGCACCTCAACCCTTTCAGGCTGCGCCCATCTGATCAAATAGAGGGACGGGTCCTCACACAGCTCGGCCAGGACATCCCAGTAACCACCTGCTACTCCAGTACTGAGGCCTGCATGCAGCTCTGTCAGTGTACCTCAATCCTCCCCTGCAGGACCCCTTAAATTCCGATACTGGGACCAAGGCACAGCCCTCCTAATGAACACAAGTCAGCCCAGCAGCACTCCTGCTATGGGACCCAATCACAGCTCCATCAGTGCACTGAATCCTGACGTCATAAGTACCAGCTGTTTGAGAAGAGAGGCCTAACTATATGCATTCTCTGGTTTTCCACTGCTGTTACCTACATAAAGCCAGTCAAACCAGCTCAATCCAGAAATGCAGCGCCTCGTCCTATTTCCGTATCTGACCCCTCACACGGCTGACAATGCACCTCAGTTCTGTGTAACAGCGTCCCTTTGATTCATTCCTCCACTGGTGATCGGCAGCACTCCCACTATTCCACTGTAAATATCTGGAATTTATTAAATCCACTATTGCTATGCGGCGCTATATCAAAAATGGAAAGTAAACAAGTACAGTTACAACACAGAGCTGTGCCAGCACATGTCACCCATAACCTTTGGCACTCCATTATTCCATAAGCATACCATTCTGTCTTTGCCTCCTGCCCCCCCCCTCATCCTGTCCTGCACCGACCTCACTCTGCTGTTCAAGTCACGCCACAGACACACAGGTGCGCCGATGCACCTTGTTGGCATCTCTAAATGTAGATGTGTTTATACATATATTGCTCCGGACACCTTTGCGCTGCAGGTCCATCATTCCAGCCTTGCTGGAATAGCTGCTCCAAGCGCCACTGCCAAGAGGCTACGAAAAAGCTCGTTTTAAATATTCAAACAAACACTATCATCCCCGTGACAGAGTATGCATGAGTGCGTCATAAAAAATGAAGAAGCGGAGTCTCTGGTAAAGCTAACGTTGATGATCTAAATGTAGATGTGTTTATACATATATTTGCTCCGGACACCTTTGCGCTGCAGGTCCATCATTCCAGCCTTGCTGGAATAGCTGCTCCAAGCGCCACTGCCAAGAGGCTACGAAAAACCTCGTTTTAAATATTCAAACAAACACTATCATCCCCGTGACAGAGTATGCATGAGTGCGTCATAAAAAATGAAGAAGCGGAGTCTCTGGTAAAGCTAACGTTGGTTCCGGGTCATGCATACGTTTCTTTCTCCCTTGCAACCAGCAATTTGACGCTTCAGAGCATATGCCTCCTGCACCAACCTCCAGTGGTTGTGTGCAGTTTACTGCACCATTTAATATGGGTTGGTGAACTCTCGCTGCATTTCACCTGGGCATCGCGTCTACAGTCCTGGTGCTTTCTTTAACAACCATGTACTGGGACACTGAGTAAGATGACTACCATACATACGATAAATAAACAAGCAAGCAATGATAAAGCCTATGAGATCTATTGACTTTAGCAGTGATTTTAGCCATGGTGTACAACTAACTGCGCGGCTGCTGTTCAGCATGACTGCAAATAATTATATTAAAAGTGCTATGACGCAGCGGGCACTAATGCGCTTAATGGGTTGGGTGGTAAGGCAACAGAGAAAGGGAAAGCGGGCCAGATCTCGCAATGCAGAGTGAGTCGGTGTGGGCAGCGGTGCCCCCGAAGCCATTGCTGTCAGCACGTGGCTGAGGTGAGCACAGGTGTGAATTAGTAACACTCCCTATAGCAAAGTGGACAGGGTGGAAGGAGCACTTTCCAAAGCGAAGCATATTAAGGCCTGATGTCTAGGCTACGGGCAGAAGAGGTAGTTCCTCTCGCACATACTGCGTCGCTTAGGGGAAAGCCTCAGGCCAATTGGTGGAGAGTGCTGCCCGCCCTGTGGTGGGGCAAGATTAACTTCCCTTAATACCGCCATTAAGCTGCTGGGCCAAGTGGGTGAACATGCGGGGGTAGGCTCGTCAGTTTACATAGGTACAGGTGTGAATAGTAAAACTCCTGACAGCAAAATAGACAGGGTGGTGGGGTCACCTTCCGATGCGAAGCATTCTTTCGCCAGATGTTTAGGCTATGGGCACTTAATAACGCCAGGAAGCTGTTGGACAAGCAGGTGTGAACTTGCGTAGCTACGCCCGTCAGTTTACATAGGACGGGGCTTATCCTCAGAAGGCTCTTGCAGAGTGATTAGCTTCAGCTCCTTTGCAACCCTTTGCAATCTTGAGATAGTGGCAGAAAAATATGCCAGGAAGGACAGGGTGGCGTAATATGGCAGTACAACTACGAGAGCCTGGAAATCGATAATTTAGGGTCCATTTCAGGGCTAGACCGGCGGGGGTCTATGCTAAAGTGGTCCGTGCACCTTCACTGCATATTTAGAACTGTCCGTACACAGACTGAGACAAAGATTTGCAGACGTGCTGGCAATCATTTGGAGGGAAGTAAACTATGGGGACGCAAACCTGGGCTTGCCTGTACCTGGCATTTTTGAGAATAGGGGGTCAAGTTTGGTTG
The DNA here is from genome assembly GCA_963921515.1 of Calotriton arnoldi. Taxonomy (NCBI): domain Eukaryota; kingdom Metazoa; phylum Chordata; class Amphibia; order Caudata; family Salamandridae; genus Calotriton; species Calotriton arnoldi. The sequence continues at coordinate 2,961,231 of CAWUFW010000898.1, read as the reverse complement.
CATCTAAGCTGGCTGAGGTGCGAAATCTGAAACATGCAGTGGCGGTTTGAGCCATGCCGAGTCGGGAATACCAATGATTGAGGAGCAGGGTGAAATTCATCACTGCTAAGCTCAGATAGGGAAAGGCTACCAGTTTGGGCAGAAGGAGGCAAACTCGCAATTTAATGTTGGTCTAGATGCAACCTGCACTTGTCAGCTGCGAACGGAGCATTCTGGTTATGTTTATTGTAGTATCTATGAATGTTCTTAAACTTACTACAGGGCGTGGGACGAAACACGAAATTGCAAGTTAGAGCCCATTTTGGGGAAGAGGATACCGGTCTTATACTGGTCACGCACTGGTCATTCTTTGAGGCATGGGGTTACTATAAGGTTACAACAGTCACGGCCGGCATGACTCGGGGGTACGCGCGGGGAGGGGGGTGGGGGGGAAGCGTTTAATTAAATGAATAATAAATAAAAACAAACTTACCAGGCATCTCCTCCGCCGGTCCCGCGTCGCATCACGTCTCCTCTGGCAAGTGGCAAATCAGAAGACTGGATGCGACTGGGGGCGGCTACTCGGCTGTATCCTGGCATTTGACAGGGCATAGGGCAACTGTACGTCACCGCCCGAGCAGGATCCCATCTTCAGACTCCTTCACTACACTAGGCATGCGCAGCATACCTAATGTAATGTCAATTGAGTGTGGGTGCTGAAATAAAAAGCGCTCTTCTCGCAGATGTGCAGTCGGAGTCTGGACTCCTGCTGCTCTCGCCTGCGTGCGCTGTGCGTTTGTTACTCTGTCATGCGCACTTGAGGCTGTGAAGCAGCTGCCAGCACAGGCCGGAAATGTAAACAGACGAATTGTCAAAGTTGTCAATTCGTCTGCTTACATTTCTTGCTGCCCGATTAGTGAGCAGTTTTTCTTGTGGGGCGCTGCCCCGGGGCCCCTATGGACCAGCCGCCACTGAAACCACCACTATGATAATGGGCTTCAGAATGTAACCAAAAATTCCCTTACCAAGATTTGCAAACCAACTCCCAATCCTTCCAAATCCTTTCCCAACTTTTGTCCATACTCCTTCAGCTGCCAAATCATGCACCTCATGATGAATCTCAGTAATGTTACTTATATACTTCCTCAAATCCTTGCAATTGTCCAGAATAAAAGTACAACACTGTTGGACCTTGAGCATTTTACAGACTCTGCCCTCTTTTGCCAATAATACATCTAAAGCAAGACGGTTCTGCATCACCATTGCTCTTATTGACACCATCTCTCCATCTACAAGTAACAAAGACTGAGCTGTATTCGCTGACAACTTATCCACAATCGTTGACAACCTTCTAATCTTTACATCATTTACAATTATTCCTAAGCTAGGGATCATTGCTCCAAACACATCTTCAACAATCTCTCCTGCACTAGCGCCTCGTTTCTCTCTGTGATGTTGTCCATTTTCTAAATGCGTCAAATCTTCAACGTGGTAGATCTTGGGAAACACAACAGCTACATAGCATGTACCATACCAATTCAACGTCAATTGCACATATGCATTCTTCCCACACACAAAATACACATTTGGCACCACTTGCACCGCTTCTTGCAAAAACATCTTCGCCGTAGTTTCAATTGTGAAAATGTGATCACAAGCACTCTGTCCCACAAAGATCTTATCATAGTAAGTCTGTACCTGTCTAATGCAAAGTTTTCCTCGCTGTTCAAAATCCAAAGCTATTGGACCATAACTTCCCTTTGCCTTGTGTGCTAACTCATCCTTGGTCCACTCAAATTTTCCTTCTCTACCGTTAAGTTTAACTGCTAATTGTCTATGTCTATTTTCTACTTGATCTACAAACTTCTGCTCCACATCGGTTAATAAACACGTTAAATTATGGCGATGTGCATAAGCTGTGTCTAATGTAACGGTAGGTATGAAATATTTCCCTACTCTGTCTTCTTGCTTGTAATAATCATCCATATTGAGGTGCTTGTAAGCTGGAACTTCTGAAAGCACTACATCATAATTAGAGAAATAATATTCATAGTGTCCCTTACCGTAAAACATACTAAGCAATAAACTACACGTAATACCATACATCAACGGGAGGTTTTAATATCGGATTCCCTCCTCAACTGAAGTAGGCATTTGCATACACACATAATAATCTCTCACATCCATCGTATTCACATATGCATTCAACGTATAATCACCCTTAGATACATCTACATGTAACAAGTGACTAGTTTGATCTAGCATAGCCTTTTCCGCTCCTAATGTACCCTCTTTTGGGCTAGAAGTGGTAGGTGTGGATGTCCCTTGTATACCCACCCCATCAACTTCTGCATCATGTGAAATTTTTACAGACACTATAATTACTACAGCTATCACCACTATCATTCCTACTATGAGTGTACCTATCACACATTTTGCTCTACGGTTGGGATTTCCAGACTCCATCTTCAACTGAATTCGGTTTAGCACAGCAAGAGGATCAACGCAAAAATCTCTTTTCTCCGCCTCTTATTGCTGCTCAACAGAGCACACACAGTTCCTTTGGAGTCCTTGAAACCAAATTCAAAGTTTGTTGCACAATTATTTACACAGTTCAAAAAGACTTCCTTAGCCCTCTTTCTTCCTCTACGGAAAAGTCCCTAACTTTATTCTTCTTCCACTCGGACCTAGGTTATCTTCCTGAAAGCAAACTTTTTATTAACAGTTTACAGTCCATTTAACAGTCTCTCACAAGCTCAGAACCAATTTCATCAATGACACACTGTCGAATCTCACGACGAACTGCTGCAACCTCCTGAGCTGGTGGCTGATATCCAAAAGTGGGAAAAGACAAATCTCTCAAAACCAATGTCCTCACCCCACTCAGTATCGGAGGTCTCAGTACATGCAGTGTCAACACTATCGGCTTCTATTCAGGAACTAACGGTTCAATTTCAATGTTCAGTCCTGGAACTCTGCTGACAACTCACGAAGACCTCAGTCTCCCTGTCTCCACTGCTCCCGACATCTGTAACCACGTAAGTCCACTCTGGGGCAGCGTATCTCTGACAAGGCACTCTTGCACTCCTCGATCTCCTCAAGCACTCTTGTGATTGCTCTATGTCGCTTAGCTCTGATTCAGACATTTCAGACACAGGGGCAAGATCTCTTACGGATGCAAGTCTCAGGTTACGCCTTTTCTGTCTCACAGGCCACGATTCTCTTGCAAAGTCTGCTCTTCTTCCCTGCACCTGATCACCTTGCACACCAGTTCTCTCAGCTGAGTCTGACTCTGTATCACTCACAGCGTTACCATCTCCCTCAGAGTCGCTATCTGGGCCTTGTGTAGCGTGACCCCCCTCAGCTTGCTCTGGTGTGTGGCCAGCCTCGACAGTAACCCTCACAGCTTGACTTGTCCTCTCCAGTGGCCTCACAACCACAGCTGGACTTTCTTCAGGGAGAGGAGATGTTTCTTCCGAGGGTCCTGAAACTCTGCGGGTGTGTGAGGCATGGATGCAGTTCGGCAAGCCTCCACACTTTACAGCTGTATTTGTCACCAAAATCACTTGGTATGGACCTCTCCAACGAGCATCAAGACAGCTCTTCCTCACATGCTTCTTAACCAGTATCCAATCCCTTGGACACAGGTCATGGCAGAGATCCTTCGATGTCGGGGCAGTCGCAGCTTCGTCCTGGTGAGACACAGAACAGACCACGTCAGCCAGTCCTTTGCAATAATCAAGGATCAAACCATCTGTGATGTTTATCAATGTTGTAGATGGTACTGCTGGTAACCGCATCGCCCTCCCCATCAGGATTTCGTGGGGTGAAAGTCCTGTCCTTCTATCAGAATTGCTACGCACACTCATCAATACCAAAGGCAATGCATCAATCCATTTCAGAGACGTGGACGAACAGACCTTTGCCATTTGCATCTTGAGAGTTCCATTGACTTGCTCCATGAGGCCCGATGCCTTAGGTCTGTAGCTACATTGCAATCTCTGATCAACTTGTAAGACGGTACAAAGCAGCTTCATAATCTCACTATGAAAGGGAGTTCCTCTATCTGATTTCAATGAGGTCGGAAATCCAAAGCGAGGTATATGCTCTCTAAGCAACAACTTCGCTACTGTGAGACTGTCACACCTTCTAGTTGGATATGCTTCCACCCACCGTGAGAAAACACACACCACCACTAGAATGTACCTCAAGCCATTGCACCTAGGCATCTCTATGAAATCGAGTTGGATCCTGTTGAAGGGACCCCCAGATCTTCCAATGTGACTCAATACAACCACAGTTTATTTCCCAGCATTCATTTGTTGACATGTAGCACATCTGTGACTGTTAGGGTTTTGTATAAAGAACCATGCTTAACCTCATAAAGAACCATAAAGTGAAGGGTCTGATTCATAAGTGTTTCATTTGTATTTGACAATGCTTGTTTGTTGTCCATGTCAGGCTATTTGACAATCATTCAGGTTTGTTTTTTGCCAATGCTTGTTTGTACTTCTTGGTGCTTAATCTCATAAAAATCTGCCTTTGGTGCATTGAAACATTACAAAAGATGTAAGCACGTGTGGAAACGTCCGTTATTTCATGTGCTGCATCTTTAATCAGGCACGTTGTTTTAATAAGACTGTTGGTGCATGTGCAGCACGTTTCTCCTTTGCGTTAGAGAACCCCGCCCTCCTGAAGACTATTTAAACCATGGGCGCACTAGCAAACGTGCTTGCGCTCGTTATTTCCTTCTCTTACCTGAAGTCCTTCCTGCTTCTGTGAATCCTTCGTCGTCTGCTGGCATCGGAAAGATCTCCACGGCAACCCTGACTTCTTGACAGCTTTCCGGTTCGACGCCTTTACTCTTCCCCGAACAACAAAGAAATCCAGTTTGTGGCATTTCCGGTCTCCTTAGGAAAGGCGCCCCGTTCTAAAAAGAAAAGTAAGGTTGCGGTTAATTACATAAAGCGCGAGTGGAACAAGTAAGTTCATTTGACTATTTTATTTGAAGAAAACCTGCGTGACAGTGTGCTTTGCATATGGTTTGTGAATTAGCAAATAAATCTTAGAGGCAAGGTGCTCGTTTATTTTTAGTTTCAAGAACTAAAGACATTAACCATTGAGAAATCAAAGCGCGCATAGAAACTTGAGTCAGCTCATACTGAAGGTGACCTTTATAAGCGTTATTTCATCTCACAGACTTAACCAGCACAACAAATACTTACTTGTCTCAGGAATCCAATCCTTTGATATGATGAACCTGAAAGATAAAAGAAGCATATAATTATTGAAAAGAGACTCCTTTTTTTGCTAAACTGGTATTTTCTCTAGAAGTGCGTTACAATGGACAATATAGGATTTTATGGAAGTATTAATGTTTGATGATAAATACTAAGGTGTGCTTATTTCTTTACAGAAAATAACTGAGTTTTATTTGCATAACTTCATGAATAATGTTCTGGTGGAGACAAGCCCAGAATTGAGAGGTATATGTTTGACTTGTTTGTTAAATAGGTAAACAATAATCACCAGTCTGAAGTCATAAGCTAAAATAGTGTTATTCATGTTTTATATTTATAGAAACACAATCCATAGATGCGAGAATATCCAAAGCTGTCTGAAGCAGGAATTTGGAGTGTTTCTGTCTGTTTGTTATTTTGTCCCTATTCCCCCTTCTCTTGGGACTTTACTTCTTACCGGCTGTGTTTACAAATTCAGTTTGGTCGGGAGTGAATTCTTAAGGGCAGGTGAGAAACATCTTCACATCTCTCAAGTTGAACAACCTGGATTTCAGGTGAGTGAAGGTTTAACAGTGACACACTGCTTCAGCAAACGCACAAAACCGTGGATTAAACCACGTCTGTCTGAACAATCGCACCATGGCATCCCTTCCAATATGAACTGCTACATGAATATGCCTCGCCATAGGGCTCAATAAATCGTCTGCCAACACTGCTCGACCATCAGTCGAAACCCAAATGCCATCATCTCTCTTCTGACAACCTGCTTTAATCCAACCAGCTTCTTCCTGTCCTGACACTTCTCCTTGCAGACACTTGACCTCATCCCAAGTGTCCGCTATGGCTAACATCATGCTGAGCTCGGTTCTTTCTTTGCTCTCTCCAGTATATTCCCCATTAAGAATGCACCCTTGTTCAGCACAAAAACGTGCAACCTCATCGACATACCTATTTCCAAGGGTCCCAAAATCCTTCCCCTTCCCATGAGCTGTACATTTGACCATTGCGATCTCTTTTGGACGTTGCAAAGCTTCCAACAGTTGTCTCACATATTCCCTATTTCTGATCGGAGATCCTGATGACATTAAGAACCCCCTCTGTGACCATAGCTGTCCGAAGTCATGAACCACACCAAACCCATACTGGCTATCGGTGTAGATGGTGACTTGGATCTGATCAGAAACCAGGCATGCATGTGTCAAGGCAATGATTTCAGCTACCTGTGCGGAGTGTACTCCCTGTAAACAAGCAGCTTCCACCACTCCAGAAATAGTACAGACAGCAAACGCTGCTCTCAAATAACCTGCATTGTCTCTTAGGCATGAACCATCAACAAAAGGGATTTCATCGGATTCAGGCAGAGGTTCATCAACAATGTCAGGTCTCGGTTTGGTGCAAAGTTCAGTCACATCGAGTCATGGTCTTCACAATCTTCATCCTCAACATTTGGAATAGGCATCAAAGTAGCAGGATTCAATACAGAACATCTTTTCAGAGACACATTGCTCATAGCGTGTGAGTGTTATTTGTCAAATGCTGTGTCTTGGTTCTCGTCATCAGAAGCTCAACTGAGTGTGGAACATATACAGTAAGTGGATGACCCATCACAATACTTTCACATCTTTCAATGCTGACACCTGTTGCAGCAACGGATTTGAGACATCTGGGCAACGCTGAAGCTACTGGATCTAAGGTAGCAGAGAAGTAGGCGACTGGTCTATGGACACCTCAATGTGTTTGTGTGAGTACTGACAGTGCACAACACTCCCTCTCGCTACAGAATAACAAGAAAGCTTTATTGTAATCAGGCATTCCTAGAGCCGGAGCGCGACACAGGCTCTCAGCTCCAGAAAGGCAACCAAACAGTCGTTATCCCATGGTACTGGATCACTCACATCCTTGTGTGTCAACCTCTGCAGAGGCTTTGCCTTCAAGGAGAAGTTGGGAATCCATTGACAACGATAGCCAAGAATTCCCAAAATCATCCTGACTTCCTTTTGTGTGGTAGGCGCATTCATTTTCATGATCACATCAATTCGGTCTGGTCACACCTTCCTCTTGCCTTTCTCTATGCGATGACCCAAATACTGAACTTCAGGTAAGCAGTACTGAAGTTTGCTCGGAGACACCTTGTGTCCATCTCTGCCAGATGATTCAACAACGCGACAGTATCAATTCTGCAGGTGTCTTCTGTTTCTGACGCAATCAGGAGATCATCAATGTACTGCATGAGAACTGAAGTCTGCGGCAGCACTAGACTCTCAAGGTTCTTTTTCAAAATCTGATTAAAGATCGATAGACTCTCTGTATACCCTTGTGGGACATGACACCACGTTAACACACGATTCTCCAGACGGAAAGCAAATAAAAATTGGCTTTCCTTGTGTAAGGGTATCGAAAAGAATGCTTGGCATAGATCAATCACTGTAAGCCATTCAGCTTCACAAGGAATTTGGAATAAAATCACGGATGGATTCAGTACCATGGGACAACATGGGACCACGATCATGTTGGCCTTTCGCAGGTCCTGCACGATCCGGTACTTCCCACTCGGCTTCTGCAGCCCCATAATGCGCAAGTTGCATGGGCTCCCCATTATTTCATTCAAAATACCTTGCTCAATCATGGACTCAATCACTGGCTTAATTCCTGCCACCGTTTCCGGCGTCAGATTGTGCTGGGGTGTTCTTGGGAACTCTGCATTCAGCTTGATCTGTATCTTAACTGGCTCAACCCCTCGAATCAGCCCTATCTCTTCTCCCATGAACATCCCACACTACCAGAGAGACTGAATCCCTCAGGTCGTATGGCAGTTCCTCAATTGTCAACACTTGAAACATCTCTATGCAGAGATTCTGATTCGCCAATTTGAATACAATGTCATCATCATTAGTCTGTAACTCAACTCCCTTGGGTGTGCAATAGATGGCACAATTCAATTTACACAAGAGATTATGACCCAACAAGCAGACTGGACAGGAATTGCACACCACAAACTGGTGACGATCTTGAAAGGTTCCTTTTCTTACAGGTATCGCGTCTGTCAAAGGATTAGTCATTCTCTTATTAGCAACTCCTACAACTTGGATCGATTGTCCCGAGAGGGGTAGGTTTGAGACTACTGCAGATCTCACAGTAGAACAGGTAGCACCAGTATCAATCAAGAATGTGATGGGATGACCGTTTACATCTGCCTCCACATACGGTCCTCTCTGGTCTACCTCGAAGACTGCTCCAAGGGTACAGTCTTCCTCCCCGCTAAGGCACCGTCATTGCAACGGGTCTAGATCGAACTCATCTAGAGCTTCGATAAAGGGCATCTGCTGATACACTCGGTTCCCTTGTGGAATCCTCGGTGGTTGGGGAACTTGTACCTGTGGACTCAAACCCCCTCCGTGTACAGACCTAGGTCTTGCCACGGTATTGGTAACCTCTGGTAACTGCACTATCTCTTCATCTTGGATCTGATTAGCTGTGTTTAATCGACACTCGCGCTTCCAATGCCCGATCTTGTGACAAAAGTGACATGCTGTAGTTTTCTTTAGGGTACCAACGTCTATCCTTGTCTTGGGATCTATGGGCTTCCCTCTTCCCTGACCCACGTTACTCGACGTATTCTGGGTCCCTCCATGATTGTTTCCCTGCTTCCGTCCCAATTTTCCTCCACTCAACTGTATTTGGTCTACCCTATCTGCATTCTTCATCTGGTAGTGTAGTGATCACACTGAGGCAGGTAAGTGTGGAAACACTATGTTTAATGACTGTTCATCTCCACAGCTTCCAGGGAACAACAATAACTGACCCTGGTATTCAAACATGCACATTCTATCACCATGACAGTGACATCGTAGAGAGTAATGAACAGAGCTATAGAGAAACTACTACAACATCTTTCTTTCCACAAAATGAACAAAAGCATAAAACATGCAAAGATATTAAAACATAAAATAAATAACAAAAACAAGAAAGAGAAAATAAAAAATAAGCATCAACATAGAAAAGCAAAAATCCAAACGGTGACCACATAGAAGTGACAACCAAGAGAAAACACCCATTTCAGAATGATGATAGATCCATTACAGAAGGATTAAAGATCCAATCGTTTGGGCGGCACACTTCTCCTACCACTCTTGTGTGAAGAAACATACTCTAGAGACAATTTATGAGGCTGAGAAGACTGTGGAGTACTCCTTTTTTGAGAATGCTGAAAACGTCCCCCCAGAGATTGTTAGAGAGCGTCAGCATCATCCCCAGACTCAAGCCCCAATTGCAACACCACTCTTCTAGGAACTTTGTAGATCCTAGAAAGATTCCACCAACTCTTCCCATTGACCCGCACAGCAAAAAGTGAAGTGGCATCCACTCTAACAGGAAAACCAAACTTAGAAAGACCCTTGGCCACATTGTGAGGTGACTTTATTCTCACCCAATCTCCCACTTTGACACCAGATCAAACCCAACCACATCAGAGACAGATGACTTGCTAAGTGTCCCCACATCAGTTTGACCAAATTCAATCTGAGACCGTAAACCCCATTTCTTCATCCAAGCAGGGCACATATGAAAAGTAGCTACTCTCCCACGAAGCAGCTCAAAAGGAGTTCAACCCGTAACAGGATTAGGAGTGGTACGATGTGCCCACAACATGCTCTGAACAGCTTCCTTGATCTCAATCTTGGATGAAACCGCCCACTGAACGCACTCGACGAGAATTCGGTTAGTGCGCTCAATGAAACCTTTGGCCTGTGGGTGATATAAGGCCACACGGTGGTATCAAATCCCAGATTGGCACAAGAAATCAGACATCTCTTTTGAAGTAAATTGTACCCCATTGTCTGATACGATCTCCTTTGGGAAACCTTCTCTTGCAAAAAGACTTTTTTCTTGTAAATTTGATTACCTCTTGTGTATTGGGATCAATCATGAAATGAACCTCCCACCACTTGCTGAAATAATCAGCCACAACCAACGCAAATTTGTATTTGTTTGGTAGCACATTGAATGGACCCATGAAGTCAACAGCTAACTTCATCCATGGACCATTTGGAAGCTCAACTTCTTGAATAGGTGGGTTAACAACCTTGATAACCTTATCACTTGTACAACACATCACACACCCCTCAACAACATCATTTACTTGACGATCCATGGAAGGCCACCAGTACACACTCCGAATCCTCCTTTTGGTATTTGTTTGTCCAAGAAGGCCTTCATGGCCATAATCAATGATGCGAGATCTTAAGGCAAGAGGAGGAACAAATTTGTCTCCACGCATGATCATTTCACCTCCCTCCAAAGTGAGCTCATCCGCAATCTTAATAAAAGGTTGTAGTTCTCCATCCAAATGTTTTTCTTTAGGCCACCCTGAAACAATGTGTCCCTTCACCTTCTTAAGAACAGTATCAAATTTCATCGCACCAAACCACTCACGTTTAGTAAAGCAACCCACACAACAAGCATCCACCACGGCAATCAAACATTCTTCATCCTCATCTAGATCAGTGAGCTCTTGTTTCCCCAGTGGCAAAGGAGACCTAGAGAGAAAATCAGTTCTTGTGTTCCTTCCACCATGAATATGTGCCACCTCAAAATTGTACTGTAGCAATTTCAAGCTTAATCTAGCAATTCTCAGTGTATGATCCTTAACAATATTCCCATTAAGAATGGGAATGAGGGGCTTATGGTCGGTAAGCAATTTCAATGTTTTGCCCCACAAAAAATACTTAAACCTCTCCATAGCCCAACAGCACACCAACAACTCCCTCTCAATGACAGAATAGTTCTTCTCACTCTGTCGTAAAGCTCGGGAGGCAAAACCAACAGTATGTTCCCTGCCCTGCTTGAACTGAGTGATCATACCACCCAAACCATCCAAACTGGCATCAACTGACACAACACACTGATTAAGAGGATCAAAAGGTGTAAGGATCTTACAAGACCCTAGTTCTTGTTTTATGCGAAGAAACTCATCTTGGCAAAATTGATCCCAAACAAAGGTGACTTTCCTCTTGAGTAAACCTCTTAGATGTACAGTTTTGGCAGCAAAATTAGAAATACATTTTGTGTAAACCTCACACACGCCCAAAAACGAGGAAACTTGTTCCTTGCTCGTGGGGCACGGGGCATTCACAATTGCCTCAATGAGTCCTTCTCTTGCACGATTCCTTCACCAGAAATACGATGACCCAAATACTCAATGGATTCCACTCCAGAGACACACTTAAGTTTGTTGGCAACAATCCCTTTCTCTTGCAACCTGTTTAAAACCTCACCAAGATTCTTGTCATGCGACATTTTGCATTTACCCTCAACTAAAATGTCATCTTGAAAAACGACAGTGTCCTTCACCCCTTCTAACACCTTTTCCATAACACGTTGAAAAACGGAGGCTGCCGAAGACAACCCAAAAGGCATTTTTCTAAATTGAAAGGTACCAACAGGAGATATAAAAGCCATTAAATGTTTACACAAGGGATCCAACTCCACTTGGTGGTAGGCAGATGCAAGATCTATTTTTGAAAAGAATCTGGCACCAAAAAACTTTGAGAGAATGTCATTAATAAGGGGGGAGGGGGTGAGAATCAACGCAGATTTCTTTGTTCAAACTGCGCAAATCAATGCACACTCTCAAACTCCCATTCTTCTTGCGGGCAACCACCAATGGAGACAACCAAAGAGACGACTCGATAGGTTCGATGACACCTGATTCACACATCCGTCTCAGCTCTTCAGACAAATCCTCTCTGATACTAAACGGCACATTAAGTAGCTTGTGTTTAACAGGGACAGCATGTTCCTTCACCTTGATTAAATGTTTGAACCCTTTGATGCATCCCAAATTGTCAGCAAACACATTTGCGAATTTGTTGGACCAAGTGGACAAACTTTCACCTTGAATAGAGTCACCCACCACTGACACTTGCTCAGTTGTGCCTGGCCTAAGAGTCATACCAAACAGACCCTGGTGGTACCATCCCAAAATAAAAAAGTCCTTTTCTTTTGACATAGACCTTTCCTTGAATGGATCTATCTTTGAATATTAGAGTAGCCTCAAAAAACCCTTTTAACTCAATCTTCCTGCCTTCATACGAAACAGGACTCCTATCTGGTAGTTGAAAAGGTTTGTCCACCCAGTTACTCTCAAATAACTCTTCAGTGACCATCGTCATACATGCTCCAGAGTCCACCAACAATTACATGAACTTACCATCAATATTCAGATCCACCACGGGATCCACACAATTCTCAGAATCATCTTTAACTACCATGACAACATCAGTCAATGAGCTCACAACTTCACTCACCGAATCACCCTTTTCTTCCTCGGAATAAACAGCATTGACATTCCCTCGGCTACCACACATTTTAGCGAAATGTCCTTGTTTACCGCACTTCCGAAATGAAGCATTCATAGCCGGACAAATCCGTGAGTTGGGAAAATGGGAGGGAAACCCACATTTAGCACACACATTCTTATTGAAAAAAACGTTCTTCTCAGGTCTGACAGGAGGGGGACTGCTGCCCTTTGGTTCAACATGTAACTTGTCTTTATCCCCTTGACGTTTAGCACCTTGATCTCTACGCTCATTAACAGCACCCACCAAATTTTTTTCAGGTTTGAGTTCTCTTGAGGCCTTCTGCGAAAGCTCAATACTTTTTACAATAGAGATAGTTTCTTGTAAAGACGGGTTTTTCAGAGTTAGTAGTTTCTCTTGCACTTTTTTATCTCTACAATGAAGCACAATTTGATCTCTGATTAACTGAGAAGTGAAATGTTCAAATTCGCATTCTGAGGCCAAAATGTGCAACGCCGCAACATATGACACAATACTGTCATCTGTGTCTTGTTCTCTTGTAAAAAACTTATGTCTAGCTACAACCAGGCTACCTTCAACGTCAAACTGTTTCTCTAACATTTTTACCGCCTGATCAAATTCGTTTAACTCCTCTTCTCCCTCACCCAGATCAAGGGGAGGTAAATGTTCAAGAACAGCTTGTCCCTTAAAACCTAGATTGTGCTCTAAAATGAATCTTTTCTGTTCAGCACTGAACCTTGTACCCCCATGGCACCTAAATATTTAACAAAAGCCATACACCACACCTTCCAACTGACTGGTGGATCACCTGGAAGCTGTAAGAAAGGGAGGGGGGGCTGTACATGTTGCATTTCACAAAGATAATACCTTACAAGTTGGAAAACAAGTGTAAGAACAGTTAGCTTCCACCTGTGAAGAAAATGGGTTAAAGTGCACAAATTACTGGAGGAAAACAAAACTTTCAAGAATAAAAATAAACAATTTCCCACAGTAACTTTGTTTAGAAGATAGGATCCTTCTTCTGTTCCTCTGATTCTTGAGTGTTCGTAGTAATGAAAAATATAAGCCTGCAGCCAAAACGCTTGAGGGTAAAGTAACGACAGTGCTAAATGAAATGATAGCGTGATGAAGAATCTCCTTCACGTAGCACCTATGGCTGCACATAAACCATGAAAACTGCAACGTTTGGCTGAACGGAAGCAATAACGCAGAGAGAGTACCTTGTGAAAAAGAGTAGAGGTGAAAACGAGTAGAGGTGATGACCACTTGCCGCTTGTAGACAACAGAACAGTGCCGAAATGCTGAAGAAATCCGAAGTCTTGGGCAAACAAAAAATATATTTCACTCGCGCCCGTGAAAAGCACACTTAATTAAATATACACGCAAGTGCTTGACGTGCCGATTTAACAACAGCGATACGTCTTGCGACCTCCAACGTGTTGGCACTGAGATTTGGCCTTCAAGATGTGATGACGACACGTTGCTTGCGACCTCCAATGCTTTGCCACAGAGAACTGGCCTCAAAAACGTGATGGCGATGCGTTGCTACGGATATGAGGAGCGTGATGACTCAACACGCAACAACTTGCTCGATAGCGTGCTTCTCTAGTGCGTGTGGCCTCACACAATGACGTGCTCCCTGCATCCACCAACACCGCGGGAGCATTCGATTGCGTCACCATTCGGGGTTTAACTCAGTAAGGAAAGGACCTCACAACGAGCAGCCACAAGCGAGCAAACAGCGCAGCATTAGGAGTCCCACACAACCAAAAGATGGCAAATGACTCACTGTTCTGTGCCACGACGGTTCAGAAAACGAACAGAACGAAGAATTGCGGCTGATAGACATGGATTACTGGCAGAGATAGGCTAGAGTGGAGATTCACTGGAGGCACACCAAATCGCCGACTTTCTTGTGTCTTTCTCCCCCAGGACAACAATACTCCAAAATACAGGACATCAACCAAAAGGCCAACTGTGAAAAGCTGAAAGCCTTTCAGAATCCACAGACGTCGAGGGAGAGCTCGAAGACACAATGCAGAACACAGCAGGAAATGATGAAGATAAAACACTGCATGCACGGGTGCAGCACACGTGGGTGGAGAGAGGAACAGTCCAACTCGTCGCCAATTTTGTAGTGATCACACTGAGGCAGGTAAGTGTGGAAACACTATGTTTAATGACTGTTCATCTCCACAGTTTCCAGGGAACAACAATAAATGACCCTGGTATTCAAACATGCACATCCTATCACCATGACAGTGACATCATAGAGAAACTATAGAGCTATAGAGAAACTACTACAATTAGCTTGCCCTCTAGTTTCCTATGCTTCGAATCTACCTCATCATTGCAATATCTGGCATTCCGTAGAATTTCATCCACGGATTTGTTCTGCCAACAGATCAGATGCTGCTGAATCATAAAGCTAATTTCCGGTCTCAGCCCTAAAACAAATTTGGAAATGAACTGTCCCATGTCCTTCGAATCGAAAATGTCCAACCCACTGTACTGCTTAAAGGCTTGCTAGAGCCTTTCGTAGTATGCATGTACTGACTCCTTGGGCTCCTGGGTCGTCCAATCAATTTTGGCCCAGTCAATATCCTGTGGTGAAGTTTTGGACTGTAACCATGTGATTACCTGCTCATACTTTTTCATAACCACCGGTGAAGGACCATGCGTTATGGGGTCTCGATCTGGTTCAGAAGATGGCCATTCAACAGCTATTTTACAAGCCGACCACAACTCACTCGGTACTACAATGTCAAGCAAGGTATTCAAATCAACCCATAATACTTTTGAAATCTTGACAAAACGATCAACCTGCTTGTACCATTCAACAGGCTTTTCCCTCAGCCGAGGAAAATCATTTGTAAATGCTGCCAAATCACCCCTGCTCCAAGGCACATGCACATACCCTCCGCTTGGTACCTCTCGCAATGGGTAAGCCTCTACTCCTGCTGTTCCCCCTCCTGGAGGCGGTGTATCTCCTATCCCTTTCTTAACGCTTTTTTTCTTGGACCATTTTTCCTCCCACTTATCGAGCATGCTCCATGCACGTATCCCTACAATCAGTTCTCGAATGTGGGTCTTCAACCCTATGACTCTTTTCTCTTCCAATTCCTGATCACTGTAATTCAACCTATGGCTTCCCTGTAAGATTTTTGTTTTGGACAAATCTACATCATACCTTCGTGCCAATTCTGTCAGCTTCTCATGTGCTCTCCTTGCCTTACGGGTGACATCCTTCGCCACAAACAACAGCTCATCTTGTTCATAAAGCGCTATCCTATCCAAGGGCAGATTTCCGCTTATTATCCCATCCACTTCCACCTTCAATCTCACTACGTCTAGCACTTTAGCTTTTATTGCAGCCTTGATCATTCCCTGACTTGATGCACTACTCAGTTCTTCACTTTCGCTGCTCTGGTTCCTACGGGGATTTCCTTCTGCTATGTTCCGTGGAACACTTTGACTTTCAGAGACTCCTTGATCAATTTCTCCTCTTGATATCCTCCCCGTGGGTCCCCTAACTGGAGCTTCCCACATGCCCAAATCAGAATGTGAGTTTGCCAATGACACTGATCTTACTGCACTAGACCCTATACGACCTCTAGAAGAATCTGCAGTAGCTGGCAATGGAGTACTAGCCTATATAGGTATCAAAAATGGACTGTTTCCAGTTGCCGTGCCATTCTCTCCTGAACTGACCCTTTCTCCTACTCCTGATTGTGACTGGTTACTGTTCTTCCCTTGATTTGTATCATACACTGACACTATAGGTCCAATAGTGACCGGTATCGTAAGGGCTTCCGGTAACCGGGTAGCAGCATTAACTCTGTTCATCTCTGTACCCCTCGATGCTGGTATCCCTGTTCCCTCCATTCCTGTTGAAATCTTTCCTACTACTCTTGCCCTAGGGCTTGCCTATGGTTCTCCCATCTTCTCTATTAGTGCTCGCTTTCCCTCTTCTGAATCTGGATTGTATGGCGGAGGACGCTCTGCTAGTAATCTGACTAACAAGCTGTCATCGGTGTCACTATCATCTTCTTCTTTTCTCTTTCGAGTGTCTCCTGTTTTCACTAATAGCAGGAATAGCCTTTCTCCTTCAATGGTATCTACCCTCCACTTCTTCAACTGTGCATCTTGGTACGCCTTCATCGTCCTTTTCATCCTTCCCTGACTTCGGTCTCTACTCTTTGCCTGTGCTGCTCTCATTCATGCATCTAATGCCTCAAAATGTGTTGGTCTAGGTGGAGGTCGCAATGAAGCCATCACTCCCCTCAACTGGTACAGCACATCTAATCTAAATTAACCATAAGGTGGAAAAGCCAAATCTCCCTCTTTTTCAGTAATCTTATGCCAATTTTGAAGCCAAACTATGTTATGTAGTCCTACATATTTGGCCATATAATGTGCTGGGATATCCTCGAGTGGTGCTTCTTCACCCACTCAAGTCACTACTCCTCTATCTCCCCTACAAAGGTCTGGTAACACCCTAAAGCATCGCATGATGGAATTAATTTATTTTACCCATAGATGTTTCCGTTTCAACTTCCTGATGAGAACCCACCAATCCCAGCGCAGCTTTACACCAACCGACCTATCGCAGCACGGCACACTTCGACGTCGCTCTTCCTCCTAACACAACAGTTCACCCTCCTTTACAATCTCTTTCTACACATTCACGCACTTCACTCATAGAATTTAGCAACTGTCTGTCCACCATACGACCGGACAGTCTCAAGTAATTGTCTGCCTCACCTCTAGTAACAAGAACAATTGATGGACAGAATGCAGAACAATGTCATACATTCACCCCAGTACAGAGATCTGGGCCTAAATCCATCGTTTTTTTGCTCACCATGTGTTATAAATGGGATTTCTGGTTGGCTAAGGTTTGCGCCAAAGCCAGGCAGAAACCACCACTCTAGTCAGGGCAAGGGAGTTACACGCTGAAGATAACACCTGCTCACCCCCTTGGTAGCTTGGCACGGGCAGTCAGGCTTATCCCAGAGGCAATGTGTAAAGCGTTTGCGCAACACACACACACACAGCCGCAACACACTAGGCACACTACAAAAGAAACTCCACACAAGGTTATATAAAAAATACCCTTTGTATTATCATAAACACATTAGGAACGTAATCACACATTTACACTGCGCCAACTGGCACTGGGCAATATCTACAGGGGGTTATATACACCTGACAGGGCCAATCGGGCCACTGTCAGAACCATCACAAATGCACAAATATTAAATAACGCACCCAGTAACTACTGGTAGAATAATGACCTCAGCATTATCACCTGCAACATAAACACATTATGTCTGCATCACATTAGGCATAAAGCATTATGCGCCAACCTCATAACATAAACCACATTATGCATAACCTCATAACATAAACCACAATATGTCATAAATCAGCGTGCATGAAAGACATTTCAGGTGCACCACATAACTCACACTTAGGGCCTGGCGCCCGCCCTATACCTCACACAGCCCCCCTGGCCAACTGGCCTTCTCAAAGAGGCTCAAAAATGCCCTGTGTCCAGAATGTCAGGGCGTGGGCTGCCAATGCAGCCATCACCAAGAGCGCGCACAGGCACTGGCCTAAACGTTGCAGCTGCCCACTAATTGCTGGGCAGCTGTGGAATCAAATGTGGGCTTGGGCACTCATTGTGCCCTGAGAACAATTATGCCCCTGATGTTGCAGCTGCCCGCTACGGCGGCGCCGCTGAGGAACCTAAACAAGACCTGGCACTACGGTACACGTAGGAGCCCCACTCTGGAGCTCTGCAGCAAAAAGATGCCCAACGTTGCAGCTGACGCTAATTGACGTGCAGCTGTGATGCAGAACGTGGGCCTGGGCACTCACTGTGCCCTCTGGGGCCCTGCTCTAGGGCTCTTAGCACGAATTGCCCCCTCGGTGCAGCTGCCCGCAACTGCGGTGCAGCTGGAAACCAAACAGGCACTGGCACTCACCGTGCCACTAACGCCCCACTCCGGGACTTTAAAACAAATGGGGCTCCACGTTGCAGCTGCCCACTGACAGGCGGGGCAGCTGTGACCACAGGGGGCGGGCACCGACAATGTGCCCCGACACCACCCCCACCAAGTTAACAACTGAGCCCCACTCACCGAGGCTTTCCGCTCTGCTGGGGCAAAGTGACACCAGCTCCTGGGCGGCATGCGCCGGAGAACCCCCCTCCCTTGGGGACTCCCTCCTCTTCTCTTCTTTGGCCATGTGCCTCACTCGGCACACACAGTGGACCCTCGTGGAGCCCCACTCACCGGGCTACACGGGGAGGCTCCGCCTTCTCTCGCGGCTGGTCCCGCACTCCGATCTCCTCCAGGCACACCGCGGGGCTCTCCCATGCTCACAGGAGCCCTGGTTCACAAAGCACCGGCCTCAGCTTCCGTCCCAGAGGGCGCGAGGCCCCCCCCACCGTCAGGCTCTCCCTGCCTGACTTCCGGGCCGGCTGGACTCTTTTCCGGGTCGCTGCTCCCGGAGCGGCGGCCATTCAGCAGCACGCGAATGCGGGGTGGGCACCCGTTTTGAAAATAAAATGCAGATGCGGGGTGGGCACCCGTTTAAAAATAACCATAAAGCGGGGTAGGCTCCCGCTCTCCTTAGCACAACGCGGGGTGGGCTCCCGCTTCTATAAGCAGCGTAGGGGGGAATCCCACACGCCAGGATTCCCTCGCAGGCTCGCGGTGTAGCAGGGCCAGGTCCTCTCTTCGGCTGGCAATTTAAATATAGCGCTCACGAGGCGCTAGGATCACAAAAAGTCCTGCAGTTAAAAAGACTGAGTCCAATCACCAGATCCTCCAGGTCCAGGAAACATAGCGGGGCCCAGGGAGGCCAGCACACAGGGCCCTCCAGCAGGGAGGTAAGCCCCCATGGTGGTTCCTCCTGGGCCCCAGCAGCAGCAAGCCCCCAGCACAGAACAGAACAAGAGCCTTCTCATGGGGTCACAGCCCCTATATTTATATTCCAAAACTCTTTGTCTGCAGGACAGGGCATGGGGGAACCAGATGCAACTGGTTCAGGGGGGATTTGGAGCACTTTGTTTTCCAAGCTCCTCATCCCCTTTGTCAGGTGGGGGCTCAGTGATCAGACACACCACAGGGGGCGGAGCCAGCATTGTACAGGCTGGGCACAGTCCTATTCAGGGTCAGGGGATTACTCCTCCCACTACTCCCAGCACAGATGTCCCATTCAGCCTAGTACTGACTCACCCTGCCCCTCCTGGAGCCACACATACCTCCCAGCCCCTGTCACTCACAAGCCAAACATGCAATTCACATCAGGCAGGCAGACACATAGCACACAGAAATGCCAACTTCTAAAAGTTAACAACAATAGGGGTTAAGCCCAAAGGACCGGGGCCAGGTAGGGCTATTCAAAATTCAAAACACAACATGATCACCTGGCTCCGTACTAACCTACACTCCTAATATTTATGGAGTAACGGGCAGACTATTCTTTTATCTGTCCAAGTAAATTTTTTATTAAATAGTCTTTAAATTGATTCAAAACTGAATCAATTTAAAGACTATTTAATAAAATTTTTACTTGGACAGATAAAAGAATAGTCTGCCCGTTACTCCATAAATAGTAGGAGTGTAGGTTAGTACGGAGCCAGGTGTTCATGTTGTGTTTTGAACTTCTAAAAGTGGCATTTCTAAAATAGTTATAATAAATCTGCGCACACCATTGCACAGCATTTATTATCACTATTCCAAATATACCAAACTTGACCACGCTGCACCTCTCATATCAGGAATTACCACTGAAACACTTATCAGGGAATCCCCAATGCATTCCTATGGGAGGGCAGCCCCACAGTAGTGAGAAACCAAAATGGCTGTTTGTCACTACCAGGACATGTCATACACTTAAGGTACATGTCCTATCTTTTACCTACAATGCACCCTGCCCATAGGGCTAGCTAGGGCCTACCTTAGGGGTGACTGACATGTAGTAAAAGGGGGGTCACGGACATGGCACACGCTTTAGGTGCCACGTCACAGCGGCAGTAACACTGCGCGCACAGGCCCTGCAATGGCAGAGGCCTGAGATAGGTTTGAAAGGCTACTTTGGGGGTGGCGCAATCAGCGCTGCAAGCCCACCAGTAGCATTTAATCTACCAGCCCTGGGTATATGAGATACCACTTTACAAGGGACTGACAGGTAAATTAAATAGGCCAAACAGGTGTAGACCAATCTTACCACATTTATCACAGAGAGCACCCGCACTTTACACTGAACAGCAGTGCTAAAGTGCCCAGAGTCCTAAAACCACCAACACCATGTGAGAAAAATGGCTAGGAGAAAGGCAAAAAGTTTAGGGATGACCCTGCAAAAAGGGCCAAGTCCAACACCATGCCATTCCAGTTTGGATCCAGCCATATGCAAATCAGTCTTGACCCTGCGCCAAATGGGAACAGTCCAGCCCGAATTGCCAGGCCAGGTCCTCCCTGGACTGGAAACAAGCATCCTAGGACCGGTTTCGGGCTTTCAGCCCTCATCAGCCAGGATAGCTTGACTCCAGTGGCATGGAGAGCACGGGACCCACGTCTGGGGATACCCGTCCCACTCGGGGTGACAAATGCAAAAAGAACAATTGATGGACAGAATGCAGAACAATGTAATACATTCACCCCACTACAGAGATCTGGGCCTAAATCCATCGTTTTTTTGCTCACCATGCCATTCCAGTTTGGACCCAGCCATATGCAAATCAGTCTTGACCTTGCGCCCAATGGGAACAGTCCAGCCCGAATTGCCAGGCCAGGTCCTCCCTGGACTGGAAACAAGCATCCTAGGACGGGTTTCGGGCTTTCAGCCCTCATCAGCCAGGATAACTTGACTCCAGTGGCATGGAGAGCATGGGCCCACATCTGGGCATACCCGTCCCACTCGGGGTGACAAAGGAAAAAAGAACAATTGATGGACAGAATGCAGAACAATGTCATACATTCACCCCAGTACAGAGATCTGGGCCTAAATCCATTGTTTTTTTGCTCACCATGCCATTCCAGTTTGGACCCAGACATATGCAAATCAGTCTTGACCCTGCGCCCAATGGGAACAGTCCAGCCCGAATTGCCAGGCCAGGTCCTCCCTGGACTGGAAACAAGCATCTTAGGACCGGTTTCGGGCTTTCAGCCCTCATCAGCCAGCATAGCTTGACTCCAGTGGCATGGAGAGCTGTTCGGGCTGGACTGTTCCCATGAGGCACAGGGTCAAGACTGATTTGCATATGGCCAGGTCTAAACTGGGGTGGCATGGTGAGCAAAAGAATGATGGATTTAACTCAGATCTCTTGACTGGGGGTGAATGTTTAGATTTGTTCTGCATTCCGTCCATCAATTGTGTGTCTTTTGCTTTCTCGCCCTAAGTGCGCCGGGTATGCCCAGACGTGGGTCCCGGGCTCACTGTGCCACTGGAATCAGGCTATCCTGGCTGATGAGGGGTGAAACCCGGAAACCGGTCCTAGGATGCTTGTTTTCCGGTCCAGGGAGGACCTGGCTTGGCAGTTCGGGCTGGACTGTTCCCATGAGGCACAGGGTCAAGACTGATTTGCATATGGCCAGGTCTAATCCTTTAGGAAATCTCCTTCCGCTAATTGGTTCTCGCAGTTATTAAGGACTACTAAAAGCAGATGCAAGCGCCTTGAGAGAAAGTGGAGAGTAGACTATGACAGCACAGCCAAATCAATATATAAAAAATCACTTAAAGAAATGTACAAATTAATGAAGGATGCTAGAAGAGATTATATAACCAATTGGATCGAGAACGCGGACAACCCTGGCAGGGAGGTTTTCAAGGTGGTAAACGCTTTTCTTAAACCGCCCGAGTTGATAACCGATGTACATCCTTTGATGGCACTATGCGAGAACATTTCGGATTATTTTGATGACAAAATACGTAAGGTATACAATTCCTTCTTGGCATTAGGCGAAACAGTTAAATCAGACACAATGGTAGGGAAAACACCTAGGCCATCCTTCTCTGAATTCACTTTGATCACACAGAAGGAGGCACAGACGGCAATTCAGGGCTGCAAATCTGGCTCACCTGAGGACCCTTGCCCACCGAAAGTATGGAAGGAGCTGGCTAACTCTTCTATCCAGGTGCTGTCTGAAATATGGAACACCTCACTCACTACTGGCATTTTTCCTGACCCATGGAAGCATGCCACCCTCCTCCCCCTCAAAAAGAAACCCAATGTTGATGCAGGTGAACTGAACAATTACAGACTGATCTCGCTGCTGCCTGCACCAGCTAAGATGTTGGAAAAGTTGGTGCAGAGACAACTAACGAATTTTATCGAGAGCCATGAGATCTTGCATGACACCCAATCTGGTTTTCGCGCTGGTTTCAGTACAGTGACAGCGCTAATAGAGGTGGCGGATTCAGTCAGGATGGCACTAGATTCAGGGGCATCAGCCATGCTGGTACTCCTGGATCTTTCAGTCGCTTTTGATACGGTGGATCACTCTGTATTGGCCAGGCGCCTCTCAGACTCGGGGATTGAGGGCACAGCCCTGGAGTGGCTAAAATCTTTTCTCAATAAGCGCACGCAACGGGTGGCGCTTCAACCGTATCAGTCAAATCGCAAGCACTTGTGGTGTGGGGTTCCGCAGGGGTCGGCCTTGAGCCCTCTGCTCTTCAATATTTATCTGACCCCCCTGTTCTCGCTTATTACCAACTGGGGGGTGAAGGCGATCTCCTACGCCGACGATACCCAGTTGGTATTTCCTTTTAAAGATCTGTCTAATGCTTCTTTTAAGAACTTCAAGGGCTGCTTAAAAGATATATCTCAATGGATGAATAACAACAAACTCAAGCTGAATGCAGACAAAACAGAGGTGTTGTTTTTTGGTAAAAATGAGCCCCCCCCTACAGACCTCTGGTGGCCGGAGGAAATGGGCTGTCCTCCCACCCCAGCAGGGTGTGCAAAAAATTTGGGTGTAAAATGGCAGAGGGACTTATCTTTCTCGGCCCAAATTCAGCAGGTGACAGGTGCATGCTTTAGCAGGCTGAGAAATCTGCAGAAAGTCCTACACCTCTTGCCGGAAAACTGTCGACAGACTGCTGTCCATGCCACAGTAACTTCTCGCCTAGATTATGCGAATGGCCTTTATTTGGGCCTACCAGCGTACCTGATAAAAAAATTGCAAATGGTTCAGAATGCGGCTGCGAGGTTGATTAAGCGTATCCCATTTAGACAGCATATCTCTCCGCATTTTAAAGAGCTGCACTGGCTGACGGTAGCTAACAGAGTAAAATTCAAGGCCTTAACCCTAGCCTTTCGGGCATTCCATGGAACTTGCCCCAGCTACTTGAAGCAGAGGCTAGGCGCTTACAAGCAGTCCCGGCCACTCAGGTCTAGCTCGCAGAACCTTCTATGCACCCCCCGAGTTAGGAAAGCTCGGCTGGGTGGCAGATCTTTTATGTTCAGGGCCTCTATGATTTGGAACGCCCTGCCTAACGCCCTGCACCAGAGTAACTCGGAAACATTATTCAGGAAAGCAGTCAAAAAATGGCTTTTCAATCAGGATTAATCCCTGGATTCTCTGAACTCCGTAAGCTTTTGTTCACCACCTGTTGCTATAGCGCCGGGACACCTCTTCGGAGGTAGCTGTTCGCGCTCTACAAATGGCAGTATTATTATTATTATTATTATTATTAAACTGGGGTGGCATGGTGAGCAAAAGAATGATGGATTTAACTCAGATCTCTTGACTGGGGGTGAATGTTTTGATTTGCTCTGCATTCCGTCCATCAATTGTGTGTCTTTCTTCTCTAGTAAATGCCTGTCCCCCAAACGACCAGGCAGCTACATATCAGATCGTCTGTCCACAAAACAACTGGACAGTCATATAAATAAAATTGATAGGATCCAATCTCTCAACCAACTCACACACAGTGACCCACGACCTACGTTGACCACTCGAATCGCTGTGGTCCGCCCTTGTGCACTAGCTTCCCACACGATTCTAACAGGCTCACTCACACAGGTTCCCTATCTCCAACGGGTCATCGATAGCGCTTCACGACTCCCACATTCACTGGTCAGACATTACATCACTCGGTGTCTTCTACACCTCAAATCTATCCCGGGATCTTAGGCTACTTGTCGAGTCTGACATCAAAATCATCAAATCGTATCACATGGACCGTGCGAGTTCAGACCGAAATCACATTCACTCGACTCTCAACCCAACTCCACCAGACATCACACCATCAATTCATCACCGCAATCTAACACAGACATCCCTATTCATACTCACACCACTGTGAATTGTTGTTCTCTCCGCACGTCACTCTCCGTCGGTCTCCGGCATGTTCCATCGTTCTACGCTCTCGACCTTTTGGGCTCTAATTCTTTGCGCTCTTTGGGGCTCTATAATAATTTTCCCTACGTTCTAGATCACACTCTCCCTCACTCCAAGAGGAAACCATCTGACATTGCTACCAACTGATGGAGCTGAGGTTCCGCACTACAAATTACTCTGGAACACTCTCTGGCGGATGGACCATTGGTTCCTGCTTGGCAGTGTAGAGGGAAGAGATATCTCATAACAACAATTTACGGGCCCAATAATTCATGACTCAGAAGAATCACATACTTCAAGTTCTAAGTTTATTCGATTTATTACAAAGCCAAAAATAGTTGGACATACAGACACTTCAAGACGAGGTTGTAAAGATACATTGGGATTAATACAAAAGCAACCCTACGGGCAAAATTAACACATTGCAGCATAAACAGAGTGACAAACTCCAGAACCAGGACGCAGGCAATAAGTGTCCCCACGTCTAGATCAGACTTCATCGGAGGCTCATAAGTAAAAAGCATTAGTCTATCCCTACACTATCTCTAACGTGACATCCTTACTTAGCATTTCCCCAGGCAAGTTCAGGAAAAGGTGTCAGCGCATGAAGACTTCCTAAGAAGTGCACTCATGTTGTATGGGTCAAGTAGCATAAAGCTACAGAGCTCGATCTAAGATGCTCCTTATCCTCCTCTGTCTCCCTCTTCTCCTCTAACTCAACCGCCGGGCACTGTCTCTAATTCCAACACCAAAATTACAAGGCACGCCCCTTCGGTCTCCTGATCGCCTCATCCCACTGGACATCTTCTCATAGGTGAATTTCCATTTAGTTTTGATACTACCAGCTCCTGGCTCGATGACCTTGATTCCCAGGCCTACTCCAGTGAGAAAGAACACCATCTCACGTTATCAGCTTCTTTTGCACTCATTGTATCCTCTCCTCCCTAAGCCTAACTCCTAAAACAAAAGCGTTATTCTAAGTAACAAGATGAATTCTCCACCTGCAACAGAACATGAGAAAGAACAAAATCCAACATGCATATGAAATTCGAACTAACTCATTTAAGCCCCCTAAGAGAGCTCCCAGAGAGAAAAGCATTTCAGGCCTACAGAAATCGGTCAACATAAGAAAAATGGTATACAATCCTCACGAAATTACAAATAAATGAACACTTTACTGAGCAATTCTAAATCAAAATGTTACATGAGCACATCTATTCATCAATAATTGTAAGTGGCATACACAAATCCTGCATGTTAATGTTTTCAGCTAAACACGAACTGTTCTGCAACAGTAATTTCTTCATGTTTAGGTAAATGCAACTCTAACACTTCATTTTCATGTTATTACAGTACACATTCTAACACCCCCATGTTAATACAACAAAAGAGTAAATGCAGGTGCGAACTACTCATGATTATGATGCACCCCTACAAAAGAAAGGGCACAATTGCACTCTATCACCCGCATCACAGGGCTGAGCACGCAGCAACCACACTGGCCTCCCCATTGCATGCACTCTGCCCTCGGAGCCCTCTGAAGCTGCTTGCTAGCTGAAGGGCCGAAGTCAGGTCCCTGGTACCAGCCGTGCAAAGGAGAAGACAATTACAGCCTATTAAAGTCCCGCCAAGGCCAGAATAACCAAAACTGAGTTTTTCCCAACTATCTCCAACAGAGAACAGAGTCAGACTGAAGGATTGTCTCACCTGATTACAGACAACTGGGCCCTCCTTGTCCACCTCGGCACAGTTGTTAGACTGCTTTTCTCCGGCCTCTGGCTCTGCTCGAGCTGGAAGTGTGCTAATTAGAAAAGAAGTGGCTGGAGGGTCCCTGTCAGCTCTCGTTAACGTCGGTAGAAGACTCAGGATTTTCAGCGGCAGAGCCAGACTTCCTACTCCAGCACTCATGAGCATGCTGTCTGGGGCCTGAGGAGACCATGCAAAAGGCCTTGGATGGGGAGAAAAAGGTGCACGTGAGAGGGGTGAGGTAGGCCATGGAAAGACAGGTGCGCCTTGACAAGGGTGTGGTCAGAGCCTCCCACTGAAACCCCACAGCTGCAAATGAATGATGGTGTCCGTTCACACAGTCCTGCAACAGCAGCGCGGGAAGCAGACATCTCGAGTCTGCACAGTGTGTCTTCAAAAGTCCTGATGACAAACTGCACAGACTTCCCAACTCCAGCCTCTACCACACCCTTTCCCAGCTTGTCACAGGGCAGGACCCACCTCCCTGTGATGAGTTGGGAAAGGGTGGGGTGCCATCCTCTCCACTCCCTGACTGATGTGAATTCCCTGGTGTTACAGGGCTTGAGCCTAAAGCGCCTGGGGCTAACTTTACCCCCACGTCATTAGTGGATGGAGACTGGTCCTCAAGGCTATGTCTTTGCCGAGCTGATGACCTCACAGGCCTCAGGGCTTGTCAGACTCAGGGGCAAAATGAAATGCATCTGCTTCGCTGCCAGGGTCATTTGACATGACACTCATGGTCACTTATGATCACAGCCCAGGGCCCGGCCCCAAGCAAGAAGAGGTGTGTGTACATTTGTTTTTTTACTGATTATTAAAAGAATTTGTTTTTACTTTTGTAGTAGCCAACCCTGGGGGTGAAAGTAAAGGGGGCGGAGCACCGACGCCCTCACGCAGAAACTGCAGATGCTGGCCTTGATAGTCTGACTTTTTTGCAGGCATAGGGCTTGAAGCACTTCCTGGAGGTGGGGCAGGTGGTTAGCCCAGCTGGAATTGAAATAGCAAAGTCCAAGTAGGCCACACTGAAGTTCTCTAGCCCAGCCAGGACCCTATTGACCAATCTCTGGAAGGTGGTATGGGCAATCTTTAGTCTAAAGGTTGGCCCTCTGGGGTAGAGAATGCCAACATCTCTTTGATCCTATCAATTAGGACAATCTGCCAATACCATAACATCAAGTCAAAAGTATTGAGGAACTTGGCGGCTCCCAACCAATCAATAAGCTCATCAGCTCTGGGGAAAGAGTGAGCATCAGTCTTTGTGGCTAAATGGAGACCTCTGTAGTCTACAATGAACCTCAGTTCTGGGCTGGTGCCCGATGGGGCAGCCTTCAGTACCAGGACCACTGGGCTGGACCAGGGACTACATTAGGGCTCAATCACCCACAGCTCCAACATCGTAGACACCTCATCTGTGATGCTGGCTCTCACTTTGTCTGAAAGCCTGTAGATGTTATTTTTGGCAGGCATGCTGTTCTCAGGTCTATGTGATGAGTGCACTGGTCAGTGAGCCCTGGGGTAAGTGAGAGTAGAGGAGCAAACTGCCCTAGCAACTGGCAACAGCCCCTCTGTTGCTCTTTGATCAGAGTAGGGGGGAGGATGACTCCTTCTACTGACCCATCTTGCTCCTTGGAAAACTTAGGATCTGGGAGGAATTCACTCTCCTCGTCCTCACCACCATCTGTCACCAAGAGCATAGTGACTTCAGACATCTCAAAATGTGGCTTGAGGTGGTTTACATGATGGACTCTTAAGGGGTTCCAGGATGTCTTGAGGTCTACAAGGTAGGTGATTTTCCTTCTGCTCCTTTACCTCATAGGGCCTGGTCCACTGTTCCTGCAAGGCTGGGGCTCAACACACTCCCTCACCCATACCTTTTGGCCAGGCTAATATGCTACCCGAGTGGCCATCTGGTCGTCCCATTGCTTCATGACCTCCTGGCTGGCCTCCAGGTTCTCAGTAGCCTCTTTGCACAAGCGCTCCATCTGAGACCTGAGGGCTAACATGCAGCTTACCAAGACATGTGGAGGTTTTCTGGGAGTTTGATCCCATCCCTCTTTGACAAGACTGAGAGGTCCTCATACAGGATGGCCAAACAGAAGTTCAAAGGGACTGAACCTCACTCGCATCTGAGGCACTTCTCTATAAGCAAACAACTGGCATGGTAAGAGGGCGTCCTACGTACGCCTCAAGCGTTCTGATAGGCCCATAATCATACATTTCAGGGTCTTGTTGAACCTTTGAACAAGCCCATTGGTCTGTGTTGGTATGGTGTGGAGGATGTGTAGGTTACCCCACACTCATCCCACATTGACTTCGTTTATGATGACATGAAGTTGGTGCCCTTATCAGATACAACCTCCTTTTGGAAACCCACATGGGTAAAAATACCGATCAGTAGCCCTAGCCACCACAGGTGCAGTCACTGACCTCATGAATATGGCTTCAGGGTACCGGTTAGCATAGTCCATCAAGACCAACATAAACATGTTGCCTAAGACTATCTTGGGGTCCAGAGGCCCCACAACGTTGATTCTGACCCCTTCAAGGGGGTTCCCAGGACAGGGAATGAAAGTAGGGGAGCCTTCCGTTTGAGCCATGACTTCCCACTGGGCTGGCAGGTAGGACAAGGCCTACAGAAAACATCTGTGTGAATCCTCATTTGGTGCCAATAAAAGTGGGTGACCAGCCAGTCAAAGGTTTTGGCCTGCCCCAGATTTCCTGGCAGGGGTATGACATGTGCCAGCCAGCTCCAGTAGGATGGCCTGGAAGCACTTAGGGACCACCAACACATGGGTTGACCAAAGCTCAGAAATCTTAGTCTCACTATGCAGGAGACCATACTCCTAATAAATTTGGTGATCACTAGACTTGTTGTTGCCAGTTGCCTGGACTGCGGCCTGTTGCCGTAGGCTCTCAAATGTAGGGCACTCCTGCTGCACTTGGCAAGACTCTGCTAGGGACAGTTCTACTGCAGCTAGCAATGTGCTCCTCTGTAGGTTCCAGGGTGTCACCCTCAAAGTCAGCCTCCTCCCACACTGTGGGAACTTCCAGGGTGGGTTTCCCACACCCCTGCCCTTCCTCTTGCTGGCTGACACCTGGGCCACTTTTTCATGCTCCACGTCCTTCTGACTCCTGTGAGGATTGTGGTGTATTATATGGTGCGGTTGTGCAACCTCACCATATAATACACTCACAAAACCGTATTTGGTCCAGTTAGGCTCATTGGTAAAACTTCTAGCTCAACCCTGGGTAGGTGTGGCTTCGAGCAGCAAGGCTCAAACAAAGGAACTAGTGTAATGCATTTAGATGCACAAAACAACAGAATAAGAAGGTCACACAACTCGAAAGAAATCCAACGCCAATTTATAAACATAGATTATATTTTTATGAATTTTTAGACACCAAGATGAGCAAAATCCACCTGAGGGTTCTGAACCTATAGATGTTTCAGTAAAATGTAAATCTCAGCTTTTTAGTTCTAAGCACAAACAAGCATTGGTAACCGTAAAGTTTGGAAATGTTTTTAAAGTTGTTTTAAAGATTTGCCTTTTACAACACCAGCCCAGACCAATTCTGACAGGGAGAAGGTCAATGGGCAAATAAGTAGTATTTTAACAGTTACCTGGTCACCAAAGCAGTTTCAAGTCCAGTTCCACACTTTATGCAAGGACCACCATATATTTCAACGGAGTAGTCCTGATGCTGAGAACACAGGATGCTGAGGCTGCTGAAAGTTGCTCTGGGCGCTGTGCGGTCAAAGGGGGTATTCCTGTGGATATTCCTCGGTCCACAGTTTAGGTGGGATGACTTTGGCCACAGGGGTAGATGTCCCTCGAAGTCCTCTTTGGTCCAGCAGAAGTCCAGTTACAACTGGGCTACTGGTCTCTATTCATAGCAGGTTCAGCGGTTTCCTTAAGTGAGGGTTAGGGTCCATCTTTGGTGACCAATCTGCGCTGTGATGGCTCTTACTAGGTCCAACTGACTAGAAGGCAACATGTGAGCACCTAGGAGTGGTATTTTTGGCTGCATGTCGGCAGTCAAATCCAATTCCACAAAAATGGCTACAGACTAGCCAGAACATGCTACTTAAGTTGCTATGGAACAATATCAAAATAGAGAGGCAACATTCCACAATTAATCAATTGAGTCCAAAATTAAAGCTTCATTTGTCTTGAGACAAATTTGCGATAAAAGTTAATTCCTTTATTGTTCTTCAAATTTTCATCATAAGAGAAAGCCCTGCAGCCAACATGTTTCCCTCATACACCACGAGCTTCCTCAGAGCTTATATACTCAGCAGGTTGTCCAAAAAGCTTGCTTTTTATTATTCATTTATAAATCAAAATGCCTCTTTTGGTGCAGCAAAAATCCCAATAAAATATTCTTCAATTCTGTTTAAAATTATACTGTGTTCAGCGTGCAAGTCTCAAATCCCCATTCCATCAGCCAAATCCTTCAGCTTTAATGGCCCTGGTGATGGAACAGGGAGTCATCCGACTGACTCTTGGAAGTCATCTTTTCTATCTAGGGATCTGGAGTGACTTTTCCATGCACAAGGCACCACAGGCACAGTCCTTTCTTCGCTAGTCCGATGAGCAGCAGGTGCAGTCTAGCGGTTGGTACAGCCTCTCTTACCAGGGTCAGCAGAGCAGTTCTTCTTTGGTCCCCTCACCAGTCCAGATGTTATCAGGCCTTCTGGGTGTCTTATTTATGCCCAGAAAGTACCCTGGGGGGAGGAAGCTGTCACTAGACAATGGGCTGCCAGGTTCCTTCCTGCCTTATGACGACTTCCAATTGTGTGTGGCATCTTAGCTATCTCAGAGTGCACTTTTCTGCCCACTCCCAAGATGTCTGAACCTCTTACTTGGTGTAGGAAGCTTGGTAGCCCACACTAGAGATGTGGCTACCTGAGGGCTACACACCCACAAAATAAATCACTTTGGAAACTGGATTCTCCTCTCTGTTTCTGCAGCCAACCCATATACCTAAACAAAGGGGCAGCCCCTCTCGAGTGTGGATATCACTTGCCCATCAAAGGCGGCTTCTCTTTTAAAGCTTGCCGTTTGGGCCAACACCCTCTGTGGTTTCCTGCAAGGGGAAGTAACACATCCATCTGCAGCAGGCCTCTATTGTTCCTGTACTTGTGAGTCGTTAACACTCCTCCCCAGAAGGGTAGAAGGTTGTCTGGTGGCCAATATCTGTGAATGGCCACCAGATAAACTGGGCAACAGAAACAACTTCTTAAAAGTTGTTTTTCCTTAACAGTGGCATTAAATCAGACTTGCACATTAAGTCGGGTTTAATGTCATGATTAATTTGATACCTTGAAGTACAAACTTTACTAGTCCCAATCAGAAGTTAGCTGGGCTGAGATGTCAGCCTATAGCTCTGTAATTGCCAATGGGGCTACTAGCTTTTCCACAGTAAAAGCGACAATTTGGGGGTTTAACTGTTAGGACATACTAAAGTATATGCCCTGCTTAATACTATATAGCGCCCTGCCTTAGGACTTGATAGGCCTTCTTGAGGGGAGTCTTACATATATTATTAAGGGAGGTGTGGGCTTTTCCATGGGTTTAGATAGGCAAAGTCAAACTAGCAAGCTGAGAGCCATTTGGTAGTTTGTCACACTCAGGGTGGCACAATCAGTGCTGCAGCCCTGAGTTGACACTTCATTTTCATTTATAAACTTTATTCGGTTTTACATTGTAAAAACCATAAAAGTTACAATATATACACATCTCATAAAAGAAGTACATTAAAAATTTGCAATTCATAGCCATAAAAACAAGAAATATGTTTCCACCAAAGGTTACGGATAATATTAACAAATACAATAGATAAATAACATGTATATTTATACAATTAAAAGTGGAAAACACGCATGAGTCATACCTTAAGCCTATGAGTACCTCCTCCCCCTAAAATAGCTAGTATTCCAGACAAGCCCTGGTTCTCAACAGAGATTTCAGGTAGCCCACAATAAAAAATATACAATCTGGTTTCAGCAGCTGCAAATACAAAAGTGCTAGGCGAACCTGATTAAAATTTAGCCTCTTTAAAAGGGGGAGTAAAAAATGTCTCCGAGGTATTTCATAAAATTTGCAGAAGAACATGAAGTGTAGCAGATCCTGTGGAGACACGTTGTCGCAGCCACAGGGTGCTAACACCTTTCCTCTGCTGCACCCTTTCGGAATGGCAATTAACAGATGGAAAAAATCGAGGCGAAACCTAGACAGTAAGAACCGCTCATGGGTAGTCAGTGTTCCCAAAAGGTATGGCTCGATCAATGGATGAGTTTTTAGGGTCAGAAATTTACGGATGCTCGGTTTGCATAATTCCTGTTCATCTCTTTCTAGCTTCCTGATACAACTAAAAGCTTTCTTAATCGATTCCACATCCTTTTTTCTTATGGTGGAGGGTTTTAAAAAAGTTCCGGGTGACCCAACTCTGTAAAACGAACTCTGACATACTTTAACCACGGGATTCTAGACATATGTTCAAGGTTCATACAGTCCATTATAATCTGCTGGGTCAGCTCTAGCTCCTTGTTTGGCCAGCACTTAAGCCAAAATACTAAAGGGCGCAGAGCGAGAGTATCACATAAAAATGGAGCCCCCAGTTCTTCATGAGCTACCAGCTTCGATAAACTGGTTGGCATTCCCAGCAGGCGCTTTAAAAAGTTATTCTCTGTCACCTGCAGCGCGTCTGCTGTGGTATACCCCCAGACTTCGCTACCATAACATGCAGATGATACACCTTTGGCCTGATAAATTTTCAGCATGGCTGCAATTGGGCGCTTGCCCATCTTAGCAGCAAAGCTGAAAATAGCAGCAGTTATTCGAATGAGCTCCCCCTTTTTCTTCTGTATAAGGGGTCCCCACTTTAAGCGATCATCCAACAGGACCCCCAAATATGAGAACACCGACGTTGTGGGAACCTTCGCAGAGCCTACAGAAAAAGAATAATTTTTCGTAGGACGAGCCCCTACCTGCAAGACGTAAGATTTTGCATTATTGATGGCTAAGTCACGGGACCCCATAAAATTCAGGAATACATCTAGTAGGGACTGGAGTCCCCTTGCGGTTCTTCCTATGAGGACTGCATCATCCGCATATAGGAGGACGGGGAGACCCCGGCGCCCCACATGCGGAAAGTCGGCCCCCGTAGATACAAGAGCTCCTTCAAGATCATTGATGTAAAGGTTAAACAGGAAGGGGGCCAAAATACAGCCCTGCCTTACCCCTCTTTCGATATTAAATTCCCTGGAAACCCGAAGATCCTGTGCATATCTGATATTCGCCCTAGTGTTCCTATGCAGATCCATTAGAAAGTCCACGATGGAGGCCTCCACCCCCATGGCCCTCATGGACTGCCACAGTTTGACCCGATTGACACAGTCAAACGCGGAAGACAAGTCCATGAAGGCCATGTAGATCGTACCTGGGCGGGCCATTGTGTACTTGCCCAGGATCAGATAGAGGTTTAGGCATTGGGCCACCGTCGACCTCCCAGCACGAAACCCATATTGGGTGTCAGCAATGATGTTATGCTCCTCTGCCCATGAAGATAGCCTTTGCAATAGTACTCCTCCCACCACCTTTGCTACTGAATCAATGAGAGAAATAGGTCGGTAGCAGTGTGTACTATTTCGATCCCCTTTTAAAAACTGGCACAATGGTAGAAATGGCCCAGGAATCAGGGCTACCGTCCCTGGCCGCTGCGTTCAGTACAGCCGCCAGGATCGGGGCCCAAAAGGATGGATCCGACTTATAAAGGTCCGGCGGAATTCCGTCCGGTCCAGGAGCCTTGTTGCAAGTTAGGCCAGCAATTCCCGCCTCCACCTCTGTTAGCTCGAAGACCAGACAGTCAGTGTTTGTTGCCCGGGGTAGCTGGTCATGATGACCCGTGGAGCCCTTAAACATAGATTGAAAGTGGGCCACCCATTCGTCTTCCGTGAGTGGGAGTAAACAATGGTCTATTAACGATGCCCCAAAACCGTGTGCCGTTCCTTAAAGTGCTGGACTCTAACAGCTCCCTCCATGCCTCCTCCTTAAGAACTCCCTTACGGGTAGCTAAGACCTGCTTATATTCTGTGCGACATGCGCGTATGTATAGGTGGTCTCTTGGGACAACTTTCAAGGCCTCCTTTAACTTACGTGCTGCCTGGGAGCAGGATGACACTTTAACATATAGGCCCTGGGTACCCTTGGTACCATATACTAGGGACTTATAAGTAAGTTAACTTATACCGATTGAGGATAGCCAATTCAACATACATTTGGTAAAGGGTTAGAACACTGGCACAGAGTTCTGGTTAGCAGGCTTCAGTGCACTCTCAGAGTCGAAAAATCAGCAACATTAGTCCAAACTTTGGGGGTGATCATGCAAAAAGAGTCATTTCATTACAACTCCCCTGACGGTCTGCCATAAACCACACACCCACTCAGGTAATCCCATAATCTTTATGAGACCTGAGCTCCACCTCTTTCCAGATGGCTTGTTCTAAGTCGTTTCCCAGCAGACAGTCAACAGGCATGGCTGGACTCACAGCTATCTTTAAAAAACCTGAGACCCCCCCACCCCCACACTCAAAGGGAACCAAAGCCACTGGGCAGTGTCTTATCTGGCTGTCAGCATTCACAACGCATTGAACTATATTAGGGACTACTTGCTCTGAAGACACAAGATGACACCTCATAGTTATGCTAGCTCCTGTGTCTCTCAAAACCTCCACCCTCTATTGGTGAGCCACTGACTGTACTTCCTATTGTTGCCAGGCATGTGAGCTTTAGGCACTATCGCCTTGTCACCCAGGGACACTAGGGTAACCTCTGCATGTCCCCCAAAACTAACTGGGAAAATCTCCTGCCCTAGCACTATAGTGACAATACCAGAGTAGGCCTGCCGATGGAGTGGCTGCTTTCTGCAGGAGCAAATAGCATCCCTCTTTCTGTGCCCGAGTTGGTAGCACCCAAAGCACTTGGTCTGGGAAAAGCCCTGTGGTTTCTTCCCATACAACCCTGCCTTTAACTTATTAGGATTAGACTCTAATTCCTTTCCCTAAAAATTATTTTGGGGGGCTTTAGGGAACTCCTTTTGGTTTTCCCTGTTCTCTCCCTCCTTCTGCGGGTGGGAACCCTGTCCATCTTTCTTGGGGTGCAATCAGGTACCCTCTTGGACACTCTGGTACTAGTATAGAGGTCTTCCTCCTTTGCAAGTTCCCAGGGTACAGTGAGCTTGGAGTTTATATGGAGTTGGCGTAGCTCTGCAAAGCAATTACTTAACATGTGCTCTTTCATAAACAGTTTGCGCAGCCCACCATAGTCACCCACTTTGCTGCTCTTCATCCAACCATTGAGTGCCTTACCAGAGGAATCAACAAAATCAACCGAGGGCCGGTGGGGCTGCTGTTAGCTATCTCTAAACTTTACGCTGTATTTCTCTGGGGTCAGACCAAATCTAATCACAAGAAAGTCCATCATGAGAACATACCTCATCATGTCTGCCTTATCCAGGACCAAAAGGTTATCCCTCTTGGTGACTGGCATATTCTTCCAGATACTTGCCCCACAATCCTCCTCTGAGACCCTGTGCATGCACAAGGCCATCTGATGGGCCTCAAACTACGTGTCTATGTAATCACCCACCACAAAGATAGACACCAGGTCTTTGGGGCTGCGGACTCTTTTACCTCTTGTAGGCACCTCTGTGGCATAGCCACCATCTTCATTGGACTCTGAAACCTGTCTCGCCTTCAGGTCCAGCTCTTTTTGACTCACTTCATAAGCCAAAAACACTTTCTTCTCTTACAGGGACAGTCCCTTTTCCTCTAGGGTCCTAACTGCAGCTGCCTCAGCCTTCTTCTCCTCCATAGCCATCTTTTCCTCCGCAAGGGCCAGGGTAGCGAGTTGCATCTTTCGGGACAGCTCAGCTTTCCTGTCCTCCAACTCTGAGATTGTTAATCTGACAGAGGAGACACAGCTCTTAGCCACAGGCAATGCAGGTTACCTCATCTGTGTGGGCATCTCTTGCTCCGTATCCGGCCCTGGGGCCACAGCTAAGTCATTGCCTTCTTCTCCCTCCTCCTCATTCTCCTCACTCTCATCCTCTTTGTCCTCTGTGGTAGCTTGCAGTAGGCGCACCTCCTTCCAGACTCTTAGGGCTATTTGACAGTCCACATTTTTGGACCCATTCCTGAAGGTCAGCCCCCTATCTTCACACATCTTCCTCAGCTCCACCAACCATGGTGAAGCCCTCAATGCTGTCAAGCTCTACCTCAATTCTTGCAAAATACCACAGATGCAAAAATATGAAAGGAATGGAATTTAGGAAAAATCAGAATATGACCAATTAAATATAAAGGAGAATGTTAAAATCAAAATTTGATTTTGATGTCAGATTATACATACAGATTGTTGGTTTTACACAAATCACTGAGTGGCACTGCTCAAACACAAGGACTGAATCTCACTGCTGAACACTAATGTAAGAAATTGTAGTATTAGTTAAAACAGATGAGAACCCACCTCAAATAATAATCACAATCCTTGTTGGAGTGAATCATAAAAGTAACTAAATAAACCTGTGTTCAAACCCCTGGTAGCTATGGCACAGAGCAGCCACGCTTAACTTAAAGGCAATGTGTAAAATATTTATACAGTACTCAAACAGTAATAAAATTAAAACACACCCAAGAAAAACCCCAAAGCATATTTTAAAACATAAAAGGACACCAAAGAGACAAAAATCCAATTAATAGAACCAGAGTTTTGAATTTTTAAACTTAGCTTTTAAAAATAGTGTCAAAAAGCACTAAGCGCCAACCACAGGCAACTGGTCATGCTGGACCGGTCACAAAGATACCTTCTCACTTAGAAATGTTTATGGAGGGAAAAAGTCTTCAGTGAGGCCAGAGAGTGGACTGGACGATGGGGTTGTGCTACACGAGGTCT
Source organism: Calotriton arnoldi (assembly GCA_963921515.1). Lineage (NCBI taxonomy): Eukaryota > Metazoa > Chordata > Amphibia > Caudata > Salamandridae > Calotriton > Calotriton arnoldi. Next base: position 2,923,639 of record CAWUFW010000898.1, on the reverse strand, counting down.
CAGAGTTGATCGACGGCTGATCCGTGTTGGCACGGTGAAGCCGACAAAAAAGGTTGTCGGCGTTGTTTGGACGGTGCTCGGCGTCGAGTCCGGTGAAGCCATCGATTGGGAGCTGCTCAGTGTCGAATTCGGCAAAGCCGTTAACGAAGGTTGTCACTGTCTATGCTGAGTGTTTAGTCCGGTGAAGCTTTCATTTAGAATAGGAAGATTACACTTTGACTACAGCAAAAGGTCCAGGATCTTGGGGCCAGTACTTGGTGGTCATGACTCAGTCCTATAGAGACCAGCAGAGGAGACCAGGACAGGATGAGTTTGGACTGATCAGCTGGAAAGTAGGAAACTATTTCTGAAAGCTTGCTGTAGCCCTGTAGCTTGAACAGAAATCTGGGGTCCTTGGGTGAAGGCAAGCAGGTCCAGTCTTCCTTCAAGTTCTTCAGACAGCAGGGCACTCCTTCTTCTGATTATTCTCAGGTCCAGGAGTCTTATGGAGAGGGTACTGAGGATGACACATTTATGCCCAGTGCCTGCCTGTGGATGGGAGTAACCACTGGCCACCCCCTAGCCAAAGAGTTGAGAGTTCCCAGAGGAGACCCTAATACGTTTACAGCACTTCCTGTGTGTTTTACTGTAAACTATCTCACAGTGCCCCTCTCTTCCTAAATCCAAGATGGCAGGACATGACTTCCCTTAGTCAGAGCTCCATGGGCTCACCCAGAGGTGTGCCTATGATACTGGACAAATTCTTCCTTGTGGTCACTCCAAACCTGTTCTGGGGCAGCTCCCTGTCCCACTGGGTTTGGATTCACGCTGACTAGGGGGACAAAGTAAGAGGGAAAGCCTTGCATCGTGCTTGTTTGATTGTCACCTCAAAGACTAGTCACTCTTTGAAGAGCAACATGTCCTTAGGCATAGTTCCCCCAGGCCATCCTGTCAAGGGGAGGCCAACACCTCCACACACCCAAGCAATTTGTCCTCTGTCTGGGAGCAAGACACATCTCACCACAGGGAAGCTATCAGCAGTCAATTGACAGTTGGATACTGTCAAAAAGCCTCCAGAGGTTTAGGCAGGGAAGGGTAACTTTTCTAAAAGTACATTTTCCAACATCACGCCTGATTTAGATTTCGGCAGACGGCTTACTCCGTCACAACGGTGACAAATATACTGTCCACTGGAATATAAATCCGATAGGATATTATGGGATTTATATTTCAGCGAACGGGATATTTGTCACCGATGTGAGGGGGAAACCCGTCTGCCAAAATCTAAATCAGGCCCTTAGTCAAAATTTGATTTCACCATTAAATTAGATTTTGGATAACTATTAAAATGAGTTCTTGAATTATATTTTTTAGCAGATTCCAACCTGAAATTATCATTATGAGGTGTTCTTATATAATTAGTTCTCCAGGTCATATATCCCCGGCTCCACTTGTGTGATGGGTTTGTGGCCACCTGTTGGGTTCCAATGCTATCTGAGGTAGAGGGAAGCTTCCATTGATGCTCAGTGTGCTTAATATGTGCTATATGTGTGGGAGAAATGTTTACACATGCTGCCTTTGCTGTAAATGATTATGTGTGTGTGAGGGGAGCAGACACTGCTACTGCCTGTGCTGTACCATTGAACTTTTTCCCACTTTATCGTACATGTTAGAAATGGGGGTCTCTAGTTGGCAATGACTGGCGCCAATGTCCAAATAGGGACCCTTCTTCCTAAGTCAGGGCAAGTGGGCTACCCCCTTTGATAACCCCTGCTCAACCCTGTGGCAACGTAGCACGAGCAATTAGGCCTATCTCAGAGGCAGTGTGTGAAGCATTTATGACCATGCACAATAAGGCAGTAACGACACCACAAAAGGACACAACTCAAGTAGGTATAGAAAAATAGTATCTTTATCTAAGGTTTAACACAAGACTCTCAAAAGCGTTTTAACCAGCCACAATGCACGTAAATCAGTAGGGACTTAAAAAGGCAATAACGTATTCACCAGAACGTGGCACTGACTGAGTTCAAGGCCTGGGTCTACGCGACCTGTTGCGCACCCGATACCTGCCGTTGGACGGGGACACAGCACGCAGCTTCTCGAAGAAGCGGAGACGGTGACAGGCGGACTCCCAGCGACCACAACTCTTGACTGCAGTGGTCCGCAACGTGCACTCACAATGATTCGGGCACTCTGGGACAGGCGGGCTCTCAGCGGCAGCAGCACGCGGCTGTGGCGGCCCGGGCTGGTGGTGGCGATGACTCTCGTCGTGCAGCTCCGTGGTGGGCTCACAGAGGCAGCAGCTCTTCTTAGCTGCGGCGGCCCACAGGACAAATCACGATGATGCAAAGTTGGCAACGGTGCGGGCACTCAGCGGCAGCAGCTCTCTCAGCTGCGGCGCCCACAGGACAAATCACGATGATGCAAAGTTGGCAAAGGTGCGAGCACTCAGCGGCAGCAGCTCTCTCTAGCTGCGGCGGCCCACAGGACAAATCACGATGATGCAAAGTTGGCAACGGTGCGGGCACTCAGCGGCAGCAGCTCTCTCTTTGCTGCGGCGGCCCACAGGACAAATCACGATGATGCAAAGTTGGCAAAGGTGCGGGCACTCAGCGGCAGCAGCTCTCTCTTGTCTGCGGCGGCCCACAGGACAAATCACGATGAGGCAAAGTTGGCAAAGGTGCGGGCACTCAGCGGCAACAGCTCTCTCTTAGCTGCGGCGGCCCACAGGACGAATCACGATGATGCACAGCTGACACAAGTGCGGGCACTCAGCGGCAGCAGCTCTCTCTTAGCTGCGGCGGCCCACAGGACGAAGGATGATCTCGACCAGGCTGGCACAACGGTGGGCACTCAGCGCCTACAGCTCTCTCTTAACTGCGGTGGCCCACACAGATTCAGCGAAGGTTCCGAAGGTTCAAATTAAGGCGGGCTCTCAGCGGCGGCAGCTCTCTCTTAGCTGCGGCGGCCCACACAGAGTTAACAAGGGTTACCAGTCCGCATTCCTCACAGTAGAACTAGAGGCTCCGGATTACTCGGCGGAGGCCTCACCTGCAAGTAGAATCCCTCGCACAGGAATTCAGACGACTGACGGGGTGTGTCCCTGAGACTTCAGCAGGAGGCGCTCTCAATTCAGGTCCTCGGGTAGTTTCTTCAGCAAGCTTGGTGAAAGTTTCAAAGTCCTTTCCTCTGTACACTCGGACAGAGTTTCGTCTTGACATCCAGAAGGAACATACTTGAAAAAGGTTTCAGCGCAGCGTTTTATACCTAAAAAGTCTTTGTTCTCTAAAGTCACAAATCACTGAATCCAGCCAGAACCAGTTCGGTGGGGTCGGGGAGCACTTGGTTTACGAGGCGACATCCTATCCTTTGAGAATCAGGGGGTCTGCTATCAGACGCCCAGTGGGAGGTGGAGCCATCATTCACCTTGCCAGGCACGGCCCTGCTCAGATCAAAGAGTCACCCCTCCCCATACTCTAAATGCCGATCTCTCTCTCCAGCCAGGTCTGACCCAGCTGGCCCTGCTGCTCCAAAACCAGATGGCCAATACACACACTAGCAAAGCCTACAGGAAAGCTTAGGCAAGAAAATACCTCGTTTCCAGAAGAGGCATTTTCGAACACGGGCTATGCAAATGATCCTTACTAAAAGATGTATCTCAATGTCCTGAGCTTCAACATATCAAATTCGAATTTCCTATCAGGTTCCTGGGGGCAGGTAGGATTATGGAATGTAATACTCAGCCTGCCCATTCTGGCCTATGAGAATGGATAGCCTCACAATAGTAAACAGTGAAATGGAGGGTAACTCGCTATTAGAACATGCTACACAGACATACTTTAAAAGCTGCTTCGGTGGGTAGCGCAAATCAGTGCTGCAGGCCCACCAGCAGTATTTGGTCTACCAGCCCTGGGCACACACAGTGCACTTATACTAGGGACTGACAGGTAAACCAACCGAGCCAATTATGGTTATCCCAATTCATACAGTTATCTTTACACAGGGAGCATTCGCGCTGTATCACTGATTGGCAGTGGCACAGCGCCCAGAGCATCTAAATCCAGCCAACATAAAAGATAGGAAGCGAAAAGAGGAAGGGTGACCCGCGCCAATGATGCCAGGTCTAACAGTACACTATTTACCAATCTCAGAAGGAAGGAATACTGAGACTTCCTTGCTTGGATTTGAACTAGTGACCTTCAGATCACCTCATGTGGCCACAGCAAGCAGTCAACTCACTGAGCCATTGTAAGGGTTCAAGGAGCTTTAATTAGTGCAAGAGCGTTTTCTCTGTGTGAAGGAGAAAAATGGTGCGGCTGTCTTCTATTATTGCAGCCGTTATACTACTAGAGTGAGGTAAATGGCACTGCTGCTGTGCTTGCTATGGCCTATAACTATCATTTACATGAAATGATATACAAAAAGAGCAAACAATTTGCTTAACAAATACCAGTTTTAATTTGCACGCTGCACGCTGTTTGCAGTCTTGGTTTTTAGGTCTCGCCCTGAAGCCAGCGCTTGCGCTGGTCTGGGCGAGACATTTTGTAAGTGGGCTTTTAGAAATGCGACCACTTTTTTTTGGGCTTGCCTAGAGCATGCGGGTACGCGCACAGTAACGCGCATTCCTCGCATGCTCCAGGCGCCATATGTCTTTCCTCTCACTTGCTCCTCCCCCTCCCCCACCACAGAGCGCTTCTCGGGGCCCCGCGGCCGTGTCACTTTCACGGCCGCGCATCACTTGCTCTCCCGCTCCTCCCCCCTCCCCCACCACAGAGCGCGTCTCGCACGGCCGCACGGCCAATGCTTGTTACAATAAGCAAGCGTTGATAGCGCTGTGCTGTCTAAAACATGAAGTGCGGTATACTCCAACACCGCGCTTCACGTTTTGTTCCCTGACACCCGCTTCATCTTTTTAAATGTACATTGCACCTCATAAACAGATTTGTGTGTCACGACGTACTTTATCACAAAAGTCAGCCTGGTCTCCAGCTTACACATAGTTTCGTTCTTAGTCAAACATTAACGGCTTGTTGTTGCAAAATATACACAGCGCGTGCATTTTGTAATTCTGGTCAGGAGGTGCAATGTAAATTTGTAAATGCACGCGCTCTATATATTTAGAAACAACAAGCCAGGAAAGTTAAACTAATAACGAAACCATGTGTAATCTGGAGACAAGGCTGAATTTCGTGTAAACTTATTCCTGCTCCACAAGCCTGCTTCTCCAGCTCCTTCCTCTCTGCTGGGAACAGACAACAGGCGCCACTGGGGCACAAGACAGACCGAGACATCCTCCTTGATGAATGGTTTTTAAATTCCACGTGTGAACGAGAGCACAAGCCACACAGAGACATCCTCCTTAATGGATGTTTCCTCTGAGGTCAATCAGTTGACGCTTAACTCCAAACATTTTGCTCCATCAAAAGCCAGTTTTTTTAAGGATACTGTCTTAAACAGTATTGTTTGCGTGGTCGATTTTTATTACAATTTTGTTCGCCCAATTTCATTATTTCACACACCAACTATTTTACTAGCAGTGAATATTTCTACAGTCGGTTATTTTCCTGGAAGTGGAATCTGTGATTTGCAGGTTGCATAGTCGATCTCTGCAGCAAGGACATTAACAAGTCGAGGCTGCATTGTAAACTGGTGCGCGTGTAAAGCGCTCCAATGCCTTCGGGTCGAGTTTGCGCTTATATAAATGCGCGCGCTCTATAAAAGGAATTTTTAAAAAACGCGGTGCATACCCTCAAACCAAAACACCTACTGCACTTTGGTATAATCGCGGCACCGGCGAGTAACCTTTAACCATGTTAAAAGTAAAGCGCCGGTGCCGCAATTGATGCAAAAGTAGGAGGCAGTGAGTAATGTACAACTTTTTACTTGCAGCACTTCCTCCTTTCCCCATTCCAAATACAAGTCTCCTTTCATTGTTTTCAGCATCTCCTCAGATTAAAAAACACAATTGTTCTGGAAGGCTTGGAAAAATACAAAAAGAGAGTTTGTACTTAAAAAACCACCTTGGGCACGGCTATGGTGTTCTGCAACAGTTGAGTGATCCGAAACTCGCATTTTTTTATCACTACAAACCCACCAACTAACTATCTTACTAGCAGTGAATATTTCTACTGTCTGACTGACTCTGTCAGACTGACTCTGACTGTCACTCAGTATGACTGACTCTGCCTGTCACTCTGTCTGAATGACTCTGTCTGACACTCTGTCTGACTGAGTCTGTCTGACTGAGTCTGACTAACTCTGTTTGTTTCACTAACTCTGTCTGTCTGTCTATCTGTCTGACTCTGTCTGACTCTGTCTGTCTGACTGACTCTGTCTGTCACTCTGTCTGAATGACTCTATCTGAATGACTCTGTCTGACTCTGTCTGTCTGACTCTGTCTGAAGCTGTCTATCTCTGTCTGTCTGTCTGCCTATCTGTCTAAGTATATCTGTCTGTCTGTCTCTATCTGTCTGACTGTCTCTATCTGACTCTGTCTATCTGTCTTAGTCTGTCTGTCTGACTCTGTCTGTCTGTCTCACACTGTCTGTCTGACACTGTCTGTCTGAGTCTGTCTGTCTGTCTGACACTGTCTGTCTGACTCTGTCTGTCTGACACTGTCTGTCTGACTCTGTCTGACACTGACTCTATCTGACACTGTCTGTCTGTCTGACTCTGTCTAACTCTGTCTGTATGACTCAGTATGTCTACACAATATTTAACAAAGACAGCGGTACAATAACCACCTAGATCAATCCCATCACTGCAAAATCAATCCATAAAAGCTATATCTCTATACCAATTAATGCAAGGAGGAAATGCAGTCGAACATCTATTAATATCAATATTCGCTGCCTGTAAACTCAGTCATACAAAAGGGGATGATGGACGGAACGTTTGAGCCAATCAAACACTCACCCCCAGTCAACTGATCTGGGTTTAATCCATCATCATTCTTTAGCTCACTCCACCACCCCAGTTCAGACATGGCCATATGCAAATCAGTCTGACCCTGTGCCTCATGGGAACAGTCCAGCCCGAACTGCCAAGCCATGTCTTCCTGGACCGGAAACAAGCATCCTAGGACCGGTTTCTGGCATTCCAGCCGTCATCAGCCAGGCTTGCTTGAATCCAGTGGCAAAGTGAGCAAGGGACCCACGTCTGGGCATACCCCCGCCAACTTAGGGCGAACAAAGTGATACAAAAGGGGATGATGGACGGAACGCTTGAGCCAATCAAACACTCACCCTCAGTCAACTGATCTGGGTTTAATCCATCATCATTCTTTAGCTCACTCCACCACCCCAGTTCAGACATGGCCATATGCAAATCAGTCTGACCCTGTGCCTCATGGGAACAGTCCAGCACGAACCAGGGAAGACATGGCTTGGCAGTTCGGGCTGGACTGTTCCCATGAGGCACAGGGTCAGACTGATTTGCATATGGCCATGTCTGAACTGGGGTGGTGGAGTGAGCTAAAGAATGATGATGGATTAAACCCAGATCAGTTGACTGGGGGTGAGTGTTTGATTGGCTCAAGCGTTCCGTCCATCATCCCCTTTTGTATCGCTTTGTAAACTCAGTCAAACACACAGTATAGCCAACAATCATTGCCATAGCCAATAGGTCTCGCCTTTAGGACATTATAAGTGTTTAGCCAAGCAACAGTTGATGTTCTTGCACCAAGAATATGGTGCTGCATAACTAAATACTTAAAAGGTCCCAAAAGCGAGACCTATTGGCTATGCCAATGCTTGTTTAATTAGGGGAACCAAATGTGTAAATACCAGAGTACAAAGAGAAAAACATAACTTCATAAATACCCACAAGGAACATGCAGCAACTTTAGGGCTATAACCTCACACTGGGCCTAGCCCTTATGTCCTGTCTGTTACTTGTATGTGAGGCAAAAAGAAGCAAATTTGCTTTCTGGGGATGGAGAATCCTCTTCTCCCCAGGACCTTTGCTGCCTCCCTGGTGGTATGTCGATCACTCCTGTCTACCTCTCCGCAGCTGGTGTCTTTTTGTCAGGCCCGTTTGTGTGCTCAGGTCAGCCCCTAGCTGATTCACTTAGAGCAGTGACAGGCCTGCAGTGAGCCCACAAATCTCAGTTCCTCTCAGCATACCTCAATTTCTTCACCGAGCTCTTTCATGCCTGTACCAATCAGGAGGTGTGTGTTCCAGTGGAAGGGTGGGATAAGAAAAGGGAGGATGGTGAGGAGGAGGTTGGAGATGTATAAGCAGTGAGCCAGTGGCTGAAGAAGAACTTAAATGAAGAGCAGTTTTTACTGGAGCACGATCAGAGGGTTTAGAGACTGCTGAATGATGTGCGCCCCCCTGAAATTCGGCATTCAGCTCGCCCGTTCACTGGCCCCAGCAGTGCTATTCCCCAAACTCCCAGCTTCTAAAGGGGGTATGCCCCATAAGTCCATATATGGAGTGGTCTTCTCCAGGATGGTATTTGCCATACACTCTATTTAAGGAGGGTCTGCAATTACTTCAACAACTAGTACTTGCATGAAAAATTCCAAACGCTGTAAACAGTAGTTGTCTCTGAGCCACGCATTTCCTTCTGAAAGATGACGGCCTTGCCTCGATTTGAGGTCGGGACTCGGGACCTGACTCTAGACTCCGCCAACGTAGGCTTCACTGGCGGAGCCATCTTCTCCATCTTTGACTTGGAGAGCTGCCAATGCTTCTGGAGCAGAGACAGTGCTGCGTAAATGCGTTTCTCATTTCAGACATCCGGCTCAAGCCACAGTATCTCCAGGCACCCCCCAGCCTCTCTGCCAGGGCGCCGCTGTGTGCGCGGGCTGGGGTGCCGCACTGCCGCATCTCCAGTCAGGTGTTTTGGTTTGAATGTCGTGCGCCTCCCAGTCATTGGCCACCCTCGCTGAGCTGATGCACATGAACCGCTTCTTATTCGGCGGTTGAGGCAGTGCAGTCCGCCTCCGGTGACTCAGGACACCATATGCCTGTCACAGACTGTCAACAACAAAGGCGGAAGAGGGGGCCGGCGGCTGGCTGAGAGAGGAGAGAGAAGGTAAGAAAAAATAACGGTAGGCTGGGAGGGGTAGACGTAATGCTAGACAGAGGGGGGAAGAGAGGGGGGAGAAATAAAGGCGGAGGGAGACATAATGGCGGTGGAAGAATAGATGCAGGGAGGGGGGGGGGGGGTGAAATAGCTGAAGAGGAGCAATAGAGGAGTGCGAAAGAAAGCGTTGCGGGATGAAAAAGGGGTGGCGCAAACGAGACCTGGGGTGGGAGTGAGCAGATGTAAAGCGCTGGCGAAGGAGGCGGTAGAGAGGGGGAGGACATGGAAATGAAAGGAAGAGAAAAGAACAGAAAGGTACCAAGTCTGAAAGCGAGTGAGCGGAGAAGCGCACTACAGAAGAGTAAGAGACAATGCGAGGGTCAAAATATATACGGAAGAGGAACGCGAATGGGGCGAGAGGGTTTGGCGCCAGGGCCAGAGCTGCCGACTTTGGAACTGAACCAGGTTCGAGTCTCTGCGTCGGCACAACATGCTGCGATTCTGAGCAAAACTCCCCGTGCCTAAAAAAATGAATACGTCCTTCTGTATTGTAACTGGAGTTCATGTAAGGGTCGGGTATATAAGGAAAAAGTAGCCAGTATGTGCTAGCTACCAATATGAGAGCGCGAGAAAGACAGAGGTTAGAAAATGGATAGTGCAGCCCAGGGCTTTAAGTGGGATGAAAAAAGTAAGGGGGTCCCTGGAAGGGGCAGAGCCTATAAAATTAACGGCGTGTCTCAAACATAGATACTAAAAATCCCATAGAGTGCAACCGTAGCCACATATTTGCATCGAATCACAACTGAAACTGGCCTACATGAACATTGCTCTGTGTGCTTTGCAGAGCGGCCAAAATTTGGATGATCACTTTTTCTGAACACCAGTTTTTACCTCACTGAGAGACACTCGCACTGCCTCAACTCAATTGTGCCCGTTATAAACACCTGGATCTGGATGCGACTCAATTCCAATTATGCACTAGACAAGAGTAATATACGGCTGAAAAAAACGTAACACAGCATCCTGGAAAAAGCAAGCACTCACAGGGAATGCAAAGTTGAGTAAGCACGTGAAATATAAGCAGGAAGGACAGGGATTACCGTAAGGTTTTTTACACTCATTGTTCAGACCTCGATCAGTGTATTTTGCACAAAAAGCGAAGGACATGAATACAGGGCCCGAAAGAGACCAGTTTCAAAGTGTGTTTTAAATTACTACCGGGTCTGAGACCCGGAGGTGCCCGGCCCTCATAAAGCACTGGTGCAGCCACAAAGAAGACAAAGCATCGTAGTGTTATTCGGATGACTAGGTGGTCGGAATCTTGCTCTGGAACACGCCTTCTGTGACCTGAATTTCGCACTGAAACAGAAAATACAGCAATCCAGGATATGAAGTCCCTTCTGCCTATGGGAGCCAGGTTCTGGGAATACGTTGCCCTTCCTGCACACATACTGCCCTTCTGCTCTAACTGGTCTCTCTCTGAGCACTCGCTGCCGTCTCTGCTCCCTGCCATTTCTGCTCAGGCACTGCCCCTCTTCCCCTGCCTGCTCTGAAAAAAATCAGGCCCTCGTTACAAGTAGCCTCTTAATTTCGACGGGGCCAGTAATTGGTGTATTTTGGGTGTTTTATGAGAGTAGTAAACTTTGTGTGATTCTCCCAGTTCAGCAAAACTTGGCCCAAGGAAGTACCACGTGAATGGCACGCACCCCACAAACTGCCCACAGAACAGGCAGTTCACAGTTCATTTGCAGTTTATTCACTGCCACACAACTTAATTGTTTATCCACGGTGAGCAGAAGCGGATGAGCGGCATTTATCTCAGTTGCACTGCCATCTGCACCCACATAGCATAAAAAGACATGCCCAGGCGCGCCTATTCTCAGTGTTGTGGTACGAAAGGTGGCCCTAGTGCTGCCACTGCCATACCTGTCTTACCTGTTAGTTAAGTTTCACTATACTAAGGTCAAAACAGATGGCATTATCAATGCATTTTTCACGTATGGCGCAACAAAATAATCCACTTCCACAAAATAGGGCAACAGGTTTATAATGGGTTTTACGTGGAAAGCAAGCAGTAGTCAAACTAGGCTTGACAGATTTGAAAAATGTAAAAACCTAACTTCTAACTGATCCTATATAATGCATGCTCCTTCAGCCGGTGCTGGCTTTTAGTCAGCTACATTATGCATGTTGGAATTTTTAGGCCCTTGTTTCAATGTTTAGATAACTACAAGTTCCAGAATGCAGCATGCTGGTACACGAAAAGCCCAGACTGACTTAAGGAGTCATACGTGATAATGGGCCACATGGTAAATACTTATAAAATGAAAAAAGTCAAGTTTGAGGTTCAATCAATCAGTAGTTATATAGCGCGGCTTATCACCCAGGGGGTATCCAGGCACTGGGGTACGGTGAGCCTCAGTCGAAGAGCCAGGTCTTGAGTCCCTTCCTGAAGTCGGCAAGTGAGGGTTGTGATTTTAAGCCTTTATTCTTGGAGGTTACCAAAGTTTAATCAATGAAGCAGTAAAAAGAGCAATTGCATTTAAATGCAGATGCTAGTTCTCCAGTGATAAAGGGCAGGCCTTCTGGCTCTTCTAAACTATAAGGCTTTCTAAAAACCTTACAGCTCTTCACACTAATAGGTCCACGGGGTATGGGTCCTACAATATAGCACCACCTGCAGTTCTACTCCTCCCACGGTCATGCTACAATAGGCAAGAGTAAAGCATCCATGCTGAAACCTCCTTTCCGGAGCAGAGGCCAGCTTTGGTATGGTTTCAAGTGTTAAAACATGGAGCCTGTGAGAAAGTGGATTATTAGTTGAAGTAGATTGTAGTCCTCTTCAAGCAATAATGGCACTATTCTTTACTATGTCCAGTTAAGTGTCAATGATTTAAACCTGAGCTTAAACCTTGGTAGCTGTAGCACAGAGCAGACTGAAACGTGTAAAGCATTTATCATTATCAAAACAGTAGAAAACAACACAATAAAAATTACACTCCAATTTACAAACATAGTATACATTTTAATCTTCAAATAGACACCAAAATGACAACAATCTGATGACAGAAAATGGAGACATGATTTTTCAAAGTTTTAGATGTTTCTAGCACCAAAAAGCGCAAAGTGCCAACCACAAGTATCTGGTCCCAGTAGACTGGGTCAAAGTCAAAAGTTAAGTCTGACCGCAATGGAGCATAGGTTCATTTTAGGTTCGTCTCACTGAAAAATTTACTTTCTGTCTTAGTTGTTTTACTGGATAAAAATCTCACCAACAAGGTTGTCTGCAGGTCAGTCTGCATGCTGGATCCAAACAAGGAATCGTCGTTGTCAGCCGTCCTCAGTGCAACCTCAGTGGGATCCTTGGCTGTGGCGGGAAGTTCAAGGCTCGTGGCCTGAAAGTCGGGAAAGTTATGAGAGGGAGAAGTTCGAAGTCTGTGCCCAGGAAGGTCTCGTCGGCAGTCAGCTGCTCCTCGATGTCGACCTTAGTGGAATCCCTCTACCTTCAGACTTAGAAACGTTTCTGAAAGTCAGACTTCTTTCAGTAGGGCAAACCTGCAAGTTGAATTTCGACTGATGTTGCGACTTCGGGAGCTGCAGCTCGGTGGCGGTCCAGTGGTAGCCTCTGGTTCTTTCTGGAAAAAAGTTTGGGAAAAGTTTTTTAACTGTCCAGTTTTGCAGTTCTTGCAGGAGAGGAGTACATTCTAACAACAACCAAGGGTCCAGAACCTTGAAGGAACCACTTGGAGGGTTAGGACTCAATCCCCCAAAAGCCACTACCAGTTTCCAGGACAAATCTTATTGGAGCTGGTCAGCTAGGCTCAGCAAAGTCATGGGCATCTTGCAGGTTTTGTATTCCTAGAGCTTAACGGACGACTAGACAACGAGCCCTTGGAGTCACTCTTTAGTCCTGGGGACAAGTGGGGAGCAGGTTCAGCCCCTTGGGTTTCTCTCCACAGGTTCGATAGCAGGTGCAGTCCTTCTTCTGTCTTCCACAAGTCCAGGGATGTTCTGAAGAAGGTACTTAGGGTTGCAGTTTTTATGCTCTGCACTAGCTTGTGGGTGGGTGAAACTCCCAGACCAATAGGGGAAAAAGTTCCTGGGCCAACCCTACCCACTTTGATATAATTTCACGAGGCCCTAAACCATCCCACAATCCCCTGCTCTGCCAAAATCCAACTTGCAGATTCTATCTTCCCCTGGTCAGAGCTCTGGGCACATCCCTGAGGTGTGTCTAGGGTAAGGAGGAACTCCCACCCCAACCAGGTCTGGAGCAGGTTTTCCCCCCTTTGGGTTTGGTGCCACCCTGGCTACTCGGACAAGGGCAGGGGCAGCCTAGATGTGACTTAAATCTGCCTGTGATAGGGGATGCCCTTTTTAAGCTTGGGCAGTTGATGGGCACATCCCCCTGGCCTTCCTGTCAGGATAAGGTCACACCTCCTCCCAGCCAAGGCTGTTTTGTTCCCATTCCTGGGAGCCATTCACACCTCCCACCAGGCAGCCAGGTGACATCTGGGGATTTACTCTTAAAATGCTACTAGAGGCTTTAGGCTGGAAAATGCCGACAGTTATAAAAATTGTATTTTCATAATAGTAATTTGAAATCCGACTTGACCATCAGATTGGATATTAAATTCCTATTAATTTGAGCCCTTGTACTATTCCCAAACTGAGGGTATGCATTATAAGGTGTTATAATGTAACCCATTAGTTATCTATAGGAGAGCCAGCCTTGCTACAATGAAAAACGACTTTGGAGTTTTCACTGCCAGGATATGTAGATCTTAATAAAACATATTCAACATTTTAAATACCATGCACTCTGCCCTATAGGCGTTTAGGGCCTACTTCAGGGGTGACTTAAAAGTATTGAAAATGAAGGTTTAGGCCTGTTAAAATGGTGATTTTAACAGGTCCAAATGTGAGTTTTAAAACTGTCTTGCTAGGCTGCTGTGGCAAGTCTAAAGTGATGTTTTACATGGCCACATTAGTGGTGACACAACAAGTGCTGCAGTCCACTAGTGCCAGTAAACTTACATGCCCTGGGTACACAAGGTACCATATACCAGGGACTCACAGATAATTTAAATATGCAATTCAGTGGCCAGCTAATTGTGCACATGTATTGGAGGTCAGAGAACATGTACTGGGGCCTGGTTAGCAGGGCCCCAGTGCAACAGAGTCACAAAACCAACAGCATCTGTCCAAACATTGGAGGGGTGGTCATGCAAAAAGAAGCCTTTCCTTACACAGCCCCTCACTGAAATATTGCTGGGGCCCGAGCCTCCTTGTCCCACAGAAATTGGTGTCTGTGCTTCAGCCCTCTGTGCCCTCTAGTGGAATTTCAACCTCATAGTATCTGTGTCTAGCAAGACCATTTCATACTTGTAAACTCCCTGCGACCAAAAAGAGGTAGGATTTTAAAGATTTCCAAAACACTCATTTATATAACAATAATATCACTGGCAATGACATCTCATAACTTTTGACCTGAAAATTACATGTGACAAAGCAGATGTCTGTGTGGCATCTGAAAGATATTGCACCATGAGTAAGTCATGACACAGCTGTCAAGTGGCCACATGCTTTGTGTGACACCTTCAGCTATTACTGGATTTCAGCCAGCAGAACTTTAAATGCTAGGATTTTTATACCCATATTTTCAGTGTTAAAAGTAAAACTACAACTCCCAGAATGCAACTTGATGCAACCATGATAAAAAAAATAGTGACCTTTGACCAAGGTAGCCAGACCTAACCTCAATAAATATCTACTCACCAGAAAGTATACCTGTGCATTGAAATGCTAGGAAGCAGGAATTCGTTTTTGGGTCAGAGGCAAGATGGTGAACGTATAGTGCTGTGGCTTGCCGGCTCCCACCTGAGCTCCCGAATCATAGTGTTGACTGCAGGAAATGGGGCTGAACTGAGCGTTGGAGCTGGACTGGCGGAATGCTTTCCAACCGGTTGTTGACTATTGGTTTCAAAACCTCCAACGTTCTTCAGGCAGCATCGACGGCTGGAGGGGTTTGCTTGATTTTTCTCATCCAACAAGGCTCTGGCATCGGGAAAATCTGCATCTGTGCCAGAGCGATAGCCTGTTTCACGAACGCTTTCGGAGGAGCAATGGCGCCAAAGAGTGTTAGAACTGCCCGCGACAAAATGGAGAGTTCTAGCTGCCGCAGAACGGCGGTCACAGCAGGGGTGCCTGGCCCACCGAAACAGGATTGAGGCAGCAGCAGCGCTGGAGTGCGACGCGAGACCGCAGCAGTCAAAGCAGGAGCTGTAACTGCTTGCGGTATGGATGCCAGCGCTTAGGTTGCAGCGGGTGAGGAAAAAACATAGACAATTCCAGAATCTGCAATAGCGGATTTCTTTCCGTCTGCCTTGCCGGTTAATCCTCGACCTTTCAGAGCAGCTGAGCCTGGTGGGTTGAGCACATAGGATGCCAATGTGAGCAGTCATGTCCCCCAGGCCGCAGAGTTAAGACGTCTACAGAGTATGCTATAAGCTTGAAAGGGGCACAAGTAGGATCAGGTGCAGCGCTTGAGACAGATGATCAGATTGTATTGAGGGTGAATAAACCATCTGTAGCTGAACGTGCGGGTGAGACCCCCTCGAGATTGTCTATCTCTGAAAGGCTAATTGAATGTAGGAGTGCTGGCCCAGAGAAGAGTCTGGTTTTGCCTCTCAAAGAAATGGCCATTGTAAAAAGTAAGGAGTTGTATCCATAGCCCGATGGGGCAGGGGATAATCAAAATCTTGACCTGTCCATGAGGGGGCCGAAATTTTTTATTCCCTCACGTATGAGTCTGAACCTTCCGATGAGAGCCTTGGAACAAGCGATGTGGAACTCAGTGACTCCCCATTGGGAGCGAGTGGTGGCAGCTTCTGAATGATGCAGGGGGGCACTGTGAAGCGTAATAAGTATCCGAAATCACAAAAGGTTCAAGGAAAGCCGGGGAAGCCCCTCTCCGCAAAACCTTCCCAGCCGGCAGAAGCATTAATATGGGATTATTCAGATACACTATTGTTGGGCCAGGCTGAGGGTCATGGGAGCTTTGGCGACTCAGGCGGGAAGGATCCAGCCAGTACTGGGGAGGAATCGAGTGAGTCTACCCTAAAACTAATCCTAAGTACTATCAAAGAACACCAGACAGAGAGTAGAACTGAGAGTCGCAGAGCTAGAGTGGCCACTAAACAGCTACCAGGGACAATAAAAAAAGCAGCTAAGTCATGTGTCGAGATTGGAGAGAAACTCAGCGCCATCAGCGCCATAGAAGAGAGAACAAAAGAGGCTGAAGTAGAACTGGGGAGGCTCAGGGGACAGGTCAAGACGCATGACGATCAATTGGCGAATATTTTATGGACAATTGAGGACTATGAACTTGGATCTTGGAACTTGGAAATGGAAGTACAAAGGGTACACATATACCCACTCATGCGCAGGAATCAGGATTCTTCTGGAGGAGCAACAGACAGTCGGCCCCGGAAAGTTCTGGTGTATTTTGGGAATTTTCTTCTCCGACAAAGCATTTTTGAGAAGTCTCGACCAGATGCCCAGTGGAACTTTAAAGATCTATAATTTTTTGTACTCCCTGATTTTAGTCATGCCACGGTGGAGCGAAGGTGGTGGCGGAGACAGCTTATAAAGCCTTTTCAAGAGGCTGGAGGAGAAGCGGTTTTCCTTGCCCCAGCTCGGCTCTAAACGATTGTCAAGGGCCAAATCAGAACTTTCACTTCAGAAATACAGGCCAAAGAGTATCTGAGTAGTTTGGGGGCTTCATCAGCAGCTTATGAATATGATTAAGGCCCAAGATAGGGAACAGTATAATATTGACTATTGTGGGAGGTACAGTGGAGATAGTGATTCTGGTAGGAGGATATCGGTATAGGGGAGAGGGCGGGAGATCTTTTGTAGTGTTTGGCTTCTGATTTTAAGATCTCAAGTACAGTTGCTGGGCTGTATATGGGCGTAGAGTCCCAGGGGGAAGCCGACAGAGGCTTACCCGGGAGCCAACCAACAGGTCTTGGGTGGCCTGTCTACCTCTTGTGGAAGGCAGGGCGTGGGAAAGGCTGGTGGGGGGGGCAGGACGGGTGGGGTGGTCAGAGGCCAGAGGGAGTGGTTCACGGTTTGGTTTTTCAGTGGGAAGGTGGAGAAGCAGCGACGCTTATAATTGATATAAGGAAGTGCATTAAGATATATTGTTTAATAAGTGCAAGAACAGAGAGTAGTTCACCGAAATGGTGGTAGCCAGGTAGACTGGCCCAATAATGATTTGGCAGGGTAATGAAATGATTGGCTAGCCGGTTGAAACTGAGCCAAAATAATGGCTAAGATTCGTATTGCAACTATAAATATTTTTGTGGCCTCAACGACAGTGGGAAGAGACAAAGGATAGCGCAGGATTTAAAAGCCCTTAAAGCAAATCTGTATTGTTTACAAGAAACACATATAGAGCATTCAAATACGAAGTTGCTGGAGGCACTGTGCCTAAACACCACCCAAGATACCAAAACAAATGGGGTTGCGATCTTAGCACGGAGAGGGGCAGGAGATTGTATCTGTAGTAACGTGGATAGATATGGATGATAGGTCATTTCGGAATGGCGATATGGCCAGGGGTCTTTTACTCTATGCACAGTTTATGGAGAGGTCCTTGATGACCCTGATATGCTGGATTTTCTAGTGGGGGAATTACCAATTTGACCGGCCCCCTATATCATCTGTGAGGATCTAAACCTAATGGATCAAGATGTATGCAATTACATACAGCGTGCAATTACGTAGGATGGAAACCACGGTTGTTTAAAGCTTTTAAAAATCTGAAATGGGAAATAGGTCTCTCAGACGTATGGGAGGAGTTAAGGGCACCTGACCCAGGGTATACATATTATTCAGCTCCTCATTGGACTTCTGCCTGGTTGGACAACTTTTTGATGTCATCAGAACTGTCAAGGGATGCTTAGATTGAATTATATCCTAGAGTGATGTCAGATCATAACCCACTAGTAATGGAAATAGCAATGGATGGGATTGCTAGGAATATCACCAGCTAGACCATTGAGAGAGGCCTTTTGGTGTATCCCAGCTATAACGCTCATATGAATATATGGATCCCCAAATTCTTAGATTTAAACAGGGGAAGTGCCCCTATAGGAGTATTTTGGGACACTTTTAAGGCAGGAATAATAGGGGAAACCCTGAGGTACAGCCTGAATCAGCAAAAGCAGGAGAAATCACAGTTAGCAGAGCTATATCAAAATCTGACTAAAGCAGAAACATCCCTTATCACTGAGATAAAGCAAGGAGGAGCTAATATTGAGGCTGCCCAACAGCAGATAGCTAGGGCTAAAGCTGAAATCAATTAAGTTACAGCCAAAAACACTGCTGAAAAGTACCTCACTAAAGCACAGGAGTGTTATGAATTCAATGAAAGGGTAGGTCACCTATTAGCAATACGCACTCAACAGAAGGTAGCTGGAGGCCACATTAAGGAAATAAAAGATATGGGCGGCAAATTGTCTCCGATCCTGAGGACATACGGGAAGCATTCCGTGACTATTATGCAAATCTGTATCATGCTCAACCCCAAGAGGATGTACAGAGTATAGAGCAAGTGGTGGCTTCAATGTCTTTGGAAAGACTATCTCAAGAGGAACAAAATATGCTAGGGGCAGCGTTCACGGTAGAAGAACTGAGAGCATCTCTTAAAGATCTACCCTCAGAGAAAGCCTGTGGGGCTGATCAAATCCCATTTGTTTTTTATAAATCGTTTTGTTTGGTCTTAATTATAGATATGATGGAACTCTTTGTTCAGGTGCAAAGGGGAGGCATAGCTCCTGATTCTTGGATGAGCGCCAATATGTGGTTTTCTTAAAAAAAGCCAAAATACCGGCTGGTCCAGGATCATACCGTCTTATAATATTGATCAATAGTGATCTAAAGCTGTACTCTAAGATGCTCGCCACTTGGATGAGTCAAAAAGTTGCCAAAGTGGTATCAGTGAACCAACATGGATTTATACCAGGGAGGAGCACCACGGATCATATTCACCATGTGATCACGCTTTTCGACGTAGCAGGGGTTGTTGGGGAACCAATGGCCTTGGCTCTGTTGGATGCCGAGAAGGCATTTGACAGGGTCACATGAGTGTATCTTTGGGAACTCATGAGAAGGATCGGATTTGGGATGGGTTTTATAAAAGCAATACAAGCACTGTATAGGAGTCCAGTGGCCAGGCTGCAAATCATGGGCGGCCAATCAGGATTAATCAACATTGAGAGAGGAACAAGACAGGGTGTCTCTGTTCTCCTTTGTTATTTGCATTATATATAGATACATTTATTCACAAATTAGAAGTGAATCCAGCTATAGTTCCTGTTAAATCTCAAGGCATTGAGACTAAAATTCTGGCCAATGCAGATGATATCCTCTTGGCATCGGTAGAGCCAGCATCTACTATGTTGATAATGGAGTATGAGGCAGCAGAATTTGGGAAATTTCAGGCTAATCCCTTAATCGACAAAAAACACAACTGGTAGTGAATCAGTTCATAGTTAGTCAGGATCCAAGGGTGGTAGATCAGGCAGTCTATCTGGGAATAAAGATGGGCGCAAAGGTAGATCAGGTGGTCAAAAACAATATTGGACCAATATTAGCCAAGACGAAACAAGATATTGAGCGAAGGCACAATCTTCATCTGTCTATTGTTGGCTGAAGTAATATAATAAAAATGCTGCTTCTACCAAAGATTTGATTTCTCTTTAGATAAATCCCCTTGGAGTTTGAGAACGTGTGTTTCAAAGCATTGGATACCTTTGTATCTAGATTCATATGGTCCTATGCAAAAACAAGGAGGGCAACTCAATTTCTGACATTACCCAGAGAGAGGGGGCGGGGGCTCTCCCAAATTTTAAACTTTATTATCTAGCTGCTGTTCTCCAGTATATTCGGGTTCTCCTGAGTAATAGAAAGGAAATACCTGAATCTATACGGGTGTGCCATAAATCTTTGAGCTTACAATAGGATCGGTAGCTAAAGGATGTCTGTTAAGATAATTAGAACCCAGCTACTATAAGAAAGTTAGGTTTAAAAGGTGTTGAGTGGCCTATAAAAACTGGGCTGGTTTGAGAAAGAAGCTCGGAATTGGGAGATGGAATTGGTATACTCTGATACAAAGGAACCCCTCAATTCCAGGAATATTTCAGAATGCTTTTTTGGATAGAAGGGAGAAACTGGGGTTATGCAAACTGGGGATCTCTTCCGAGATCAGAGGTTTGCATCATTTGAGGAACTGAGGATTAAGTTCAATCTAAATCAAAAGGAATATTTTAAATATCTTCAAATTCATAGCTCTTTACATAAAAAACTGGTGGACCAGTGGGTTTGAAGAGGATACCACTCCTGGATCTTTTGCATGGGGGAGAAAAACTCTCTATCAGGGTAATATATAGTCAGTTATGTAAACTGGCACCAGATGATCTCGAGAAGCATAATGCTAAATGGCAATCAAAGCTTGGGATAGATGAATATACTTTTTATGATTCTCTGGAGTGAAGCTGTACGGTTTTTTGCTCTTCTGGGCTGCAAGCACAGCACTACAAGACACTCTTTGACTTATATTTTACCCCAGCAAAGCTTTAAAAATAGGGGGGGACTGAGGGGGTCAATTGTCCTCATTGCCAGTCTCATGCGGCGGACTTAGTTCACATGTTTAGCACATGCCCGGTTTTAGATACACTGAGATTGCAGATTTCTACATTTTTGGAAATATATCTAATGCTAATATGGATTTGACTCCTCGATTGATGATACTGGGGGTAGATCCGGATTTGGAATTGATGGGTGGAGAGGCCCTGATGTTCATCGCAATGGCGGTATTTCGGATCTGTGTTGCCTCAGTATGGTTGGACCTGCAGGCACCATCTTTCCAACAATGGCAAGGGAGGTTTATTTCTATCTTCAACTTAGAGATGGCACTGTATAAACGTAAGGGGAAAAGAGCTAAGCGGAAGGGCAGAAGGATTTGGGGCCGCCTTGCTGAATGGCTTCACTCTCATGAATAAGAATGGAATATTAATCAGGAGGGATCCTTAATCATGGTCAAAGATGGCACACTGGAGGGGAATAATGGAAAAATCAGACAGAGACAGATTTGCTTGCTCTTATTGCACTTGCACTTTGTTTAGTTACTGTACTGTATATCATTTAAATTTAGTGTTTTATGCGATCTATAGCCTTCTTTCTGAGGTTTTTTTCAGAGGATGATATATTACTGAGTGTAATTGTATCTTATTATATATTTTGTAGTCTCTTTTTACCGCTTCTTACAATCTTCCCAGACTATGGAATTATGAAATTATGAAATTTATAAAAGCATTAATAAAAAGGATTTAAAAAAAGAAAGGTTAGGAAGTAATACCATCAGCTGCCATGATGCATGCACTTTGCCAATTCTGTATTATTTTAATCATGAAAGAAAAAGTAAAACAGTAGCAATATCAAGATCAAATATAAAAAATCCAACTTAAATATGCCAAATATAATAAAGAAGGCGAAAATGCTACAATATAAAACAAGTGATGAATGAAACATAATAGCATCAGATTCAAGCATCTTGTTAATAAAATTGTGCAGAGCATATTATGTATCATTTCCAGCATCTAATCAAACAGGGTTCTGGATAGTCAGTTGGCGAAAGGAAATTGAATATCATGCAAATTAAATGCCACCGGTGGGCCTGCAGCACTTATTGCGCCAATCACTAAAAGCAACATTTTATAACGTCTCAGGTCTGCCACTGCAGCCTGTAGTCCAGTTTTAAACAGCTGTTTCAACCTGGCAAAATAAACCTTGTAATCAAAACACAGGAAGGGCCAGAGGAGGTTTGAAGACCTGCAGGGGTTGACTCCCCTATTCAATAACTAATACCACAAAAGAAGCTGTTGGACCTGGCCCTTTTTGCAGGGTTATCTAGTACTTTATCTTCCTCCTGTATTTTTTCTGACCTGTTTTTGTTGGTTTTATGACTCTGGGCACTTTACCTCTGCGGATCAGTGCTAAAGTGTATGTGCTCTCTCTTGTAAACTTGGTAAGATTGGCCTACACCTGTTTGGCATATTTAATTTACCTGTAAGTCCCTTGTACAGTGGTATCTCATATACCCAGGGCCTGTAAATTAAATGCTACTAGTGAGCCTGCAGCGCTGCTTGCGCCACCTTCCGATGTAGCCTTTTAAACCTGTCTCAGGCCTCTGCAGGGCCTACCCTCACAGTTTACTGCCGCAGTGACGTGGCATTTAAAGTGTTTGCCACGTCTGAAATTCCCCTTTTACAACATATAGGTCACCCCTAAGGTAGGCCCTAGATAGCCCTAGGGGCAGGATGCTGTGTAGGTAAAAGGTAGGACATGTGCCCTTGTTGTGTGGCATGTCCTGGTAGTGACAAACAGCCTATTTGATTTCTCAGTGCTGTGAGGCTGCTCCTCGCATAGGTTTGCATTGGGAATTCCCTGATATGTGTTTCAGTGGTAATTTCTGATATGAAAGGGGGTAGCGTGGCTATGTTTGGTATTATGTTTGGAATAGTAGTGATAAATTCTGCTTATTGGTGAAAGTGGATTTGTTATTACTATTGTAGAAATGCCACTTTTAGAAGTGGGCATTTCTGTGTGCTTATGACTCTTTGTGCCCTGCCTAGTTGTGTATTCCACGTCTGGTTTAGACTGACAGGAGCTGGGGATGGATATTCACTGTAGACAGTCACAAGGGGGGGTTGAGGTGTGTCCTGCCTTTCCTGGGTGACTCATAGTTGGGCTTAATAGGCCTGGTCTGCATTTAGAGTGGTGAGAGGAGTTGTCACCTGCACCTGAATAGGGCTGTGTCTACCTTTCACAATGGTGTCTCCGCCCCCCTGTAGTGCGTCTGGAGCCAGGGCTGGGGATTGAATGGAGGTGTTGTTCACTTCTGAAGTTGATGAAGTTCCCCCAGAACAAAGACTTTTGGAGTATAAGTACAGGGGCTGTGACCCCATGATTTTAGACACTGCATGGGACTTGTAACCAGCCGCAGCTGGCTCTACAGACTGCACCTGGCCAGAAGGAACTGTTATGCTGCCAGGAAGAACCGCCATTGGACTCCCTTGCTTGTTGTGCTGACCGGTGGCCTGTGGGGCTACAAGAAGGACTGCCACTTTCACTGCAAGTACCCTGATGTGCTGGCCTGCTGCTTATTCCCTGCTCTGGTGCCCCAGGTGCTCTCCTGGGATGGGTGGGCTGCCCCCTCCCTGTTCAGCTGAGGTCCCTAAGGATTCCATGGGGCCACAGCCTTCAATTCATTCATGTTTCAGTACAGTTCTGTGTGACCAGGGGATTGCTGTATGGTCCACTTGTCCAGTGCAAACTAACTGGCTCAGTGTCCTGATACGAAGGCACGTGTTGAGCGCTTTGCTCCTGGTGACAAGGAGCATGTCTGGAGTTCCTTGTAGAGCATAGAGAGCGGCAGAGGTTCCACAGCTCGTGCCGGTCGTGGCATTAAGGGAAGCCCTGGAGACACGTACCAGGGGATTTCTGCTATAGGAGGCAGCGCCTCTCATTCAGCGCACCCCAACCAGGGAAACCATAACGTGCGACCCCTTTGGGAGCAGCGCCGTGTCCTCAGAGCACAGTCACGTTAGGAGAGGTGCCATCCCTACCAGGGATTGACGGGCCACTCTGCATGTCGCAAACTGCCCCAGTGGGGTCCCCGGCAGCAGGGAAGCTGCCTACCACGGAGGAGGCATGCCTCCGAAAGCCGGAACAGTCTTCCTCATTTGCGGCAGCCCTAGCAGGATTCCTGCAAGGGCTGGACTGCTCTGATCGCCCCGGCCCGCCTACCCATGCCGGGGCCTGGTTCCAGGTGCAAGGCTGAGGGGGGGCTGATTGTCGAGGCAGGGAGGCTGTGTGGTCAGCAGCTGCCCGCGCGGATGTGGGCAGTAGTCCTGCTGACCCCATTTCGGGTAAGACCGAACAAGGTCTCCCGCTTGATTTTTCAGTGTGTGTGCCCCAGCTGCTTTGCACATACCTAGTGGCACGTGTGTGGTGTAGGGATATTGCATGGTGGAACCTCGATGGAGGCCCCTGAGTCCCGGTCGTAATTGGCCGCATTTGGAAAGTCAACCAGACTACCGTAATCCATGTAGGAGGTGCCCAGAGGCTTCTGTGCCTTACATGGTGCACTGAGTACCCTATAACTCATTATAGGAGCCCAGATGCACTGCATCCTAGGTGACTTGGTGATTAGGTGCTTTACTCACCAAAGGCTTCAGGTGTTTAGGATCATATTTGGAGATGAGGCGCTTTATTTCCTACATGCTGCATATGTAGGATGCTTCCTGGTTATTTATGTGGGCTGGCTCTAACCTACCTGCATTTTATGCCATGATCAATCAATCAATCACGGCATTTATAGAGCGCGCTACTCACCCGGGAGGGTCTCAAGGCGCTGGGGGAAGGAGTAAGTTACTGCTCGAACAGCCAGGTCTTGAGCTGCTTCCTGAAGGAGAGATGGTCCTGGGTTCGCCGAAGGTGAGTGGGGAGGGAGTTCCAGGTCTTGGCTGCCAGGTAGGAGAAGGATCTTCCTCCGGCGGTGGCTCTGCGGATGCGTGGTACGGTGGCGAGGGCGTGGCTGGTTGATCGTAGCTGGCGGGTGGGCGTGTAGAAGGTCATGCGGTCGTTGAGGTACTTGGGGCCCAGGTCGTGGAGGGCCTTGTGTGCGTGGGTGAGGAGTCTGAACGTGATTCTCTTGCTGACGGGGAGCCAGTGCAGGTCTTTCAGGTGTCCGGTGATGTGGCTGTGTCGGGGATGTCCAGGATGAGTCGTGCGGAGGCGTTCTGGATGCGCTGGAGTCTTTTTTGAAGTTTGGCTGTGGTTCCGGCATAGAGGGTGTTCCCATAGTCCAGTCGGCTGGTGACGAGTGCCTGGGTGACGGTCTTCCTGGTTTCAGTGGGGATCCATCTGAAGATCTTGCGGAGCATGCGCAGGGTGTTGAAGCACGAAGATGAGACGGCGTTGACTTGTCTGGTCATCGACAGGGAGGAGTCCAGGATGAAGCCCAGGTTGCGTGCGTGGTCCGTTGGCTTGGGTGCGGTGCCCAGGGCCGGGGGCCACCAAGAGTCGTCCCAGGCGGAAGGTGATGAGCCCAGGATGAGGACTTCCGTCTTGTCTGAGTTCAGTTTAAGGCGGCTGTTCCTCATCCAGTCGGCGACGTCTCTCATCCCGTCGTGTAGGTTGGCTCTGGCGGTGGTGGGGTCGTTGGTGAGGGAGAGGATCAGCTGGGTGTCGTCGGCGTAGGAGATGATGTTGAGGTTGTGTTGGCGTGCGATGGCTGCGAGGGGGCTCATGTAGACGTTGAAGAGGGTTGGACTGAGTGAAGATCCTTGTGGAACGCCGCAGATGACTTCGGTGGCCTCGGATCTGAACGGGGGAGGCGGACTCTCTGGGTTCTTCCGGCGAGGAACGAGATGATCCATTCCAGTGCTTTCTCTCGGATTCCGATGTTGCTGAGGCGCTTCACTAGGGTGCGGTGGCAGACGGTGCCGAACGCCGCGGAGAGGTCCAAGAGGATGAGGGCTGCTGTTTCCCTGTTGTCGGTTAGGGTTCTGATGTCGTCGGTGGCTGCGATAAGGGCGGTCTCGGTGCTGTGGTTGGCCCGAAACCCGGACTGCGAGGGGTCGAGGGATCCATTCGTCTCGAGGAAGGCGGCAAGCTGTCTGTTGACGGTCTTCTCGATGACTTTGGCCGGAAACGGAAGGAGCGAGATGGGACGGTAGTTCTTGAGGTCGGTGGGGTCCGCCGTTGGTTTCTTCAGGAGGGCGGTAAGCTCCGGCGTGCTTCCAGCTCTCCGGGAAGGTGGCGGTGTGGAAGGAGGAGTTGATGATGTCCCGGAGATGGGGTGCGATGGTGGTGTCGGCTTTGTTGAAGACGTGGTGTGGGCAGGGGTCGGTTGGTGATCCGGAGTGGATGGAGTTCATCGTGCGGGTGGTGTCTTCGGTGCTGATCGGGGTCCAGTTGCAGAGGGTGGTGGTGGCGGGCGTTGGTTCGGCGGTAGGGTGCGTGGTCTGTGCGTCGAAGCTGTTATGTATGTCGGTGATCTTGCGGTGGAAGAACGCGGCGAGTGAGTTGCAGAGGTCTTGCGAGGGGGTGATGTCGTTGTTTCCGGGCGCTGGGGTTGGAGAACTCTTTGACGATGCTGAAAAGTTCCTTGCTGTCGTGGGCGTTGTTGTCCAGTCGTTCTTTGAGTGCTGACTTCTTGGTGGCACGGATCAGCTGGTGGTGTTTGCGGGTGGCGTGCTTGAGGGCGGTCCTGTTGTCTGTGGTCTGGTCGAGTCGCCAGGCTTTCTCGAGAGTGCGGCAGTTCTTCTTGGATTCCTTGAGTTCGTTGGTGAACCAAGGGGTTTTCTTGCTTCCGGGTCTGCTGGGAGGGTTTTTAGTGGTGCGAGGTCGTCGGGCGCAGGCGGTCAGCCACTTGGCGAGGTTGCTGGCTGCTTCGTTTGGGTCCGTTGTGTTGGTGGGTGTGTTCTGGCTGAGGGAGGCGGTGAGCTGCTCGGCGGTGATCTTGCTCCAGCTCCGGCGGGGAGCCTGTTGCGGGTGGTGGTGGGTCGCAGTCTTTCTGAAGCTGAAGTGGACGCAGCTGTGGTCGGTCCAGTGGAGTCCGGTGGCGTGGCTGAAGGAGATGTGTTTGCTGGAAGAGAAGACGGGGCCAAGCGTGTGGCCGGCGTAGTGGGTGGGTGTGTTCACCAGTTGCTTGAGTCCGAGGTTGGCGAGGTTGTCCAGCAGGGCGGTGGTGTTTCTGTCGTTGTTGTTCTCCAGGTGGAAGTTGAGGTCCCCTAGGAGGATGTAGTCGGCGGAGGGCATGGCGCGCGGGCTGATGAAGTCTGCGATGTCTTCACTGAATAGTGTGCGTGGTCCCGGGGTCTGTAGATGAGGGTGCCTCGGAGGGTGGTCTTGGGGTCAGTGTGTATCTGGAAGTGTAGGTGTTCGGCGGCGGTGAAGGTCTCGTCGGAGTTAGTCGAGATGCGGATGGTGTTCTTGTGTACGATGGCGATGCCTCCTCCCGTCTGGTTGACGCGGTCCCTCCGGGTGATCTTGTATCCGTCCGGGATGGCTATGGCGATGTCGGGCGCTGAGGAGGCGTTCATCCAGGTTTCGGTGAGGAAGGCGACGTCCGGTGCTGTTGCGTCGAGCAGGTCCCAGAGTTCCACGGCGTGCCTGTGGACGGAGCGGGTGTTCAACAGGATGCATTTCAGGTGGTTGCTGCTGGTGCTTGACTTGGCGGAGGTGGTGCACGTCCGGGGGCAGGTGAATCGGCAGGCTTGGCAGGTGAAGGGTCCGTGGGTGCGTCTCGGTGAGGCTCGGTAGCAGGCAGGGTTCCGGCTGGCATTGAGTGCGGTGAGGGTGGCGGCGTCGTAGGTCCGTCGAGTAGTGTTGCATCGGTGGGATCCAGGGGTCCTGGCGCTGGCGCGGGCCAGGCGCGGACGGGCGCAGACGGGCTTGCCTTTGGCGCACCTTCGGCGCTCCGTCGGTGCTCTCGCTGCGCGCGGCTGCTGCGCGGTCGCTCAGGGGTGTCATAAGTAAGGAGCCTGTAGGGAGGAGCAGCTGGGTGGCGGGAGCGGGGCGGCAAATGGAATCACGGGGGGCGGGGCCGCAGGGAGGCAGTGGCGGGAAGTCCCAGGAGCAGCGGGCAGCGGGAAGTCCCAGGAGCAGCGGGCAGCGGGAAGTCCCAGGAGCAGCGGGCAGCGAGCGAAGGAATCTCCGGCAGGAGGCGGCAAGGCAGGCAGGAGCGGCAGCAGTGAGTGGGGCGACCAAGTCCTGTGGAGGGCTGAGCGGTCACACTCTGTGGTCTCCTACGGTCCCCTTAAGTAAGGAGCCTGTAGGGAGGAGCAGCTGGGTGGCGGGAGCGGGGCGGCGAATGGAATCACGGGGGGGCAGGGCCGCAGGGAGGCAGTGGCGGGAAGTCCCAGGAGCAGCGGGCAGCGGGAAGTCCCAGGAGCAGCGGGCAGCGGGAAGTCCCAGGAGCAGCGGGCAGCGAGCGAAGGAATCTCCGGCAGGAGGCGGCAAGGCAGGCAGGAGCGGCAGCAGTGAGTGGGGCGACCAAGTCCTGTGGAGGGCTGAGCGGTCACACTCTGTGGTCTCCTACGGTCCCCTTAAGTAAGGAGCCTGTAGGGAGGAGCAGCTGGGTGGCGGGAGCGGGGCGGCGAATGGAATCACGGGGGCGGGGCCGCAGGAGGCAGTGGCGGGAAGTCCCAGGAGCAGCGGGCAGCGGGAAGTCCCAGGAGCAGCGGGCAGCGAGCGAAGGAATCTCCGGCAGGAGGCGGCAAGGCAGGCAGGAGCGGCAGCAGTGAGTGGGGCGACCAAGTCCTGTGGAGGGCTGAGCGGATGTTATTATGTATGTCGGTTGATACCTTACAAATAACAGGATAACGAGTACCATTTCAGAGTGTACATGGTATGCATAGAGATGGTGGTGTTTATGACGTACACACCATATTAGTCTTGCCTTTAGTGCACTAACTATGATGTCATGCCAACTGTTTCCTAACGTGTGCAAACTATGAGTATTTACATTATTGCACTACCTATGCTGTTACGACAATTGCCTGGTTGGCAAAGTGATTTTATGATCTATGTGAGATCATGACTAGTGGCTCAGTGATTTATGTGATTGTGTTCTAATGTGTTTTATGTATAATACAAAGGATATTTTTATATAACCTTGTGTGGAGTCTCTTTTTGTGTGTGCCTATTGTGTCACTGGTGTGAGTGTGTGTTGTGCCAATGCTTTACACATTGCCTGACTGCTCTTCCAAGCTACCAAGGGGGTAAGCTTGGGCTATCTTGTGTGTGTAACTCCCTTACCCTGACTAGAGTGGTGGGTTCCGCCTGGCTTAAGTGCATACCCTGGCCAACCAGAAACCCCATTTCTAACAAACCCCTTTTGTTGTCCCAACCATTTGTGCTTTCTGTCAGTGTCCTGGGTTATATAACTGTGATTGGCTCTGCTGCTGGGGTTTGTGTATTTCTCCCGGACAGTGACACAAAGGGCACTTGGTGTGGGCAGGATGGGCCGATCACCTGGCACCAGCCTATTGTCACCCCAGATAGTTTGGGGCCTAGGCAGGGGAAGGAACAAACTTTCCAGAACCAGATGTGGGGGTAGTGCAGGGTGTCCCACCGCACATAAAGGCTGGCACCAGGTATAAATATTGGACCTCCAGAGCCACTCAAGAGAACACTCCCGGACCTGTGGACTTTACAGAAGGACTGCCCTGTTGACAGAGGCCTGCCCTGCTGCTTGAGGACTACCTTGCTGTCTGAGAAGGAAGACTAGACCTTCTTACCTTTATCCCAGGATAACCTAAGTGACTCCAAGGGTCAGTTGGCTGACCTCCTGTATGAGCGACCGGGACACCACAAGCTCCAGAGGCCTCCCTGCAACTGACCTGCTCCACTGGGCCTGCATGGACCTGCAAATGGACCAGCCTGAACCCTGCCAGCCTCTGATGGAGTGACTTCCTGATCCCCAAGAGGTGCCTCCCCAGGTCCTGGACTTTTGGCAGTCATAAATCTGAGCTCCTCCCAAGAAGAAAAGGAGAAATTCTGAAGTTTGGGCTCTTCCTGACCACGAACGAACCTCTTCATTCCTAGACTCTCCCATACGCAACGACTACCAACTCGAAGCTACGGTGTAGACCTGCTCTTCGGGCTACATCGTACGCCATCGATGAACGGCAATGCAAGATCTGCACTTTGGGCTATAGCAACGACAGCCCGTGGTGACTGCCAACACTAAACTCTAGGAACGACTGCCCGCGATTCCCGACCAGCTCTTCCTGCTACAGCAATGACAGCCCGTGTCTCTCAGCCTGCTCTTCGCACTCTACCGATGAACATCCATGATGCTCACCCTGCTCCTTGCACCTTCTCTACCACAAACAGAACTCTTTGTGCCAGACTTTGCAAAGGTAACTCTTTCCACAGGACTTAGCTGGTCCCTATATCCAACCCATGCTCCATTACAGTCAGCCTGAACTTGTGACCTTCCCCCGTTCTAGCACGTCCAGATGACCATGAGTAGTGCTTTTGCTTTTAGGTTCTATATCTACTTCAAACTTTAAAATTGAATATCTTTGGTTCTCCTTATTCAATTTTTGTCATTCTTGTATAATTGTATTTATTAAAATGTACTCTATTTTTCTAATTTGGTTTTGGATTTTTCTTCTGTTGTGTTTTCACTTTATAACAGTTTGTGTGCTGCATAAAATCTTTACACATTGCCTCTAAATTAACCCTGACTGCTTTGTGCCAAGCTACTAGTAGGTTAAGCACAGTTTAATTTACTGACTTTTGTGGTTCACCCTGACAAGGACAGTGGTTGTTGCCAGAGTGGGGCCTCTGCCACCATCAACCAATAACCAAATTTCTCACAGACGCTTTTGCAAAAGATGACACATAAATACTATTAATGTAATCTACCCCATAGAAATTGGAGTAAATGCATGGACTGGTTTCTTTAAAAGCATGAGACCAACCCCAATAACCATTGAAAAACACAGTAACCTTGGATTTTGGAAGAGCGTGCTGCCAGTGTAAAGCAGTTCAATGTCTCGTTAGGGGTAGTAAGCACTATATAAATCCAATTACAGTACAATACAGTAGGTATCATGAAAGCGTGATGGTATTGATTTGTGGGAGTGGGGTTAATAACTTAGAGTGGGTTTGGTATCTGGTAGGAAGGATAATAATTAGGTCTTGGTGTTACTCTTTGACATAGAATTACTGATAATTACGCAATTACTCCTGCTCACATATTTGGTGGAAAAACTCCTACAGTGAGAGTACATTTAGCGAGCACAAGCAGCCATTCACACTCGTTATTCGTGTTCTGCAATGTTTAGCTATTTCTTAACGCAAAAATGCATCCTCAACTTCCATTTTGGATGCAAAGGTGCATTTTGACTAAGAAAATTATGCTAAATCCTGGAAAATTCCTACCCCAAGAGCACATTTAGCATGTGAGTGTCTGCTCATGCTCACTGTTCGGCTTCTGTTGCATTTAGCGCTATTTCATAGATTATAAATGCATCCTCACATCCATTTTGTATACGAGGGTGCATTTTGCGCTATGAAAATTGTGCTAAATTCCAGGAGTAGGCTGGGATAAAATCCTACCACAGGAGCACATTTAGTAAGCACGAGCTGCTGCTCGCACTCGCTTTTCATGTTCTGTTGCATTTAGCGCTAATTCTTAGGGCAAAATGCCTCCTTGCATCCATTGTGGACGCAAGGAGGCATTTTTGCGCTATGAAATAGCCCTAAATGCAGAATTACTCTCATCATGTAATTCAGCACAATCTTGTGTAATTCTTAGGTAAATCTGCATGATTACACTTCACAGATTTATGCAAGTTGCGTCCACCCCTAGTAGTACTGAAGGGCTGGAGTAATGCCATGTGGATCATCAACTTCATGATCCAGAAATATCAGGAGAGCATCAGACATATGTACAACCAAACCATCGGTGGAGAGGGTATCGTGAAGGGTGCAGTATTGGTTAGCTGTGAAAGAGTGTATAAATGTAACTTCAAATTGATCAATTATTCTGCCTTTAAGAAACAAGAATGGGAGAAAGGAAGCAATAGATATGCACAAGGTAGCTGAAGGAATGGGTACAATCAGCATTGGGAAATATTTGATCAGATTAAGAAGGGTTGTCATTTTATCACTGTGAGGTATGAGTCCATGGGTCTGTACTCAACAGGTTGTGGCTCAGGAGAGCTTCTGACAGAAAGAGGCACCATATTTCCTCGTAAACTTGCATTTCATTGTTCGGCTATGTATTGCCTTTTCAAACAATGCATCTACACCAGTCTGGTAAGCCAGTCCTAATTGTGTGGGTGGTACCAGTTGCCAAGAATATAAATCTTCGCCACTGCCAACGATGAGTCCATCCATCTCTTGTGATGGTTCGTAATGTCTACTATACTAGAGGCGGCATGCAGTAATGCTACTGGGGCTGAGAGGATGACGTTCTAGTCCCTGGTCCCCAGAGGCATGAGTGGGTGGCTCCATTTGCCAAGAATATAAATCTTCACCACTGCCAACGATGAGCCCATCCATCTCTTGTGAAGATTTGTAATGCCCACTACAGTAGAGGTGGCATACAGTAATGCCATCAGGGCTGAGAGGATGATGTTCAAGTCACTGGTCCCCAGAGAAGTGAACGGCTAAACCTTCCTCAAAATCTGCAGGTTTAACGTAAATGAACCTATAAGTTGTAGTGTTGCTAAAAGAGGAGTATGATTATATGGATGAATCTGCGGAGGCGGCTGTAGGTTTGCAAAAGAAGCAGTAGCATAAATCAATAGAGGTGATAAGTATGACTTATGGGTGTTGTAGAGCAGACAATATATTAATCTTACACCATGATGTAATACAGGTTGTAAACCTAAAAATGAAATATTCCAAGCAGTCTGTATATATGTCTGAGGTGTTGGGTAGTAGACAAAGGTGGTGCTTTTATAACCATAGAGTCCTATGTATAATCAAGCTATCGAATTAAGCCTTGGTCGCACTATGGAGGGTTTTTAATTCCCCCCATTGATCACTACTTGTGTTATTCTTATTCAAATGTTCATAACAATTACTCAATTACTCAAATACTAATTACTGAATTGACCAACAGATCCTTCTAGACCAGTGTTTCCCAAACTGTGGGTCGCGACCTACTTGTGGTTTGTGAGGCGATTATTGGTTGCTCGCAAAAATCCAAGCAATGATTAAAGATGTCTTTAAATTCTGTATTAATCTTGTCACATTTGCTGCTCTTCAAAGACAAGAGGTCCATTGTTAGGCTATATCTTCTAACAAATTGATGCTTATTTTATTTTTAACATTGGTGTTTACAAACTTCTCACTTTGCAGTCAGAAAAGTACAGTGAATTGTGTGACAATTTTGCTGGGTGTGTGAAAGCAAAGGCTGTAGGATGTTGTTTTGTAACACACCACAAAATGTAAATAATGTGAATACCTGTAAATGAACTATGCACATTCGGCAGTTAGAAAAGCAAAAATTAAGCACCTTTTTTGTAATTCTAAAATGTGATGTGAACAAAATTTTTATAGGATCAAAACAAATCAAGACACTTTACATGGTGATGCACAAATGATAAATATTCACTGATACCCGATTTCCACACATTATTTGTGTGCAATATAGTTTTATCAGTAAAACTCTATGGCTGTGCAAATGTAACGACCATGTCAATGGAAAATGTCCTGTCTGTAAATGACAGTGTGCTACCACACAAGTCTTTAGTTACAGTAAAAAAAATCACCTGCTTCATGTCCATTAAACCTAGGTGGGTCACGAACGTTTGTCATTCTAAAAATTGGGTCATAGTTCAAAAACGTTTGGGAAGCACTGTTCTAGACAGATTCTCTGATACGGAATGCTTACACTGTTGTATGCCTCACCATTCCCTTCTCTCCTTTTAAGGTATTTCACCCACCTTTGGGTCCTGGAGGAGGCCTCAGTTGGTAATTCTATGCACCTGTGGATCCGGCACATAGGATATCAATTCATAAATAGATTGAGGATTATTTGAAATGTAACTGCTTGTCTCCATCCGCAGGTGCAATATAATAATAATTGGGGTCTGTATCTCAGGCAAGCTGGAGTCCGCAGAACACTGAAGTCCAGGCTCTCGAGCCAAGAACAAGATATAATTGATTTGGAACATTTGTTTTCACAAGACCGCATTGGCGAAATCCTATTAAGATTTAGTGAGAACTTCTAACTACAATTACAGCCTGCATTCTGACTCAGATTTACACTATTATAACTTTAATGGAAGACGACGGGACTAGGAGAAGAACATTGGCCTTTTCCGTGGAAAAGAGTGTTCACTACTCATTCCCTGGACTGTGCAGTCAGAGGGGCAAGCAAGCACTGTCAAGTGTGAGAGTGCTGGAATTCCCCTCAAACTAGGGCTCTAGGTGCACGGTTTGCGATGCAGAGTGTGTCACATACGTCTCCTTGCCTCTCATTGTAACATGGATGAGCAGTCAAGGCCTAATTCTAAAAAGATGGTGTAGAGTTAAATCTAGGTGCAGTATTACACAGTTATCACAGTTGCAGTAAAAAGTTGACTGTCTATGCAGAGCTGAGAGTTTTGCATAAAACACAACACTTTAATGAGATCTGAGCATACAAATATATGTACAGTGAAACCAGAAGTCAAATAAGGAAAAATGTATAGCATAATATACCTTAAATTATTAATGCAACATAATAATACCTTGGTGAAATTTAAATTATGCCGGCGTAATTCACTTCATTTCAGGAATTTCATGTTACGCTTGTTACTCAAAGTTCCCAAAATTGCACCATTATGCCACTTCATGTAATTTCGTGCCATTTGTGTTAAAAATGTATTGTGAATGCACAGGAACAACAGAATATGAGCAGCTGTTATTCGCAGTACTTTTGTTTTTGCACTATTCTTTTAGCACAAATTATGTCCTACTGTCAAAAATTAATGCAAGGACGCATTTCACGCTAAAATATAGTGAGAAATGACGGACTTGCATTTCACGCAATCTTGCCGAAATTTTGCATAATTATGTGAAAGTAATTATGCAAATTTCATACACCTCTAAACATAATGCACCGTAAAACAATAAAGCAACACAATACAGTGATTAACGAGGGCTTTTTGCGATAAACACTATAATCCATTCACAGTCACTAAAGGATGGTGATCCAGGAATGATCCAAAAACAGAGCAAGAAAATACAACAGACTTCTAATGCGGTTACAGCAACATGATTGTTAGATTTAACATTTTCCATTCATGACCAATACCCAATTGTGAACGCAACACTGTTGCAATGAGTGGTTGAAATATTGCTATCAACATTGAGATACTTTGAATCGAGTTAAAAAATCTTTATTGTTAGTGATGAGAACACAGAAAACATACTGCAACAAAGAAACCGGCAATCCACAATACAGTGTATCCGCAACTTGCAAAGCGGAGGGACAGTGGCCTAGACTTTGAGAAAGAGACTTCCTGTATCAAGGAACCCTGGTTCAGGGTTGATTAGGGCCAATCCATTGAAATTGGGGTATAGTATGACCTGATGGCTACAAAGGTTCAGGGTCTGGCATTATTTACTCAAGAGGGAAAACCCGAATGATAACCGGGGAGGCTGCTTTCTGATCCACAGCTATATTTTCAAGCACACCGGCACATAAGGTTTTCGTGAAACCTCATAGGTCTCTGTTAAACCAGCCTGCTAATGAGCTAACTGAAACCGAACCACTGTCAAAGTAACACAATCAGTGATGAACAAAAGTGTTAGTATCTGATTTATTTCCTTCTATGAATCGTTATGCCTGGAGGGATAACCCAAAATTGGAGTCAGAGATTGATACCGTGCTTTGTCAGGCTTGATTACCAATACTTTCGGTGTAACAGTGTGCAACCTTCAACAAAGAACTGGTCTTATGGAAAGCACTCAGCCCCATCAAATAGAGAAAGAGAGAGAAAGATAGAAAGAGAGAGAGAGAGAGAGAGAGAGAGAGAGAAAGAGAGAGGAGAAAATATGATGAATTTGTGTCACGTTGATTGTGGTAGGCAGGATGAAAAGTAAGATGGCCCTGGAGAATAATAAAAAAAGGTTTTCTCAGAATGATTCCTTATGGAACAGTGCTCTCTATATATGACCTAATTACCCATGTTCCGTTGGGATAATTTCATATTGTTTATTGACAGTGCCTAATTTGAGCCAGTGGTTGCAGGTGAGCCCCACCAACACTCATTTTTGGGGACCGGTTCTTATTTTACGTGGTCAAACTTGACCCAGAGCAAGACAGAGAATAACACACAAGGAGGAAGAGAAAGATGAAAAAGCCATGACAAAGGGGAAACTAGGGATGAAAAAGAATCTGCAATAGTGAAATAAAATGGCAGGGACTATAGGGTGGTGTATTAAAGAGGCATGAGCTGAAACAAAGACTGTGCAACCTTGGTTTTCAGCACACCAACATCCAGTAGTGCTGTTCGCGGTCATCTGAGCAAAACGTTGGGCCCCAGCACCTATTCTTTTACAAATAAAGCATTGCATGTGCTCTAGGTGGTTTTCTGTAAGAGGGCCTCAGACCAACATGGCCCCTCTCACATTCTATTGGAGGGTGCCATTGTATTACTGACCCTTGATCCATAGACTCCAGAAAGGCCACTCTGCCTTTATAACCTCCTGTACATTCTTTGATTGATGGGCTGTTATGCCATTGTCTAGGTCACTCAATATTAATACAAAAAAGTAAGCCTAAGACTGTTCCTTCTGTGTGTGTCTGAAGTAAAAGCCTTTGAAGCAGCCCTGGCTTTTGTTAGGCTGATTGCTCAGACTTTCAGCAAAGTCTGTCCTTAAATTTTAGATGGCGTCTTGTCCTGTTCACCCAAAAACGAGATAAATAGGGGAACCCTTGGTATATTTTAAAGTAAGAAATGTGGGGCTTGTGCTGGCGTTTTCAGTACATTTGCAAATGCATTCTGCCTGTGTCCCCTACGCTGGAAACTTTCAGGAAGAGTTTGACCTGAAGAAATTGATCTGCCTGTCTGAGGACCAAATAAAACCCTACCACAAAGTACAGTGACCAGTACAGCACCTCCATACCACCCTTTTCTAGAAACCGTGGACACTGTTCCAACAGTCATACTTTATTTTTGAGGCAGTCGATTGAAATAGTGGGAGAGGAGGGTGACAATAGATCAAGATTGGGTCACTTAGTCTGAATTAGTCTTTTTCTCATTTGGAGACTAGCAGAGCAGGAACACCACTGTAAATTGGCATTGCTCATGCCACACCCAACTCTGTGGTTCCCCTTACAGTTGGATTTTGGAGAAGCACTGTGTTTACAACAAGAAGAGCCCCCGCTGGCTCTGCCACTGTAAACCTCTGGTTTGGTGACCCATCTGTCATGGGCTGTAAGGTTACAATGTTGATCATTCTGCCTTATTGAAGATGGGGTAACTGGAACTCAGTTTCCACATCAATTGTGCAAGGCATGGTGGGCACAGCAAGGTAAAATGTAGGATGGTCCCATGCACAGGTAGACTACTCCCTCCATATCAAGACATTTGTGTTTTTTTGTATAGAGAAAAATAACTTCCTCTTTGAGAGTTCATTTTCTCAATACAAAAAAGAGTTTGAAGAGCAGGCACTTGAAACAGAGCACCCACTCTGCTAATTTTCAGAGGTGTGAAGGGAGCGGCTGCAGTGGCTGCTCCGTCATAGCACAGAGATCCCTAGCAGGAAGGCAGGGATCTCTAAATGGGGAAGGCGATTCTCTCCCAGGGTTGCGGAGGCCAGGTCTATGCCCATGGAAGACATCCGCAAGCCTCTAAATGAATCCCTCTGTCTGGCAGACTTACTCCCCTCCTTCATTGTGAGATTTATTATGTTTGAACTGTACTCTCCTGAAAAACATCTGAGACTCGTGCACCATCGCACACACCACCTGTATTTTTGGAATCTAGCTTTGACCCATGACCCCATTTGTTTTGCTTTCAGTGCATCCATAAATGCCTGCCCCCTTCTGCAGTCCCCTGTCATTGTCCTTGAGCTCAAGATCTGGTGGCCTATATCTAGACCCAAGGTAAATTGTTTCTTTGCCTCCACTACAGGAAATCGAGGTCTCTTTGTCTCTGGGTTCCCTTAGTATTCCAATCTCAGAATGTGTCTCAGGGTAGGCCCCCAGGAACCAACTGGTGAAATAATTCAGTAGTTAAAGTTTTTGTCTTAGCCATAAACCTCACCCATTTACTTCTTGAACACAGCAACACTGGGGCACTGAAAACTGCCACTGGTCACTTGTGAGCCCATGGTTTTGGCCCACTACTCTAAATCCTGATCATGAGATCCCAGTAGCAAAGAGACACGCAAAATAAAGTCAGATATGATGATCCAGTTTTGTATTACTGGGCCCTATATCCACTCAGTAGCCCCAATCATCAACTGGGGGGATTCACGAGGAGGTGCCCAAGCACCTGTACACCTTTGAAAACTCTGGAGTGCCTGTTCCTTACATCATGTTACTAGTTGCCTATTGAAGTGTGCTATCCAGCACCCTGTTCATCACTCGGGTTGCAGAATCCTCACCCACATTTTGTGGCATGCTTCATCATGGAGTTCGCCCATCTAGCACTGGGGAGCATCCTTTGGTTATTGGTCATCCATCTGGTGTTCCTAATAGAGGTCCCTTACCTCAAGAGCTAGTTCCTTCACTGAAACTCCTCTGCGATGGGGACTTATGTCTAGTAATTGGACTCCTCCTCCTAGCATTGCACCACTGCCAGACCTAATGTTAAAGTGTGTGAGTGAGTGGGCTCAACAAACTTTAATGGCCCATCCTGCCACAATATTAAAAGTCCCTGCCGCATGATTAAAAACAAGAGGGTCTAATCACAAGCCCTACATGTCTGGAGTATCGACATGCTCCTGTGCTCATTTCTGTACCCACTGAGGGTCAGGCACAATCACCAGGAATTAATGTGGGGGTTCGTGTTACAAGGTTCTTGCCACCGTCATCTGCAAAATCCCAACAGATAACAGGGACATTTACAATGACTGTTAAATGCAAACAGGATATTTTCCACCAGTCGAATCGAATATCGGTTTTGCGCTCATAAAAATAATTTCACAGAGGAGAAGCACTAAACAATCCAGTCTAATTTTCACAATCACATATTATATAAACCGTGTTCTCAAATGTCCGTAAGGTTGAGGTGTAGTCATCCAGCATGAAATGTCCAATAAGGAGACTTAGATGTTGTTGATTAAAAATACATGATCAATCTTTATTCTTCATTTCTTCGTATAAAAACAGAGAATGACAGCCCAGCCAATGTGTTTCATCTCCACATGGGACTTCATCAGGGATTGTGATACTTCTGTTCATTCATAATAACTGTCAACAAATGGTTTCCCCACAAGCGTTTCCTAAAACCAGTGAAAATCACAGTTGTCAAAGTGTCACTAGTTCCATGTGGACCTGTAAGTAAAATCCTTCACCGCATCTGCTGCACGATTGATAGAAATAGCCCTGTGCAAGGACCTTGTGCAACAGAACCCACTTCTAAGAAGTGTTGGCAGTGGCTTGTTAAAGTTGTGGCATCGCAGCAATGATGCTGATAAAGTCCTATTAAAGATATAGAGGCCCCTTTTCAAAGCTATACAAGTATAGCAACACATTGGTACTCTACCCATACATACTTAACTGTCCTGATGTGAAGTTGTGCTACTCTCCATTATAATGAATCAGGTACTTACAGTTAATCTTCATTACTCCGACAACTCTTTTCCTCGCACCAATACTTACTCTATGGTGTGTCCAACCTCTACCAAGGCATCATATGATTTAGCTAAAGCCAATCAAAGTACGTAAAGCCAGAACACTCTCTATCCTTTCATTTTGCCCCTCCTACCAATATGGTAATAAAGAGTGTCATTGCCGATCACAGTGAAGGAAGTGACCTGATTAGGGCCACCCACGTCACTCGCGACCACCTCTCAGCCTTCCACACAACTGAAGAGTCGGTCAGACAGTAGAGAATACAAACCAAGTATATGTTTATTCAGGTACACTCGAGCGGAGTCCAGTCTGACCAACCTCCTTGGATTGCTGCAGAGGGAGTGACATCAGCAAGCATGGTAATACATTATGTACAATTCAGAACCAAGGAAAACACGCCCTGACTGGAATTTTCCAGTTGGAGGCAGCTAGACAAAGAAACTACAGAAGGATGAGTTTCGATTCTGAGACCGGGCGCACGCTATCTTAGTGCCAAGGAAATTCTGCCTCTGCCCGCCATTCTAGAGGTGGGAGCAGGCCTATCTAGTGGGAAAGGTATGCGCTAATAAGGACAGTGTATTCATTATTACAGCAGGCCCAACCTTGGAGAAAGAAAAACTATCGCAGCTGCTTTCAGCAAGGGCAGAGAGAAATTACTTTTCGATCATGGCTCAAAATGGCGGCCAAACATAAAATGGTGCCGCAAATGCTAACTTAAGACGCACAATACATAAACAGTATAGCTAAAGCATTTTCATTCCAACAGACCCTCCTTTTAGCATTTGCTAATACCATTTTATACGGTGAGTGGGGAAGACATAACTTTCTCATATGAGCAAAAGGACATCAATACTCAGAACAATCCATATACCCATTATCGGAAATAGAAATTGCAAGGGAAAATGTGGACTCAAAGATGCCCTCATCAATCTCCATCATTTCCTGAACTACCTTCTGCAACATTATTGCAGTACTTGTGTCATGAACTGGTATCTTTGGCTTGGGCGTGAGAGCTTGTACACAATAGGAGCAGCAAGTTGGGAGACAGTGTATACACAGGCAACATGTAAAAATAATACCAGCACCCCCAACCAAAAACATTAGTATCTTCCAACCCCATGTTGTTAGCATATTCCAAAACCACCCTGACAGTGTCCATGTACCTGTATCTTCATGTATCTCAGCTGACAGCCTATGCAATTTCTGTGTGGCCAAATAAACATTGGGGGCGTGGTCTGGTATGTAAACACAACAGCTGCTGCCAATGATGCGACAAGCCCCACCCCGATCAGCAAGGATGACGTCTAACACCATCCGGTTCTGTAAGGTAACAAGCCTCGTAGCCTGAAGCTCAGCAGTAATGTTTGTCAGTATTCCAGCTGTTGTATTAATGACCCCTTCCACAACTCTTGTTAGCCGATGAAGCTGGAGGCTATTAGCCATGGGGCCCCAGAAGGGTAGAAGACCCC
Organism: Calotriton arnoldi; assembly: GCA_963921515.1. NCBI lineage: Eukaryota > Metazoa > Chordata > Amphibia > Caudata > Salamandridae > Calotriton > Calotriton arnoldi. Next base: position 2,882,763 of record CAWUFW010000898.1, on the reverse strand, counting down.
TTGCGGCATCGTCAAACTGCTGCCAAGAAGTATCTGTCTGATCTTTATCCTCAGTGTCCACAACCCTTCTGACTCGAGGCAAATATATACTCCTACGTTGCAACTGATGATCTCTATGGTAATTGGACGGGGCAACATATACGGGGGAAGAAGGAAAGAGCAATAACATCTACCAGACCACCCCCTCGGGAGCCAGACATGAGCTTGGGATCCACAGACAAAATAGACGTTCCAGGGTAGGATCAAAGGCGGACTGTTAAGCGTGCTTAGCCTGTAGATGAAATTGCATTTACTTTCCCCCACCTTTACCTGCCCTGTCCCATGGACACAAAAACTAGCTGTTGTGTTGACCACGGATACTGGCATTAGTTTATCCTTAGTGACATTACGATCTTGGAAGGCTCGGAAATATTCAGAGGTGTAGAACCTTTGGAAATCAGCCATTTCCATCTTAAGCCATGTTTCATTCTTCATTTTATCATATATCCCCATACAGGACTTTGGGCACAAAGTACCAGAGGTCCCATTCCCTGCCTTTCCTATAGGGGTAAATCTGTGGTGAAAACTTATATACTCTGTCACAGTGCGGGAGTCAGCAGACGTCATAACCTGAGTGGAGAGGTGGAAATGGTGGTGCACCATAACAAGCAATTCGAACCAACCCTCACAACCCCCGATATATGACAATGGCATGGACAACAAATTATCACTCTTGTGAGTAACTGTTGGGAGTAATCCACTAACCCAGCAACTAGTTGCATTGGACACATCATGGGCTTGATGCAACACTTGTATAAATACATTGTCGGTGTAAGTCTTTCTGTGCTCCCCTTTATGAGGGAAAACAAAGTCCCGGGCACACATTAACTCGGTAAATGCTCTGTTAGCCAAAGTCTCTTTCGTTCAATCAGTGTTAAGCAGATATGATGGACACAAATGTTCTTCAAATTATTTAATATTTACGAACACAACCAGCCAACACGTGTTTCGTCACAATGGGAAGTATCCCGTGACTTCTTCAGGGCTGTCAGAAAAGCATCGGTGTCAGAAGAGATCACTCCGCCGGTGATAATTCCAAACCGGCTGGTCTGGTGGGGAAACGGCAGAGCGAATACACCCAACGCAAACAGAGCAAGGCGCCACACTTCCTGGCACATCCCAAACCCTTCACTTAGACATCCCCTTTATGAGGGGCCAAAGTAACAAACATATGCTCAGGGGAAGTGGGCATTGCACCAACCAAGGAATGTACAGGATACTTTTCCTCCAGAAACCAAGCTATTCCAAGTACTGTTATTAATGCAATCGCAACTATCAATGTAAAAACTATTTTACTCTTTGTGGACCAGCCCTGCGCTAGTCGCAGTGCTGCAAATGGCTGCTCCTCCTCCTCTATAGGATGAACAAACGGATGCATTATGAAGCAAGAAAAGTAATGCAATAAAGCTGAGATCAAAGGCAATCGTTCCCAGTGTCCGTCTGAGCCTCACTGGTACAGACTCCTATTGTTCATCAACGTTGTCGCTCTTGAGCACCGGCGGTGGAGCTTGCTCAGTCCTAGCTCTTGATGAATCCCACGTCGATCAGGATAATGTACCCCCTTCCGGGGGAGCACATTCAACTTATCCTGTCCAATGTCAGAACAGTGCACCAATCTCGCCTCACCCTAAACTAACACCGTTGGCACTACAGCAAAGTGCACCCTAACTTGCACAGTCCATCCCTGACTAGTCTGACTTCTCCTTTGGTGCACTATTCTTCAGCCGAGGGCGCAAATTGTACCTGGTAACTCCAGGCACAGAGGGGTCAGCGAACAAGGGTTCTTTAGTGACTCTAATCTCCAGAGGGACTGCTGCATTTAGTACGTCATTATTTTCGGCTTCCGTCTGGGTCCATGTAAGCTGTGCGTCGCTAAAAGGACTTTTTCACTCTCCTCGTCCCCTATTCCGTCCCTCACCCAGTTGTCGTAAGGCAGGGGTAAGGGTATCCTGCGGCAGTGGCTGGAATGTATCCAATTCTTGCGGCCGGTGATTTTTACAGCTGTTCTGGTAGCAAGGAGGACCTGCTCAGGTCCCATCCAGCGGGGCTCCAAGCTCTTCTTCGCTGGAAGTTCTTCATCAACACCCAGTCCCCCGACTGGATGTTATGACCGGGCTCCTCTGGTATGGGTGGGAGCGAGTCGCGAATCTGTTGGTGAATAGAACGCAAATTTTCAGTTAACTGACACAGGTAATCTGTCAATAATGGGTACTCAATCTCTGAAAACCTATGCGGCCGCGGGATGCCCCAGACATTTGCCGGGCGTTCGAACATGACCTCGTAGGGTGACAATCCTGTCCTAGAATGTGCTGTTGTTCTCGTTGACAAAAGAGCTAATGGTAAAGCATCTGGTCACTGCAATCCTGTACTTTCCTGAATCTTTGCCAATTTCAGTTTGAGAGTACCATTGTACTTCTCAACCAAACCTGCTGACTGTGGGTGGTTTGCAGCATGAAACTTCTATTTTATGTGCAAACCATCACAGATTAACTGAATGACCTTGGCATTAAAGTGACTTCCGTTATCACTCCAGATCAAACGGGGCAAGCAAGAAGCGAGGAATGAACTCCTTCAGGAGTGCCTTTACAGTCGCCATGGCTGTATTCTCTTAAGTAGGGTAAGCCTCAACCCATTTACTGAATGCACAAACGACCACCAATACATACTTCAAATTATTGACCCTGTCCATCTCAATGAAATCCATCTGAAGGACCTCAAAGGGAATAGTGGGGGGTGCACAATTTCCAGTCGGTGTAGGGGTACCCTTGCCAGGATTGTACATCATACACACCATACAGTATTTCGACCAAATGTGCAGCTGTCTTTGAGATATTGTCATTTTGCCATACGGGGTCTAACAGTTTACAAATACCCTTAGCACTGATGCGGGCTGGGCCATGGGCCATCGTAACTACAGGAAGGACATATGCATCTGGCAGCATCCATCTCTGCTTCCCTGACTTGTCAATCCAACATCCCTCATCATTCAATTGTGCTGTACTTTCTTGCCACACTGCTAGTTCCTCCACTGTGGCCTCACTCTGTATTTCTTTCGCGTTCTCTAGTGTATCCTCAAACATGGTGACCTCGGGCACCCACCTAGCAGGACCTGCTACAAACATTCTTTCATCTTTGTTCGGGCTGTTCCTTTCGCTGTCTGATCTGCGAAAGCATTCCCTTTACCCACATTGTCAGTCACTTTCCTATGGGCGCTGCACTTCACTATTGCCAATTTCTCGGGGAGCGTCAAAGCGGACAGAAGCCTATATATCAGTTGACCATGCTGAATCCTGGTCCCATGGGAGGTAAGGAACCCTCTCTCTGCCCAAAGCCGCCCAAAATTATGGGCGACTCCAAAGGCGTACTGACTGTCAGTATAAATATTAATAGCTAGTCCCTCACTCAATTCACAGTCTCGAATAAGGGCGACTAACTCAGCTGCTTGGGCGGACTGATAAGGAACTCGTGATGTCTCAACTACCGTACGCAGTGTAGTAATGGCGTACGCAGCAGTGGTAGTGCCATCTGGTAACTTAAAACAAGAGCCATCGACATATAGTTCCCCTTGGGGTTCAGATAAGGGAACATCAGTCAGGTCTACCCGTCCTTTCGTCTCTTCTTCCGTCCAGAAGATACAATCATGTATATCAATCTCCTCATCCTCAGAAGGGAGGGGTAGTAACGTGGCTGGATTCAGAGTGGCACAGCGTTTGATCGTGATGTGCCTCGCAAAGAGTGTTAACTCGCAACCCGTCAGACGTGCACTGGTGAGGTGCTGCGTCTTCGTCTTATTCAGAAGTGTGTTCACAGCATGGGGTACCATAACTGTGAGGTCAGTATCAAGTACGAGTCCCGCCGATTGTCTTATTGAGACAGCCACAGCCGCAACCGCTCTTAGACAACTCTGGAGGGCTCGTGTGACAGGGTCAAGCACAGCAGAGAAATAGGTACACGGTCGTTGCTTATCTCCGAATTTTTGTGTTAAAACAGAAAGCGCACAACCACCCTTCTCGTGGACATACAATACAAAGCATTTCGCGTAATTAGGGGTACCAAGCACTGGAGCCGAGCAAAGTGCAGTTTTTAGTAGCTCAAAAGACTGCTGACACTCAGGCGTCCAAGGCAGGGGTTCATGCACATCTTTCAGTGTTAGTGCAAACAGGGCCTTAATAAGCAACGAATAGCCAGGTATCCACTGCCTGCAATAGGAAGTGATACCTATGAAAGCGCGCACATCTTTTTGAGTTTGCGGAATGGGCATTTTAACAATGGTACTTATGCACTCCAGAGTCAATCTCCTACCCTCCTTCGACAGTATGTGACCTAAGTAGGTGACCTCCTGTCGACAATACTGAAATTTGGAAAGGGATACTTTATGGCCATGTTGAGCTAAATGTAGCAACAATTTAACCGTACTGTCTCTGCAACCTTTTTCTGTATCCGAAGCGATGAGTAAATCATCAACGTACTGAAGCAATACATTACCTGTAGGGAGCGACAAGGAGTCCAACTGACTTTTCAATGCCTGACTATAGATACTCGGACTCTCTGTATAGCCTTGAGGAGCGCAACAGAAGCTAAAACTTCTACCAGCTAGGGTGAACCCAAACAGATACCTGCTGTCAAGATGAATGGGAATACTGAAGAATGCGTTTTTCAAGTCAATGACAGAAAAGAATTTCGTAGAAGAAGTAATCATTGTCAAGAGAGTCGTAATGTCAGGGACTACCGGAAACTGGGGAATCACTATCTTATTGACTTCACGCAAATCAGTCACAAAGCGATAGACGTCTGCATGACCATAGGAGGAATTCGAAGGAGTCCTTTTGAGAATGGGAAGAATAGGGCTAATTCAAACATTAGCAGTCGTCTCCTCAACCACTCCTTTCTCAATCAAATCTCGCACAATTCGCAACAAAGCTCGCTCACCTGCCTGTGGTATTTTATACTGAGGAATACGGGGTAAAATAGCACCTTCCTTGACACGTATCGAAACGGGCGATATCTGCGGTAAATCCACATCTGTGTTGCCCGTTGCCCACAGTGTGGGTGGCACATCTCTAAACTCCGCAGGAAGAGGCGCATCTTTGGACAGACACTGCGTAGCGTGCACAACATTCGGACCCATTGTCATGTAGACAGCTTCTGGGGAGCAATAAATCGTGGCATGCAATTTCTTCAACAAGTCCAAACCTATCAAATTTTCTCCACAGTTAGACGTCAACAAGAATGGCGAATCCACAGTAAAAGGACCAATAGTCAGTACAATGGGGTTTGGAAATGGGGCTCACAACCGGTACACCAGAAAAACCTACCGAAACATTATTATGGCCAGACAGAGCCGCCCCAGGGACCAAGGAATGAGAAATAGAACTGTTAGTTGCACCTGTATCCACCAAAAACTCCTTGACTGAACCATGCACATCCACACTAACATACGGACCGCGTTGTTCTACAGGTATCGGAACTGGTCCCTCACTCTGTCCCTGGCTTCCCTAGCTGTAAGACATCCCTGTCACCTCATCCGTATCATAATCATCATGGTAATACTGTTTTCCTCGAGGATCATCAAAATTATTCTGGTCAGAGCGACCCCGCGAGGCCTCAGTATTCTGAACCCTGTCCTGTCCACTAGCTCCACGACCCCGTCCACGAGAACCCCGACCTCCAGGAGCCGCGACCTTCTGCAACAGCACCGGACACTGGCTACCCCAGTGTCCCTCCTCTTTACAGTACGCGCACTGATTCGGCCCTAAAGGCGTGGAGCTCGTGGGCCTGCTTGTGGCCGAAAGTTGTCGGGCAGAGCCACCACGTCCTCTACCGCATCCTCTGGAAGCCTGCTGTAACAACACCTTCGTCTTCAATTCATTATGCTTCTTCTCTGACCTCTCCTTATCCTCATTTTCCCTATGTCCATATTCAGAATAACGGAAGGGGAAGAGGTGGACCATGTGCTTTCAGAGGCCTGCAATCTGGTCGCAATCTCGGGAAGCAAATTGGAGACAAACCTATTAACAAATAGTCGCACACTACCTTCGATCGACAAATCCTGTCCACTATAATCCAGAAACACACCTTCAAACCGAGTAAAAAAATCAGACACACTCATCTTTCTTCTGACGGCAAGCCGATAATTTGACCCAATCAACCTTTCTTGAAGGGATAAGAGAATGCATATGCGTAATGATACGGCCGGGCAAAGCAAGTATCTCCGCTCTAGGCTTATCACCTAGCTTCCGTTCCTGATCCCATGCTTTAATTTGATCCCAGGTACCACCCAACTCCGCAACATGATTCTGTGTATGCACTTGTCTCCAAATATCCACCGGAACTAGTAAACCAAAGAACATTTCAATATCAGCAAGCGTCATCACCGTCGAGGAGGCAGCCTCAGTCAGCTCCTTCTAATAAGCGGTAGGATTTTTCCTAGGGTCAGGGAACTGAGTCTTAAGGGACGAAACTTCACTCCTTTTCCACGGAGTATAAACCCATTGCTCTTGGAAACGGGCCTCTACCCTTTGTCTAGTAACATTATCATGTTGATCCCTTAGCTCCGGTTCCTCGGGGTGATAGATGGGATGAATCTCTTGCATCGGGAACTGAGTTATCGAGGTAGGGCTCTTCTCGAACAGCCTTTCCCGATAAGCAACTAGCGCCGCAACATTACCAAAAACATGAGCAGGCTCCATATCAGTAACATACACATGATCCCTAATATCGTATATGGTCTGTGGTGCTGCACCCTTGAAATACTGCTCCCAAAGGCCGATCAAGGTAGCCGACATATGCTGAAGGGCATGTTGCTGTACGAAAGGTTCATAATCTTTCATGACACTCCACACATCTGCCACACTGTAAATAGGATTACGAGCCCACTGCTCAGCCTGATTAGCCACCATCTGTTTCTCTGCATCTCCCACATCAGACCGGACCAACGTCCGCCCCATGCACTTCTTAGGTTTCATCCAATCTGTATCCTCAGGACCACGTACCGGCGTCGCACTACTAAGTAATGTCGGTGAATGGAGGAACACGGTGGGGGTAACAGCAGAGGGAGCGGGCACTAGCGTCATTGTCGGCTGCATCATGGAAGTAAGAGCTGGAGAGAGAGAGAGAGAAGCGATAGGCGTTGCAGGAGTACTAACAGTCACAGTTGCTACAGACGGCGAGGGCAAAGAAAGGACGGGAGGTGCCGTGGCCAAGGCAGTCTGGTCAACAATAACGGAGGCAGAAACAGCAGAGGCAGAAGGACCAGGCATCTGGGCCTGGGAGGGAAGAACGGGATATACCCTCTGTGGGGCATAAGGGGGCGGGGTCGAGTATCTAACAATTGTTCCACAAACAATTCATTTTCTTCTTGGGCTACATAAGATTTATCAATCTGCAACCGGACTCTCCTATCTTCACGTTCAATCCCTATCTCTTGCTTCTCTCTATCATGCGCTACAGCTTTCTGAGTCAACATTTGCATTCTCCCTTTCCGGGCCTCTTTCTCTGCTTTCATTCGCTTCTGTTTAACCTCCTTTTGCCATGTTCTGAGGGAATCAAACATAGACTGCCTACTTCTTCTGGCAAACAACTACTCCTGTAAGAAAGCAATTTTTTGTTCATCAAAAGTGCCCGTCAACGGCCACTGCAACTCGCATTGTCCCTCGTATATTTGTGCCATAGCGTACTAAACATAATAGGGCCATGCTTCATACATATCAAAATTCGGAGTGCCTTCCGGAGGCGCTGGCTGAATTTCTTCCAGTCGAGCATCTGCAGAGCAACAACGACAACAAGAAACCAAAAACCGACTCATTCCAGGCATTTTGAAAAGTAAGCCAAATTTGTTACGTTGCCTGGCAAAGTGTTTACAGACACTTTGGGCCCGATTCACAGAACTAACTTAAGACAAAATCCTAAACTTACTACCATTTTGGTATTCACAGAAGACACTTACTCATTTTGGGTTTCACAAAAGGCACTTACTTACTCATTTTGAGTAACTTACTCATTTTGAGTAACTTACTCATTTGTGTAACTTACACATTTAGTATTCACAGAAGGCACTTACTCATTGATGAGTAAGTGCCTTCTGTGAATACTCAAAATGAGTAAGTTACACAAAATGAGTAAGTTACTCAAAATGAGTAAGTTACTCATTTTGGTATTCACAGAAGGCACTTACTCATTGATGAGTAAGTGCCTTCTGTGAATACTAAAATGAGTAAGTTACACAAAATGAGTAAGTTACTCAAAATGAGTAAGTAAGTGCCTTCTGTGAATACCAAAATGAGTAAGTGCCTTCTGTGAATACCAAAATGGTAGTAAGTTTAGGATTTTGTCTTAAGTTAGTTCTGTGAATCGGGCCCAATGTATCCAAATCGGCCCTCAGACCGTACCAAATGCAAACCAAAATCGGCCCTCAGACCGCACCAAAGACAAAGCAAACTGGTACAATATCCACAAAGAACCAAAACAAACTCACCTGGTGCACACAGGTCAAACGAATTTATTCTCCACTACCGACTCTTTGGACCAAACGGTCAGATCCAAGGGTTTCGCCGTTCAGGACCCCAGCCGGGATGACCGCTGGGCGAGGCACCGACCGGTCAGACAGACGGGGCAGCTGCGAGTTCAGGAACTCTCTCGTGCAGGGATCCCTGGTCTGCCAGTCCGACCCGACGATAGCCCCAACCTCCCCACCCATCTGCGGACGAGGATGGGTCACCCGTTGGAGTCCCTGTTCGGGCACCAACTGAAGAAAGTGACCCGATTAGGGCCACCCGGGTCACTCACCACCACCTCTCAGCCTTCCACACAAATGAAGAGTCGGTCAGACAGTAGAGAATACAAACCAAGTATATGTTTATTCAGGTACACTCGAGCGGAGTCCGGTCTGACCAACCTCCTTGGATTGCTGCAGAGGGACTGACATCAGCAAGCATGGTAATACATTATGTACAATTCAGAACCAAGGAAAACACGCCCTGACTGGAATTTTCCAGTTGGAGGCAGCTAGACAAAGAAAGTACAGAAGGATGAGTTTCGATTCTGAGACCGGGCACACGCTATCTTAGTGCCAAGGTCATTCTGCCTCTGCCCGCCATTCTAGAGGTGGGAGCAGGCCTATCTAGTGGGAAAGGTATACGCTAATAAGGACAGTGTATTCATAAGTACAGCAGGCCCAACCTTGGAGAAACAAAAACTATTGCAGCTGCTTTCAGCAAGGGCAGAGAGAAATTACTTTTCGATCATGGCTCAAAATGGCGGCCAAACATAAAATGGTGCTGTGAATGCTAACTTAAGACGCACAATAAATAAACAGTATAGCTAAAGCATTTTCATTCCATCAACAGTTCCCGTATATCCCCAAGCTATGTGTGGGAACTCAGGCTGTGAAAATGTGAACAGTATAAGAAAATAAGTTTTGGGAGAAATGAAGATTACCGGTAAGTATTTGAATCATTTCTCCTCAACACATTTTCTCGTACTAATACTTACTCTATGAGGATATGCCAAAGCTATTATTAAGCAGGACCTGATTCCCTGAGTCAGAAGACAAACTCCAAAATAATGCAAACAAACCTTTTTAATGCAAATAGCTGGAGATTCAAATGCTAAAGGTATAGCGGCCACCAATACTCTGGAACCAAAATTCATGGATCAGCATTTCCCACATCCAATCTGTAATGAGAAATAAAGGTAGATGGTGTAGCCCAAGTAGCAGCTTTATAATTGTCCAATGGAGAAGCTCCACAATCTTCAGCCCATGAGGCAGCTCTATCCTTGAGTAGAACTGCAATATGTTCTACCTAGTAATTATGTAATGAGCTCCGACCATCTTTATTACTAAATAAGGAGGGTGTTAGACCTCACAGCCTTAGGGTGGTCTTCCCCCAGACTTTTTCCTTCCTCCTCCATTTTTGCTAATTTTGTTTTTGTTGGCCTTAGGACTCTGTGCTAAAGTGTGTGTGCGCTCTCTCTTTTAAACATGGTAAAAATCGCTTACACCCATATCTACACTTTTAATTTACTTGTAAGTCTCTGGTAAAGTGTACATGTACCAAAATCCTTTAAATTCAATGCTACAAGTTAGACTGCAGCACTGATTGCAGGAGCGGCCGGCATGACTCGCAGGTGGCGGGGCGGGTGCGGGGGGGGGGCGCAAGGTAGCTTGAGAGAAAAACCAAAAAAACTAAAATTATAAACTTACCTTAACGCCGTTCCCGCCACTGCGTCTCTGCTCCTCGCTCCTGCTCTCTCCTCGTGGCATGGGACAGGAAGCCAGGAACAACAACAAGGCTCCCCTGACCAATCACAATGCTGCAATTCAGCCTTGTGATTAGTAGGGACCCAGGCTCCCCTGACCAATCACAACCCAGCAATGCAGCGTTTTGATTGGTTTTGAGCATCCTAGTGGGACGCTCCACCAGAGAATGGGAGCCTGGGCTTGTTCTCCATGCAGGCTGTAATGCAGCCTGCATGGAGAAGGGGTAAAGTGTGCATGACTGGTTTGGGCGGCCCGAGGGGGCCGACCAAACAGTCATTGTGCACTTAGGAGTGGGCAAACCACTGCTCTACTGCTCTGCGTGAGCAGAGCAGCCCCGCCCACCCGCAAAGGAAGGAAACATAAAATGAAAATAACTAAAAGTTATTAGCATTTTATGTTTACTTTCCTTACACTGCTGAAAGCAGTGGAGCGATGCTCCTCTGCCATAGCGGAGGAGCCGTCCCTGACTGATTGTGCCACTCACTTAAGTAGCCCTTTAAACATCTCTCAGGCTTGCCATTGCAGCCTGTGTGTCCAGTTTTAAACTGCCAGTTTGACTTAGCAAATTAAACCTTTTGCCAGGCCTAAACCTTCTTTTTTAATACAAGTAAGTCATCCCTAGGGTAGGCCCTAAACAGCCCATCGGGCAGGGTGCAGTGTATTTAAAAGGTTGGGCATGTACTTTTAACTTTTAAATGTCCTGGTTATGAAAAACTCTCCATTTCTTTTTTCACCTGTGTAAACCTACCTCTCCCATAGGATAACATTGGGTTAAGTTATTACATTTAATAAGTGATAACTTTCAATTGGGAGCAAGTATAAATGTTGAGTTTGGTGTCTAAATAATGGTAATTTAAAGCCCCCTTTAATGGTAAAGTCAGATTTTAAGTCACCATTCTGAAAACACCACTTTAAGAAAGTTGACATTTTCTTGTCCCAACCATTTGGTGTCTGCAGCCTGTATCCTAGGTCACAAGACTAAGTGTAGCCGGCAATTGGTCTTTGTGCATTGCTCCCAGACAGTGAAACAAAGGGTCATAGGTGTTGGCAGGACGGGCCATCTCTGACTTCATATGGGGGAGGAGCTGTCACGTACCACCTTGCACATCACAAAGGCTCTGCCTGGATACACTCACAAAGGGATTGGACACTGGTCTTTTGTGACCCCAGACAAGCTGGGACCAGGGCAGGGAAGCAGGAAATTCCAAAACCTCTGTGGTTGGAAACCTCAAGAACCGTCTCCCACTTCAAAGCTGGCACCAGGTATAAATCCTGAAACCTCAGTACATCCCTGGACCAGTGGAAGACTCAGAAGGACTTCTGTGCTGCTCTGCAAGAAGGACTGCCACTCTGTTGCCCTGCAGCCTGAGTCAAGGGCTGAACCTGCATCTTGAACCCAGGTCCACCAGCATGACTCAAAGGGCCATTTGGCTGGCCCTCTGATCAGAGCCTTAAGGACAAAACAGACTCCAGCAACCTTGAACCCAGCACCTGGACCCTGCCAACTGTGAGTCCTATCCCCCAAGTGGTGCCACCCAAGTCCTGGACCCTTATAAGTGGACATGAAGGTTCTCTGCTAGCCCAGAAGTTGTCCTGTAGGAAGAACTGTCGCTGCGCGAGGCATCCCCGACGGAGCACTTCACATCGCAGCCCGCAGTCTTGTCGGAGCCAGCTTGTGTGCGACACCCCTTTGACACATGCAAAAGAAACAATTGATGGACGGAATGCTGGACAATGCAAACATTCACCCCCAGTCACAAGGATCTGGGTTAAATCCATCATTCTTTTGCTCACCACACCACCCCAGTTTGAACCCAGCCATATGCAAATCAGTCTTGACCCTGTTCCTTGTGGGAACAGTCCAGCCCGAACTGCCAAGCCAGGTCCTCCCTGGACCGGAAACAAGCCATCCTGGGACCGGTTCCAGGGCATCACCCTTCATCAGCCAGGCTAGCTTGAATCCAGTGGTGTAGTGTGCACTGGACCCACGTCTGGGCATACCCTTCCCACTTAGGGCGACATATGCAAAAGAAACAATTGATAGACGGAATGCTGGACAATGCAAACATTCACCCCCAGTCACAAGGATCTGGGTTAAATCCATCATTCTTTTGCTCACCACACCACCCCAGTTTGGACCCAGCCATATGCAAATCAGTCTTGACCCTGTTCCTTGTGGGAACAGTCCAGCCCGAACTGCCAAGCCAGGCCCTCCCTGGACCGGAAACAAGCATCCTGGGACCGGTTTCAGGGCATCACCCTTCATCAGCCAGGCTAGCTTGAATCCAGTGGTGTAGTGTGCACGGGACCCACGTCTGGGCATACCCTTCCCACTTAAGGCGACGTATGCAAAAGAAACAATTGATGGACGTAATGCTGGACAATGCAAACATTCACCCCCAGTCACAAGGATCTGGGTTAAATCCATCATTCTTTTGCTCACCACACCACCCCAGTTTGGAACCAGCCATATGCAAATCCGTCTTGACGCTGTTCCTTGTGGGAACAGTCCAGCCCGAACTGCCAAGCCAGGTCCTCCCTGGATCTGAAACAAGCATCCTGGGACTGGTTTCAGGGCATCATCCTTCATCAGCCAGGCTAGCTTGAATCCAGTGTTGTAGCGTGCACGGGACCCACGTTTGGGCATACCCTTCCCACTTAGGGCGACATATGCAAAAGAAACAATTGATGGACAGAATGCTGGACAAAGCAAACATTTACCCCCAGTCACCTTTTACACAGGCCTTTGCATCGCAAGTCCCTCGTCTACCGCATCCTTGATGACAATGCGGGACCCCGCATCGCAAGCCCCACAACTTCTTCGGAACCAGACGGTGCGCAATGCACCTTCGATGCGGGCTTTACATCGCAAGCCCCTCGTCAATGGTATCCTTGATGACAAAACAGGACCTTGCATCGCAGCTGCGCAGTTCCTCAGAACCATGGTTGTGCAATGCATCCTCGACGCTGGACCTCACAACGTTCCACAAGAAGGATTTAAGGTTCTCTTGTTAAGCGATCCTAATTTGGTCCCTGTATCTGGCCCATGCTCCATCGAAGTTGGCCTGAACTTGTGACTTTGTCCCGGTCTAGTGAAACCGGATAACCACAATTGGTGCTTTGTGCTTCTAGGCACTATTTTCACCGAAAAAATTTAAATTGTGCATCTCTCGTTCTCCTGATTGGATTTTTGTCATTTTGATCTCAGATAATTTATTCTTTTTTTGAAAATCATTTTATTCCGTTTTTGAGTATGACAGTACAGGTCATATGGTTTAAACAAATTAGTGTTATAAATTACATGAGCGGTGCCTCTGCGGGGGCCACCCAAAGATTGCACAACAATGACCGTATGAAAACAAACTACAACACAAAATTAAACAGTGCATCTTTAGCGTTGCCATATATCTTCGCACTGTGTGCGTGAAAACAACAGGAGCCCAGTACATATTCCCATTAGGGATAGTGGGGGTAGGGGCGAGCCAGTCCAGGGGGGAACCAAGAGCAGGGAAGGCTCAAATCATTTATTAAATATTACTTTATTTTTCTAAATTTAAATTTGATTGGAATTTTTCTTGTGTTGTGTGTTCACTTTATTACTGTTTGAAGTGCTGCATAAATACCTTACACGTTGCCTTTAAGTTAAGCCTGACTGCTTTGTGGAAAGCTACCAGAGGGTTAAGCACAGGTTAATTTAGGGTTTGCTTGTGATTTCACCCTAATAGAAATTGTGGTTGCTGCTTGAGTAGGGTTTCACCCCCCTCAACCAGTTACCCAATTTCCAACAAAGCAGCATAATGGAGAGGTTTTGGTTTTATGATTTTTGATTGGCTCCAGCTAAATAACATGGTGTACAGGTAGAGAATGGACACCTCATAGAGTAAATATTGGTATAAGAAAATAGATTGAGGAGGTGGTTACAAAAGGCCTAGCCCTACTAATAAGCATTTTTACTGTTCCACCATTGTAGTGTTCTTAGAAGTGTAGGTTGTCTCCAATAATGCCTAGAACATTTGCTAAAAAGGGCTTGCACTGCCCCTCAAAACTTATATTGGTTCTCCTGAGAAGCAGCGCCGCTACTCAATAACAGTATAACAGCCCTTCCAGGTGGCATCATTTTCTGCCATTAAATATTAAGCACTGCCAAGGCCGGCTCTAGGGAGGTGCAATTGGTGCCACCGCACCGGACACTGTCTTCAGGGGGCACTGTGTTGTCACATATATAGTTGATTTGAAAGCACCTGCTGCCTTGTTCCTTGCCTCCGGCAAGTTTCAGGCAACAATACAAATGTCAAGAAAACTCTGGTGATTAATTAACCTACTGGGGATCGATCGAGTTTTGTCTAGTGGAAGTTTTGACTCAAAGTAGCGCTGAGGGTTAATATGCCTGCTGCAAAGCATGTGCACCATGAAGATCACAGAAGTGCATGTAGTATAAACACTGATTTTGTCGGTGAGATCCTTTTAATACTTGCAATTTATCAATTAAAATCCTAATATAGAACAGTGAGCTATTAACTGTCATCAAAGAGCTGCATGGAAACTGCAAGGCGTCGGTTAAAGCATTGATTTCTCCCCCAATTTTTAATTATTCTAATGTTGCAAAAAGGATTTATTTAGGTAGAAATCAATTCTTATTAGTAAAGACAACCCCCAACCATGGTGGTACATTTTAAATTCTGAGTTTGTGCTTCTCCAATTCAAGCACCCTCAAACTGTACCCAGTATGAATGACATGTGACTTCTATAACTTGTAGTCCTCTTTCTTATGTAGCATTTCCTGTCCACTGATTTGCACAGGTGTGATTCATTGCCTCTGTGTGATGTAAAGTGCTACAACACCCTAAACTGGTATGAGTAGCTCTAAAAAACAAAAGAAAAGCATGTGAGAGAGTGGTTATGGAGACTTGAGGGTCACTGTTAAAGGGTGGTAAGTGAGGGAATTCATGGAGAAGGGGGTCATTGGGGGTGCCAACAAACATACATGCACTGGGCGCCACCAGCGCTAAAGCTGGCCCTGGGTGCAAGGGGACTGATAACCAGGCTGGTAGGAAGGAGAGAGGCAGTGAGAGCAAGAAAGACAGAAGGAGCAACAAAGAGGGGAAAAAGATGGAGATAGAGGGGCACAGGGAGCAGGAGTGAAAGAAAGTGAGATGGTGAATGAGAAAGAGATAAAGGGAGAGATGGAAAAAGTGCGGAACAAAAGGAAAAAATGGCCAAAATAAAAACAAGAGAGTGAGAGAGAAACAGAAACAGAGAGGGAAGAACGAGATGACAAGAGATGTAAAGAGGGAGATACACAGAGGAGTTAGCAAGAGAGAGAGAGATTAAGAGCAAGCAAAAGACTGTCTGCATGATGATTTTGTTTTTCAGCCGGGCTCCTGGTTTGGCTGTTAGAGCCAAGCTGGACCCTGGCTTGGCTCTGGTTTGGCTCATCTCATTAATTTGCAGGCTTACCTACTTAGTGCTTAATTTGAGCCTGTGGTTTCCAGTGCTCGGCACTGGCACTTAATTCTTAGTACCGACGCTTGTGACCATCTGCCACATGGTGGCGTTGTCGGACAAATTTGGGTACGAGCACAAAAACAGCTGTTTATTAATTCAATATACATTAACAATCACTAATACATGCCACCCAAGCCATTCTTATAGCTTTAGGGGCCTTGAATAGTATGAATTGTCTCACTTGTAGGAGTGTGATGGTTAGTAGTTGTGTTAGTACTGTAATTAGCAGCACTGGCAGGGGCAATGGATGGTGCAAGCTGCTATGTCCTCCTGACGAGGGCCCTGGCACTTATTGTTTCACAAATGAACCACTGTACCTACCTCTGTGTGAAAGTGCTCAAATAAGGACATTGCACTGATGGTTTTAAATTTTTCTGTGATCATTTGAAATATCATTAACACTGCCTTCTTCAAGCACTTACACAGCATTCCACAGGGTTTTGATGATCAGCCCATCTAGACTGCTATGCTCATCCCCGCGGGGTATGTCTGTGCTCTGATGCATTGTTTTTAGCTATAGATAGTGGATATTCAAATCAGAGCTTTGGATTTGCGCCTGTGCTGGGCATAGATGGTGGCCAAGAGCACGCAGTATGTCTGTGAGTAGGAGGTGAGATGGAAAGCTGTAATTCATAGTAAAAAAGGGGGATTTTATTTTTAGTAAAATTTATAGCTCAGAAAATAAGGGTATGTTGTGAATTTCCAAAGGAAGAAGAGCATGTTTATAGTGTCACCCTCCCATAAGCACTACGGCACGCAGGAACCTAGTAAGAGAGAGACCCAGAGAAACCTCATGGAAAAAAGTACAGTTTTCCATCCTATGTGAAAACACACAAGACTGCTATGAACTTTTGTAAACATAATTTTGATAAAAAGTCTTTTCAATGTAAGACCTGTGTGAAAGTCTGCCTTCAGTTTGAGCTCTACACTTCACTTGTGACAACTGGATCTCTCAAGACCTTTTGTTTTGCTAAATCGTGTAATTGCCATCACTGAGGTGTTGGCCCTCTTCTGAAATCAGTCTCTTTGTTAAGTCAGAGGATGCTAATGTTATGAACATTAAAATAAAGTACACCTGTTTTTCCTCATCCTAGTATGTTTTTTCTAGAAAGATTTATTGTGTCAACTTGATCTAACATTTAATATCTGTATTTATATATCTAGGAGTGCTGTATGCATTTCTTCTATTTATGTTGTACAGTTCTAGTAACTGGGGCACTTAATATAGACCACAATAGATAACTAAAACATCAAAATATTAGTACAAGAGGAGTAGGAGTACTGCTTTAATGATAAGTGTAGCATTAACCTCTACAATAAAACAGGAGACGGAGAGAAATAACCTTCTAGGGGCTGATTTGCACAATGTGGAACCAAGAAACCTGGGTCAATCATGGCTTCCCTGCTTGGCCAAACTGCATGACTAGGCAACTAATTTCTTTTATTGTGCTTCCTGTTTTTCATCATCAGATTCCCATGAAAAACCTTTGCTATACATCAGTTCAGGAAAGGGCACTGTACAAAAACCTCTAGTATATGGGTTATTAAACCATAAAATTGTTCTGTCTATATTATCTATATTAACAACCTATGCTATACAAAGGGGCCACATGATAATTGACTTGCCTCTTGGTTCACTAATGACATATTCATCAGGGTGGTGAGGGAGCATGAAATGCTTCTAAATTCATGTTTAGAAACTATTATTTCTAATGAATGTTACTCGATGCAGTGATACAATGTAATGTACTAAACTAGAAATATTTTTTTGAATTTAGAAATTCTTTATCATATTTTTCATGATGTTTGTTGTATAATTTCTGTGCCAAATATGTAGATGGCCTGACTCGTACTCTGGCTCTTAGCGTAAGTCAGACCCCTGGCTTGGCTTTCACTCTGCTCTTTAGCTTGCCCACCTCTTCACTGCTTTGCTATCTCATTGTGGGCTCTTCACACTGTGGGCCCTGGCTGCAGCCTGTGTTAGGGAGGGGGCTGAAGGATGGCATGACATGGTGCCTCTGCTATCAAAAGTTGTGGTACCTTAATGTGTACATTAACCCGCACATATAGGTAGGTTTCTAAAAGTTGTGTATATTGCCCTGGCTTCATTTTTAGGTTGAGCCTGCGACAGCGTATGCGCTACATGAGCTGCATGCACCTTTGCTTGAGGTATTGTTTACTGAATAGGGCTTGGAGCCTGCCCATTGCTTACCATTTGCTGGCTTCATTGTCACTCTGCTTTGCTGACTCCTAATGGGCGAGCGCATGCCAAGCGTCACTTCCTTTCCTTTCTGTAGAGCATGGACCAAGCATAAATTGATTCAAATTAATTAGTGCCAATCCGCTCTTAGCTCGGTTATTGAGGTACTATTTCTTCTCCCCCCCCCACTCCCTCTTGTGCGTCCTTCTTTTTACCCTCTTACCCACCCCTTGTCCTAGTTGCTGCCCCTTGACTGGTGCAACCTCTATCGTACCCTGCACATCCCTTATTATTAACTTTCCCTAGGCCCCCCCCTCCTGCTGTCTGTTATTGCTCCTCATTCCCCCGTGCCTGCCTCGTGTTGCTTCCACACATATCCATTGTTGCAGCTCCCTCCCTTCTCCCACTCACCTCCCTTGTGTGGCTTGTCCCCCTAGCTCTTTCTTTAACATACTGCAGAGCAGTGCAGCCTGCTGTGCAACATGGCTTAAAAAAGGGCTACACGGGCAATGCTGGCTGAGTCATAATGATTTTTTTCTCGACTTTAAGCCATATTGCACAGCAGCGCGAGCTGTTGTGCAAAATGTAAAAAGAAAATTGACAAAGCCAACCAATTTCACATGGCTAAGACCTATTGCCTTTGTCAATGCTTGTTATTACATAATGAACAGGAAAACACTGACATCTCCAGGTCACAGTGAAGTCAAAAACATCAAAACAAATGGAAATAATTTTAATATCATTAAAACAATCGAAAGCAGACGGCATGCATGGCGGCCCGTGAAGAGGGTGAAATACTAATAAAAAATAATAATAAATGCGGATGCCTTGCTAAAACATGAAGCGCGGCGCCCGTGCATATTTAAGTTAGTTAGGTTAGTGTAGGGGAGTGGGACAGGGATGGGGTCAGATGGGGAGAGACTCAGGGACGGGGGCTCCGACATAGGAGAGGAGTGGGAATGAGGGAGTGGAGGACTAAGATCAAGTTGGGCGAGCCATGCAGAAGAAAGGCGCAGCTGCCATTTTTCAAGCTGAAGTGCGGCATGTCATGTTGCTGAAAATAAAACATAAGATAAAGCGCAGCAGCGGCGTGCTGCACTGCTTTAAAAAAAATATATTAGGTCATGTGCAGTGTGAGGATTGAGTTGGGTGTGCTGCGCATAAGAAAGGCGCGTCCGCCATTGTTGAAGCTGAAGCGTGCCGCGCTGGTTAAAAAAACCCACAACATAGAGTGCAGCTTAAAAAAAGCATAAGATAAAGTGTGGCGTGCTGCGCTGCTTAAAAAAAAAAATTATTAGGGCGTGTGCAGCAGTAAGATAGAGTTGGGCGAGCCGCGCAGAATAAAAGAAAGATGCGGCCGCCATTGTTGAAGCTGAAGCAAAAACATACGATAAAGCACACCGTGCCGTACTGCTTAAAAAACAAGCTGTGGTGGGAGAGCATGTTGTGCCTGCAATAAGAGAAAGTCATTTAAGAAAATAGTGCTCACAGACTGTAAATAAAATATACTGAGTAACAACACATGTTACAGGGGCAGTCCTCATGGGAGGTTGCAACAAGAGAAAAGGAGGGACTACTAAGCCTATTCACGAATCAAAAGCCACCATTTACAAAGAATAGTAAGAGGAGCCAATTGAAAAGATGGGCGTAAAATGGGCGTAGCTTTAAGTCCATACCTGAATACAGCCTGTCTTGAAGAGACAGCATAAGCGCTGCCTAGGCGAGACCTAAAAAACATGAGCACACAGGGAGGGGGGATGGGTGAAACGGAGAGTAGCAGGAGCACAAAGCACTAGGGAGAGAAAAGCTGCCGACAGGAGATTGAAGCATAAGAATGCAAAAGGACAAAAAAAAAGAGCATGAGCAAAATGTAGTGGGAGGGAACGTTGAGGGCAGCCTATCATTTCCAAGTGACTAGAAACCAAGGGTTATCTTTTCGGGCCATTGGATTTTTGAGCCATGGCTGCATTACATTCTGAGGCTTGGAGTTTAGTTTTTACAATGAAAACATAGACTAACAATGTAAACATACAAAGTGGCTAAAATACATTAAGGCTCATGATATTGGGGATTGGGGTTGTGGGGTGGGGGCACTTACCAAAATACCCTGAAAGAAGAACAGAGCAGTGAGGAGAAAAGGAGACCAGAGTACTGGGGAGAACCTAGTGGGCATAGCCAGGCAACTTGTGGCACTTGGGAACTGTTACAGGCCTCATGTTTTCATCATCTCTTGTCTGTGCTCTAAACCCTTAGGTTTTCAAGGATTTTAGGGTCGAAATCAGTGATCTTCAGACATTTTAGTCCTGAGAAACAGTAGAAGGCAAAAAGAAAGATACATTTTTGGTCTCATACCAACAGGCAGGCCTATAGAGGAAAGTATAGTTTTTCCGAATGACAATGGCTCTGAAAAGGATAGAGCAGGCTGTGGAGTAAGAGTGAATAAAGCCGGGGCAGTCTCCTACAACAAAAGTCGTCCTGTAGGAAAGTCTCCACCTTGACAGAGCTGAGGAGATAATTTAAAAAAAAAAATTGAAACAAGCCAAAACATATAACTATTGCACACACTGGATCGTTTGCCTTTACTCACAATAGCAGTATATTACTTTCATATCAGTTCACACAAGGCATCTACGGTAAAATTTATCCAAAGACAATCTTCACTCAGAGGAGCAGTTCCTTAAACGAGTAAACCCGCACCTTTAGTTAAAAGCGGATTCTTCTCTCCTTCCGCTGGGATGATAGTTTCATTTGACACTGATCGGCCACATGGACAGGGCCGGCTTGAGCGCTGGTGGCGCCCATTGCAGGTATGTTGGTTGGCGCTCCCAATGACCCCCTTCTCCATGAATTCCCACACTTACCACCCTTTAATAGTGACCCTCCAGTCTCCATAACCACTCTCTCACATGCTTTTGTTTTATAGAGCTACTCATACCAGTGTAGGGTGTCATAGCACTTTACATCACACAGAGACAACGAATCACACATGTGTAAATCAGTGTCTAGGAAATGTTACATAGGAAAGAGGACATAAGAAAGAGGTATAGGAGTCACTTCATTGATATTGGGTATAGTTTAAGAGGGCCTGATCTGGAGAAGCACAAACTCAGAATTTAAAATGTACCAACATGGGTGGGGGTTGTCTTTACTAATAACAATTGATTTCTAACTAAATGAACCCTTTTTGAAACGTTAGGATAATGAAAATCTGGGCGTGAAATCAACGCTTTAACTGATACCTTGCAGTTTCCATGCAGCTCTTTGATGACAGTTAATAGCTCACTATTCTATATTAGGATTTTAATTTATAAATTGCTAGTAATAAAAGGATCTCTCTGACAAAAGCACTAACCCACTGAACTATTTACATTTATGCACTTCTGTGATCTGCAGGGTGCACGTGCTTTGCAGCAGGCATATTAACCCTCTGAACTACTTTGAGTCAAAACTTCCACTAGACAAAACTTGATCACAAGAGTTTTCTTGACATTTTTATTGTTGCCTGAAACTTGATGGAACAAGGAACGAGGCAGCAGGTGCTTTTAAATCCACTATATATGTGACAACACAGCGCACCCTGAAGTCAGCGCCTGATGCGGTGGCACTGATCGCACCACCCTAGAGCCGGCCCTGCACATAGATACTCTTTAGCGAGTATTTCGCTTTACATTTTCTATTTTTGCCAGGTCATGGCATGAGATCGTCAAGATGTTACCTTGCATTTGCATGAACTCTGCAAATGGGTTTCAGCGCAGAAGTGGCCAGTTGTACGGACTGTACCTTTCAGTTTATATCCAGAGGCCTTCTGACTGAAGTGTGCTCTCTGACAAAACAATGCAGCAATGTGACTGGACGAGATGACATGTCACATTTTAATAACTGCCAGCTATAAACCGAGCCACTGAAAATATGCAATTGTGTGGCCGCATAGTTGTTCCCAGGATTAGGGTTGGACAGGGAGGGAAAATAGGCTCAGGCACCAATGTAAAAGGGGCCCCCACTAGTGAATTACATAGCTAAAAAAAAGTGGGCCATATTTGCAAATTGGACCAGTTTTGAACTTGTAAAGACATGCTGTGTGAGGTATGGAAGACCGCATGGATTTGAGCTTGCTGCAGGTAATATTTGTCATAATGTCAGGGAATTCAACAGTAAACACAGGCCCAGCAGACTATAAAACAGGCCCACCAACAGCCAACAAACAGTCCCCCACACTGCCTGTCACACCAGACCATCGGGCACTCCCTGATTGCTCTACAGGCCAGTCTGACCATGCGCATGATTATAGATTTGCCGCATTTGCCACATAATCCATCATCTGCGCCATAATCTGCAGATTTTAACTAAAAAAATTGGTGTCTAGCTTAAACGGTTCAAAAGTTGCTAATAATGCTGCAACACGTTATTGCGCAGTGAAAAGCCCTTTGCAAAGGTTGCCTGGTCACCTTTCTGTTGCTTATTGCTATTTTTGGGTGTTACACTGGTACTTATGAGGTGCAACCTACGCCCAGACATTGTTAACAAGTGTACAAATGACAAAATAATGAAGTAATAATATCACAAAATGTGCCCAATTGCACTGCATAATTTGCCTTTTAATGCAGCCTTATTTAGACGCATAATTTGGCCCTCTCCTGCTGCATAATTTCAGTGACCCTGGCTATAAGCACTACATCATATTTATTCTTTGATGCGCTTTGCATTTAGAGATCCCCATTTGAGTTTTTATGAAAATAGCTATTTTTTATCTTTGTAAAATAAAATCCTATGTTTCCTTGGAGGCCTGGTACCAGTTGGGATAACTTTACTGATTCCTACTTCATAATTAAATACTAATGCATTTTCAACATGATTAAAATGAAGACAACATTTTCCCTGGTTTGCATATGAAACATATCCTCGTGGAAATGCTGCCTATATTTATTCATAATGTTCCTAAAGATCCAAAAAATGACATATTGCGATACGGAACAATAATACTATGCACAAAGTGACAACCACAAACACGCACATACACAGATAGGCACATGGACATTCACGCCACTCTCCAATGACACATAACACACTCATTCCCACACTGTCCCTTGCAAATACACTCAGTCACTCAGTCGCATAAAAAGATGCACATGCACATGCACATTTAGTCACTCACAATGGGGGCAATTCACAAAATGTTGTCCTAAAAGTGCATTTATCATTAAATGTAGCTTTTTTAGATCTGCCAGGAATTCAAAGAGGGATTCCAGGCTGGTGTAAACCCTTTTATGAGGGTAGAGATATCTGCCATGAGTACAGAGATCTCGCAGTTGTAAACTCCAATCAAGGGGCGAGAAGTGGGCATTCTAAGGCGTGGTTTGCCTTGGAGATTTGGGAACACCCACAAATATGTACGGTTATGAGCATTCCAGAACTCCCATCTGGCCCAATTCCACAATGGAAATGGTTGGAGATTTATTCCAGCTAAGGGCTGGCATAACTGATGTCCAGGGTAGGAAGGAAAACTGATCACTCACGGTTTTGTTGGGGGTGTAGAAGGAGCTTCTCCCCAAGGAAAATATTTTCCTTACTTGGGTGATCCTATTCCCCTTGGGTAGACTTCTCTGCTATAGAGAATGCTGCATAGCAGGAATAGGGCCCCGCTAAAAAAGTCATGTGACTTTCCCAAAAGTACACTTCAAAGACTGCCACTGCTTTCCTGGCACATTACTGGGAATGGTGGTGAAAAGGGAAAAGCTGTAAAAGTATGTGCAGGCAGAGGCAAAGATCTCCACATGTATTTTTATGATTTTTTTGGGAATAGCAAACCAGAATCTATAATGCAGATGCACTGGGGCATATTCACAAAAAAGTTGGAACATATGGGTAGAGATTTCTGCCGCTGGCTATATATGCGTTCATGCCTTTTCACTTCTCCATAGCAGTCGCACCTCTATAGTTAAGGTCGACAACTCACTCCATAGAAAATCTGAGTTTCAGATCTTTGATAACTTTGACTCTTTTTGATGACTTTGCACCAAAGTAAGAAAAAATCAATTCAGAGACTTGTAAAAGTGTGTCAAATGTGGTGCAAATTGGTCAAACTGTTGGAATTTTGCCCTTTCTGCTGGGTCACCCTGAAATTTTTGGACTTTTTGCTGAACCCTATTTTTGCTGGCTATAGAACTCTATGCACTGCTAACTACTGGTAAAGTATATTGTGGTCCTCCCTTCAACGTGATGGAATTGGTGTATACCTTATTGGCATATTTAACTTACCCATACGTTGCTAATATATAAAACCATGATGTACCCAGGGCCAGGTAAGTTAAAAGTCACAAGTGGACTGCAGCACCCATTATGCCATCCACTACAGTGACCATTTAAACATGATTGCAGGTCTGCCACCAGTAGCCTGGTTGTGCAGGTTTAAACTGCAAATTCGACCTGTCAAAATAAGCCCTTTTTGACAGATCTAAAACCCCCTTTTAAATATTTTTAAGTCATCCCTAAGTAAGTCTTACTGCCCATTAAGGCAGTGTGCATGGTATTTAAAAGTAGGACATGCCAAGATTAATATTGAACATGCTCTTATAGTAACTAGCACATCAAAGCTATTTTCACTGTAGGTTGGATGTTTCATAGGAAAGCGTTAGAATACAATATTAATTATAACCAGTGTTATCTCTGCCTTGGAAACAGCTACACATTTAATTTTTGGACATTTTGAAATATTTATTGCAAGTACCAATTCACTGGTGAGGTCATATTTGAAATAAATATTTTGGAAAGATGACTTCTAAAAAGTAACCTTTGCCCTGCCTGAAGTCCATGGAAGCTAAATATCCATATTGCTCTCTCCTTTCTGCCTGACAGTGATTATCAGTTCAATGGGCGTGAATGTGGTGTGAACGTGCTCCCAGGACAGGGACAAAAGGCCTAAGGTGTGAGGAGGATGGCTTGTAGGTATTGCGCAAGGACTTGATTACCTTCAAAAAGGCCTACTCAGTAGTAAGCAGATGTAGCTAGCACCCAAGCCTGCACCTTTCTTTTGTCCCTCCAGTCAGGCCTGTCTCCATTATGGTTGGTCTCTTGTGGATGTCACAGTGTCAGATCCTGCTGGAGTGTCAATATCTGTTGGGGTTTTTCATATGACATTTGGGGTGCACTTCAAAGGAGGGAAATAGAATGTTAAAATATTTTGTGTGTATTCACTGTCTGGTTGCTGAAAGCTCAGCTTTGTCCTACAAAACTTCTGTCTTTCAGTTTTTGAAGGCACAGGGATTGCATAAACTGGATTTTAGTGTTAGGATGTGGGAGGACACTAGGATTACCATATTACAGTATCCACACACCCCCAGCCCTCCGAGCCCAAGTTTAGTGTGGCCGAAGACTTCAGCCATCTTCAAAATGCCCAAAGTGGGTAGGTTTAGCCTGGGGACCCTATACCCCATTGGTTAGGGCATCCCCAGGGGTCATCCCCACCCACTAACTCATAACGGACATAAATGTGGCATCTCCAGTCACCCTCTTGAGAACACTCCTTAACCTGTGGAAGATCAGACGAACTCTGAAACTGCTGTCTAAGGCCTGAAAAGAGCCTAGAAGACTGGACGCGCTCTCCCTCTGGTACCCGAGACCAAGAAGTGGAATCCAAGGGTCATAAGATCAACCGCTTCTTAAAACTACAGGAAAGACATAAGTTTCAAGAGGCCTTTTCCTGCAACTGGCAACAGGACCTGGACTGGACCCTCCTCTTGGCCTCTGCCTTTCACCCTGTGGGTCTGTACGTACCTCCCCTGAGGCCCTGTGGGTCTTTAGAAGTGTACCCCTGTGGTGGACTGGTACTTAAAGATCAAAGTCAGAAGGTAAAATCTTTGACCAGGATGAACCTGGCTAGTGTATGCATCCCGTGGGCCATCTCAGTCGGTGTCAAATTGTGCCTAGTACCTGTTCTAAAAATTATGGAGAATGTTGGTTCTGTCGGGTACAGAATTGATTCTCGGTTTACTAAATAAAAACCAATCAAAGACAAAAAACAGTACTCAAACTTTTCAGTAATAATCAAAGAAAATGAAAGAGAAGAAAAGACAAAGAACATGAATCAAAAATGTGAATCAAAGAAACACACCAAAATTAAATCAATCAAAGTCTGTATTTAGGGATAAATCCATAAATTCTTTTACATTTTATGGTGTAGAGATGACATTAGAAGGCTGTCAAAGTTCATGAACATACAATTTGTTCCAACGGCGCAAGTGATATGGTGAAAAAAAGTGAGAAAAAAGTGCTAAATGTGAACAAAATATATACAGTCTTGTACGAATTGTTAGAACTGGCCATTCAAAGGACATCCATCCCAAGGTACATAAAGCTCCGTGCTGCTTGGGATTTTAAATTTCCATTTCACGTGCGGCGGAGAGAGCAGGGTCAGGATTATCACAAGTACGTCGATGTTTCGACCCAATAAGGTGCGTGATTGAACAATAGGCACGGCGGGTCGTCCTCAGGACAAGGCAATACAAGGGGCAGCCGAAATTAATGAAAGAAAGGTCTTCGGGTGTTGGCTTTGATTTCCAGAGCAGCGCCGGAGAGCTACAGAACTGCTGCCCCTTTGATGCAATTTATCACCATCAAGGACCTTTCTTTGAGTTCAACCCACGGTGGACCAACCCCCAAAGACCTTTCTTTCATTAATTTCGGCTGTCCCTTGTATCGCCTTGTCCTGAGGAAGACCCGCCGTGCCTATTATTCAATCACGCACCTTATTGGGTCGAAACGTCGACGTACTTGTGATAATCCTGACCCTACTCTCTCCGCCGCACGTGAAATGGAAATTTAAAATCCCAAGCGGCACGGAGCTTTATGTACCTAGGGATGGATGTCCTTTGAATGACCAGTTCTAACAATTCGTACAGCACTGTATATATTTTGTTCACATTTAGCACTTTTTTCGCACTTTTTTCACCATATCACTTGCGCCGTTGGAACAAATTGTATGTTCATGAATTTTGACAGCCTTCTAATGTCATCTCGACACCATAAAATGTAAAAGAATTTATGGATTTATCCCTAAATACAGACTTTGATTGATTTCATTTTGGTGTGTCTCTTTGATTCAAGTTTTTTTGATTCATGTTCTTTGTCTTTTCTTCTCTTTCATTTTCTTTGATTATTACTGAAAAGTTTGAGTACTGTTTTTTGTCTTTGATTGGTTATTATTTAGTAAACCGAGAATCAATTCTGTACCCGAAAGGACCAACATTCTCCATAATTCTTGTACACCCAGGTTCTGAGGGGCACTGGGTCACCCCATTATACTAGATGTAGTACCTGTTCTACCTCGACAATTGACTATTATTGACACTTTGCGATTCTTGGCGCTGTTTCTACTTAAAAACTTTAAAAATTCATATCTCCAGTTCCCCTTCGCTTTTTGTCATTTTGGTGTAATTTCTTTAATTACATTTTACTCGATTTTCCTAATTCATTTTGGGATTTTTCTTGTTTTGCATCTCAACTTTATTACTGTTTTGACACTGCATAAATACTTCACACATTGCCCTAAACTAAGCCTGTCTACTCTATACCATAGCTACCATGGGTTGAGCTCAGGTTAATTTAGCAACTTTGAGGATTCACCCTGATAAGGGTTGTGTCTATTGTTTGAGGTAGGTAGTTACCCACCCCAATTAGTACCTCAATTTCGTACACAAATGGTTCAAAAGATATAAGATGGGGTCCCGAACTCATTTATTGCTTGCCAATAAAATGGGATTTCTCATAGGAAATATTTCTCTGCGTGTATCTGTAATACTGCTGAACAGATGCTTACCAAATTTTTCTGGCACCAAGGTTTTTCAGTCGTTCAGTGCCTCGTTTTGGTTTAGAGAATGTGGCTTTGAAAATTTAAGGCAAAAAGTATGTGTTTAGTATGCATGCCAGCTAAGAGATATATCTACAGAAGTTTGCACTTTTTTTTAAAGTTTCAAAATGTTGCAAACAGTGCTGAAATTCAAGCACTTCAGAAAATTATGAACTTAGATTGTGTTTGCGAACACATCACACGTTATACTTAAGAGACATAGCCAACATACTTCATACACATGCATTGTACACATATGCTACATGAAGCACACAACCAACACTGCACACGATACACAACCTGACACTTTCCTGTCTGATACACACACTTCATGACCCCCAACACATGCACACTACATGTGATACAAACATCCTGCACATATGATGGATGCACACACTCCATGACACTTTACACCCATGGCAAGCGTTACATACACTCAACACCCAGAAACTCCATGCACTATATATGTTTGTACACACTATTGAAAGACATATACTCCTGACTTCTCACGTACTCATCAAAGACTCACACATCTGGCTATATGTACACTGGGGCTGATATACCCTGGTGAATACACACACATGCACGTGGAACAAAATCCCATTTCATAAAGGATCCACAAGATAGAGACACCTGTCCAATACGCTGATAAAACCCACTACTGACTACCTACTCCTGAGTGTGCACACCCTTGAAAGACAGGCTCCTGACTTCTGACACACACTTATGCCTCTATAGACATGCAGTAAGAAGGATAGCATGCAATTCTGATGCACTCATGAAACATACACACTCACCTGACTCCTTACACATTTTTAACACACACTCCTGTCTCCGTATACATGCTTAACAAATATGTAGAGTTCCAACTTATTTTTTTTTAAAGTAAAGAAAAGTTTGCAAGATTTTGCTATACACTATACACATGTAAGAAATTGGGTTACTGGTTGACTGGGGATTAAGCCGTGGTCAAGCAGCAACGACAATCCTTGTCATGGTAAGGCACAAGAAACCCCAAAATAACCTGTGCTCAACCACCTGGTACCTTGGCACAGAGCAGTCAGGCTTAACTTAGAGGCAATGTGTAAAGTATTTGTGCTCCCAGGATGCAGTTAGGCTGCAGCCTGAGGTCCTGTTGCGTCGTCGTCGAGGATCCCGTACACAAGCTTATGATAAGAAGTCCATCGTCGGGGATGCAGCATGCAATCAGGGTGATGTGTTGGATCTGAGGAGCTGCAAAGCTAAAATACGGAGTCCAACGCCATTGTAGAGGCTGCCGTTGCCGAGAGATGCGAGTGCCTGTGCAATGGATGCACCGCGCTGTCAGGTGATGTGTTGGTTCCCGAGGACTTTCGGAGGCGATACGGGTCTTTGCGACGGTCCAATCTCTGCAGCAAGGCCAATGTGTCTGTTCTGCTAGGGGATGTTCCGCCCAGCAGAGGAGATTGGTCAGTTCTGCTCGGGGATGTACCGCTCAGCAGAGCAGATGCATCGGTTCCACTAGCAAGCACCTTAGGCCAACTTCCAAGGATCCAGAACTGGGGTAACACCCTTGGCAGGATAGACTCACAGATGACAGAGTCCAGGTGCAAGGTTGTTGAAATCTGTTATGTTCCTGAGGCTTAAGATCTGGAGGGCAGCCAACTAGCCCTTCGAGTCACTCTGGGTTCAAGAGATGCAGGTCCAGTCCTTCTCACACAGATAAGAGCCCAGCAGGCAGAAAGTCAGCACAGCAAATCAGGAGTCCAGCAAAGTGCAGTCCAGCAGAGTGGCAGTCCTTCAGAAGCACAGTAGTCCTTCTTCCTGGCAGAGTATCCACAGGTCCTGAAGTGTACTGAAAAGTTGGTGTCTGAGGTCCCCTTTTCATACCCTGGTTTGTTGGTTCTGGAAGGTGTAAGAAGCTTCTAGACAGTGTCTTTGAAGTGCACTGGTTTCCTGCCTTCCATGTCCTAGCTCCAGAGTAGCTACAGGGGGTATGCAGCCCTTTGCATGGAGACAGGACACAGCCTATTCAGGTGTAAGTGAGGCTGGGCTAGCTCCTCCCTCCCATTCTGTCAGTGATGGCCCACCCAGCCACACCTAAGCTCCCACTGTGTGTTGTCGTGTAGTTCCTAGGAGTCCCCCAGGACCTGTGCGTTTTAGATGACCTAAACTGAGGGCTTGGTGTCCCAACCGCTTCCGGACACCCCCACAGGATCTGTCAGCCGTTAGACCAGCTAGTTCTACAGTGCCACTACCACCCCCCCTGTATCCTACAGTGGAGTAGGTAGTCTCTGGCAACCACTGAACATGACAACCCTGATTCCTCAGGGATCCTGGAAAACAGTACAGTACGTTTCGCTCAGACACTCGTGCTTGCTTTCTCTCAGAAAACACACAGGATGGTAATTAGGACTTTTCAATAAAAATGTATTGGTACAGCGACAGCCTGGTGTAAAACATATGTGCTGCGACAATCAGGAGACAGAAGCATACAAAAGAGATTGCTAGTACCAATATGGTGAATAGCAGATACATTTCTACCATAGTGCTAATAAGATGAACAGAAACAATTCAGATAAAAACAGTAGCACTTGCATATTCCTAAAATGCGTGCCCTAAGTAATTTGCTAAAATGTACCTAGCCTAGATCTGCATGTGTAGCATGTATATGCGTATATGTATGTATGTAGCCAAGAAACCCCCAGGGAAAAACCAGCCCCTCACCTGATGGTTCAGAAGGAAGGACCCCATCTCTGTGTCGAGGATGACAACCGGCAAGGGATGTCAGACCGCTGTGTGTTGAATATTTGGGATGCAGGACCTCCGTATCAGCTTGGAAGGAATTCTCCTATAAGTTGTAGGGGGGAGTGAGGGTCTTTTACACTAAAGTGGTCACTCCAGGGTTTTTCCTAGAATCAATATGTTTTTAAAACAACCATGGATGTTTTGAAAACAATCATAAATGTTTTGAAAACAATCACTGATGCTTTTCTAAACAAGTGTGATCATGTACAGCTGGCTGTTGGCCAAGGATGAAAAATAAATGGTGACCCTTATACAGAATAAATCTGCTGTGCCTGGGGACATGTTTATGTACGTCAGGTACAGGGATTATGATAGAATACTTAGAGCCTGGTGTCGAGGAGACAGGAGCAGGCTACTAGGTAAAAGGTCACCTATTTAGAATCGTTATTCTCGTGTGGATGGGACAATGTATGTAAAATGGGGTATACATGATGGGACTATCCTAAAAGGCATGACACCCACTCCTCATCAAAAAGTCAACAAGGTCAGCTAGGCAATGATAAAGCTAACGCTATAAAAAGGCATACAAATCATTTACAATAAAACATACTAAAAGGTACTTAAAAGCGTGAACAAATGTCCATAAAAAGTCATTCTTCCCTAAAAAAGCGGTCCAAAAGTTCCTCTAAACTTGTATATATTGTGATTATTGCACTGAGCACCTTGAAAGCCATGAAGCTCAGTTAGAGCCGAGAAGAGAATAAAACAAAGTCACACTCGACCGTCAATTTGGTAAATGTTTAAAAAATAGCCAAATGGTTCCCAGCACAGGAGAGTCCAGATTGTTTTAGGAATCCTTCGCTGAAGACTCAACATCGCTGAACATCGTTTCCGCAGATGGCAGTCCCTCAAGTACTTCCAGTATCATATCCAATGAGCAAAGATGATCAGCTCTGGTTCCCACTGCAGCCGCCGGGGAAGAGTTAGATGCCTGCACGCCTGTTGTCGATACTTGTACTTCTGGGGCACAGCCGATATCCCTTCCAACAGGAGCGGAAGCATCCCTTGGAGGCTCTCGAAATGCCGTCATCAACATGAGAATACGCTGTGGACCACTGCGCGTGTGGGCCTGCAAAGGCATCAGTAGCTCTTCTATGTCCGGCGGCGCAATAGATGGAAGTGTCAGACACAGGTCCAACACGCAGCCGAATCCGCAGAAGAGGCAACGGAACACAGGCAGGACACAGTCTAGCCAGACCAGTCTGAAAGACAGGAACCAATGCTCACTCAGCTCTCGCAGCCGAGGTGTAGTCAGGTAGAACACCATACGCTCATGACAACGTCGTTGCAGCAGTGTTCTCTCCATTTCGTGAGGGATTGCGACGTCCATTGCGAAGCAAGCGTATTAAA
The DNA here is from genome assembly GCA_963921515.1 of Calotriton arnoldi. Lineage (NCBI taxonomy): Eukaryota > Metazoa > Chordata > Amphibia > Caudata > Salamandridae > Calotriton > Calotriton arnoldi. The sequence continues at coordinate 2,850,783 of CAWUFW010000898.1, read as the reverse complement.
ATCAGGATGCCCGCTACCGAAAGCAGGACCAAAGGAAGCCCTCCAAAAACGCTTCCAAGTACGGAGTGTATGAAGGCTGGAATTACTCCGAAGATGGTCTGAAACGTGGTTAAGAGACCTGATCCAAGTATCTTAAATAAGTGCATGATCGCACTCATACCAGACATGCTAAAGATACGATGAACCATTTCTCTGAAATGGATCGGGAAGTATCTCTGCTGAAGACCTTGCAACCTGGATATCAAAAGTCTCTCGGGCTGAAGTTAAGGCCACAATTTGTTGAAACAACATGGCTTTCAGTCTGCTCAGCGAATCAAACCGTATACTGGAAACATTCAATGAAGACCACAGTGGTGCCTCCCTAACTGTGCGAGCCGGGGGAAACAATACTTGCTTACAGCAAACAACCCTGAAGTTTACTGTGACTAGATATGCGATGCCTGGCGCCATTCCACAACAGCCTTGATTATTCAGCACTAAATGACTTCCATTCGAAAGTAATTAAAAAACCGGATGAATCACGGCAGCTTGGGAGCCCTTCAAGTAGCATGATAAGTTTACTTTTGACGCATTACACGTTCCATAAAGCGACACTTCTTTGCCCACTAATGACCCATTTAAAGTCTTCCCGCAGTCTTTACCACTTAAGAAAACTTCAGTGTCCTTATTTCTGCACCTATATCTATACGGTAACTCACAGGTTTCCTGTATGAACCCTTCACCCAACGCTTCATATCTGCCTGCTTGGATGTATCTAAGGCAGTATTGGATCTGAAATGTCGTGATTGGCAGTGTGATATAGCCATGAATTAACCATTCAGTAGATGGTGACTCTGCTACAGTGAAAGATATCTTCTCCAATTACTCAATGAGCAGCATGGTGTACTTTGCATCTCTGTGCGCCATAGTCAACTATCAGTCAGATTGTAAGCCTAAAACAAACTTGTGCTGTTAATGTATTTCCATGGCAAGTGGCCTGAATGCAATAATGGCAGCGTCCAGCTTAAAAGCATAATGGAGCGCAATTCAGAATGCTCATGTTGTAGAATAGACAAATCTGGTTCCATTATGTCGATTGCGGAGGACACAATGTTGCCCAGTGAATAAATATGTGAAGAAACTGTGATCATACCATTGTCTACCACAGCCAAGGCCTTTTCTAGGTTAATCCTGTCAATTTCACATAATCTCTCAGCAGCATCCTATTGGGAGATTTTCCACAGTTCATTGTAGATGGCATACAAGAAGCTTTTCTTACGCGGTTTCTTGGGACCTAACAAGAAATCCCTAAGATCCAGGTTGTGTCCTAGAAGGGACAAGTGCTGTTTCACCTGTTGTAGTGTTGAGGTTTTTAGCCATTCTAGGCACAACTTCCCAACACTATAAGAAATCCCTACCCCTGGGTTGTCTGTGTGTACATAGCGTCAGTCAGGCCTATGGATATTAAACCCTTTGGTATTACCCTTGAATCTCGCTTGACACCTATTCGTGTCGATAGGCCAAACCAACCATCCCTTCCAATTGTGAGCTGAAGAATTGTATGTACCATTCTGCAGCATTGCACCCAGAGCCTCCTCATTAATCAGTGTGTCATTCAATATACCGTCAATTGGTATGGGTAAGGGGATGCATGGAGTTTTCAGGTCTTTTATTTTTGCAAGCCCGTAGCAGGTAGTTTGTTGCACTGTTCTGTTCAGGGTTGTTATCTGTAACAGTATGAGGCAGGCTCTAAATAAAGCCTCTGTTCCCTGAACCTGCCAATCTTTTGTCCCCCAGATGGATTTAGTGTCTATCGTGTCCCTCCAATAGTCAAAACCTTGTATAGACAGTTGGGAGATGAAAGGTGCTGAATAAATGAGCTTTGTGTTAGCATCATTTTCTTCGCAGTTATATTTGTCTGTACTAACTTATAGTAGTATGACATTGGGTCTGATTTATTGAACCCTGAAGAATATGCAAATTTCTGTGCGAATGTGGCAGAACTATCTTTCGGTGGTGTCGGGCAATGTTCCCATTGCTGGTAAGTGTTTACAACGTGTGGAACACTAGCTCTGTGCACAAAGTGATGACCATAATGTTTGTAACAAAACATGCTATCATAGTCAGGTGTATCTTCATACAATTCCCTGTAAGAAAATGCAGCAGATTGTTCTAAATCTGAGAGCATAGTATTTACAGTCTCAATGTCCCAATCATCAGAGAGTGTACTCGGGGGAATGAAATCATTCATTGAAATTTTAAATACATGTAGAATTTTCAAATGTTCAGTGGGACCAAATACATCATATGAAACCCTATTCCAAGCTATACCATCCAGTACTGGAATTGTTGAAATGTCCACTAGGGACAGGTCTCTCTGTTCACGGTGTGATGACGTATGTGGTTTGAAGACCAAGTTCACAGGTTGGACTGCAGAGCATTGTGGGAGGTAATGTCCATTCAGTAGTAGGTATAAGACAGTTACTATACCAATCCAAATTAACAGGAACATGATCCCTAATGCAAACCATTGATGCAACCAAGGGTACACTAAGTATGTCTTTTTCAGCCAGAGATAGAATTGTCGAAATTGTTCTTTCTTGGAAATGGATGGCGTTTGCTCAGGTTCACTTGGATATGAAGAAAAGTCATCAAAGTTGATGAAGTAGCCAGATGCAGTTCGATCTATCCTTGGGAGCTCAGCAGTGTTTGTAGAACTGGCAGTTGCTTCTTGTGAAGGCACGTTGATATAAAGTTCATTATTGGGCTGAATTGCAATTTGCGTTTCAGTAGTATTTTGGTGTTGTAATGTTTCAACAGGTGTAATTCATACTCCGTTATTGGCTACTCTGGCGTCTTGCGCAGTGGAGTTTTGAAACGTTATTAGTCTTTCCATCTGAACTTCCTGTATAGTAGCGAGAGGAGATCTGCAGCTACTCAGGACTCCACATGGCCTGCTGTTGAGAATCGGCCACATAGTGTAGTTTGATCAGATCAATGGAGACAAATCTTTTTTCTTTGTGGCCGGCAAGAGGCGGAAGAAGTACTGTTCTTGTTCCTTGGACAGCCAGGACAGGTACAGGCGTTCTGTAAGATGGCCCAAACTCCTTCTTGTCCACGATCTTTTCTCTGACCAGGTCCCCAACCTTTGGGACCCAGACAGGTCTTGCCGGAACCGGTTTCGCTTCCTCAGTGGCGGTGCGTTTTACTTGGACGTTGCTTTGTAATTCCTGGAATTCATTGAGTTCCTGTAAAACAGCCAAACGATCATTCAATTCAAATGGTTTTACATCTGCCACTGTGCTGGCACAATCGAGGTCAGGTACCCACATTCTTGTCCCAAACAGGATCTCATAGGGGGTACGTCCTCCCAAGGATTTTCTTGGCATATTGTTCAGTGCCCTCTGGGCCCCATATAGGTGATTGACCCAACTACTGCCCGCACCTAATACCCTTGCTGTTAAGGATTGCTTTAGGTCCCGGTTTTTCCTCTCCACCACCGAATTTCCCTCGGGATGGTAGGGGGAGGAGTACCGCAAGGCCACGGCCATACTTTCCATGGCTTCCTTGTAAGCCCGAGAGCTAAACGCAGGGCCACAGTCGGAATGTAACATGCCAATTGCGTATGTTCCAATAAAGACTCGCAAATCCTTTATAACAGTTCGAACGTCAGCCGAGCGCTGAGGCCAAACCCATAGAAATCTAGAGCATGAATCCACTGCTACCAAGATGTACTTGTAAGCCCGGTCTGAATTTAAGGGGCTGCAGTGATACAAATGGACACATGCGAGCGGTCTGTCTGAAATGAGTAATGGTGTTTGTGGTGGCCGTGCTACGGTGGAACCTTTCATCTGCTGGCAGATGTTGCCCTTTAAGACATAAGCCTTTGTTTGTTTAGACAAACCTGGACCAGAATCGCCGCTTCAGTAACAAAACTGTAGCAGTGACTTCTGCGTGTGCAGAGCCCAGACCCTCATGTGCAGCTAGAATTAAACCTAATCTGCGATCAGTCTTTGGTATAACTCTATCCCCCACTCCTGGAATTTGAGCATACGGTGTGTTTTCCGCATCTAATTTATAGGAATATTTGAGTGGAAAGCCCTTTGGAACGGCAGAGCCGTTCTTTGAGGCATTGACAGCTATCTGTATGTCTCCGTCTATCCTCGTGCTAGAACGAGTGATTGCAGCAACGGCAGCAGTTTGCACTGTCGCCTTGGTGGGTTAATCAGCCAGTGAATTCCCTTCAACGTGTATCCCAACATGCTGGTGACTCAATGTGTGAATAACTTGAGCCCGTGGCAGGCATGCTTTCAGCTTTGCCACTTTTTCCCACAACAATTTAAGTTTAATTGTGCAACCCTTGGAATCTCTAAACCCATTCTGGTCCCAATGATGAAGATATTCATTGTAAGACTGCACACAGTAAAACGAATTGCACACTGTCAGTGTGGGGAATTCCCGATCTGTGTACTGTAGTGCCAATATCATGGCTTTCAGCTCTGCCGACTGCGATGTACAATCTCCTAGAGATTGTGTAGTTATATTGCTGGGTTGGAACCTACCATCCCGCATGCGACCCTTCACTATAGCACATGCAGCGCTTTATTGCTGTTTACTTCCTATGGCAGGCTGAGCAGATCCATCAGTGTAAATGATGTATTCATATTTCTCTAGAGGCAAGATTTCATTCGGGAGAGGGTATTCTTGTTTGTACTGCAGGAACGCTTGTGTTTTTAGTGTAGATTCATATCTGTAATCTACATCTGTTGCAGTGAGAGAATTAGCCCATTGTATCCATCATGCATGTAAAGCTTTCGCATTTGGAATGCTCGCTTTGGTAACAGCTTCTAAAGTTGGTACCGGGGTTACAACATTAATGCGTTTCCCCTGGGCTAGTGCTCTTTCTCTCACTACAGCAGTCTGTACTGCGGTCAATATTTTTTCAGTTTCCCCAAATTGCATTTCACATTTGTGTATAAATGTGATTTGTATGCAATTGGAACTGTCTCACCTTCATTGAACGTGAGGTAACTATATACTGATAATCCAGGGACGACCCGGATCACCACGTTTGTAGAATTTACACGTGTGTGTACGTGTTTAGATGCTATCATGTCAGCCTGAACTGAACGGAGAGTATCCGTGTGTTGCTGTGTCCACTGATGTGGTATGAAATCAGGTCTGATTAAATCGTAGAAAGGTTTTACTCTTTCGGCATAATCTAGAATGTATGTTCTACCAAAATTCAGAAATCCTAAAATGGATTGCAAACCTTTTAGAGTTTTAGGAGGTTGGAGCAGTGCGCACTTTTCTAAAAAGTTGGCTGCCAGGCTCTTGCCTTCACTTGGCAGTTCATATCCCAAAAATGGGACATTAAGATGGGCAATTTTTGATTTTTTAAAATTAAATTTGTAGCCCAAATTGGCGAATCCCACAGTTGTGTTGTTCACCCTGCTCAAGTGTTCAAGTAATTCATCATCCGTCAGATAGATGTCATCTACATAGGACACTGCCTCCTCATCGCATGTTTGTAATATTTCTGACACTCTTGCCGAGAATAGCCCCGGACTGTTCTTATACCCTTGAGGCAAACAACAAAATTTTGCTGAGTGCCAATCGCAGAAAATGCTGTCAAATATCTGCTTTCGGGAGCTATATTCTGCCAGAAGAATCCATTCGAGATATCTAATGTCGTTTTGTATTTTTTCCGCACAATGTTATTCATTAATGCGGCACTGTGTGCATTTTGAACTGCAAATGTTCACGTGCATGTGTTTAAATGTCGGTAATCTAAAACTAGATGATATGTATTGTCAGGTTTCATTACTGGAAACAAAGGATTACTCATCCGGGAGGTGCAAGTCTCAATCACACCTTGGTATTCGAGTTGGTCTAAGATTTCTTTGACCTGTCTTTTTGCATCATTTTTTATAGGGTACTGTCTCTGTGGATTTGGAGTAGATTTTAATGAGATTTTGTGGTGTGTAGACTCTATGTCCCACCCTACATGGTTGCGGTATAATGCCGGAGCTAGCGCTAGTGCCCACTCCTGCGCGTATGAATGTTTTAAAGATTCTGGAACGAGGTCGGAGAAAGCAGGCAAAATGACACTTTCCCCCTTTGGGCAATCCATCACAAACTCAGGCGGCCAATCCCTTTCTGCTAGCAGTATGTCATATCCATATGTTAAGTTCTCCCAAAAGTGACCTTCAACCTTCCTTGAGATGTCCCTCTCTATTTGGATCATAATTTCATACAATCTATGCGGGACACTAACTCTGGTATCAGGTGTTTCCACAGTGATGTGCTCATTCAATACTGCTGTCACCAGAAAATCCTTCAGGTTCTAGTGAGCTATTGTTACTTCTGCCACGCTTTCCAGCATCGTCAGAGCCCATTCCCCGTTCAGAAGCTGAGTCCTCAGTAACCTGGGCATTTCTAATCTTTAAGCCAGCTACTTTCTTCTTTTTGAATTGAGGCTTTGCTTTAGGTTGCTCTTCCTGTTTGATAATATAATCTGAAGTGCGATGTGTTTCCCTTTTTGTCTTTGGTCGATCTTCAATCTTTTGTTCTGATTGGCAGTCCCTCTCCGAGTTTTTTGATGAACCCTGGAAGGAACGAAAGGAACGTGTATCAGTGTCCTGATACCTATCAGGTTTTCTAATGTTATCACGATTCCTAAGGTTGTACTTCTTTTCAGAGGACTCCCATTGGGGAGACCCACCCCTTAATCGTGAATTCTTTTCCGAATTACTATTTTTAAAATTTTTGTTTTCCCATTTCTTTTTAGAAGAAGTGGGTGCTTGCTTTAAGTTATCTTTGTCGGGACTACCCGCCATTTGTGGCTTTCCTGCTTTGGTTACGAAATTATCTCTACCTAATTCAGCGTAAGTTTCTTCAATACTTTTTGGTAAGTCTCTCTCCCTATCTCTAGGTGCTATTTCTCTTAGGCGGCTGTGTATGACCACTGCTGCTGCCTCACCCTTTATGTTGCTCAGCATTATTGCAGCGACTTGGGCAAAATCACCCAACAGTTTCATTCCCAAGTCCAGGGCAGGTCCTGCCCTGTACTCATTCTGTATTTGTTTCAATACTTCTGGAACTACTGCTAAGGAAGGAGTACTGTGTATTCTGACGTAAACTGCAGCAAAGATTGTTTACCAAGTGGTACAATCCTCAATCGAGGGAACCATACCCATTGGCAAGCAAATAGTTAGCATTCTATGTTTTTCCTGTGGACCCGTATGGGGAAATACTGCTTCCAGCTGTGCAATATTTTGTGCTATCCAGAACGGAATTTGCTCCCGTTTGGAAGGAATTGTCCCTATTACTGATTTCAGTGTCTGTGGGTTAATTGTAGGTGTGGTCTGATGTGGACCGGCTGGAGCATTTCTCACAGGTTTGACTGTCAATGTTCGCATGACAAACTGGACAATGTGTCTATATAGCCTGACTATTTCTTTGTATATTTTACGTACTTCATCCACTGGTAGTGTGTCTATCTCGGGATGTGGAGTGTATGTCGCTAAGACCGGCCAGGTTGTTCCTTCTATGCTGAGCGGACCGAGTCTCACGACAGATGCTGTATGTGGGAGGGCGCCTTTAAACCAACTTTTATGCTGCTGGTAACTTACCCGGACATCAATGTCTTCGTATGGAATGTATTCATCTGGTGGTTCAACTACAATGTATGTGTGGAACAATTTAGTCACCGGATCTGCAGGTGGGACCTGAACCCAGGAATAGAATACCTCTGATCCGAACACCTCGTGTGCCTCGATCATGAAGGCAACACAGCCACCAGTTGCGGTTACGCTGTGTTCTAACAATTTCATAGTAACCGCATGTCTGCAGTTCTCTGTGATGTTAAGAGCATTTGCAACTTCCTCTTCCCCCGAGCCCGAACCACTCATGTTGTCAGGCATTCTCAAAAGGAGAAGAATAACTAAGGATTTTGCACGATGTGGGGGAACCTTTTATCCTTACAAGCTTGCTAAACCTTCAGCCAATACACAGAGTATATCTGTTCAGCTGAGGCGGATTCCCTCCCCACTTCAGACGTCTTCGAAAAGGTGTGAGTAGGACTTTCTGAGAAAGCACGACTGAACTACTCAGATTTTCACTGTTTATATAAGAACCAAACCAATGTTGGGTGCCATGTCGTGTAGTTCCTAGGAGTCCCCCAGGACCTGTGCGTTTTGGATGACCTAAACTGAGGCCTTGGTGTCCCAACCCCTTCCGGACACCCCCACAGGATCTGTCAGCCGTTAGACCAGCTAGCTCTACAGTGCCACTACCAGCCCCCTGTATCCTACAGTGGAGTAGGTAGTCTCTGGCAACCACTGAACATGACAACCCTGATTCCTCAGGGATCGTGGAAAACAGTACAATACGTTTCGCTCAGACACTCGTGCTTGCTTTCTCTCAGAAAACATACAGGATGGCAACTAGGACTTTTCAATAAGAATTTATTGGTCCAGCAACAGCCTGGTGTAAAACATATGTGCTGGGACAATCAGGAGACAGAAGCATACAAAAGAGATAGCTAGTACCAATGTGGTGAATAGTAGATACATTTCTATCATAGTGCTAATAAGATGAACAGAAACAATTCAGATAAAAACAGTAGCACTTGCATATTCCTAAAATGCGTGGCCTAAGTAATTTGCTAAAATGTACCTAGCCTAACCTAGATGTGTAGGTGTATATGCATATAGCTAGGTGTATCTGTAGCCAAGAAACCCCCAGGGAAGAACCAGCTCCTCACCTGATGGTTCAGAACGAAGGACCCCGTCTCTGCGTCGAGGATGACAACATGCACGGGATGTCAGACCGCTGTGTGTCGAAGATTTTGCATGCAGGACCTCTGTCTCAGCTTGGAAGGAATTCTCCTATAAGTTGTAGGGGGGAGTGAGGGTCTTTTATACTAAAGTGGTCACTCCAGGGTTATTTCTAGAATCGATATGTTTTTAAAACAAACATGGATGTTTTGAAAACAATCATAAATGTTTTGAAAACAATCACCGATGCTTTTCTAAACAAGTGTGATCATGTACAGCTGGCTGTTGGCCAAGGATGAAAAAAATGTGGTGACCCTTATATAGAATAAATCTGCTGTGCCTGGGGACATATTTATGTACGTCACGTACAGGGATTATGATAGAATACTTAGAACCTGGTGTCGAGGAGACAGGAGCAAGCTACTAGGTAAAAGGTCACCTGTTTAGAATCTTTATTGTCGTGTGGATGTGACCATGTATGTAAAACAGGGTATACATGGTGGGACTATACTAAAGACATGACAGTGTGGCTGTCTAGGAGGAATACAATTAGGGGAGAGGGTATAGCCTTACGGCTAGAGCGGTGGACCTCGAATCTGGGGAACCGGGTTTGAGTCTCGGCAACAACGCTCAACATCCTGTGATTCTGGGCAAATCACTTAATCTCCCTGTGCCTAACAAAAAAAAAAATGTGTCCTTCTGTAACAAAACTGGTGCTCCTGTAAAGCGATCTGATACCCGATGTCTCGGGTCTAGTTTGCGCTATATAAAACTCTAAAAAATAATAATACACAAAGCCCAACTGCCAACTACACCCAGCCATGTGACCAGAGACAGGTTGCAGGCACCACATAGCTAAGGCAAGAAAAAGTAAACTTTGTAAAAGTAGCATTTTCAGAATGATGATTTAAAATCTGACTTCACCACAAGTTAGGATTTTAAATTAGGATTCCAGAGACACTGGAGGCATGGTTTGGACACTGTGTGTAATTGCGGCTCTCCCCCCCAAGCTCCATGGGGAACTGCTGTGCCAGCACCTCTGACGCCCGAAATGCTGCCACTTTTTCATCCAAACTGGCCTGAGGTCCTTCATAGAGCCTCTCTGGATGCTTTGCTGTGGGCCGCTAGACCATCAAGCCCGTTGTTCGGGCTTCTTTGGCTCCCAACTCGCATCGGACAGCTTTCAAAATGACGCCACCTGTGTGAGCCTGCCTCCCCCTACACCAGCGCTGTCTCGGACGACTTGAGATCCCAGAGAATCAAGGTTGGGTGAGTCACAGGGTATTGGTGGGTCGTCCTGACACCCTCTCCTGCACACTAATAGTTCTGCCTCCCTCCCCGACCTCCTACTTGAAGTAGGTGGTAAACTGCGAGTGTTTTGCGGCCGCAAATGCGGTTGCAAAACAATTGTACATGGCATGGTGACTCGCTATTAGGAAGGGACGCCCCTTCCTAATAGTGGGAGTCGCGTATGCAATTTTGCAAATCAGTGACTCGCAAAATAGCATTTGTACATGCCATTACCCTTTTTTTGGGTCGCAAACGGGAGGATCTCCCGTTTGCGGCTGCAAAAAGGGTCGTACATCTGGACCAAAGACTCTAAAGGAAAGCTAAAATGCTCCAAACAAGAATCCCCATTACTGGAGTATCAGAGATAAATTTGAAGACTCCACAACAATGGAAGCCATCCTGAAAAAACTTAACTCAGTTCATGATGTTGCTCAAAGCACCAAAATGAATACAGATCTCCTTAAAGTGGAAGTGGCAGGCATTAGGAGAGATTTGAAGGACTTTTACGGCAGACTTAATAATGTGGAAACCAGAATAAGCAACGTAGAAGACCACACTACGACCAATGGGAAACAGTTACAAAGGACAGATCAGATCATTTCCTCCCTCAAGAGAGACATCACCAATTTAGAAGACGGCAGCAGGCGAAGCAACCTCACAATATTTCAGCAACCCAAGGGTACCAACGTATTTTAAAGACTTGTTTTGTGAAAACAATGTCTCTACTGTAACTAAAAACTCAATTCTTGAGCATGATAAAGATTATAACAATAAGCATGCATATTTTGAGTACACTGTCTATATTGATCTGTGCAGTAAAGTGGTAACATATATTTCATTGGGATTATTGCATCCTAATATGCCTCTGTGTTCCACATATAAATTCATCTTGATATCAAACGTTTTAGCTGCTTGTTTAATTTATTTCAGCCTTCCATCTGTTTTTATCGACAAATAGTTATTGAATTGCAGTAATTTTCTAGATCTGGATTAGCTTGCTATTTATAGTTTCAGTGTTGTCGCTATTAAAAAACATATTTCAAATTATCACTCTGTCTAATTATTCTTATTCTTTTTCAGAATTTATTGAGAATTCACTGCTACCTTTAAATCATTTGGCGGTAAGGATCTATTTGATATATTTTGTTCTATCACTTAATAAATATGTTGTAGACATCAATGCATTCTCTACTTTATAATTTTCTTTTCCACTCCCAAGGGTAGAGGTCCAACGCAAATAATAGAGCTCCTGTTGTATGTTGATTACTTACAGTTTTATGTTCCATCAATTACTCACTAACAATCTCATTTATTAATGTAGTCTCCATTTTTTATTTATTTAAATCAATGTTATAGCATTGGTGCATTTCACCACTGCAGAAGTTCAATATATTTATCTACAAAGACACAGTCCATAATATTTTACTTGTTCATTTAATTTTTAGCTGTATGTTATTTCGCTACTAACACTGGGCATGTCTTATGTAAAGTTTACACATTTCTGTATGTTGAGAGCCTATTATATCATGTTGATCCTTTATAAAAATTGTTCAATTAATAATTAAATCCCTCTGTTATCTGTTATGGGTCAATTTATCTCTATTACTTTTATTTCAGAATATCTTCATTTCAGACACCCACTGTAGTGGAAATTTAAAAATATAAGTGAGAAGGGGTCTGTGATAAATTAATTTTAATCTCACATGAGCTGTCCAGTGGCATGCCAGAAACAAATATTCAATCCTATGTTTGTGGAATCAAATAGTTAGTGTTTTAGCATCCTAGATATCACTGATATCTCAGTTCATACTTGGTGTATCCTTTGGACTCTCATGCTTCTCCCTGATTAAAAAGAGATATGTTGGATTTTTTTTCAAAAGTCAAAACAAATATATTTAATTGGTTGCAAATTCACCATATGCATGTTAATCACACATTGACAAGCTTATAACCTAGATATCAAGTTTACAGATGCATTTCCAGGATAGTTAAATTCTCACTAGATATTCAAAAGGCAAGTCAATTATAATTTATATTATGCTTGTAGTTATTACATTTTTTTACAGTCTTCCATGACCTTAATCGCCATTACAATTATGGCTGCATCCACTTCAATATAGGTAATTTATTAGCAGTTACATTTTCTTATAGGTCTGTTCTATTCTCACATGACTGTGTATTACCAATTTGGATTAAAAATACTACTTCAATACATTTGCAAAGAGAGGATCCTCCAAATTATGCCAGGGTTATGGGTGACCTTTTGATTTGTTCATTTAACCCTGAAATAGATTACTCTGTATCATAAAATAATTTCTGGGTGGTTTTGCAAAAATAAGTTGTTCAGAATATCATTTGTCTTCCTTGTGGCTCTTAACAAAAAAGCATTTTACAATCGGCACCTGATCTTTTTTATTTCAGATTTCCATGTGGTATTCAATAATTTTAGTAGTTTGACCCATACATAGTTTTTGACACAGGAATACTGTTCAGAAAGCTAAAATTTGCTTATACAGTTCATGAGTGTACATAGAGGACGTCTTACTGTTTTGTACCTGACAGTGTTTGTATTCCAGTGAAATATACAAATGTAGGATGTGCTGTTAGATATTATTTGATGGAAAGTATGCACTTATGTTTTTTCACAGTAGGCCCCTTTTAAATGTACATAAAAGTTACTTCAGTCTTTCACTGATGCTGAAATGTAAGATCTCCCAATTTCCTTCTGTTATATTCCTATTTGAATTTCTGCTTAGGATTTATTTAAATACAGCAGCTATTCTTCAGTCCATAATATTTTCTTTTTTATTTCCGAAAAAGTTTCATGCTGTTGATATTTGGAAGTATTTGCAAGCTTTCCTTATTATGTATCATGGGTATCTCCAATTCTCAATTTCTCTTTCAACAGTTTTAGAATGTTCTTCGTCATCTTTCCTCATGCTAGATTTCCATAGTATATGAAGGAACTGTCAACATGGTAAGTTCTCTTTTAAGCTTTTTTGCTCACTGGAAAAGTGTAGGAATTTTTTTATTCTGAAAGTTTTAAGTATAATGTCATCTGAAATCTATCTTGTTTCTCTAAACTCAGTGACTGTAGAAATTCAATCTTGCAACCATTTATTTTAAATTTAAATTTCACATTTATGTCTGTTGGGATCATCCAGTTAAGGACTGGGTACCGTTCATCTGTGGTACCAATCCAGATGATTAACTATTGTCTATAAAGCATATCTGCTCACGTTTTTATTTGTCTGAAGAGATTGTTCTGTTTGTTTTTTCTTGCTGGTTGGTCCTTGTTGTTGATATTTCACTCTCACTTATTTCTGTGGTCTCAGATTTTCTTTATGAAAGAATAACATTCCTCCCACGTCGTCACTTTGTTGGTATTCATTCCATCTTTGTACTTCTTTAGATGAAAATGGTCTTTCCTGATCTTATTCAGATGAGTTCCTCTTTGGGCTTGCAGAGAAAGTATTCACTTTAATCCTGTCTTATCTATTGCCAGCATGTAAGTGATTATATATCGGATTTTTGATGCCTTGGGGAAAAACTTTGCGAAAGTTACACTACACTATTTACAAGACCGGTTAAATGAAAAACAATTGATTTCATTACATCAAGGGACCTTTGGGGCCCATTGTAGTCTAACAGATAAAGCTCTAGCATTGAAGCTAAACGTGGAGTAGTGCATGAGACAGAAGCAGACGGACTATACCAACTTTGTTGATCTATCAAGTGCTTTGACACAGTTGGCCGTTTCATATTATGGGGTAGACTTTCACCCTGGAAAATCACTTATGTTCCCAGATTTACAAACATTTTGTGCTGGGTTTGCATCACAAAAGTGACACAAACCTGAACAAAATGGGTTTTGGGGATTTAATTTCCAGCACAACACTCATTTTGCTATGTAAAGTTCCCTCAAATTACACAAAGCAGCACAAAGAGCTGCTTTGTTTTACCCTGCACCAAGTGAGCATTCCATGGGTGGTACATTGGAATTCTGATGCAATTAACCATGGTTTTTGATGTAAAACCCTATCTACTAACAATAATAGACAGGGTTCGCATCACAAAAATGGTGGCACTTTGAAGCAGGCATAAAATGGAGAAATACAAATATTTCTCCTACCTTTTCCTACTTTGCATGTGTGTTCCACTGTACAGCATGCATCCGAAGTGGGAAAAGTTTTAAAATTAGTCTAAGCATAGTATATTGTACTGGAAGGGAACCCTTCCAGTTCAAATTCTGTGCTAGACTTGATAGGGACAATTTTGCTCTATGGTGCAAAGGTGTGTGCATGGCACTAGGCAGCCTGAATTTGCACCAGCACTAGGGCGAGAGAAGGATAGTTCATATATTAGTATATATGGCGCTTTCCTCCACTCTCCCTCTCACACAACGCAACACAGCTACTTTGGCTGCTGCCCTGTGTTGTGTGACAAATTTGTAAATCTGGGCCATGGTCTTCTGAAATTAATTGTGGAGTTACACACTGATACTTGGGAAAAAGTCCTGAGTAGATCAAAAAATTATATTCCTCAATAATTGTCACTTAAAATGGATTCATGCAGGAGTGTGAGCTTGCCCCGTTACTGTTTTCACCTTAGTTGGACAACTTTCCAAAGCTATTAGCTAAAACTAAACTTTACCCTTCGACTTTGGGTGCTATATCAATCCTGTTATCCTTCATGCAGATGATATTGCACTTTTAGACAACACCCCATTAGGGTTACAACGGTGGCTTACTGTAACACAGTTTCAGCACACACAAATTGGAAAAAAATTCAAAGAAAGCTAAGGTAATAATTTTTCGTAAAGAACAATTGAAAGCCCTAGGAAATTGAAAATTGCTGACTCAGACATACAAGTAGTCAGACAATATTCCCACTTTCATTCTACATTTCCGAATCAACTAAATATTGTGCGACATATTGAATAATCAGACAGCCACAGTCTTTTTACAGTTTATTTGCAGGCACAGGTAAATGGAATGCGACAGTCCTGAATAAAGCATATATCTCAAAATTACCTGCCATTACGCTGTTAGCAACAGAATACACAGCCCTAAAACAGTGTGAATACACTGAAAAAACAAAGTCTATTGTGGAGAGCTTTCTGACATTAAGGAAAAGTTTGTCTGTGAGGCAATCTGACAGGAATTGGGAGTGGTTGAACTAAGTTTCAGAATCAGAATCAGAAAAATGTATTGATTTCGATCTCTGCAGAGATCAACAATATTTATAATAATAAAATATTTCAATTAGAAAAAGAGAGTTTAAAACCAACAATCTCAGTGCACGCCCACAGCAATTGATACATTACTGAAAGCAATTTAAATAATTTATAAAGATTATAACAAACTAGCTCATTAGGAAGTGACTTTGCCAAAACAATCAATTCATCAATTGTAGTAATTTTATATTTGTAGCACAAAGGTTTTTATAAACCAATTTCTAGCTTCCACCACCATTGCATTCGGACAAACAAAGATTCATGCTTAATATCTTGAGTCCCACCATTACAAAGATCACACATTCTGGTCTTGTTTCCTTTATCGGACCAGTATCTTTTATAATCATTTACGGGTAAAATACCTAGTCTTAACATGAGTATAAATTGGCTGACACTATGGCCCAGAGGAAACATTAAATATCCTTAGATCTGCTCAAATGATACACTATCAATGAAAGAGGTATACATTTTTCAGGACGAACAATGGGAAATATCACTAATAAAGCTTATGCTGACGGCAGCATTTTTTAGAAACCACTTGAGTTGTGCAGGTGTCAACATCTGTAAGTGGTCGAATGTACGCTGTAATTGTGCAAGGCGATACAAAAGGGGAGCCTGGCTGATGACGGCTGAATAGCCAGAAACCGGTCCCAGGATGCTTGTTTCCGGTCCAGGGAAGACATGGCTTGGCAGTTCGGGCTGGACTGTTCCCATGAGGCACAGGGTCAGACTGATTTGCATATGGCCATGTCTGAACTGGGGTGGTGGAGTGAGCTAAAGAATGATGATGGATTAAACCCAGATCAGTTGACTGGGGGTGAGTGTTTGATTAGCTCAAACGCTCCGTCCATCGTCCCTTTTGGTATCGCTTTGTTCGCCCTAAGTTGGCAGGGTATGCCCAGACGTGGGTCCCTTGCTCACTTTGCCACTGGATTCAAGCTAGCCTGGCTGATGACGGCTGAAATGCCAGAAACCGGTCCCAGGATGCTTGTTTCCGGTCCAGGGAAGACATGGCTTGGCAGTTCGGGCTGGACTGTTCCCATGAGGCACAGGGTCAGACTGATTTGCATATGGCCATGTCTGAACTGGGGTGGTGGAGTGAGCTAAAGAATGATGATGGATTAAACCCAGATCAGTTGACTGGGGATGAGTGTTTGATTAGCTCAAACGCTCCGTCCATCGTCCCTTTTGGTAATTGTGCAAGGGCAACCCTAAGATTATTATTAAAATGTTCATGTTTTACTTTTCCATTAAAGTTTTCCTGCTTTAAGTAGTCTTTTAAGGTGCCTTCAGATGCATGTAATAAATTATAAGCCCATCTAATTACATTTACCAGAGTTATTGAATAGACACTAGTAAGAACGGGTTCTAGACGTAAAGCTTTAAGGTTTGTGCACAAATATGTCATTATTTGTGTGATCTCTGACAGTAGCGGCCCGTGGTGAGAGTGCTGCCGGGCGGTGACGCAGGGCTGGGGAGGGGCAGGGTGGGAGGTAGTAAACTACGGATTTCGGCCGCACTGAGGTAAGTAAACAAAAAAATAAATAAAACGAATTTCGTTGCGCGCGCTGCATCGCCAAATGCGATGCAGCACGCGCAACGAAATTCGTTTTATTTTTTTTTGTTTACTTACCTCAGTGCGGACGAAATCCGTAGTTTACTAACCCCCACCCTAACCCTCCCCGCCCTGCGTCACCGCCCGGCAGCACTCCCACCACGGGCCACTACTGCTCTCTGACAAGCTAAGCCCAACTGATCGCCGGGGAGCTGGCTTCTGAATTAGATAATAGTTAAACATTTTTCCACTTGGAAAACTTTGCCACATCTAAATGAAGCGCGGACCTAAGTAAAATTGTGTCGAAGGGAAGTCGTGCTAATTTAAAGGCATGGCTGAAGAAAATTGTTAAACTTTGTAGCTATTATCGTGATTATAGCCATTGTCAAAATGTTAGACTTTTGATTTCTTCTTGCCACGCAGTGCCCTTTGGCTACATTCACTGCTACTTAGACGCTAATTTGGAGTTTATTGTTGGAAGATTCTATTGCAATTTTAGGAGGGGATGTCTTTTAAAAGGAGGTAATGTCTTGGAAACAGAAAGCGCTGAGAAAGCACTTACACCTTATAGTTCCCATTACAAGATATAATGCAGGTTTTATTTATATGCCCATCTGGCACAGGGCTGCTAGGTCAATGTATCGAAGGGCTCTTCCAATTTAGGGCGGGCCTTACTCGTCATATTGTTCCTGCCTGGGACCACCAAGAGAGACATGGGGAACTCAAACAGGAAAATAATTAATGGCCTCACTTCCAGGGGGAAAGCTACCTCCACGTCAGGGCCATTGCATTTTGGTATTTCCAAGGTAGCCGTCCACTTTAGGGAACTGTTTCTGAACTGCAAAAATAACATGTCAACTGGCTGCCATGACATGGTGGTCATTCTGCGTTATAGTTTTGACCGTAGTGATCCCGCCATGTTGCCAGGAGCACTTTGGCAAAACCATCTCTTCCGGCTGGTGAGGATCTCTAAGCTGGGAGGCCAGTCCTCAAGCAGACTGTGTGGAAATGAAAGTCACCACTAAACCGGCGGGCTAGAGGGCCACCCACCCTAGTAAAAGTGAGCCCTTCATTTTCGAAATCCCATAAGGATTGCTGCAGTATACGGCCTGGGGTCCACTGGCACATAGAGTACAGGGTCAACCCCAAGAATATTTGAAGATTAGAGGCCCATGGGTAATTCAGCAATGTGTGACTTGTGTCATACCAAGAATGCCCTGCAAATGTCAAACTACAGCCCTGTTTTAGAGTTTGGCAGACGGGTACTCCGTCACGAAAGTGGCCAATATCCCATCCACCTTATTAGTAGTGCATTAGAAAATAATGCACTTGTAATAAAGCAGACGGGATATTGTTCGTTTGTGGCAGCGTACCCATCAGCAAAACTCTACATCGTGCCCTTTCTCTCAAAATAAGACAAATTTCTCTTATTTACACACTTAAGAACACCTAAAACAACACTGGAATGTGAGGCCAATTTCAAAACCCTATCATACAACTTTCCCAATCTCCTTCAGATAGAAATAGTACCCCACATGTGTGGGTGGGTTCTTGGCAAAGTGTCTCCATCCCTGGGTGGGCTGTTCCTATGACCGTCACTGTGCTGACCCCTTCCTGCCCTTGAGATAAGCCCGCTCACACGGACGTTTGACATTAACTCATATGGCCAGGTATTGTCGAGTCCCCCTCCATCAGGCTGACACCCCATCTCCCCCCTTTCCCCGAGGCATAGATAATAAATCAACATACATACGTCTTGGAATAGGGGTCGGATAACCCCGGCCGTATTTTATTAAAAATTTAAAATCATATTTAAAATTCAATCATTTTCAATACGCAGAAAACCCACACATATTCATACATTTAAACAATTTTTATATACAACGTATTTACACTTCTTTATGGCTAACCTTAACACGTATCTAATACATAGCCATACCTAACCTAAAACTGAAATATGTACAATCTTGTTTTCTTCGTATCCAGGATGAGCCTATGTGCAAGGTCATGACTGGTCCCAACTACTTGCTGGTCCCCCTTCTTACCGGAGTGACCTTGCGCAGGAGGCCCGGTTGCCCAACAGATTACTTCCCTCGGGCACCCCCTACGCCCTCCAATACTATTTCCAAGGGACTGACTGTTATGCCAACTTGGCGCCCATGCGCCTGAGCAGGGATTGGCCCAAAAGGCCCGCACCCTTCAGCCTACTGGCCGTAAACGCCCCCTGGAGTGTGATGAGAGACCACTGTCCACCCCAGGCATCCCCACTAATAATGGGATGCCTACTAAAAGATGGAAAAAATGACCGACCAATCATGACCTTACCGCAGACCAAGGATACCAAAACATAAAATATGACAAAGTGACGCCGCCCTGTAATAAAACAACCGTTATAAAACCATTATAACTTATCTGGCAAAACATAGCAATACCTGGAAGGGAAAACAGTCAAATACAAAATTGAAAGAGAAACAGTTAAGCAAACCTGCAAATGAACACTCATTGAATCTGCTGCCTCAGGGGATGGTGGGTGGGGAAAATGAAGAGATAATGAAATTAACTCCGTCGCGTGGACGGAGTTGCGTGTGGTATGCGAAGCGGTGAGGAAGAGACCGTGCCGCCGCTCCACGCTCCTTTTAAAGTGAGGTGTTCTCCCTAAACCTGTTTAAGCAGGTCCCGACAGGATCCGGTACCTGCCCTGCCTCTCTAGCCCCGGAAGCACTTGAATGCTTCTGGGGCATCCTGAAACTGCCCAATCGTCGTCCCCAGGGGGCGGGCGCCGGCCGTGGCATTGGCCGTCACTAGCCCCGCCCCCACAAAACGCGTCCGGGAACCGGCACAAACCGCCATATTCGCGCTGTGCCCGAGTTCCCGGTTGGTGCCTAAGGATATGGCCAGGTATTGTCGAGTCCTCCTCCATCAGGCTGACACCCCACCTCCCGGCAAGTGACCACCGGGTATCCTACCCATCTCCCCCCTTCCCCCGAGGCATAGATAATAAATCAACATACACACGTCTTGATATAGGGGTCGGATAACCCTGGCCGTATTTTATTAAAAATTTAAAATCATATTTAAAATTCAATCATTTTCAATACGCAGAAAACCCACACATATTCATACATTTAAACAATTTTTATATACAACGTATTTACACTTCTTTATGGCTAACCTTAACACATATCTAATACATAGCCATACCTAACCTAAAACTGAAATATGTACAATCTTGTTTTCTTCGTATCCAGGATGAGCCTATGTGCAAGGTCATGACTGGTCCCAACTACTTGCTGGTCCCCCTTCTTACCGGAGTGACCTTGCGCAGGAGACCCGGTTGCCCAACAGATTACTTCCCTCGGGCACCCCCTACGCCCTCCAATACTATTTCCAAGGGACTGACTGTTATGCCAACTTGGCGCCCATGCGCCTGAGCAGGGATTGGCCCAAAAGGCCTGCACCCTTAAGCCTACTGGCCGTAAAAGCTGCCTGGAGTGTGATGAGAGACCACTGTCCACCCCAGGCATCCCCACTAATAATGGGATGCCTACTAAAAGATGGAAAAAATGACCCACCAATCATGACCTTACCGCAGACCAAGGATACCAAAACATAAAATATGACAAAGTGATGCCGCCCTGTAATAAAACATCCGTTATAAAACCGTTATAACTTATCTGGCAAAACATAGCAATACCTGGAAGGGAAAACAGTCAAATACAAAATTGAAAGAGAAACAGTCAAGCAAACCTGCAAATGAACACTCATTGAATCTGCTGCCTCAGGGGATGGTGGGTGGGGAAAAAGAAGAGATAATGAAATTAACTCCGTCGCGTGGACGGAGTTGCGTGTGGTATGCGAAGCGGCGAGGAAGAGACCGTGCCGCCGCTCCACGCTCCTTTTAAAGTGAGGTGTTCTCCCTAAACCTGTTTAAGCAGGTCCCGACAGGATCCGGTACCTGCCCTGCCTCTCTAGCCCCGGAAGCACTTGAATGCTTCCGGGGCATCCTGAAACTGCCCAATCATCGTCCCCAGGGGGCGGGCGCCGGCCGCGGCATTTGGCCGTCACTAGCCCCGCCAACACAAAGCACGTCCGGGAACCGGCACAAACAGCCATATTCGCGCTGTGCCCGAGTTCCCAGTTGGTGCCTAGGGATATGGCCAGGTATTGTCGAGTCCTCCTCCATCAGGCTGACACCCCACCTCCCGGCAAGTGACCACCGGGTATCCTACCCATCTCCCCCCTTCCCCCGAGGCATAGATAATAAATCAACATACACACATGTCTTGGAATAGGGGTCGGATAACCCGGTCGTATTTTATTAAAAAATTTAAAATCCTATTTAAAATTCACTCATTTTCATTACGCAGAAAACCCACACATATTCATACATTTAAAATGTTTTATATACAACGTATTTACACATAGCCATA
Source organism: Calotriton arnoldi (assembly GCA_963921515.1). NCBI lineage: Eukaryota > Metazoa > Chordata > Amphibia > Caudata > Salamandridae > Calotriton > Calotriton arnoldi. Next base: position 2,829,513 of record CAWUFW010000898.1, on the reverse strand, counting down.
ACTAACCTAAAACTGAAATATGTACAATCTTGTTTTCTGCGTATCCAGGATGAGCCTACATGCAAGGTCATGACTGGTCCCAACTACTTGCTAGGTCCCCCTTCTTACCGGAGTGACCTTGTGCAGGACGTCCGGTTGCCCATCAGATAACTTCCCTCGGGCACCCCCTACGCCCTCCAATACTACTTCCAAGGGACTGACTGTTATGCCAACTTGGCGCCCAAGTGCCCGTGCGGGGATTGGCCCAAAAGGCCTGCTGGAAGTGGAACTTCCTACCCCCCGCACCCTTCAGCTTACCGGCCGTAAACGCCCACTGGAGTGTGATGAGAGACCACTGTCCCCCCCAGGCATCCCCATTAATAATGGGATGCCTACTAAAAGATGGAAAAATGACCGACCAATCATGACCTTACCGCCACAGGCCAGGATAGTCGACTTACTATCTGGCCCCCCCTTCCGCCTCCTGAAAAAAGGTCATGCCCTGTCCCTTGCCCCTATCATCCAGGCTAGCAAGTTCTCTATGAAAAATTCATTGCCTAGTTTAGAGAGGTGAACTCCGTCCTGCAGAAAAAAACGCTCCCCCCGGATGCACCTATGCGCAACCATCTGCAGTCTTGGGGACCGAAACAACTTATCAATCCTGTTATTGATTCTTTTAACGGAGTGATTCAAAGCCCACACCGACTCATCCCCCCGCCACTGAAACCTAGGGATCATGTGGGACCATACCAGTACTGCCTGCGTGCACTACTTAGCCAACCACCCCATTTCTGTGATCAGCGCCTCAACCACTCCCTTCCTGCCCAAGTGTACCAGGTCATTACCTCCCAGATGCACCATTACTACAGCGGGTGTCGCTGGAGTCCCAGCTAACAAAGCACCCAAAAAATTCCACAACTGCCCCAGTCGCAAAGCTCCTTGTCCATGCAGTGACACATTGAAACCTGCCCAGCGGGCCCTTTCCGCGTAATTGCCTGTGAAAAAATATTGTTTCAATCTGCTCACATATGAGTGACCTATAATCCAGACTTCTGTCCGACCCGGCCCCCAGGCGGGGACTTGGATTTGGCGAGGCGCCGATGACCGGCGCACGATGGCTAGCTCCCCTCTTGCAGCACAGGACGAGGAAACTGCAAAAAATTTTAAACAAATAACCAATCATTAGCCATTAATACCTTACAGCAGGTGTAAACGCACATATCATTTCTAACAGTCAGAAGACCAACGCCCGATCCTCTGAACCTCATGTCCCTGAAGGCCCCTAGCCGTGGCCTCAGTGGCTGCCCCAATCCTGAAAGAATGGGTACCAAATTTTGATGGATCCAAGCCTGCTGCTCCAAGCGCCAATGTCAATATCCTGCCAAACTAAAATTTCGTAAGTGGGGTCCCATCCTGATGAATGAAAAGTGGACCTCCCGCGCCTTGTGGCCTCTAAGCCAGAAAAACCTCTAGATTGCTTATTGAACAGCATAGGCTCCCTTGGGCTTTGTGAAGAATAACGTGGTCGCCCCTCCCGTTCTGGTATGTTTTGGATTTAGGAATTGATAAGGATAAAGAGCCCCCCCCCGTAATTGAACATGTACAAATTGGAGCCCACCATGCCAATCTTGTTTGTTACGCGCCACCAATTCTCCAACCCTGAAGGCGCCATAGAAATCAAGGGAAAAAGCAGCCCTGAAAAGGCGAATCTCCCCCGTGGACCTACATACCTTCCCCAATGCCTCCAGGAGAACTGACAATACCTCAACACTAATCGGGTGCCGGGCGAGTCCAGCTGGGAACCTTGCAGACACTGCCATCCTTTCAGAGCCCTTTGGATAATGAAAGAGCCCGTGGGATCCCTATGTACCTGCACTTTTGCAAAACAAGGCGATTGCCGCCATGTGGCGTCTGGCGCACGCCACAGAACTCCCCCATCTCTTAATTCCCTCACGAATTATATGACAGCAGATGACTCATGCCATGCCCCCTCCCAGCCATCCCCAAGAAAATTGCAGTAGGTGGTAAAAGCCCCCTCATTAGCCCGCCTGGTCCTGGGTGCTAGGCTAGCTGCCACGAGATCCGATAGGTTGGGGCACCAAGTTGCCATAGCTGCTCTGGAAAAGGCGCTGGATTTTCCGCTGCTCCTGGGTGGTATGATCTGAAAACCTGCATCTTAAAATGAGACAGTGCATCAGCAGTATGATTGAGTGGAGAAGTGTGGCTCAATGGTTAGAGCGGCAGACCCTGATGCAGAGATCTGGCCCGGGACCAGGGTTCAATTCCCGCCTCGGCGGGTCTTGGGCTCAACTTCCTCGGACCTGATAATTCTCGCCTCGGTGCCTATTCTAATCATGGGTCCCACTCTGCAACTCTGGGCAATAGCTTGCTTAATCTCCACAACGGCCCCACCAGCGCTGGGATGCCTGGCTTCACCTTGGGGGTGCCCAGGAGTGGACATTTCACAGGGAAAAAGCCAGGAAGGGTTCCACAGCGGTATGCGTTCAGCGCCAGGATGCCTCAGGGTAGCAGTGCGCTTTACAAGTACAAATTCATTTCATTCATTTCATTTCACTCCTGGGACATGTCTGGCCCTAAACGGTACATTTAATTTCATGCATTGAAGTACTATTTCTTTTAACAAGCGAAGCATCATCCTGCAATTAGCTGACTGCTGATTAATGCACTCCACAACTGACATGTTATCAGACCAAAAAAACACAGATTGATTGCGGAACTGGTGAAGCCATATGGTTAAGGCCACCAAAATGGGAAACAATTCTAAAAATACAATGTTACCCGTCAGGCCAGCGTCCACCCATCAAGCTGGCCAATGTTGTGCTGCCCATTCAGGGCCCAGAATGGCACCAAAACCCTCACTTCAAGCAGCATCTGTCATTAGGCCAAGATCTGGGCTGGACCTAGTGGGGCTGAGCCACACTACAGCGCCATTGAAATCACGCAGGAATTCCATCCAAATCCGCATATCCTGCTTAACCTCGCTGGACAACCGAGTGTGGTGATGTTTCTCTTTTAAACCAGACATTGCCTGCGCAATGGAACGTGAAAAGGGGCGGGCCATGGATATGATTTTCAGCGCAAAATTAAGCATTCCCACTGCCTTCTGCAGTTGGTGTAAGGTGACCTTTTCTTTGCCCAGGCATTCCTCCAACGCTAGTGTGAAACCCCTCACTTTCCCATGTGGCAGACACGATACCCCATTTACCGAATCCAGCTCTATGCCCAGAAACTCTATTTGTGTGGCCAGTCCCACTGTCTTTCCCGGTGCCAGAGGGACCCCAAATTTAAACATGAGTGCGCAAAATGCTTCTAGAGCTCTGCCACACTCCTGGGACCCTGGTGCCCCCAACAACAGGAAATCATTTAAGTAGTGCAACACCCACTGGTGCCCAGTCACCTGCCTGAAAACCCATTCAAGAAAAGAGCTGAATTTCTCAAAATAGGAGCAAGAGACAGAGAACCCCATGGGCACGCATTTGTCTATGTAGTACTTCCCCTCTAGTTGAAATCCCAACAGATGGAAGTCTTTTGGATGTATTGGCAGTAAACGGAAGGCTGATTCTATGTCAGATTTTGCCAGCAAAGTGCCTGGACCAAGTCTCTGCAGCATCGCAATCGCCTGATCCAGGGATGCGTATCTCACGGTGCACAGGGCCCCATCAATAGCATCATTCAGTGATTGGCCTCTGGGGGCGGACAAGTTATGCATCAAGCGAAATTCCCCTGGATCTTTTTGGGTACCACACCCAGCGGTGAGCAAACAAAATCTTCAACCGGTACAGTGTTGAATGGGCCAGCTAATCTTCCCAAATGCAGTTCCTTCAGCACTTTAGCTAGCGCCACAGACTTGTTGTCCCTCACCGATTGTTGATTGCGGCACTAAGAGACCCCAAAGTAGCCAGGTGCAGGAATCCTAAAACCATCCCTGAAGCCTTCTAAAAGGATCTGGGCTGTGTTTGGGCAACAGTATTTATTCAACCAGGGTATCAATGCCATTGTATTTATCGGGGAGTGAGCCTTGGTGAGCAATAAGACTTCATTCCTGCTTTTTACCTCCCCTTTCCTTTTTGAAACTTTTGGATTCAGGATAGGAGGAGAGGCCACAGAAAGAACATACGTGCCTGAACCTGCATGAGCCAGTGGGCCTGGTGCAAGTCCGCCTGTTGAAATCCCAACATGACCCCTTCTTGCCCACACCTCCTGCGCTAAGCGGTGTGCCTGATCGAAAGGACTGCACTCGTGGAGTATCCTGGCTGGCAGTTTTCATGTGACGCGACCACATGATGACGTCAATCTGATCCCAGGTTAAGCCCGGATCAGTTGCCTTCGCCCTCCTGAATTCTTTGTCATATTCCTTCTATCCCACTCCCCCGTATTCATCATGCCCACAGGTGATCCTATTTTGATAGCACGCCAACTGCGTGCCTAGCCCAGGGAAACGCTCTACCAGTATTGCAGGATAATTGGAGAATGCCTTCTTCCAATTTACCAGAGTTTCATCAATCTTCTTCCTGTGGGGCCAATTGCCCCAATCCCGTGGATGAGCCCACTCTCTAATCTTTTTCGCTTCCTTCTTCTCATCCTTATCGACTAACAAAGAAAACATGTTCACATATTCCCCTTTCCAGATTTTTTCTTTCACCTCCTGTGAGATGTGGCTACCCAGACGCTCTCTGGATGATCGCAGCTTTCCCAAGCCTAAACTCGATAGCACTTGCACCATACCTGCTGCCGTACCGTCCTGCTTCTTGGCGTGCTCGGCTTCGGTTGATGTGCCAGCTTTTGGAAGGTCAGGGCCACCCTTGTCGTTCACTACGCCGCTTTGTCCTGCCCCTCTGGTAGCCCCAACACCTGTCGCTGATGGGCCCACAACTACTGTCTGCGGCCCCACCTGTTTTGCCCCTTCCACCTGTGCTACCAGTTTCCTGGCCCTCTCTACTGCATCCCCTTCCCCTTCGGCTAGTAAAACACCACTGCCTGCCGAAGGGATCACTGTCCCTGCCTTAGCTAACCACGGCAGCACCGCCGCTAAACTGGCCACCAAGTCTGGTTGCCCGGGCATACTACCTGCCGGGGCCTCACAGGGGAGTACAACTGGCTGATTCGGGGCCCCTCTCTAAACTGGGAACCCCCACTGGCACAGCCGTGCCCGGTTGACTGGGGCCCCCCGGACTTCCTGGTGGAGTGACCCCTGATGGAGCTGCCCCATTCCCCTCCTTGGGCTGCAGGCCCTGGGATCCCTGGATCCGGCAACCCTGGGGGCATGGGCTCCCCTCCTCCGCATTTGGATTTAGATCTCCGGGGTACCGGAGGGAATGCTGCCCTGGGGGCTACCCCCACACGTCTAGGCCTTTCCTCTGCTTCCTCTTGCCCATCTACTTTTCTCCGCAACTCTGACAAAGACTGCCCCATATCTGCCATCGTACACATCATCGCCTCCATCCAAGTGGGCACCTGACCCCTCTTCACTTTAGGCGCCATTACAAAAAAACACCAGTACCCAGTATACTAATTACAGCCCACCCTGCAACCGGCACCTACACCAGTCTACAAACCATACAAAACTAGGGGTCCACGAAAATATAGCTGCTGGCCTAGTATCCCAGAATGCAGCCCCTTGCCTCACAACCACCAAATGTATGCACACCAAAATGTATGCACACTCTACAATAGTAGCCACTGGCCTCCCAGGCCGAAATAAAGTCCCCCACACCAACACCAATGGAGATGCAGGCCTAAAAGCAAGCACTAGCAGAAAAAACGGGGTCCAAAAACGCTATCTGGTGACCTATTAGGGTGATACAATAGCCCCTTACCTCACTCAAGACCCCAGATCAAAATTGCCGGTCGACCGACAGCACCAACAGCCAGAGCCACTCCCACAAATCCAGTCATGTGGGGCAGGTGAGTATGCACTCTAACCCGCGTAGCTCCCAGGTGTTGTGCAGGTCAACAGAAAAAAACCCTGTCCTTTGTGGCTCTGCCGACAATCAACCGAAGCTGCTCCGAGTTGCTGCCGACCTGTAAATATAAAGAAAAAGAAGAGATAATTAAATTAACTCCGTCGCGTGGACGGAGTTGCGTGTGGTATGCGGAGCGGCAAAGAAGAGACTGTGCCGCCGCTCTGTGCTCCTTTTAAAGGGAGATGTTCTCCCTAAACCTGTTTAAGCAGGTCCCGGCAGGATCCGGGACCTGCCCTGCCTCTCCAGCCCCGGAAGCACTTGAATGCTTCCGGGGCAGCCTGAAACTGCCCAATCGTCGTCCCCAGGGGGCGGGCGCCGGCCGCGCCATCGGCCGTCACTAGCCCCGCCCCCCACGAAACACATCCGGGGACCGACACCAACCGCCATATTCGCGGCGTGCCAGTGTTCCCGGTTGGTGCCTAGGGATATGCCAGTGTTTTCTGGCACGTGTGCCGCTAGAGCAGCGAGAGCACCGCCCTCCAGGGATAGGGTGGCCAGACCCTGTGACCCAAAAACTGGGACATTTTCGCAAAAATAGAGGAAGGACTACAATGTTACATCAACAAAGTGGCAAAGAATGCCAGCGCTCATCAACATAGAAACACAGAAAAGGCACTAAGAAAATGAATAAAATTTAATTTTTAAAACCAGCATCATACCTGTTAATTGAATTGCTTTCTCATAACAGTTGCTAACTAGCCCTGCTTTGGAACACCTAAAAAAGTTTCTCTCACTGTTTTCAGTTTACCCTCTCAAAAAACCGGGACATGAGCCAAAATTACTTAAATCTGCCGGGACAACTGTTATATAAAAAAACGGGGACTGTCCCGGCAAATCCGGGACGCCTGGTCACCCTATCCAGGGATGCTTATGTCCATGAATACAGGGGGTTGTGAACTTGTGGGAATGAAACCCGCCCTACAAATCCCCACCCCTGCTGAAAAGCTGGCATGGTCAGGAAAGGTTTAAGAGCCTCGGGGAGACTCTCGGCTTCAGGTTCCCACAGGGAGAGAAAGGGGGCTGCTGTCTGACCTCTGCTGCGGGCGGCGCTCCCAGTGAACCCGGGGCGCCCCAGCAGGGCTGTGGTGGGGTAAAGCAGTGCAGATATGTGTATCAACGCGCACAGAGGGAGGATGAGAGGCAATATTAGCAAACAGGATGAAGCAAAATAAACAGGTATAAAACAATCAGTATTCGTTTGTTTGAAGCCTTTGTCTTTTATTTCAAATGCGATTGGTTTGCATCCTTATAGACAGCCAACACGTTTCGCCCAAACAAAGGGCTTCTTCAGGGCAAAAGTAATGCTGAAAATGTCGTGCCAGGATGAGGCACCGACAGGCCGTGGTCAGTGAAGTGCGTCCGTGGTAGGACGAGTTAGGAAGTGAAACGGCCTCAGGCTAAAAGGACCGCCTATTTAATCTTGGTTATCGCGTTGAGTAAGAGTATCATCAAGGTAATGCAGTTGCTTGTTAAAGTATTCGGTGTAGTGTAGTACGATCCGTGTCCGGCTGGCGTCCAAGTCTCTGCGGGATAGCCAACGTACGTGCGTTTGTTTGGGCGAAACGCATTGGCTGTCTATGGATGCAAACCAAGCGCATTTGAAATAAAAGACAAAGACTTCAAACAAACGAATACTGATTGGTTTTTACCTGTTTATTTTGCTTCATCCTGTTTGCTAATATTGCCTCTCATCCTCCCTCTGTGCATGTTTGTATTTGTGGTCAAGTGGCAGCTGATTATTTGAGGCGGGCAAGATTCACACCTAACGTGACTGACCTAGGTAGTGCAGTCTCTCATAACCCGGCTGCCTTTCCATTTTCTGCAGATATGTGTATCAATTTAATCTAAATCGGATGTGTTCCCCTGAGGCGAGGCAGAAGAGTGTGTGCGGGCGTGTGTGTGGAGGGAGTGAAAAGAATCAGTGAACTGTTTCCCCGCACGTGACCTCCGGGAGTGAGTCCCCTGCTGCTGTGGGAGAAGGTGTCCCTTCTTTCTTAAAGGGAGATAAGTTTACTAATGTGTCTCATGGCCTCGAGCGGAGACGGACTCGGCTAGTGCAGTCAGTTTTACATTTCCAGTAGGGCACGGACATTATTAGCACCGTGTCAGGCCGCGCCCGACTCTGCGCCAGCCCTACCGGCGTTTCCCAAGAGCTGCTTTCCGAGGGATGCCCTCTCCATTGCTCTGGGGACGCGTCGGACTCAGTCTAGCAGCGAAGGCTGCCCTGTGCCAACATTTATTTTTGATGAATTAAGTTTTATTTAGGGTGGGCCGCATCCTTTCCGATGGCAGTTGCACCAGGTCGAAGACGGCGTATAAACACAATTGTTTTTAAAACATGAGTGTGCTATACTTATACAATACTCTGAAGACAAGCAGCAAGTGTGGTGTAGAGGTGGGTGAGTCAACAAATTTACGGGGAAAGCCGAGCCAGAGCCGAGCCACGGATCTGGCCCAGATCTTAGAGCCCGTGCGCGTGCCGAGCCCTGAATATATCTGCGATGTAAAATCATAGACCAAACATCACTTAAAATATGGTAAAGTCTCTTCAACATTAAAAAAGTTTATTTCGTAAGCAAGTAGAAGCGTTGCCGTTAATATGTCACATTAGATATAGTACTACACTGAGAACATTATTAAAAGTGATAGTTATGAAACATTACTCAATTAAACCCAAGGCAATTGTCATGCAGACCCTGTACATTGCCCAGATTATTAAAGAGCAACATTCCTTATGTCGAGGCTTTGTTTTTATCGCTTTGTGCGCCTTTGGCAGTTTGTACATAGCGCAGACTGGACCCGAAGGTATCGGGGCGCTTTTCCTAAGCATCCGTTACCTCGCACGAGCTCAGGGTCTCCAGTCATCGTTTGTAGGGATCGGGCAATGAAGGGACTTCCCCGGGATCTCAGGCTGTTGAGCGGCCGAGATTGGAACCTTGTTCCCCAGGTGCAAAGGCCACAGGGCTGGCCCGAACGCCACACGCAGGGCACGGGGAATCAAGCGGGCAGAAGCCGCGTGAAAGCTCGGCTCGTTATGGGCTCGATGTGCCAACAGGACCTCGAGCTGAGCCAGGCTTTAAGCTCAAGACTGGCTCGAGCTTTCAGTGGCTCGCACACCTCTAGCGTAGCATCTTACAGTCCCGCGCTCCATGGCGCGCCTCTGATGTCCTCTGTGTACGGCCTGCATTTCCGTCTTTGTTCATTCACCACAACATGTGTGTCAGTTTCGAATATCACTGTAGCCTTTGTCGATGGTTGTTATATTGACATTTGTAGTGTGTGTGTGTGTGTGTGTGTGTGTGTGTGTACTTTTACTTTTGTTTTTCGATTGTGAGGATGATTACGTTGTTTTCTTTTTAGTTATGTGTACGTTTTTCAAATCCAAGTATTTCAGTGTTTGAAGTGGTATTCATTCACTTACTGACCACAGAGTAGTGCAGGTGGAAGGAAGGGAGGGCAACCACCCCCTCAACTAGGCACCTCTTTGAAATCTATCGGCAAGGAAGGTATATAAGGTGGAACAGGATGGAAGGGGCGAATAGGTGCAGATAAAGTGACTGGCGAAAGGACGAGAGTGGCCGGCAGTTTAAAATGTAGATGTTGGGGGCCTCGCAGACAGTACTGTATGTAACACTTCACTGACTCAAGCCTTGCTCAAGATTAAATTTCTTTCCTGTCAGTTTCAGTTGCTATGGCTCTTACCTTCTCTCCATATTCTGTTTGACCAACCCAAATACGCCTTTTGTGGCACCATCGGCAGTCGACCCACCCAAAGGCACCTTTGGTGCCCCATCGGCAGTCGACCCACCCAAAAGCGCCTTTTGTTGCCCCATCGGCAGTCGACCCACCCAAAGGCGTCTTTTGTTGCCCCATCGGCAGTCGACCCACCTAATGGCGCCTTTTGTTGCCCCATCGGCAGTCGACCCACCCAAAAGCGCCTTTTGTTGCCCCATCGGCAGTCGACCCACCCAAAGGCGTCTTTTGTTGCCCCATCGGCAGTCGACCCACCCAAAGGCGCCTTGTGTTGCCCCATCGGCAGTCGACCCACCCAAAAGCGCCTTTTGTTGCCCCATCGGCAGTCGACCCACCCAATGGTGCCTTTTGTTGCCCCATCGGCAGTCGACCCACCCAAAAGCGCCTTTTGTTGCCCCTTCGGCAGTCGACCCACCCAAAGGCGCCTTGTGTTGCCCCATCGGCAGTCGACCCACCCAAAGGCGCCTTTTGTTGCCCCATCGACAGTCGACCCAACCAAAGGTGCCTTTTGTTGCCCCATCGACAGTCGACCCAACCAAAGGCGCCTTGTGTTGCCCCATCGGCAGTCGACCTACCCAAAGGCGCCTTTTGTTGCCCCATCGGCAGTCGACCCAACCAAAGGCGCCTTGTGTTGTCCCATCGGCAGTCGACCCACCCAAAGGCGCCTTTTGTTGCCCCATCGGCAGATTCTCTCTGTGGACGCCTCGGAGCCTGGTAAAATGTAGCACCCACAGCCTTATACTTGGGTGTAGTGCGGTAAAAACCGGGAAAACATGAGGGAAAAGTGCGTTCGGCATCGCACGTTTTCCTCAGATTAAAACCATTTCCGCACCAGTCAGAAACTGATTTAAAATGCGCAGGACCAGAGTAGAAGTTGGGAAAATGCGATAAAAACGTGGTGTATTGTCCCGCTTTTTATCTCACTTTTTCCTCCTAAGCTTCATTTATAGATTTTTCCATTTGTGGCATGAAGGGGGGCGGGGGGCGGTTTCGGAGTGGGAATATTATTTTTATATATAAAGAAGCATTTTTTTAATTGAATTTTAAACAATAAACCTCTGCAAAATAATGGTGTGGCTGAGCAGGCAGCTGAGGCCCGACCGGGATATCCCGCCAACCCAAGAAGCACTTATCCCGGTGCCATAGAATTCCAGACCGGTAATTGAAGAGGGGACAGAGCAGTGCCCCTCTGTGAATAAGAAGCGTGCGGAAATGGAAGCAATAAAGAGCCACTCCAAGCACAGCCTGAAAATACACTGGCACAAAGTAGATGCCTTCCCGCGCGCTGAAAAGCTTAAAAAAAAGAAACTATCCGCAATAACACCGCATTTTGCAGGTTCGGTTTCCGGCGCCTGCTGGACAGAGAGCGGACACCCAAAGACAGGAGACGCCAGCGACACGAAGGAGACCTGGCACCTGTTCGCTCTTAGCTGAAAATGACACAGTAAATATTTCCGGCGCGGCCTGGAGGGACTCGGCGAGGACCGTCGTATGAATCTTGGAAGAGTGTGTGTGAAGTATGTATATATATATATATATATGTATATATATATATATATATATATATATACACACACACACATCGAGGGAGGCAGCGTGATAGAGAGGATAATGTCGTATTCAGAACCATGCGATTTCTTTCACTTACTTTGGCAAAAGGTTGACTTTGTGGTGCCTTTACCGCTGCTGTTCCTCGGAGCTATGATGCGAGGCCTTTGAATTATTATCGCCTAACGGGAGGCTTCCCCCTGGTCCCCCCCCCCCCTCCCGGTGTTTATGAGAGAGGGCAATCCGCTCTGTTGATGTCTTGTTACGTCTGCGTTTCCGTATCCGGCGGGTAGGATTCGCGCTCATCCGCTCAGAGCTCACGGTTCATTGCGTGATTCGGGCCCCGCAGTCCCCTCCAGTCCGGTGCCCTCTCCCGTCGAGGAACAGACGTCAGCAGCAGTTTTGTTCTTGCGCTTGGCCTGGGTTCCGATACTGCGCACTTCATCCTGGTTGTTTGTAAGCCCCGTGCACTGTGCTGGTGGTGGTGCTGTGCTGCTCACTATCCGCATAGCATCTGGGCACTTTTCGAGCCGTGCATGTGTGCGGCTGCATCCGCTATTAAGGATACAGTGTATGGCTTAGTGGTGTGCTTTCATTAAAGTCAAGTGTTACATTTGAGTTCATTGGCATTAAAATGTTTATTATTGTTTATATTATTACCATTTGAGGAAACGCACGGTCGTATGAGCAAGCATTCTCCTCACAGATCGCTCGCTGGTGGCACCTCTAGCATAGTAGCGCTATCTGTGAACATACAGCACTAGCATCGTGTGTGAAAACAGGGCACGAGCATTATCCGTGAGTACACCAGCCTGGGTTTATCCTAGAGGCATTACCAGTGAATATGCGGCATTAGCTTTTTATGAACGCACTGCATTAGTATTTTTTGTGAGAGCACTGCACGTCCATTGTGTGTGGGTACACTGTACTAGCATTATCTGTATGCACACTGGGCTGGGTTTATCCTAGAGGCATTACCAGTGAATATGCGGCATTAGCTTTTTATGAACGCACTGCATTAGTATTTTTTGTGAGAGCACTGCACGTCCATTGTGTGTGGGTACACTGTACTAGCATTATCTGTATGCACACTGGGCTGGGTTTATCCTAGAGGCATTACCAGTGAATATGCGGCATTAGCTTTGTTTATGAGAACGCTGCATTAATACTCCATGTGAGTGCACTGCACGTCCATTGTGTGTGAGTACACTGCACTAGCATTATCTGTGAGAACAGGACTCTAACTGTGCCTGTTAGATTAAGTGATTTCCCCAGAATCGCAGCATGTTGTGCCGATGCCGAGACTCGAACCTGTTTCCCTAGTTCCAAAGTCGGCAGCTCTGGCAGTTGCGCCACGTCCTCTCCCCCATCCTCTTGATAGCATATCAATAAAGGAGTCGAAGGGCCAACAGATCACGTTCACCTGATAAATAATCTCACAGATCCATGATGTCAAATTAGAAGTGAAAGATCCCTGTGAACCGTGCAAGGTGAGAAAAAAGTGCTCGGTGCATATAAACGAATGTACATATATACATCCTATTGTCTTGAGGTATCACCTTTTTTTATCTGCACTGGCAGTATCTGTGCGCGAGTACACAGCACTGAGAGCAAGTGTGAGAACACAACGCTGCAATGATCGGTGTGCACGTTTGCATTACCTATGAACATGCCTCACGTACACCATGAGTGAGTGGGCTGCACTGTCAGTATTCGTGAGTACATCTCCGTTACCGAGTGTACACCATCCTCAGCATCTGTAGCACACTACACTTGCATTATCTGACAGCGCCGTACTCCGGTTATCTGTGAGAGCTCCGAGTATTCTACACTGGAGTTTTCTCCTCCTTATAGTGATATTTTGTTTCTGTGTCACGATTCTCACCCCTTCGGACACAGATAAGCTCGTGCACAAAACGCGCTCTGGATTCCAAGTGTGTTGTTGCGATGACTCGGCTTTCCTTCAGGTCTGCGACTAACTGAGTGTGCCTGAATGTCTCCGCTGCCCTCCCTGCCTCTCAGACGCTCTATTCTGGGTGACGCAGGCTCATTTCTTTCCTCTCACAGGAGCACAGCAAACCCTGCTGTCTCAGCGTGTGCTCTTCGCACCGCGGCCCTGCGGCCTGTGTTATAGAAGAGACGGGAGGACGGGCTGACATGGCGCCTGTATTCGTCTTTCAGCTTCTGAGAGAGACATGGTTGTATATTAATAGGTATATACAGCCGCACACATAGATACTTGTCTTGTGTCATAAAACCTGGTATACCGCACGTAAAACACAGACATTTTCAGGTCACAGTGAAGTTAATGGCATCGCAACAAACGGAATTATTTCAATATTAAAGTAATATTGAAAGTTGGTGCGTTTCTTGGTTCGACTGTTTGATGAAACATTAAAGGGGCTAGAAACATTTTTAGCAAACCCGAGAGTTTCGTGGTTTGACTTATTCGACGCGCATTCTTTCCCTTTTCTCACAATATCGGGTACGTGTATGAATGTGGTGTAAGTGCGACATTTTACTTTCGGATTTATTCATGCGAGGCACCTCGGGTAAAATGGGTCCTTAGAATATCTTCACGCGGACAGTTATAAACGAGCAAACCCGGAAGCTTCATTCCAAAATCGGGTTATTGTCTCCTGGGAGGGCAGTTTCATCTGGCAATTTTCAGACACATTAGCACAATTTACTGAGCATTTCGTTCTGTTTTTTTTATGTGCTGCCAGTTCACAAACTGTAATTTTATACGTGACACATGGTGTGTGCCCATCTATGGGCAGTGGTACTGGCAGCACCTCAGTGGTACTGGCTGCACGTTTTGTTTTGAATTTGGGCGCCTGCTGTGTGGGATGCGTGTCCAAGCACTGCAGCACTGTGACTGGAGGAGATGACCTAGCGCTTTTTAATAACTGTCCGCTTTAAACGCTACTCCATACCTAACTCTTGGTGCACATTTTAATTTACCTTCCAGCAAAATACTTTACAAAATAATTTTTTACAGAAATAGTAAATAGCTGCATAAAAACTCAAAAGGCCTGTCTGGGAAATCATTGATATACAGAACAAAAAAAACCTACATACACAACATTTTATTAACATAGTTTGTATCTTAAAAATGTTTAGAATTCGAAGAGTTTTAATGTTTACTTAATGGAAAAATATTATTAACGGACAAATCAAAAAGCAAACATAAGAAGGTCCTTAATTGTTATCCAATGTGTTACAAAATAAGACATAAATACCACAATTGCATCATAAAGGTAACTAAAAACAAAGCAAGAATCATCGTTGCTCAGCTTATATTAAATTATGATTTACAATGTTACTTAAACCATCTTTCAAAACAGGTGTGTCTGGGTTTACATCGTTACTTTTCTAATGTAGAAAGGTACCGGATCTTTATTTTTTGCAGGCTCCTTCTCTTACAAGTCGGTCAGCCTCTTCATTTCCTGCAAACCCTGCGTGTCCTGGAATATAACATCCACATGACATCATATCCTGGACCAGCATCGACTTCCGGAAAGTCTTAATTATTAATTACCGGTTTAGCTGGGCTTAATTTCCAGTCATTTTTCTTCCCGGTTTTCGCCCACTTTGTTGTACCGTTAATGGTGACTTTACTCTCCGTGTTTGCTGGTGTTTTGTCTCTTTGCCTGTTCTGTTGCTCTGCAGCAGCCTGTATTTCTGCTCTTTGATGAGTTTGTCTTCCACCGAGTCTATCTCCGACATTAAGAGGGGGCAAGTCCCAGCAAGACGCCAATGCCAGCTCGAGCCTTTGATTTTCCATTCCTTGAACATCTGTCTGCACCACGGTGGAGTCTCCCGTGGAAGTAAACTTGTCCCCACCGAGCTGCGGTACATCACATCGTTGGATGCACCCAAGATGTTTCGGTTGGGAGGTCTCTTCAGGTAAAGATGACATCTGGCCAGGTGTTCTCTTCTTTGGACTGGACTTTTCTATTTTTGTATCCTTTTCACATTTTGCAGGCAGGTGAGCACCGTTTGTTTCTTGGACTGGTTAATCGACGGTCGCTTCCCACAAAGGCCCAGGCAACTTCTCCTGAAGCAAACTTTTTATATCTTGCAGAAGTAAAAAATGCACCAACTTGTTCCTTGCATTAAACCAGTGTCGGTGCACCCCGGGCTTCCGTCCGGTGCTAGAGCTAGTAAAGCATCCTGCCGAGCGCTGAGATGCGCGGAGGCCGCAGCCGAGCCCAGCACTAGCGAGACTCACCATGGGCTAAGAGCAGAAGAACCCGCGGCTGCAGCCCTTCTCTAGCCCCTCAGCTAAAATCAGCTGAGTAAAGATGATGCCTGCTTCATTTTTAGTTACCTTTATGATGCAATTGTCGGATTTATGTATAACTTTGTAACTCATTGGATAACAATTAAGTACCATCTTATGTTTTTTTAAATTTTCAGTCAATATTTTTCTATTAAATAAACGTTAAAATTCTTCGATTTCTAAACATTTTAGAATACACAATATGTTAAAAATGCTGTTCGTGTCGGTCTTTTGTGTTCTGTATATCAATAGTCTCCCCGACAGGCTTTTTGACCTTTAATGCAGCTATGGACTATTTCTAAAAAAATAATTTTGCAAAGAATTTTGTTGCAAATATAAAGGTAAATTTACCTTCGAAAATAAAACCCTGGTGTCCCCAGAGGCCTGGCACCGTTGGGGTCGGCGTGCTTCCAAAAGCACACCCTCGACGAGCAGGAGGCGTTAGGCGAAGATACGAGAAATATCAAAGGAAAGGTTTTACCGAGCCCTGCTTCACGACTAGCTCCCAACAGGTTGTCACATTAACTAAAATAAAGATGTTTTTCTCTGCTAGGGCATATAATACATACCCACAGAAACTGTATTTCTATGTTTATTCATAATGCCGCCTACGTCGACGCGACGTCACAGGGCGTGCAGCCGAAGGAGAGGCTCGGATAAGGCGTTAAACCGGTCAGAGGGGGAGAGGAAAGAACACGGGTCCGTCTCCCGGCCCCGGTGTCAGCGACAGGCCCTGCTCTCGCGACACAGTCAGGCCAGTGTGGTCGACTCGAGGTGGACGGCGCCTCCTCCCACAAGTGAGGTCTGCGCCGGCAGCCGGAGCGAAACCGGATGACAGGCCGCGCTCTAACAAGGGTGTAGGGTCATTGGCCGAGCAAAACCGGATGACAGGCCGCGCTCTAACAATTGTGTAGGGTCATTGGCCGAGCAAAACCGGATGACAGGCCGCGCTCTAACAAGGGTGTAGGGTCATTGGCCGAGCACAACCGGATGCAAAACCGGATGACAGGCCGCGCTCTAACAAGGGTGTAGGGTCATTGGCCGAGCACAACCGGATGCAAAACCGGATGACAGGCCGCGCTCTAACAAGGGTGTAGGGTCATTGGCCGAGCACAACCGGATGCAAAACCGGATGACAGGCCGCGCTCTAACAATTGTGTAGGGTCATTGGCCGAGCAAAACCGGATGACAGGCCGCGCTCTAACAAGGGTGTAGGGTCATTGGCCGAGCAAAACCGGATGACAGGCCGCGCTCTAACAAGGGTGTAGGGTCATTGGCCGAGCACAACCGGATGCAAAACCGGATGACAGGCCGCGCTCTAACAAGGGTGTAGGGTCATTGGCCGAGCACAACCGGATGCAAAACCGGATGACAGGCCGCGCTCTAACAAGGGTGTAGGGTCATTGGCCGAGCACAACCGGATGCAAAACCGGATGACAGGCCGCGCTCTAACAATTGTGTAGGGTCATTGGCCGAGCAAAACCGGATGACAGGCCGCGCTCTAACAAGGGTGTAGGGTCATTGGCCGAGCAAAACCGGATGACAGGCCGCGCTCTAACAAGGGTGTAGGGTCATTGGCCGAGCAAAACCGGATGACAGGCCGCGCTCTAACAAGGGTGTAGGCCTGTAGGGTCATTTGCAAAACCGGATGACAGGCCGCGCTCTAACAAGGGTGTAGCCTAGTGTCATTGGCCGAGCAAAACCGAAGCTTTGCTGCATTAATACACACATATAAACAGTAATGCGCGCAGGAACGTTTAGTAGAGGTTTAGAAAGATGGTTTATTTTTGTAAACGTACTGTCCATTTTTTTGTACTCGATTTCTCGCAATTTATTTTAGGCCAACTGATCTGATGTCGGCTGCTATTCAGGGTTGGTGGGCGGAGAGCTTTTCGTTTACAGAAGTGTGGGTAGGTCCCTGATGTATTTGTTTTTTGGCTATAAATATTATGATAGAATTTAGCTTTGATTGTTATATTTTATTTTTTTGCTCTCTTTGTTAATTGTGTAGGATTCACCAGAGTCCACTTTTTTTATTCGAGAGACTAGGATTTTATTTTTGCATTTTCTTTACTTTTCAAAACCTTTTTTATGTGTACTTTGCTCACAGTTTTCTTGTGCATGAAGTTCTCTTTTGTTCGCACTCGTTCATTTTCTGCTTTTATTGTAGCGTCACCTTGGTTGGATTTTTTTGTTTCAGTTTAATTTGGTTAGCATTTTCATTCACACTAATTTTTTGTTAATCCACTTTTTTGTTTAGTTCAAGTTATTTTACGCAAACAGTGCGAACAACTCTCTGCCCCCCGATTAATCTATAAAATGATGCATATGTCTGTTTAATTTCTATTTTTGGTCTCCCTTCCATGTGGTCTGAGAAGAAATAAATATAATCGATTTTCACTTATCGGCGGTTTCGGTCTGTTTGTGGTTCCAGTCCCTGCACATTGAAGCAGGATGACCAGACCTCTTAGCTATCTCCTGACTCTTCCAAATTTGTTTTAATGTCTTCCCCTGCGTCCTGGTACTTTCCTTTTAATCAAATGCTTGCCCCGGGTTTGTGTAATGGATCAAGTGAGAACGAGATTCTATCTGAACTTCTCGTTGAAGGAATGACGGCCTCTCATTACCACCACAACTGCCTGCTGCTTTTTCTCACCCCTCTGCGAGAGAAGTTGTAGCAGCCGACCCGACGTGTGGCACAACACGACGAAGCTTATTACACTCTTGTCTCCTGTGCATTTTCAAAACACCGTTGCAAAGATTTTCTTTCTTTCTTTCTCTACATAAAAAGTAGGTGTCATATTATTGGGAAAAAAAGACTAATGGAGTGCATGCACAAGGGCAGGTCAGAGAGTGTCACAGGCTCAGCGGCTCCCAATGGCCCAGGATCACAACCCTAATCCTGTCTTCACCCAGCAACGCACTTTCACATTTCTTTGCCTAAATATACACATTTAAAGCACATCCCCAAATTGGCCTTTATTGTTTTCTGCGTGAATGTCACATTAAAACAACATGATTGACCCACCCAACCTGTCATTTCAAATATTGCCTTTGGGGTGATATCAATGCATGTGTTTAAACTGCGATAAGTGGGGCCCTTTGCCTCTGGTGTCCTGGGGCCACCTTACTATTGAACCCAAAATTGAGCATCAAAGATAGCCCTTTAGCACCTGACCCCCAGGATAGTTGTTAGGACGGAAATGCCCCCTGCCTGGTTGTAGAGAGTGATCTCCCTAAGTGTGTTATATTGCTAGGAAAGGCATGGTGTCTGTCCGCAGGTTGTTGTTTTTCATCTCTGTGAATGCAACAGTCAAGCATGTTCACTGAGGGCTCCCTTGTAATGGTTTGAGACCACAGAGTGTGGCTTTGAGTTCAGGAAGGGCAAACAAAGTGCACTGTTCTGTTTGAGAATGACTACTGCCCAGGAAGCAGCTTTAGACAGGCGGTCCTCGCGAGAGGCAAGATGGCGGTCGACTGAGACCTGTAGCAGTGCGCAGACCGGTACAGAGCCCTTAACATTATCTACATGCAGAAGTGAGGAGAGGTGTGGAGATGACCCTCGCACTACAAAGAGAAGCGACACATGGCCCCCAGAGAGCTTTAGGGAGCTACGTGCACCTAATCGGTACAGTAATCGGGCTGGCGGTCCTGAGACACATTAACAGGTTGATTAGAGTGGTGTCGGAGAGGCCTCCTGGTGATTCTTACCTTTTCGACATATCGGTTCCTGCACCAGCGGACGGTATGGGGCCAAAGCCAGCCGGTGGAGCGGCCAAGTCGAGGATTACCCGTCCCACGCCCAAGGGCCAGCTGGAGGCGGGAGAGACGAGCGTCGATGCCACGGCTGCTTCACCCGCGCAGAAGCCTCGGCAGGGGCGCTGAGGTCAACAAGCAGAGCAACGCGAGCAAGCCCTGGAGAAGAGAGGAAGAGGCAGGGCGGGCCGCCGGGAAACCGCGTCCTGCCGGCCCGACAGTGGTTGAGCTCCTGAGAGGCTCCGCAGCAAAGACGGCTCAGACTGACGGAGATGCAGCCCGGTGCAATACTGGTCCTGAGCAAGGCGTGGAGACGGCGCGAGAGGCAGCCAGGACTCTAATTCAGCAGGGAAAGAAGGTAGGCCAGGAGCGGATAACCCCCCTCTCCCACTGACAGCTAACGGGGAGGGGGGGGCAAGGCAGTACTGACTTACCAGTCTCAGACAACCGGGAAGTAAGCCTTTTGGGGGCAAATCTGGGAGGGGATGAGGGTTTTTTCCCCTGGGCCGTTTCAGCTCCCCCACCTCAAATATGGGCAGAGTACAAGCAGGAAGGCTCATTACGTCCCACATGTTTAACCTTGGCAGAGGGTTCTCAAGGGCTTGACATGGCCGACAGGACAGTCTTGGAAAGGGATCTGGATAAGGAGCCAAGAGACTATTTCTTCTCTGTCAGATGGGGGCGAGTGGTCAGAGGATGGCTCCGTCTCCTCTACCGATATTAGCAATAGCGATATAGAGGTGGTTGATGGGGCCAGGGCCAAAACTGTGCAGAAGAGAAGAAGAAAACCGGGAGATAGAGACCTTACCTGGGACTATACTCCTACAAATCAACTTGCCGGTCCCTCGTCTAGTGGGCAATCAGTTTCAGATTTAAATGGACCAACCCCTCCAACGTTGGAAGCCATCTTCCAGGCCATATCGATGCATCGCGATGAGACACGTCAAGATGGCCATAAGGCCCAATTAGCTACGCGAAAGGTGCAGGGGGTGGTCAGGAAGCTGACCAAAACCTGTAGCGTCATCGGGGAGCGGATGACTGATCTCGAGTCAAGGATTGTTACCACAGAGTCTGATCTCACAACTACACAAGCGCTAACTAAATCCCATGAGTCCCAGCTAATTGACATACAATGGAAGCTGGAGGAGCATGAGAACCACCAGAGGCGTAACAACTTGCAGGTGCTCGGGGTTCCTGAGGGGGTCGAGGGGGCAGATGTCCGCTCGTATGTTGTGGAATTATTAAGGGATGTGTTCCCGGAGTTAACGGGCTGGAACTGGGCCCAAGAGGTGCAAAGCGCCCATCGGGACCCGTTTGTACAAAAGCAGCCTGTAAGGGAAGGAGCAATGCCACGAGCCATCCTAGTATACTTCGGGAACTTTCTACTGCGTCAAGCTATCTTTGAAAAGGCCAGACCCGAAGCAAGGAGGACCAGGGGCGGAGTTTCGTTTGACCGGATTTCTGCCACACTACCGTCGAAAGGCGATGGCGGTTACGGCAATTGATCAAACCTTTCCAGGACAAAACGCACAAGCCTTCTTGAACAATCCAGCTTGGCTAAAAGTGATCTGGGGGGGCAAACACGATTTTTTGTATCAGAAATCAAAGCAAAAGAATATTTGGATGGCCTTACAGGGTAGAGATGTTTAGTTCAAACTAATCAGAAGGAAGGAATTGAGCACAGGAGTGTTTATAAAATTATAAAATAATTTAAAAGCGGGAAATGAGTGGGGTGAATTAGTGGGGGGTTTTTTCTCTTAAAGTAGCATGTATTTGTTTTTTTTCTTAGGAACACAAGGGTGAGAATTAAAGGGCTCTCGGTTCTGCGCGTTGCATCCATCGCGCACAGACTACAGTCTGAGTGCCTCTCAAGGGTGGTGGTGGGTAGGGGGGAGGGAGGGGCGGGCGGATGGGAGGAGGGGGTGGTTGGGGGATGGGAGGCTGCAGGGGGGGATGGGGGTGGAAAGCTAAAGAAAAAAACATACCGAGACGAGAAAGAAATGTGTATACAGAAGAATCACTTTATGAATGGAGGGGAAAAGAAATGAAAAGAGGTATTCCAGGTGGACACAGAGATAAGCCCAGATGGGGAGGTTAACTATCTGTTCATTGAATGTGGGATGACTGAATAATAGAGGGAAAAGGTCAAGGTTGACTGAGCTTGTGAGGACTAATACCTTTGATATAGTGTGTCTGCAGGAGACCCACATCCCATGGGGGAAGAAGGGTCTGATGGTATTGGGGGCTATAATATGCTGGTTTGAACATCTCAGAGTTCAAATATTCAAGGGGTGGCAATCTTTGCAAAGATTGCCTTAGGACAGGCTAAACGCAAGGCCTAAGACGCACTGGGAAGGTGGGCAATGGTAGAGCTAGTCGTAGGGCTTACAGTGTGTGCGGTATATGGTTCAAACCAAGACGATCCAAAGATCTTTGAAGACCTTGAGCTGGAGCTTGCGGCATGGCCTTGTCCATTAATTATGTGTGGAGACTTTAATATCTCCTTGAATCCTCATCAAGGGCAACTAAATCAAGGGGCATACCAAGGCCGAAAGCCAAGAGTATATAGGGCTCTACCATCTCTTATGAGCAGCAATGGCTTGGTCGATATCTGGGCTATTAAGAACCCCAATAACCCGAGGTATACGTATTATTCTTGCCCCCATAGGAAATATGTCAGGATTGATTATTTCCTAGGTACGAGGGACATACATAATGGAGTTGGTATTAGGAAACTCCCTAAGGTGATTTCTGACCATAGTCCATTAATTTTGGAAATTGAAGTCAAAAGGTTCAAAAGGACTCGAAATAAATGGACCTTTGATAGGAAGCTTCTTGTAAATGATGTCTTTATTGAATATATAAAGAAATGGTCCCAAGAATTTTTTGACATAAATAGATATAGTGCCGGCAGGGGGATCGTGTGGGACTCTTTTAAGGCTGGCCTTAGGGGCGAAACGATTAGCTTCGTTGCCAGGGCAAGGAAACAGCGGGAGGCAAAGAATGAACAATTGATGCGAAACCTAGTGGAAGCAGAAGAAGAACATGTCCTATTAATATTGCAGGGTCGGGAGGTGGCTCAAACTCAACATCAAATTATCGCCCTTAAGGCGGAAATAAATAGCTGGCTTACGCAGAAATCGGCAGAAGAGTTTCAATCCCAGCGAAATAATTCTTACCAAAATGGTGAGCTAGTGGGGAGGAGACTAGCCCTACCAACCAGCCAGAAAACAGCTAGGAATTTAATATCTTCAATTAAGAAGGATGGCCAAATGTATGCCGACACAAATGATATATTACGGGTGTTTCAGGATTATCAGCTGCTGTACCAGGATGATACGGGTACAGCTGGAACACTTCAGGATTTATCCAGAATATTAACCAATGCAGATCTTGGTGAGGTGTTGGATAGCTCAGCTAAGGGCGACCTAGAAAAGGACATCTCACTAGAGGAGGTCCTGGTAGCATTGCAAGAATTGGCATCAGGGAAGGCTGCTGGCCTGGATAAGATCCCCCTGGAAGTGTATGGGATAATGCAAACTCTGATAGCCCCTCTTCTACTTCATCTTTTTGAGGGTATACAATATAGTGGGTGCCCTCCAGAATCCTGGAAAGAGACGGATATCATCATCTTCCCAAAGAAAGGAAAACCAACAGATAATCCAGCCTCATATAGGCCGATATCTTTAATTAATTCGGATATTAAAATCTATTCGAAGATATTGGCTATTCGGTTAGGGAGGGTTATTGGACATCTGGTCTCCCCCTGGCAGCATGGGTTTATCCCAGGAAAAGAAACAACGGATCATATCCGGAGCGCTATATCGCTATTTGACATCATGGCCGGGACTGGCCAGATGGCTATGATCCTCCTCGATGCTAAGAAGGCATTTGACCGGGTATCCTGGAGGTTCTTGTGGGGGTTACTGGAGTTAAAAGGCTTTGGGCCGTAAATCATAAAGGCGATTAAAGCTATGTACTCCGACCCAAGAGCCCGATTACAATTGATGGGGAGAGAATCAGGAAATATAATAATATCTAGGGGAACTAGACAAGGGTGCCCCTGCTCCCCCATTTTATTTGCCTTGTATATAAATCCCTTGGTGGGAAAGCTGCTGCAGTGTCGGGAGATTAAACCGGTGATAAGCAGGGGTTACGAGACCAAGGTTCTGGCTTACGCCGACGATGTTGCTGTGTTAACTACTGACCCAACAGAGGTAATTAGGGAGATTGTCCGTATAGCTGAGGGATATGGGCTTGTATCAGGGTACGCATTGAATAAAGGGAAGACAGTTGTTATTTGCACAGAGAATATCATTTTTTATGATTCTCGACGAGCAGAATCAGCAGTTTACCTCGGGGTCCGCATCAGCTCGAAGGTGGCGAAATTGTGAAAATTAATTTCGACCCCCTAGTAAAGACTATATCTGCGGATCTAAAAAGAGTAAATGGGCTGCATTTATCTATAATTGGAAGAGGGAATTTTTTAAAATGACTATGCTGCCCAAAATCTTGTATCTATTTCGCTAAATCCCGCTTGTAGTAGACAAACAGATATTGAAGACCTTGGAGTCTATCTTCTCTAACTTCATTTGGCAATACGGGAAAGTGAGAAGGTCACTTAAATATTTAACTCTGCCACAGGATAGAGGGGGACTTTCAATTCCTAATATTACATTATATTATTGGGCGGCTCTTCTTCATCAGATGACCTCCCTGTTTGTAGCAGATAGGGACAAGGAGGTTGAAAGAGTGGCTAGAATGCCAACAGTATATCAGCTCGCCATAGGGAAGGAGGCCCCTGGGCTGCTGCTGAGACAAATGGAGCAGAGTTATTATAAAAAGGTTCACTTCAAGGTAGTATATGGTGCGTGGAGGACATGGAATAGAGTGTCAAAATTCATGGCGATACCTAAGATTTGTCGATATACTCCCTTGTGGCGATCCTCGCTCTTCCCACCCCTCTTTTACGATGCTATGGGAAAGCAATGGGAGGAGCTAGGTGTGGTTACAATTGGAGAACTCTATGTGGGAGAGCAAGTCTCCCAATTTTCTAGGTTGCAGCAGGAGTTCGGGATTCCAAATAACCACTATTTTAAATATGTGCAGGTTAGGAACATCCTCACTACTACATGTAGACCAGCGGTAAAACTGGATAGGATACCAATGTTAGAAGTAATCACTAGGAAGACTAGTAAAATCAGGAATATTTATAGCCTGCTGATAGATGAACTACCAGATGACTTAGAAAAGACAGAGACAGGCTGGGCAAGGAAGCTGAACAACCCGGATGTGGATATCTATATGACACTATCATTAACTGCGAAAATACTTTTATCTACTAGCTTAAAGGCACAATTGTATAAAACGGTATTTAATTTATATTTTACACCTGCTAAGTTATTCGATTGGGGAAAAAGAGCAGATGATAGTTGTCCTAGATGTGGGGTCGGCCCGGCCACACTGAGCCACATGTTTTATGAGTGTGATAAACTGGTTCTTTTAAAGAAAGGGTTGCTCAGCTTCTGGGAAAGTCTGTTCGGATTTAGGATTAAACTGACCCCTACCCTGTTGCTCCTGGGATATAATAGCTCTCTGGAGCTTGATACCGCACAGGAATACTGTATATTCGTGGGAACAGCAATATTTAGGATAATGCTAGCCGCCAGATGGAAGGATGTAGAGCCACCTACCTTCCAGATGTGGCTAGCTAGGCTTCTTGGAATATATAATCAAGAGACAGCTTTGTATGCATGTAGAGGCAGACAGGCCAGAATCCGTGGGGGGGAAATCTGGGCACACGTTTCAAAATGGAGCAGAGAAGCTAGGAGGCCTTAATAATAGGGGTAGGGGATTAAGAGTGGTGATGGCAGGCTTTTCCATCTATACGTCTCTGATATGCTGGAATAATATGGTTGTAAGGGTTTTACTTTCAAAAAGAATGAATTGCAATGGTTTTTTTAGTTTGGTTTTAACCTTCTAGTTCCAAACTGCATATACTACATCTTAGTAATCGCTCTTATTTTGGATTAGCTCATTTGTGGTGCTCTTCTTTCGAAGTGATCTATTTGTATTTTTGCACAACCCTATTAGAATTAGCTTGTTAGGGTTTTACTTTCAATAAGAAGGAAATGCAATGTTTTTTAGTTAGGTTTTAACTCTCTAGCTTCAAACTGCACATATTACATTTTAGTAATTGCTCTTATTCTGGATTAGCTAATTTGTGGTGATCTTCTTTCTAAGTGATCTATTTGTATTGTTGCACAACCCTATTAGAATTGTATCAATTTTTTTATGATCCATTGATATTTTTTCTTCTATATGACGTTATTTGGGTAAGAATAAAAAATAAAAATAAAATAAAAAGAGAATGACTACTGCCCTCTTACACGGCTTAGAGGAACTAGCAGTGGTCATCATTTAATAATCGAAGCTATCAGTTTTCCATGTTTTCTGATTTTTACAGATAAAACCAGACCCAAAACAATGTGTTTCCTGTCTGTATTTATTTTTTAAAATGGGACAATACAGAAAATTGGGCTTCTTGTGCGTGACTATCCATGCTGTTTATCATGCATTCCAGGTAAACAGCGCAGCAGATAGACAGCATGGGGAGTTAAAAAGCAGGATGAGATTACCTTAAATACATGCATATGTTAACATTTAATTGTAGTATGATGCTATTAGTTACCTGTGGGTGCAGTGTTTTGTTATATTTGGCCGCTTAATTTGCTAAAACACAACAGACATCAAAGCAAAAGTGCATGTTTATTAGTCAAATAAATGTGGAAATGTGCCATTTCATAACTTCGTATATATTCTCAAAATGCAAAAAAAATGATAAAAAACAGTAAGATAAGCAAAAAAGAAATATGGATAAATCCAGATTTAAAATGTTATAAAAATAAATACCATAAAACTGGAAACCATAATTATAATGGAAGGACCAGGCTGATTTTGCCTGTTGCTTTCAAGTGAGTGATGCATACTGGCATCTCTTGTTAAAATGTCAGCCCAGATCCCTCAAGGAGGTGCTTCGTTCCATCTGTATAGGATATACATAGAGACAGTCGTGGCTCGCATGACTCGCGGGTGGGGGGGTCGCGCAGGGCTTCGCATGGAGGGGTATTACATTTTTTTTTTAAACGTACCTTACCGGGTCCCGCGCCGCCTCCGCTCCTGGCCAGGTCCCGTGCCGCCTCCGCTACTGGAACAGGAAGCTTTCATCCTCCCTCCCCTCCCCTAAGCCAATCACAACGCTGCAATGGCAGCGTTGTGATTGGTGCGGACAGCGCCAAGCCGTGCGCCTGTCGGGAGGCCATTTTCTCTATGTAGGCTGCCCTACATAGAGAAAATGTAGAGTGCGCATGACTGGTTTGGGCGGCCCCAGAGGACCGACCAAACAGTCAGGGCCCACAACAGTGGGCAAGCCACTCCTCCCCGACCCACCCACCCACCCGCCCCCAACCAGGCATACCCACCCGCCCCCAACCAGGCATACCCGCCCGCCCCCAACCAGGCATACACTGCCTTCTGCTTTCTCGCAGCGCGAGAAGCAGAAACATATGTAAAATACCATTTTATGTTTCTGCTTCTCGCACTGCGAGAAAGCACTGGGGCAACGCTCCTCCACCCTAATGGAGGATCCGCCCCTGCATAGAGAGTGCATGTTTCCTTTGGAAGTATGAGGTATGGTCAGTGTGAAGTATGTGTTGTGCTTCACTTTAATGGAAAGGAATCCATCTTGGAAAATTCTGTGTGTGTGCGGCTGATAAAGTAGAGATGAGAGGTGAGCCGGTTCAGGTTCTTTATTGATTGATGGAAAGTCATAGAACATTTCACTATATTCCCTTTGAAATGAACCAGGCCCCAGTAGCTGAATGATGGGGGTGACCTTCCTTAGAAGTGTAAAGGCAACCCCTAGTCTCTTCGTGCTCCCTCTTCCCCCAGGCCTGTCACCGCAGACAGTTTTGTGTAGTGGTTGGATGGTAATGGGTCTTCCTCTTTTTTGTTTTTGTTTTACATCCCCGTCAGGATACACCCAACACTAACCCATCTTCCTGCTAATTCTGCAGATCAATGGCTGTGGCTGGGATGATTGTATCTCATATCAAGGTAAGATGTGGAGTCAGAAGCAGAATTTAAGAGCTGCCTCAGATTCCAGCATAGCAAGCAATATAATAAACGTACAGAACTCTTATTACTGTGCCTCTTCAGACCGTCTTTTCAATAGGGGAGAACCTAATTGTTTTTTATAAAAGGTCCCTCACTGACCAGTACCACTGGTGGCATGCTTCATCCTCGGGTCCTGACCCAATACACCTAGTGTGTTTGGGTGGGTTCAATGCTGTTGATTAGCAGAACTCTTGCATTAGTAGGTGCAATGGGATCTCAGATACAAATTGCCTGCAGATTACCTCTATATTTATACACTTCTTTATTCAGGGTATTTGGGCAAGGTTAAAAACAATAGAGGCTGTCCAAATGGTATACAATGTACTCGGACATCTGGGATCGGCATGTTTTAGCCAATAGGAGTTGACTAAAAAGGTTGTCTGGCTTTCTTCAGGACTGTTTTCTAAGATCCCTAATGACTTTTTTCAAAGGCAGTACACTATTTGTGAGGCCCCATCATTCATGATTCTTGCACATGATACACTGTGCATTCCTATACAAACCATACATGGGGAACTTCCCTCATCATTATTTATTAATTTAATATTTCTTAAAGCCCCATAGGGTCAGAGAGGTGGGAGGACCCTGTAGTCACACTTTCTTCAAGGGTTCATGTCCACTGGTTTTACCTATGTGTGTCCTCTTGAAGATGCAGGGTCAAGATGGTTCTTGAATCCTTCTACACAGGTTTAGGAGACAGCAGGGTGCTGGGCTATTCTCGCCTTTTCTGAACAGCTTTATTCATACAGAGGTACCTCCTCAGAAATCCCTCACTCGCTTCCTCCATCATGGATCGAGTTAAGCAACACTTCTTGAAGTGTTCAGGATCTCCAAACCCTGCCCCTAACTTAGCAACAAGGTTGGCAGTCAGATAGTGTAGGACACACTAAAAGTTTACCTTTGCTCACCCTGTGATAGCTTGGCACTGATCATTCAGGCTAAACTAAAGAGGCAATGTGTAAAGTATTTGTGTACACACACTCACACTCACACACACACACTCACTCTCACTCACACACACTCTAACATAGTTAAAACACCACAAAAGTACTCCACACCAGTTAAAAAAATAGCCAATATTTATCGGAGTAAAACAAGACCAAAAAGATAAAAATCCAACATACACAAGTCAAGTTATGAATTCTGCAAGATTAAATCAAACTGCAGAGCTTAGAAATCAAATAACTCTAACTGGGGCTATCTGGTTGCGCTAGACTGGGGCAAATCCAAAAGTTCAGTCCAACCGCGATGGAGCGCGGGCCGCATACAGGAGTCACTCAGACCCACTGACAATACCATTGATGCATCAAAGCTGGGGGATGATGCGTTGAGCAAAGTAGGGGATGTGTCGCTGTCGAAGGTGATGCGTCGTTTCCGAAGTCGGGCAATGTCATTGATGTGTCGATGTCAAAAGCACTGTGCGTCGGGCCGATGTGTTGATGTTGAACAGCTGGGCTGTAGGTGATACGTTGGAGCGAAGCCACCAGGGCGTGAATGCATAGGAGTCAGGGACGGTGCGTCACAGACGTCGGTGATGCGGAGTCCAGGACGGTGCATCGCTGACGTCGGTGATGCGGTATCTGAGATTCGTGCAGCAGCGGTGAGGCAGAGGTGCTGTGTTGGCAAAGTCAGGGCTGAGTTGTAAGTCGAGGTCGTTGCGTCGCGCAGTCGGCAAGCGGTGGCCACAGCATTGGTGCGGGCAGCTGTGATGCATCAATGTCACAGGGGAATGCAACTGTTCCGATCGACACGTCGGTGTTGATGCGTTGGTCTCTAGGGTTGCACCAGCAAACACTCACTTTCATGGGACCAGGACTGGATTTGGCACCAATTGGCAGAGCAGGACTAACAGCAGAGGAGCCCAATTGCTGGTAGCAAGATGCAGGTGAAGTCTTTGATATCCCTGAGACTTCAGAAACAGGAGGCAAGCCCAATAAGCCCTTGGAGAACCTTTAGAGATTCAGGATGCAGATAGTCAAGTCCAGTCCTCTCACTCCCAGGCAAGAAGCAGCACGCAGCAGGCCAGCACAGCAAAGCAAGTAGCAAAGCGGCAGTCCCTCCTGGCAGAACAGCAGGTCTTATTCCTGATAGAATGTCCTTAGTTCCAGAAGGGTTCTGAGTAGGCCTGGGCGGTGAACTCTGCTCGGTTCGCGGAGTTTGCAGAGTTTTCCACCCTCCGCGATCTGTGGAGCACGCAAAGTTCTGAAAGCAAGGAAAATCCAATGCTAGACCACGTCCCAGTGAGATTTCTCAATGAGGGTGGTTGCGAATGGTCGCGACCGCTCGCATTGAGAAACCTTCCGTTCACATTGAGGAAGCTGCCACTCGAGTAGAACATCTACTCGAGCAGCAGAAAGAAGCAGCAACCTCTTGCCCTGTGCATGGTGTCATTCACGCTGATTTTCCAGCACAGGACAAACACTCCGGCGCTAAAAACCCAGCTCGAATGGTATAACCTAACACTCCGCCGCTTGCGAAATGTCGTGTAGCACAGCAGAGTTTTGTTGGTCACTTCGCGGAGTTCCACGTAGCGGAACTCCGCCCAGGCCTAGTTTTGAGTATATAGTGTCAGAGGTCCAGTACTTATACCCATTTTAGCCTTGGAAGTAGGGAGACTTCAAAGAAAGGTCTTTGTAATGCACAAGATACTGCCCTTTCCTGCCCTGGCTCCAGACTCCCTACAGGGGGGTTTGCATGTCTCAACACCACGACCTCGCATCGCCATGGAGGTGCCAGGAGTCACCCCCACCCACTACCTGTCCCTCTTGTACCTAGGACCAAGAATCAGTTGGCTGAACTTAGGGTCATACCCCAGGCTTTATCTATAGTGGGTTTACCCATATCTGCTGCCCATTTACCCTTTAAAGTTTCTAACAAGCTGATCCAGAAGAGCTTTGTGCAGTAACAATGCCGCCCTTTTCCTCCCTTCCATATTGTGCAGGTCAATTGTCCAGGGAGGGGGGTAAAGGTCTGTTTCTTCTGCTCTGTGCATTTATTTCATCTTCTTAACTAGTAAACTGTAGAGCTGAAGTGATCTGCAGACAAGCGGAAAGTCTCTCAGGGTCCCACCACCACCTAAGTCTCCCACTAGGGCTACCGCTTGGTCTTCCCACATTCATAAGTGACTTGCCCTCCATGTGAATGCAGTCATGGTATCCCTGCCAGTGGAACTTTTAGTGTTTATGGTATTGGCATGGATGCCCGCTGAAGACCTCTCTCCCAAAATACCGGAGGACTTCCAATTGACATGAGTTGACTCTCACCCTGCCCCTAGGTTTAATAAGTATTTGCATCATTTCCCTTACCATTGATGCTAAGGCTCCCTGTCTGGTCTTGGTCAGCTCTATCTTATCTATCTACCCATCTAGTTGTCCACTGGTGCTGTGGGCACAAGTACTACAGCTCGTAATTCAGGGCACAAAACGTCCTTCCTTCACAACAGTCACAGCTTGATCAGTGCCATCCTACACCTTCCTAAACCCCAAACCAAGTACAACAACACTGCAACACCTTCGCCATGGGAGTCGTACAGAAAAGTAATAAAGCAGCTTCTGCAGGATGACCATTTGTGATAAGGCAATCTTTCCTACTATTGAGAGTGTCAACCTTCTCTGGAAGACAAACATTCCTCATGAGGCAGCCAGTGCCGTCCTTATGTTCCCATTAATCGTCCTCCTTTGAGAGATAGATCTGTGCCCCTAAGTAGCAAAATGGTATGTGTTCCCATTTCAAGCTTTGATGTGCTATCTGGAGTTCCCCTTTGGACATATTGCAGTGTAACAGGAACATGCTGGATTTTGCCCGATTCACACAGAGGCCTGATATTTTCCCAAAGTCCTAATGCCTTTATAATGAGATGAAATTATAGTTGTGTTATTCCAACGTTTTCATCCCTAGTCAAAGCACATTTGCAAAAGGATCCACTGCTAAGGCAAAAATGTTGGGTGACAGCCCTGATGAGTTCCTCTTTTCCTCTTTCAACTGCGTAGGTGAGAATATACAATATTGAGACTATCTAAGGTATCTGTGGTCTTGTGCCATCCTGTCCAGGACTGCAAATTGATATCTCCAAGACAGAGTGTTGATAGCTTTCTCAATATATTTTGTCCACACCAATGCCCACTGCTGCAGGTCAGAGGATTTATCTATAATTTTGGTAAGCCTCCTGATATTTACAAGTGTGGACCAGTTGCAGAGCAGTCTGTTAGCTATGATCTTACTCAGGATTTTGTTGTTTCTATTGAGCACTGATAGTAGTCTATACAGTGTAATTTCAGTTGGTTCTTGATCTGGTTTCAATAGGGACAGTAGTAGTGCCTTGCAAGTCATGAATAAATGAATGACACAATTTAAACCATGCACATCTACTCACAAGAGTGTACCGGCGCGAGGCTCAAGACAACTGCAGACGTGGGACACCACATCACAACCTACACAGCCAAGTCTTGTGGGATTTGCTGTAAGCAGATTCATCTTTGATGCTGCATTTCTTGACAGGAAAGGTGATTCCAAGCTTGCAAGGCCAAAAGAGAGAAGGAAGCACCCCCTTTCCTAGTCTGTTTAATCTTAGGAATCTTGACTAGTAAATTATAAGAGATGCGTAAGGCCCTCAGCAGATATAATGAAGGAACCTTTCTGTGAAGTACTGTGGACCAGAACCATAGAAGGCCCGGTCCAAAAACGAGGTTCTTAAACAGGTTCCCCTTTGTTAATTGGCAACGTGTAGGGAAACAGGGCTTTTTGAAGATGTCCCCCTACGTTTTACCCCCATTTGGACTACTAGATGCTGTTTTTCTGACTCTGACAGTACCCTGCAGCCTGCTTACCAGGCTCCAGTGCCAGTGCTATTTCCTTAAATGGAACATGTGTAATTGGCATCCCAAATTGGCAGAGACCATACCCCCCCTTGTAAGTCCCTAGTAAGTGATACTGTGGTACCCAGGAAAGGGCTGGTAAAGGGGTACTCAGGGCCTGCAGCACTGGCTGTGCCACCCCAAGTGACCCAGGTAAACAGATGACTGCAGGCCTGCCATTGCAGACTGCAGGAACAATGTTCACTGCTCCATTTCAACTTTGTCCTCACCATGTGTGACATGGTCATAACACTGCTATGAAGAATATGTCAGTCACCCCTAGAGAAGGTCTCTTGTGCCCAGGAGGCAGGGTGCAGTATATTAAGAGTGTAGACATGTAAGTGCAAGCTTATATGTCTCTATAGTGGCTCTTCCATTAAAGTACACTATAAGTGATAGGTGGTCCATAGGATAACATGGAACTTGCACCCAGGCACACCCGGGTTGCTAGCTCCATTATGGTATACCTAAATATGGTGCGTTTGGTGTCAAACAACATGCCTTCTCTCCCCTGCCAAGGATCTGGTGCCAAGGGAAGGTTGGCTTGCACCCAGGTTGCTACCTAGTGGCTGCCCACCTGGTTACCCTAGCTGACGTGCTTTGACTGGCAGACCCGGGTTTTCTCACCTCAGCTGCCACCAAGACAGGCTTCTGACCTCCTGCCAGGCAGTGTGAGCACTCCCAGGAGTCAGAACAAAGGCTTGGGCAGGAAGGAGTTCACACCTCCCTCCTCCCATGTGGGCTACTGAAGTGACACAGAGCGGTGAGATTCAAAGGTTGCGCCGCCTCTGATATGCATCTGGGCTATCCCCCTATGGAGGACACAGCCCACCCCTTGCCTCAGGTGCGCTTGAACCCTGGCAAGGTGGGAAATTAGGTATGCAGGAGGTGTAAACCTCCAGGAAGGCTGGCCACACCTCCAAAGTGAGCAGCTTGATGTGTACACCTAAAGTTAATTTCTTCCATCTTTAGGAGGGCAGAAATAGTGGGCTCTGGGTAGAATAGGTGACAAACACCATCGGTTGTTGTCACCTCAGGGGCGGACTAGCTGTCTATTAGCTACTAGCTCCCACACCCCTAATTCCCCTAAATCTAGGATTTAAGGGACCCCCCTGACATCAGAACCTCAGATCTGATCAACTTATGTCAAATAAGGACCAAGAGGAGACTGTGTCACCGACAACAGGACTTTGCCCCCCCGCACAAAGCAAAAGAGGGATATTGTGTCCCTGAGGCAACAGACTTGGAACTGAGTGAACGACCCTTGTCCTTGGCAAAACTCAACACTCCCGAAGTGAGGGACACTTGTGGGAGCGAGAAGTACCCTCAGACTCCCCTGGATTGGTGGGACCAGTCCCTTGAAATCTGCAAGTAAAACTACTCTTTGGAACCAAAGAAGTGCTGGCCATCAGGCCCTCCGAGAGATTGAACAAAAGCAAATGGTGTGATTCATTGTGGGAAGTGTAGTCCGGCCTTCACTGAAGTTTCATGCTGCTACCGCACTCCTCTAGACCTCCAGACATCAAAGCTACTTTTACAGATACCAAGGCTTGTTGGCTACCAGTCCGATAACCAACCTCTTTACTCGACACTGCATTCAGAGGGCACTTCAGAACACCTGCGACCAACATCAGCAATGATTCCGCTCTTATGTATTTTCATCCCCTTTCTGGTGGCGTCTTCTCTATGGTAAAAGCAGCTTGGGTGCGACTCCTGTTTAAAGACCACTGACAGCCAGGACAACCACTGCACCCGGACCCAACTGGCCAGGTAAAATTGAACTGACTTTTGGGCCCTGGTCCTGGGACCCTAAAGACCTCTACCCTGCGAGGGTACAGCGTAACTCGACCCCTAAGTGACCGATTGTCACTAGCAGATTTTCCAGTTCACTGCAATGTTAAATATCTGCACTATTTAATGCATTTATTTTGTAATGCTTTGAAATGCTATTTAGTTCGTTTTGGTGTCTACATTTACATAAAAATATACTTTATTTTTATAAATTGGTGCTGGAGTTTTCTCGAGTCTTGTCAATTACTTATGAACCCTTATGGTACTGTAAAATGCTTAACACATGTTCCTCCAGTAATGCCTAACTGCTCTTTGCCAAACTACCAGGACTGAGGTAAGGATTATGGTTGTGAATCCAAGGATCATCTTTGAGGCATTGTGATAATATTGCATGGGAAGGGTACTCATCCATACCCTATAATATTCCAATTTCCTACACAACCCATGAAGGGCAATGAGAGATATGATCATGGTGAGGAATTTTTAGCAGCAAGCGAGCAGCTGCATTTTGTACCATCTACAGACAGTTAATCAGTGACAATTGTAGGCCCAGATAAAGAACATTTGTGTAGTTCAGTCTCAAAGTAATCAGAGCATGGACCACAGTTTTCCTAGCGTGCAGTGGAAGGATATGAAGACATTTCTTTAGGGACCATAGTATAGCAAAGCATACTCCCACCACCGTCGCAATCTGTGCTTGAAATGACAGCTGACAATCTAGTTTAATTCCCAAATTCCTAGCCTCTGCAGCCGGGGGCAGGGGCAGAGAAGCTGGCCAATAGTTCTCTCACCTTGAAGATGGAGAGGCCCCAAACAGTAGAATCTCAGTCTTATCAGGGTTACATTGTAAGTTAGTGGCTTACATCCAATTCAGGTCCGACTTCTGACAAAATTTAGAAGACTCCAGGGTGACCGAAGACTTTTTCAAAAGAGAGAAACAGGTAGATGTCATCTGCATACAAGATAATCTTTACCCTAAGGGGGCCATAGGGGACATGTAGATGTTAAAAAAGGTGGGACTCAAAGATGAGCCCTAGATGGTTCATAAGAGGGAGGGACTGCTGTGGCAATGCTGTATTACAAATGCCTGACAATAACTTTCCAATAAGCCAATGGATGTGGAGTGAAATTTCATAGGGAGGCCATCGTACCTAGACGTTTTACCTATTACCATCCCTTCGACCACCTTTTCATCTCTTCTACTGTTATGCTGTCTCCTAACTATTCTGTTTTTTCACACTACTAATTTGTTTTTTCCTATATAGACGTCTAATGCTTGTGTTCACACTAAATCTTGCACCTTTGAGCGCTAAGTAGCAGTCAGTGAAAGCCTCATTGGTCTCTCCCTTTGACTGTACCAATTCCAAATCTATTGTCCCAAAACCCGCGATTTATTAACTTTTTAGCTCCAGCTTCAACATCCAGGTCAGCACTCTTCTGACTTCTCTTGTTCATCATGGGACATAACCTGGTACTTCCTATAGTCAAAACATCTAAGCTTCTCAATGAATTCCGCCCATTTTCCCCATTCCTCCAGCAACTCACCTTTTACCAAGGTGCTCTGGATCTCCTCCTTTCAATATCCCTCAATTTGCTCTGTTGTGTGTCTGGTTCTCTAACGCCTACCTTACCCCAGTTATAACTTGAACGCAATGCCCTCTTACTACCACTATAACCTCCTTCTACTCAACAAGAATACTTGATGCCCTGCCCTCATTCACTCTCAAATGTTGTTCTGCCATTTCTCTCAGCGATCCTTTAAACACTGGGTCCACCAAAGCCGTGACTTGGAGTAACCAGGTGGGAATCACTGCCCT
This sequence comes from Calotriton arnoldi, assembly GCA_963921515.1. Classification (NCBI taxonomy): domain Eukaryota; kingdom Metazoa; phylum Chordata; class Amphibia; order Caudata; family Salamandridae; genus Calotriton; species Calotriton arnoldi. The sequence continues at coordinate 2,793,572 of CAWUFW010000898.1, read as the reverse complement.
CACACTGCCCCATTGCATTACCAGCAGAAGTGGGTTATGGTGTGAGATTGTTTTGCATAAATACTCCACACAGATGACTGCAGCATGGATCCATAGGTTCATATTACCTTATCTAACAATTCTGCACTGGGGAGATATATGAATATTCTATACCATGGGGTTAGGTGTAGGGGTGAGCGTAACTCAGTTAATTTGCTGTACAATATTTATGTGACATTACTGCAAAATGATGTGAAGTTACACATAATTATGTGAAATGCATCTCAAAAAATTACCAAAACTCTCCATTTGGGTAAAAAATCAACTTAAAAATATAATTTTGAGTTGATTTGCGGTCATTCACATTCAAAATACTGCTGCATATGTCCATATTTGCAGTTTTGCACTCAAAAATTACCCACATGGTCTGCTAGGGTAAAAGATCTACCTGAAATGTTTGTTGATCACTCACATTAAAGGAACGGCTGCTCACGTTCCTAACACTGCTGCTTGCTCTCGGATTCGTAGTTCTGTGCTCAAATACTGGAATAGTTGGCTCAAGTAAAAAATCTACCTGAAGTGCCTCTCGCATTCAAAAATTGCCCAAACGATGCATCTTGCATTAAAATTTCTCCCCTAAATTATGCAATGTGGTGTAATGGCATATACCTTGGTAGTTTTGCGTAAAATTACGAAACCTATGCCAATTACCCCGGCATAATTAAAATGTCCTCGCCACTTCAGAGTTTGGTGGGAAGTGCTACCTACCTAATTCCAAATTTAACACACAATTTAAGTTCCCCCAATCAACCTTGTTCAAAGTTGGCAGCATATGCATTAACTAGTACTAGATTCATATAGCCTAATCTTCCACATAGTACCACAAAGCACCCTCTGTGTACTTCTGATTTAACTACCTGAAAAGGAACCCCTTTCCAGTTCATCCCTTGTGTAAACAGACTATGTAATGTAGTGCAACTATCCCTTCCAGCACTTCTGTAGTGCCACCCCTTCCTTACTCTTGAGCTGTAAGTCATGGAAAAAATACCTTTTAAATGCGTTTTTCATTCCTCCAAAATTCCAGGTAAGGGACTTATACTATGTCAAGATCTTCGTCTTTGTAACATTAGGTATAAGACCATCCATTTCCTTTCTACTCTAATGAGCAGGAGGGTCTCTATTGTTTTGACCTCCCAGTTAGTGATGTACATCAGACTTTGTGTTAGACATACTTGCCCAATCTTGATGAACCCTTTCAACTTTGTAAGAACAATTTTCAACAACACACCCACCTCAGGTTCAGAGGATAATGGTCAACAATCCATCTTGAACTAGAAAGATTCTACTAATCTGCACATACATCTGCTATTCGGGTGTGCAGTGTTTCACAGGCAGGTGAAGTTCATCAGTGCTGCTACTCACTGCCTTCGCCAGCCACAACCAGGCATCAATGACAGTCTGTGGCCAGTTCTTGCTCCTAGTCTCTGCCTTTATATTGGGAGCTATTACCATTGGTGGATCTAGCTCAGATCATCACTATTTAAAGTATGTTGCCTGCTGATATCAGGGTTACTATAGGCGACATTGTATCACTAACTGTGGTTATTGCTGAATTAATTTCTTTGTTTGAGTCAACTTCAAAGGTGTCCGGGTTTTCTACTGGTGCTCTTTCCTTCAACTCGTGCAGCAGCTGCACTGTTCATTCCCTTTCTTGTTGCACTTGTTGTTGTGATGGTTTCCTAGACTGTGGTCTCCTTCTTGTTCTTTTTGAGCACCTTCATTGCTCATTAGTTAGGTGCTGGCTTCCTTTGCCAGTCTCAAACACTTCCACCCTGTCCCATGCCTCTTGAGGGTCAGTGAAAATGTGTGTTTTGTTCTTTATTATCACTTTCAGTTTTTGGGTGGAGAGCAGTGCTTATTTCACATTCAGTTCTCTGAGTTGGCTCTTTACTGCTAGAAATGATGCCCTATGCTACTGCATTGCTGTTGTGTAATCTGGGAAAGATATTACCCTACTATTGTTTATTGCTTAGTTATAATGCGCCATGGCTTTTCAAAGGATCAGGCCCCTTTAATTCAGCACTCTGACCACCAAAGGTTTCGTTGGCACGCCCGGCAGTTAAACGAATGAATGAACCCAATTTGTAAAGTGCAAACAAATACCCGAAGGCGTCAAGGCGCAGATAGCGGTTAGTCTTAGGATGGAAGAAAGAAGGAAGAATTACAAAAACTCCGGCCCCGGGTATCCGTTAGAGAGTAAAAAGCCAGGTTTTTAAGGCCTTACGAAAAGGAACATAAGCTTGCAAACTGGAGATGGAATGAGGAAGAGAGTTCCAAAGCTTAGATACGGCCACTGATAAGGCTCCGCCTCCCCACCTAGCCTTTTAGTACTTAGAAATAATCAAGAGAGTTTCCCCTGCAGATCGCAGCTGTCTGGATGGAATGTACCATTGGAACAAGTTTTTAATGGCATCATGCCCAGTATTATGAAGTGCCTTATGGAGAACGTATAGAGCCTTAAAGATGATTTGTTTAATTACCGGCAGCCAATGCAGTTTCCAAATCCCTGCAGACGCTGATGTAAATTTGGCAACATTAAGAATCAATCTTGCCACTGCATTTTGGACAAGTTGCAGTTTGGATATGACAGTCTTATTAATAACAAGGTATAGTACATTACAATAATCCAACCTGATGTAATCAATGCCAAAGTCACTTGCTTACATGCCAGGAAGGAAGTGAATAAAAACACTTTCCTAAGAGTCTTGATTACCCAGAAATAGGCTGAAACTGTCCGGTTAACCTGAAGATCGAAGGATAGATTGTTGTCAGCCAGAACACCAAGGTTCATTGAGGAGTCTGCAGTGGTGGGTAATTTGCCCAGCATGTCCGGCCACCACAAATGGTTCCATAAGGATGGTTGGCTACCAAAGATTAAGACCTCAGTCTTGTCTCCGTTAAGTTTAAGGTCGTTTTTTTCTCTTCCATGTGGCCACTGCCTGCATATAGGTTTTTTTTTAATTGGTTGCGGTTGCCTCTGTGTCCTTAGAGATAGACACAATTATTTGTGTTGTCAGTAGAGAACGAAGCCTGAAGCCCAACAGACTTTATACGTTTCGCCAATGGGAATCATGTAAGTTAAATAATGTAGGACTCAGGGAGTTGTGGACTCTGCCCAAAACTGATCCACAGTAGCTGTCTGAGACCTATCACTCAGAAAGGATGCTAAGAGCCTCAGTGCTAAGTCTGTGACACCCATTTCCTCATTTCCTGCAGCTGAGCAACAAGCAGGGTAGAAGAGATGGCATCAAAGGCTGCGGATAGATCCAAAAGGTTCAGTGCAGCAGCCTGCCCTGCATCCTCCAAGGAACAGATATTATTGACCTCTGATACTAATGCAGTTTCAGTCCCATGATTACTCCTGAATCCGAACTGAGAGACATCCAGCAATTGACCTTGTTCCAGATAAGTCATCAGCTGGACATTCAGGTGTTTCTCCAGAATGTTGGTGGGTACAGGCAGCAAGGAAATCGGCTGATACTTTTTTAGATCGGAAGGGTCCAGATTGGGCTTTTTGAGAAGAGGTTGAACAACAGTTTTTTTCCACATTTGGGGGTAACAGCCAGAAGTGATAGCCTTGCTTAAAATTGCTGTAAGATGGGGAGCAATACTATTAGCTCCCAGATGCATAGCTTTGGGAGAGCAAGGTTCAAGTGGGGAACCTGATTTCAAGCTGAGGAGTTACAACTCCATCAGTTCATATGTAAGAGGAGTAAAACTGGGCAAGAGAGCAACAGGACTTTCTCTGGTAATCATAAGCCTCTAATGGACCTGACTCAGCATAATTGTCCAGTGGGCGGGAGTAGAAATCTCAGAGTTCCTCTCAAGGTCTTTAAAAATGTAATGAAATTTGGTGTGAAAAAAGTTTGCCACGCGATTGAAAAAGGCCTGGGAACCCTCTATACTGGAGGAAGCTGAGGGTACAGATAGAAGATTAATTACCGTAAAGAGATCTCTTGATGAATTAGCTGATGCAAGCTTGTTGTAGAGATTTCTCTTTGCTTAATGGCCACTTTATATTCTGCCAACATGGCCTTATGGCTGGCCCTTTCATGAGAGTTGTCGCACTTCCGCCAAGCTCATTCTTGACAACGACAGGCCTGACTATGCAGCCTAAGTCTCTCGGAAAACGATGGAGAAGTGGGAGTTTTCCTCTGCATATGGGTTTCCTTCAATGGGGCCATAGAATTAATGGCTGAAGTAAGCCAATAGGAGAATTCTATGGAGCCCCAATTCTGTGTCATCATAGTCCGTCCACTTACAGATGTTCAAGGCACGGGATAAAGATTCTTCATTAAGCCCTTTCCAATTTCTTTTAAGGATCCTATTATTTCCACCAGGAACAAAGTCCTGTGTAATGGGCCAGGTGAGAGAAAAGGGAACAGCATAATGATCAGACAGAGTGAGATAAAGAGGCTTTTCGACCCTAAGACGAAGATCGTTGGAGAAGATGCCATCCAGAACATGGCCTGCTTCATGAGTAGGTGCCCTTACTAATTGCGAAAAACCACAGCATGTCATCATGTCTTTGAGGGCCCTAGAGTCCTTGCATATCTCATTTTCCAAATAGAAATTGAAGTCCCCCAGAAGAGTAATGTTGTGTTTGCCTTAATAGAGTTCTATTAGGTGAGCAAACTCAGAAATGAAAGCAGACCTAGATCCAGGAGGCCTGTAAACTAGGATCCCCCCTGTAAACAATTCGGTAGGCTGTAGTTTTAAAGAGAAGTATAATGCTTCACAGTGGGCCGAGGTGTGGAAAGGTTCCATGAACTATGTATATATAATTTTGTGTATAACTGCCAGCCCCCCGCCGCTCTGCCAGTTCGGTCAAGTCGAGTAATGGTGTACGCTGGAGGGATGCCTCGCTGGCACTCTGTGAGCCCTGTCTAGTGCATAAAATGTTGAAATACATTCTAGCACTACAGTATGGCCAGCCATTGTTCCATGAAATTCACCATTTCCGGGCCTCCAGTGCCTTGTGGCATGCCTTCTACCCTACTGTTGTTACGTCGGGCATGCTCCTCTGATTATTTGCTCTTTACTCAATGTATCAGACCCTTTCTTTGAGATCTAAGGCCTGTTTCCATAGGTCTTCAGTAGCTGATTGTACTTTTAGTATATTTTCCATGTTGCCTACCCAGTCCAACATGTTGGTTGATGGCTACGGTATCGATTTTTGGCTCAGGGCGTCTCTGGTTTTGCTTGTAGCAGCTGGGATATAGTCCAGTTTGTCTCTGATACCCTCCATTTTCAGTTCATTTTGTGGGGGCTCAGTGTGCATGGGGGCCTCCATATCAGTCATGGCAGCATTGATCATTGGCACCATATCCTTAGCGTCCCTCGTTGTTCCCATTTGGGCTTCTCCCTAGCTTACTTCCACCTAATATATGTGGTTTGGATTCTACTCTTACTGATAGTCAGCCTTCTGGTGCACAATCAACGCCTCAGTGGGGGTCCATTTCTCGAGGTGTTCTATGTGTGTTCAAACAACAGCTACTGGGAAGTGTGTTTTTATATTCAAGACATCCCTTTACCCTGCCAGGACAAATTCTGTGGTGCTTAAACACCTGGCGCTCTGGTTAATTGCTGCTATAATGTCACAGAATAGCTGAAACTGGCTGCACCATCTTGGTTCAGACCACATGTCAGGCAATGTCTATACACCCCCTCAGAGTCCTGACTGCCCACATTTAATGCCCGATTTTTCTTGTTTCGCTCCCAGAGTGGCCAGGTGGTATCAAGTCCATGGATTGGTACTTTAATGTGGTGAGTGTTTTGAACCAGACACCTCCTCTATAGTGTGTCCATAATGTCCTAGGTTTGGGTCCCTTTGTGCATGCCCCAGGGGCTCTATTCAATATTATCCATTGGCACTGGTGGCTCGCTTCTCAATGGGGCCTGAGTTGTCTATTTGGAGCTTGCACCTCTACTCAATGCATCTTTCAGTTCCTAGGGAGTGAGGGAGATGTCGACCCCCACATCACACATCTGGGAGCCCTGTGGTGTTTGCACTATGAGCAGGGTGTACTCACCATACTCCTGACCTTTTCTTTAAGGAATTCATCAATGCAGGTAACGCCTGTTACCTCTTCAGGCACCAGGTTTCTCGCAAGGCACAGCACTTCTCTTCACTGCTTTGGTAGCCCCACTTTGGGGAGTGCAAACATGTCTTCTCCACCTCTGCCAAGTGCCACTATTTGATCCAGGCACAGCCCCTTGCATTGGGTAGTTAGTGATGTCAAGAAGACACAATCCAGGATGTGACCTTTGTAGTGTATTGATCTGGCTAACTATCAGCAGGTTTGTGCTGCTCATAGCCAGTGTTACATGAGGCAAAACAAATTAAAATCTAGAGAGACTTTCAGTGACTTTGATAGCAGTTTTAAACACTGATGGCACTGAGTGGAGTGGCATTCTGTGCAGTGGAGTGGCTCTGTGTGGAGTAGAGTAGAGTGGCATTGTGTGGAGTGAAGCAAACCTATGTGCAGTGCAGGGGAGCAGCATGGTGTCAAGTGGAGTGGCATTGTTTATAGTAGAATGGTGTGGCATTATCTGGCATGGAGTGGACTAACATTGTGTGGCGTGGAACAAAATTGTGTGGCACTGTGTGGAGTGGAGTGGAATTGTGTGGAGTGGAATTGTGTGGAGTGGAATTGTGTAGAGTGGAGTGGAATTGTGTGGCATTGAGTGGAGTGGAATTGCATGGCACTGTGTGGTGTGAACTGGATTTGTGTGGCATTGTGTGGAGTAGTATTGTGTGGTGTGGAGTGGCATTATGTGGCGTGGAGAGGAGTTTCATCGTGTGGCATGGAGTGGAATTGTGTGCCATTATGTGGCTTGGAGTGGAACTGGGTGTAGTGGAATTGTATGGCATTGTGTGGAGTGGACTGAATTTGTGTGGAGTGGAATGGAGTGGAGGTGAATTTTGTGGCATTTTGCAGTGTGGAGTGGAGTGGAATTGTGTGGAGTGGAATTGTATGGCATTGTGGGGAGTGGAGTGGAATTGCATGGCATTGTGTGGAGTGGAATGGAATGGAATCGCATGACACTGTGTGGTGTGAACTGAATTTGTGTGGCATTGTGTGGAGTGGAATTGAGTGGAGTGGAGTGGCATTGTGTGGCATGGAGTGGAGTGGCATTGTGTGGCATGGAGTGGAGATGAGTTACATTGTGTGGAGTGAAAGTTTAAGGAAGTATGTGGCTTGGAGTGGAGTGGAATTCCATGGCATTGTGTGGAGTGGAATTGTGTGGAGTGGAATGGAGCAGAGGTGAATTTTGTGGCACTGTGCCGTGTGGAGTGGAATTGTGTCTAGTGGAATTGTATGGCATTGTGGAGAGTTGAGTGGAATTGCATGGCTTTGTGTGGTGTGGTGTGAATATGTGGCGTTTTGAAGAGTAGAGTGGAGCGGAGTGAACTGGGATAAAATATTGTCGCATTGCGTGGAGTGGAAGTGTGTGGCATGGAGTGGAATTTTGTAGCATGGAGTAGAATTGAATTGTGTGGTATTGTATGGTGTGGAGTGGAGTGACATTGTGTGGCATGGAGTGGAGCAGCATTGTATGGCGTGTAGTGGAGAGGAGTTTCATTTGGTGGCGTGGAGATAAATTGTGTGGCATTATATGGGGTGGAATTGAGTGGCATTGTGTGGTGAGGAGCGGAATTGTGTGGAGAAGAGTGGAGTGGAGTAGAATTGTGTGGAGTAAATTGGAATTGTGTGGAGTGGAGTGGAGTGGAATGGAATGGAATTGTGTGGCAGTTTGTGCCGTGGGGTGATGTGGAATTGTGCAGCAGTGTGTGAAGTGAAGTGAAGTGGAGTGGCATTGTGTGGAGTGTGGTGGTATTGAGTGGAGTGGCACTGAGTGGGGTGGGATTGCAATAAGTGGAGTCACATTGTGTGCAGTGGAGTGGCATTGTGTGGAATGGACTGGCATTGTATGGAGTGGTGTGGCATTGTGCAGTGGAGTGAAGTCAGACCCTCCAGCATTTTGTGATTTCACGATTCGCAAAATAATCGAGAAATCAACTGAGGAGCGCGTTGACAGCGATATTTATGTTTTTGGCTGCAAAAAAAAGGTCTCGACAGCAGGGCCGTTTCTAGGTGTTTTGCCACCCTAGGCGAGAATTGAAAAATGCCGCCCCCTCCCTTTTACTACCATCTCGTGGATGTTTCTGCAGCACCACTGGGGTAACCTATAAATAGTGCAGGGTCACTAGGGTTACCTTTTACAGCTTCACCAAAGGCGTGGGCACTACAGCCTCAGCAGAGGAGTAGCCATAGACACCACATCATTACCAGGATGCACACAGACACTACTGCTGCACAGTAGGATTACCACGTGGACAGATCCACATCACCACAGCAGTTCTCCTGATTCACCAGAGCGTCACCCCATAGATAGTGCATCACCACAATGCTATCCATGCACACTACAGTACCACTAAAGCGGTGCCTTACAGAACCAGTGCCTCACCAGATAAACACCACGTAGGCGCTATGGAAGCATCTGACAGCAGCTTGTACACATTGCTGCATCACCCATAGATGGCAGGGATCCCCAGAAGAGTGACCATAGACACTACGGAATCAAAGAGGGCACCGCACACACACTGTCACATCACTGGATGGGAGCCTGTGGTTACTACAGCATATCTGTGGCAGTGCTTAATATGAAAACGTATAAGTGCCAGGGCCCGAAGTTCTGCTCAGAAGCCCACGGCCCGCCCCATCGAATGCCAGAGGGCCGAATACCAAGGCTGCCTAGTGTTGATTGCACCCTGTGCCTCTTTCATCCACCCCCAGACACTCACTCCCTGGTCCTTCATCTCACTCTTTCAGGTTCTTTTGCATCCCTGCTTTCTTACTTTGTTTCCCCGTCTTTCTCTTCCTCCTTCATTCCCTGTTTTGTGTTTTTCTCTCTCTTGCTCTGGATCAAAGCCTGATGAGGTCAAATAAGTGTCAGTCCCAAAAATAAAGGACGTTGGGGCTCACCAGCAACCACCTAACTAAGCACTGGTCTTTAAATACCCCTCAATTGAAGCTATAGTGTCCATGCATTACCCTTAGACACTACAGTGTCACCAGAGGTATCAGTATAATTTCTAATCTAAAACCTTCCTCCCACACTATGGACCCCCTCCCATCCACAATTATAAAAGAACTCAACCACACCATTTCCCCTTTCTGGACAAAAATCATCAACGCCTCTCTCACTTCAGGCTGTGTCCCAGACTCCCTTCAACTAGGACAAATTACACCCATTCTCAAAAAACCAGGGGCCGACCCTAATGATCTTAACAACAGACCTATCTCCAACCTCCCGTTCCTTGCAAAAACATTGGAGAAATGCGTTCTCCACCAACTCAACAAACACATTGATGAGTTCAACCTCCTCGACACCTTTCAATCCGGATTCAGGAAAGGCTGTTGCACTGAAACAGCTATGCTCAACATCTCTGACGATATTCACAAGGCTTTAGATGAAGGTGATGCCTGCCTACTCATCCTTATTGACCTATCTGCGGCATTCGACACAGTAAATCATCCAGCTCTTCTGGAGACCTTGTCGAAGCGCTCCGGCATTAATGGCACAGTACTAAAATGGTTCACCTCCTTCCTTCAACACCGCTCGCAACAAATTAAAATCAACTCCTGTCTCTCGAAGCCAACAAAAGTCACACTAGGGGTCCCGCAAGGCTCGATCCTCTCCCCGTCCCTCTTCAATCTCTTTATGGAGCCCCTCACAATCATCTTGAAAAAAGCTGGAGTGAATTACCACCTTTACGCTGATGACACCCAAATCTATTTCAAAATCAAGTCTCCCAGCGACATCCGACACATCAATGTCACTCTAACCGAGATCCAAACTTGGTTCAACGCTAACCACTTAAAGCTCAACCCAGATAAAACTGAACTAATCCTTTTCTCTCCAAAAAGCAACCATCGACCAATCCAAGAGTGGCTCAAGAATCTGGTTGCCCTAAACTGCCCCCTCGTCCTATCCGACTCAGTTAAGTCTCTAGGCATCACCCTTGACAAGAACTTATCAATGGAGGCTCACATCAAAAACTCTGCAAAAAGTGCTCTTTTCTCACTAAAACACCTCAAGAAATTGAAACCTTTTCTTCCCCATGATGACCTCAAGACAGTAGTTCAATCCCTAGTTCTCTCTAAAATCGACTACGGGAACGCCATCCTAACAGGGACTCCAAAAGCTCACCTAGCCCCACTAAGGGCAGTGCTGAACATGGCCGCTCGTCTCATATCTGGAGTAAAAGATTTGAACACATCACTCCAGCTCTCAACTCCCTCAACTGGCTTCCCATGGAAGGGAGGTGTATTTACAAGCTGGCCTGCATCACACGCAAAAAACCCTTCACTCTCTGGCCCCCAACTACCTGAACAACAAACTGGTAAGAGCAGGTCAATCCAGAACGCTGAGAATCTCCAACTCACTCCTTATCCCTCCGAAACTGAAAAATAAAACCACCCAATACCGATCGTTTTCTGGCAACGCTCCCAGGATGTGGAACGCTCTCCCTAGAGTCCTCAGATGCAACCCCTCCTTCTCCTGTTTCAAAAGGGACCTGAAACTCCATCTCCTTAACAAATACTTTCCTGACCAACGTCAACTAACCTAGACTTCAATATCCGAGTTGACTCCTCTCTCTCTTGACATTCAAGGATAGTTGGTGACCGGACTGTGTTAACCACCTTCGTTTGTTCTCTCTCCCTCCGCTGCACTGTTTACCTATTTTTCATGTTGTATTTTTTTCTTTATCTCTGTTTTGCTTCCTTGCTGCCTTCCTACTATGTAATGCAATTTCCTTCTGTTTATAGTGTGTATGTAAAGCGCTCTGATACCTACGGGTCAAGCTAGCGCTCTATAAAACTTTTTAAATAAATAAATAAAAAGAGGTGCACTCTATGGACCCTACAGTATCAACAGCAGGGTACGCACAGACTCCACAGAAGCAAAAGGGGGACACTGATAGACACTCAAGCGTCACAAGCATATCACATGCACAGTACAGCATAACAGAGGGGTACGCGCAGACCCCACAGAAACACAAGAGGGGTACGCAGGGACAATACACCATCACCTAAGCACTCCACACGTAGAGCGATACCTCTTAGTTTCTACAGAATTAACATACATGTTTATAGCACAGCATCACCATGGAAGCATCTCGTACTGTATCACCATAAAGAGAGCCCATACATATTATAGCATCACCAAAATACCCCGGGTACCTCAGTGTCACCAAAGGATACCACACAGACACTCTGCATCAACAGATGTGCACAATCAGGGCATGCCAGCATTACCAAAAGGATTTGACATTACTTCATCCGAACAGCAGTACACGAACAGGCTACATCATTACACGGGTACCGCATACACAGAACAGGGTCAACAACATGTTACTGTGGTGCTGGTGCACACCACAACATCTCCACAATAAAAGCTTGGAGGTATTACTGCACAAAATGCCTTTCAATATCACCAGAAGCAAAGTAGACTGCCAGACAGACAATGCTCCATTGCCAGGACACATGCACACTACACCTTCAGCTGTAGTGTATCCCATAGTCACTACAGCGTTGTGAAAGGAACTCCCCACATACAATACCACAATAGTAGAGAAATACTGATGGACATTACAACCTCTCTAACAGGATTACCAATGCACCCTACAGCATCACCAGAGCAATAATCCATGCACACTACAGCTTCTCCAGAGGATGTAGTGTGCCTACAGCATCACTGGAACACTAGGGGGGTAATCTTTGCACACTGCAGTATCCCCAGAGTGAAACCCCGTGCACACATCACCAAAGGAAGAGAGGGAGAGTATGAAGTCCCTGAAGGAAGAGAGTGAGAGAATGACGTCACTGAAGGAAGAGAGGGAGAGCATGAAGTCACTGAAGGAAGAGAGGGAGAGCATGACGTCACTGAAGGACGAGAGGGAGAGTATAAACTCACTGAAGGAAGAGAGGGAGAGCATGAAGTCCCTGAAGGAAGAGAGGGCGAGAATGACGTCACTGAAGGAAGTGAGGGAGAATATGACGTCACTGAAGGAAGTGAGGGAGAATATGAAGTCACTGAAGGAAGAGAGGGAGAGCATGAAGTCACTGAAGGAAGAGAGGGAGAGCATGACGTCATGATGGACGAGCAGGAGAGCATGAAGTCACTGAAGGAAGAGAGGGAGAGCATGACGTCATGAAGGAAGAGCAGGAGAGTATGAAGTCACTGAAGGAAGAGAGGGAGAGCATGACGTCATGAAGGAAGAGCAGGAGAGTATGAAGTCACTGAAGGAAGAGAGGGAGAGCATGACGTCATGAAGGAAGAGCAGGAGAGTATGAAGTCACTGAAGGAAGAGAGGGAGAGCATGACGTCATGATGGACGAGTAGGAGAGCATGAAGTCACTGAAGGAAGAGAGGGAGAGCATGAAGTCATGAAGGAAGAGCAGGAGAGTATGAAGTCACTGGAGGAAGAGAGGGAGAGCATGACGTCATGAAGGAAGAGCAGGAGAGTATGAAGTCGCTGAAGGAAGAGAGGGAGAGCATGACGTCATGAAGGAAGAGAGGGAGAGCATGACGTCTTGAAGGAAGAGAGGGAGAGTATGAAGTCACTGAAGGAAGAGAGGGAGAGTATGAAGTCACTGAAGGACAAGAGGGAGAGTATGAACTCACTGAAGGAAGAGAGGGATGATTATCCAACCGGAGGGAGCCGACCACACCCGCGGCTGAGTGAACCCCCTGCAGCGAGCCACAGAGCTGGATTCGTTCATCCCAGAGCACACCAGCGGTCCATACGCTCAGCGAGGCAATTAAGGTGGCGGTAAAGTAAATATAACATTTAGAGCAGCCACTAAGATCTTTAATTTTTGTGAGGGCCGTCATCTGATTACAATATGAAAACAGCACTAAGTTGATAAGGAAAAGCATTTTTAAAACCGGCAAGTCAGCCGCTTCTTCATTGTTTTTCCCATGCCCAGTTGGCAGCTAAGTTTGCTCTTTGTTCTTGCCAAGATTCGCAGGCACTCGCCAGTGAGCCCAGTGTTAACGCTGACCCTGCCACTCTATCTGGCTTGTAGAAGTGTGCAGATTAAGTCCTCTTAATATGACTCTGTCCTATCCAGCACTGCAGGGGACTGCTACGACCAAAGTGATAATAGATATTAAAGACGGACAACATTACATATGTAGAATATATTGGGGATGAGATAGTGATTACAGTGTTGTAGATTCGTACTGCAGATCTTCCCTCGTGTTTGTTTTCATTTTAATTGGTCAGCCACGTACGAGGTAATAAAATAACAGCTCTAAGACATAAGCTGCCGGAGACCAAGAGTAAGAATGAAAGTCAGTGACTTTATTTTACTTCTCGTCTCTTTCACCACCTTTCTAGTCGATTCAAACAATAAAAAACCAGTTCATTCAACTGTACCACGTGTCTGCAGAGTGCCGCTTTTATTTATTTACACAAAATAAGGCACAATACACTTTATGACCATGAGCACACACACTTTTCTTTTAATTTAAGAACAACTGCGTGTGCCTCCACCTCACTCTTCCGAGGCTTGCACAATGCCCAGTGCAGTCTTCGGCGGGGGCTGGCTGGGGCGAGTCTGAGACGTCCTCATTGCTTGGTTTTGCTCGCTTGAAAGTGTCACTCATAGTGGTTGAAAATGTCACTCATAATTACACTATTATGAAAATGTCACACGTAGCAGACTGAAACCTTGGCAGCTATGCTGCAGTGCTGCAGCCGCCCCGGATCCCACCCCGGCCTCCCCCGGTACCTGATAGGCCTGCAGGCCGCAGCGGGAACTCTCTCTGCCTCTTGTCTTGCCGGCTGCGCGCGCACAGCCCCCCTGCTGCCCGTGGAGTCACGTGATGTCACGTCGACGTTCGAATTGAACAGGCGTTTTCGTTTTGAAATTCGAGGAGATTCGGATTCCCGGCCAACTTGAGTTCTTCTGACTTCTTCTGCTGTTTGATGGCCGGGAATCCGAATCTCCTCGAATTTCAAAAGTTGATTTAAGAAGCTCCAGCGTTTAAGTCCATTTCAGGTCATTGTTTTTTGCCGCGCCCGCCCTCCACCTTTTGCCACCCTAGGCGGCCGCCTAGTCCTGCCTAGTTGTAGAAACGGCCCTGCTCGACAGACTGCAAATAAAATGGTGACATCTGATTGGCTGTATGCACACACGTTACTACTCGGTGCCGTACCGCCGTTCTAACTCATTTAGAGGTGGTGAGTAATTGAACAAGCCTTATGGATTAGAGGGGTCAGGACAGCTCATGGGTCCGGCAAGACTTTCACCGGTGAGTGGGGGCATTGATAAAGGGGGGCCCCTGACACCGGGCCTGAGAGCGCAAACTCATTTTGCCGTTGCGACCTGGACGGGACTAAACACCAATCTACTGAGTAGGGGCCCTGAGCTCACAGCACACGCTTTTGTATCGCTGCATTACACCAATCACAACCAACAATGTGCTTTCAGTATAGCACTCACATCAGTCTTGCAGCTATGTAGCAATGTATTTAATGCGTACAATTGAAACGATGAAAGGCGGAGATACACCCAAAGATCGATTGCAGCAGCCTGCACACATCTCTGTGCAGGCGGCTCTCCCTTCTGTGCAAAGTGTGACTTGCATGTAACTCCACTCGTTCCGGTTTCAATTAGGTCCTCGTGCTGTAGTAATATGTAAGTATTTCTACACTTAGGGGCGTCCATCTCTCTCCTGACATACCATGTTAGCTGTTAAAAATACCGCACAGCCAGCATAGCTAAAACAAATGCATCACATCAACAATTTGAGCTACCGGCATCCAGGAAAGCTTCTTTTCTGCACGCAAAGCATGTCTTTAAAGGTGGCACAAAACACCCTTGTAAAATGTGTAAAATAGAGGTTAGTCTAGTTGGAACTGCTTCCTCTTGGATCGAGGCAACCTGTCCTTGCTCTCGCCTTCTGATGTGTATAATGGGGCTGAGCAGGTCGCAGGTTAGGCCAGTTTAGGAGAAACAGGTCTGCATGTGACCAGATTTTACTGCGAGCTGTGCCAATTCGCTCTTTCATCCTTCTGAGGGCTATAATACAACTGAGTTTCAATTAGTTGATGCGGGCAGACCTCAAACAAGCACCAAAATACATGCGAGTAACTTTACGAGTTATTTTAGCTGAGAGCCGCATTACTCCGTGAAACTGTGCCGCTTTCGGTATTCATACGCTTAGTAATATGAGGGGGATCTACTACATCACAAATAAAGGAATTTAAAATAATATTTATGGTGAGTGCACCGGGTGCATACTATGTTTTGTTTTTCTTGTGACAGTGATTTCGCTTAAAAGCAACAAGTAACTTGCGTCTTTTTCTCAACCGTGTTCGCAAGTGCAGCACCTGGGCTTTCTGATTAATTGCTCTTATTACTGATGATTTGATCTCTAGGTTCCTACCTCACTTTCACAGTTTTTGAAAATGTCTTTTTTATTCAGAATAAAACTATTTGCCCATGCAGGTCGACTAGAGATGAAGCTGTGGGACTGCAGGATGGATGGGTACACATTTATGAGGGAGATTTTGGGGCACAAGAGGGAGAATTGTGTTCCATGATTTTAGAAAGGAGCAAGCAAGACTTGAGTCGAAATATCAATTTTTCCGGAAAAAGTGGTTTATCTCTTTCCTGCATAGGACTTATAGGCATGGAAATCCATCGTTCTATTTCGGAATTTTAGGAGTTATCTCAGCAGAGTCGCGATTGCGTTTCCCAGGGCAGTATTTGCATTTCAAATATGCGCGAGTGCTTGGCCTCTTGAATCCTGTACAGACCAGCACAGTAATTGTAGTTCTGCCACAATTCAAGGTTGACTACAGTGGTTACATTCTTTTGTTTGCCATTGTTCTATTTGATCTGTTGATGTGTTGGTTTGTGTGCGATACATTAACAGTTTGTAAATCGTTGTTAGAAGGGAAACATTTGCTCAAATGGTAATTTTAATCCTATTTGATAGGGTTATTAGACTTTTTCCAAAGGTGACTGGCAATCTTTTTTGCACGTTCTATTGTATTTATTTTTTGGGCACCCCATTTTTTAAATGAGAACTGTGAATCATGCACGTCCTTACAGAATGCCAGGTAATATTTAGGGGCATGATGTTTATTTGCTGAGAATTTGCTCCTGTTGCAGGAGTTTGGAGAGGCAGAATATGATCAGTTAAGGATGGCACATTTGCAAGATGAGTTATATGGGCAAATGTTGTTAGGAGCTCGATCATGTCTTTCACCAAAATAAAACTGATGTTTTTCAAGCTCTTTAGGTACTGCTTTGTGCTGAGCTTATTTTCAAGTACTGCTATACAGGTATTAATGCCATAAAAACAAGCCTTTCTAAACCCTTCCCTCATGTATCCCTCCTAGACTCATTCAGTACCTCATCTTTCCCCTAATCTACTTCTAGAGACTCTTCCCCCTCTATCTCTCCTTTACTCATCCCAAACCTCCTCCTACTGCTATGATCTCCAAATAAACACTTTTTAGACCCTTCCCTCTTCTATTCCTCCACTATACTTTACAATCCAACTAACAGACGCACATGTCCACAGCTCAAATTAATTTCATATTTCCCTATACTAATTCACCACTAATCCTTTTTGGGTTCTGGAATAGCGTGCTACTGGCCGAAAAGCACTTCGGCTCCTTGTCAGGAATAGTAAGCACTATATAAATGCAATTACAATTACAAGTCAAGGGTCCCGCCCCTTCCAGTGACAGTGTAGAAATAAAAACCTTCTTAGGGGTTCACTGATACATCTGGTCCTTAAAACCAACAAAGAAGAGATTGGCACAGAAGCTGTAATATCAAAAAACATGTTTTATTAACCTCAGATGAGGGAGATTGCATCTTACGGTACCCGCAGGCCACTGTAGGAGGCATTCTAATGAGTGCAGAGAACAGGGTCCTTATATATGCATTTGTTATATAGTCAGCATAAAATCAAGGGGAGGTCCTAGCACATACAAGCATGCTTATTGACTAATATGGGCATACAAAATTTGCTTGCTCCACAAAGTGGGAGGGGAGACTAAACTGCTTACATGAGTAAGAATAGCTTGACAGTTGTATACTAGGAGCAGGTGCATTCTACCAGCTAGGCCTCTCTGAGCATGTGCAAGACTCTGGAAGAGGGAGAAAGCACATGGCGAGCACATGGCTAACTAAAATGGCTGCCAAGTACAAAATGGCTTTCAGCTCATGCTAACAGCGATTCCTGCAATCTTTAACAGACGATCCTTTTAGCATGAGCTAAAGACATTGCCATGATCTAGTAGAGACATAGAAAATATTTTGCACATTTTCTTCTCATAAATTCATCAATATCCTATGCTAGGTGGGCATTTACATTCTAAACATTTCATTAAGCAGGTATATACAAGGTATAAGCAGGAGTACAAAGTGAACAGAGCATTGGGTCATACAGGTAGCAAGAGAGAATAATGACTATTATCTCAAACAGAAATCTCAATATTTTCCAATCCTAAGCAGAAAGCAAATACCAAAACCATCTAGTCTAATTTTAAGTTTCAGGGCTCTGATGGGGGCTCGTACAAATCAATTTAAAAATAGCCAACAGCACATACCTAATAAAAAACATTTTCAATAGACTTTCTCAGTATTTTATGAGGGCTGAATTATCAATAAATATACTTAAGAAAAGAGTAAAGTAACATGCTCAGATGAACTTTTCTCGTGCAGAATAAACATTACTCTTAAAAAATATTAAAGCAATCAGACATATTATTACAAAAAACAATTGTGGCTTCGGGGGACCAGGAGGACCACACAGGGCCATAGGAATTAGGACAAGGAGCCGCAAAGGGCTGCTCCTCCTCAAAAATGGGACGACCAAAGGGGTACATTACTAACAAAAAAGAGTCCTTGGGAAAGTTCAAAAACCAAACAGCCAGAGGGGAGTCTTCTCCCTGTGTCCGTTTTGAGCCTCACAGGCAGGCTCTTGTTGTTCCCACGGTGGAGCTGCACAACTCGCAACTCAAGAATCACGGAGAAGAAAAAGTCTTTCTTTCAGGATAGGGCAATCACCCCCCAGGGCAAATACCCTCAATGATCCTATCCAGTGTCTCAGGCAGTGCACCAGTTTTCTTCACTTTAATCTAACAGGCACCAAGGGCATAGCACCTGTACCCTAAACTCAAGTCCTTCCCTAACTCCTGTATTTGCACCTCTGGCGCACTGCTCTTTTGTTGGGGCACAAATTGTACCCAATGTGCTCGGGCATCTTTTGATCAACAAACAAAGGCGTAGACTTGCATTCACTTGGGACCAGGATTAAGAGGCCTGATGCTAGGATCTCTGAAGCAACCCTTGTTTCAAAGGGGTCACCTCAAGCAAAAGCCTCCTTGCCGTCCTTGTCGTTCTGTGACTCTCTCAGCTGGGCATCAAAAACTGGATCCACACAAAGATTTCTCCATCCTGATTTGTAACCCCGTCTTTCGCCCAAGACAGTGGCAGGGGTACACACTTCACGTCCCAGTGTTTCCGCCTTCACTGAGGTCCTAGTTGCCAGCAACGCCTATGCTGGTTACCTTCACTTTGGCTTCAAGCTGCAGTGGCGCTGACTCCCAGGCTGGATCTGATGTCCGGGCCCCTCTGGCAATGGTTGTAAGGCAGCAAATATCTATTGGTGGACAGAACAAGAGGTCTTTAGACAAGGCACAGAAATAATCTAACAACAGAGAGGATAGTCTCAGAATACTTCCTTAGTCTTGGGGCGCCCCATACATTAGCAAGGCACCCAAGAACCACTTCATCTATCTGAGAGTAGAAAACCCTGGACCTATTGGCAAGTATAAAAGGAACGTTTTGGTGAACTGACAAGAGTAATACATCACCCAATCCCAAACAGCCAAGGAAGTCTGTGTTCATTTACTAAATTCTGAGGAAAAAAGAAAAACAATACAGACATACTCCAAATACTTATATTGGTGTATTCCTATATTACTAATCTGAAGAACCCTCAAGAAAAAGGAAATGTTCTACACTTTTACTCATAGATTTTACATTACTTGTACAGGACTGCAGACACTTGTAAAATAATTTCTCTTACATGTTATGCTTAGGACCATGCTCTCATGTTATAGGTGCAGCAGGAAAATCTAAGACTGCTAATTTAACAGGGATTCTTATTGCAAAAAGAACTAAACTTCAACATAGTGGGTACTTTTTCTCCAGCAGAACATGTTATGACAAACAAACTCCTATAAAACAATATTTTCCTTCAAAATGTTTGCTAAGGATCACATGAGCGTCTTTCCTGCATTGTACTTTTCACGATCTGGACTATGCAACATCATTTTCAAAAGGAAAAAAAAACCCTATCTCCAGCTCTAATAAGGGCTGTCAGCTTATTTACAGAGACTAGCTAATAAAAGACTAGCAATGCCCTTGCAAAACTGTATAGAACATGAGAATAACATAAACAATAATAGTGTTGCCACCTGAGATTTTTGAACAGAAACCCCCACTATACAGTTCTCCTTAAAGATCAAATAAGGGAACATCAATCTGTTCTACTCATTCTTTCATACAGGATGGGCAGTAACATAGCTTATGTGTTTCATCTTTTTATTAATTCTAACAATTTTAAAACAGTATTACAGAATAGCCAATTGTAATTGTAATTGTAAGTAGCATTTATATAGCGCAGCTGTCACCCAACGGGCATCCTGGCGCTGGGATTACCTAAATCATTGTGCAGCTATAAAACTATGAATCATCATGCGCCAATCTCTCAAGGCTATTCTTTTGGAAAGAGCCTGGTTTTTAGCTTTTTTCTAAACTGCAGTAAGTCATCAGTCTGTCTGAGTTCACTTGGTAGTTTATTCCATAGCCTTGCGGCTGCATAGCCAAATGATCTACCTCCTAGTCGGGTTTTCTTGACTCGTGGGGTACATACTAGGTGGGCTGCCAAGGAACGAAGACTTCTAGCTGTGGAGTACCAAGTAAACATTCTCTGTAATAGTTTAGGCCCCATTTTGTGTGCCGCCTTATGAACAATGCAAAGTGCCTTAACTGTCATATGCTCATTTCCTAGACAGCTTTAGACAGACTCAAAAAAAAAGTGAGAAAAAGAAGAGAGAAAACATAATTTTGCCTACCCTTAATTTGTAGAGGAGCTAGCCTCCTTCCCCCATTTTGACAGTAGGAAAACCTGAAACAGGTTTTACTTCTGTCAACACTTTCAACCCCTATTTGTAGCAACTGGGCACAAACAAACTTGTAGGAGATATCTTAGAAAGTGGCTATTCTCTGATTCAGTCTAACATAATGCAAATTGAGTTAACTTTAAACCAATTTCTACAGCAATTGTACTAGATTAACATGAGGGCGCATGAATGCAAACTAAAATCCATTTCCTCCTTATCGTAGCCCCTACACAGTATTCTTTAAACTAAAACCATTATTTTATATAAATGGCAGATCAATGTTCAACTGAGGGTTGTCTTCCTTTCGTGGCATAGGACTGCGCAAAACGTGTGTTTGCCAAAAATAGGAAGCAAAGCTTCTCTTCCTCTCTTTGCGCTATCATCTCGTCTTTCAAAAAACTTCACCCTGCTAAGTTGCTAAATACAGAACTCCGACCTTTGACCCGTTCAGCAGCTGCTCATTTTTGCGTGCAAGGCTTGCCATGCGGTTTTGTAATGCAAAGCAACTCTGAAGAATCACAGCGAAAAGCAGTCCTATACTTATTTTCATTTATGTACAGTGGTGTGCAATCTAGTAATGCAGAGGCAGTTGTTTATTTTATACTTGCATATGTATACTTTTATTGAAGCCTAAGAGCACGTTAAAACTGCCTTGAGTGGTAGAACTGCTTGTAAAATTGTGAATTTAGCTCAATTTCGACTTTGGTGGTAGGGGCACTTAAAAATGAATATCCTACAATATTTTTGCATAATAGGAACCCCCAAAGTGTTCTCTAGATAGCTCAGGAATGGGAAATCAGAAATGCATAAGATATACCCTTATAAAAATAAGTTTTGTACGGCTGGGTAAAGTGACATTTCACATTTAAGTTCCCTTTTTACTGCGGTACAGCACTGCTTAAATTCAACTTTGATGCTAGAAATTCACAGTATGATGATTAGGCTTTATAAAGATGAAAAAACGAATTTAAAGCATTTGTTTTTAGCAATATATTTTTTTCCCATATAATTAAATTTTATTTTTTATCAATAAAACCAACCATTTTGATGATTCCACATTGGAAAAGCAAGCTTCATTCGTAGCCTATCATATTTAAACGCATTCATTCATAACCCTAAGCACAGAAGCCTTACTTGAAACAGGAAAAGTCTGCGCCACTTTTAATGGACAGTTATCATTTAACATCGGAACCACAGATATACTTATGTAAAGAAGGCATTAAGAAAGGAAATCCCTACTTTCAATTTTGTTCTCTGTTATCCAAAATAATGAAACTGGTGTTTTGAAACTTTTAAAATAATGCAGGCCTGTATACCAGGTTTACACTGACTTAAAATATCGCTGACGCAGCATTCCTGTCTGTGGCCGTGAGCAGGAATAGCCATATGCTATTTATGCAGCTGTTGTGTGTCAGCAGGCGTCGAATTTTCACGCCTTTCTCAGGAAAAAAACCCCTTTATTATTTGAAATACCCTGACAGAGTTAAATCCCCATTTGCTGTGTCAAACGGTGTCTTTCAGTTAGTCAGTTTAAACACAGCTGTCGGAAAGCTTTTTTCTCGGGTGCTGAAAGAAAGGCATGTCACAGTCTATTTAAAAACTGAGGCATTTCAATGCGGTCAAATCTATCTTTCTATAATGTGTATTTAGTTCAGCAACAACCAAATTCACTCAAATGATGTGCATGCCTTTTAATGTCTAATACAATGTATTTAAGGGAAAGGCTGTGACATTGTGTATTTAAGTCTATTGATTACAAAACACACAATTTCGTTTTTTTTTCTCTCTGTATGAGGCCTATTTTAATCCTATTGAATACGAATTCTAATTTTATGTTTAGCATTGTGGCAAGTTGCACACATGTATAGTGTCTTACTCTGTCAATTTAATAGTAACATGCAGCTATTTAGCATATGTTACATAATTTATTTCTGGATTTTTATTTAATATGTAAGTAACTAAATGACATTTTGCATAACAGAATGATGACAGCAAAAAAAACATAAACAAACTCATTAAGCTCATTCCAGACAGTTACAGAAGGACACAACACAGCGCGCTTAAAGCTAGCCATTCGTACACAGAGTACTCACACAAGTATTACCAATGTCAAACCAAAAACCCCACATAGACATTGAAACACATATTTAACCCACAAATCAATACTTAGGACAGCTTACAAAGTGTACGCAAGACCAACCTATTTGTAAATACTAATTGTAAGTCATATTTACAAGAAGAGCTCTCAAAAGTAGCCCAAAAAACTGTTCCATGGTCAAAAAGCTGAAATACACCAAATTCGCCGGTTTTGGCTGGTAGAACACTCAAAAAGCGCTCTGCATATCACCACTTATGAATGTTACTAAGTGCGCAGATCCGGATCCGTTTTATGTACATATTTAGTTCCATGGGGTACTTAGTCACCAAGGAAGAAATATCTTTTTACTATACCTAAACCTATTTAGGTATCCCCTCTGAGGGGAGTCAACTGAGTACTTCCTAAATCCATATCGGTACCTCCAAGACAGCAACACTTTCAACAAAGTGTACTGGTAACAGGCATGCCAAAAATATTATAGCATATATAATATTATACTCCAAGTGACACTTAACACAATCTGTGTCGTTCAAATTTTCAAAATTAGAGAAAAATCTCCTCATTACCTGCCTATATGAATTGCAATGCATATATAATTACAAAACAAATTCCAAAATTGGCCAATCATACAAACAAAGCCACAGTAAGTGTTACTAAAACTACCTTACCAATCAAAGGCATCAAACCAACAGCAAGTGCCGCAAAACGGCTCTTACCAATCAAATGGTGTCCAGGTTCCAACTGCCAAGTTCTGAGTGACCTAACGGTCGTTTTAAAATACTCACGCCAAAGAAGTTCTCAGTCGGGAGCGGCAAACACTTGGAGGATCAGATCAGGAAGACCAGAAATATACTGGGCTGGAAGACAAAACAATCTCCGTGCGCTGGGTACCTCCTCAGTAGATTCCTGTCCTGTACTCCTCAGTAGATTCCTGCCCTGTACTCCTCAGTAGATTCCTGTCTCCCTTCAAGACCACTCCCTTGGATAGCCGCTGCACCGATGAGTCCCTATTCGGGCGCCATTTGTAGAAATAAAAACCTTCTTAGGGGTTCACTGATACATCTGGTCCTTAAAACCAACAAAGAAGAGATTGGCACAGAAGCTGTAATATCAAAAAACATGTTTTATTAACCTCAGATGAGGGAGATTGCATCTTACGGTACCCGCAGGCCACTGTAGGAGGCATTCTAATGAGTGCAGAGAACAGGGTCCTTATATATGCATTTGTTATATAGTCAGCATAAAATCAAGGGAGGTCCTAGCACATACAAGCATGCTTATTGACTAATATGGGCATACAAAATTTGCTTGCTCCACAAAGTGGGAGGGGAGACTAAACTGCTTACATGAGTAAGAATAGCTTGACAGTTGTATACTAGGAGCAGGTGCATTCTACCAGTTAGGCCTCTCTGAGCATGTGCAAGACTCTGGAAGAGGGAGAAAGCACATGGCGAGCACATGGCTAACTAAAATGGCTGCCAAGTACAAAATGGCTTTCAGCTCATGCTAACAGCGATTCCTGCAATCTTTAACAACAGTTCCACCTACCCCAAATGCCACCATCAACAGCCCATGCCCTATGCCAGGCTGCCCTCCGAGGAGTCTGTAGACGTGCTCTGCATGCACCAGGCATTGATAGTCCCTTCATTCCCAAGTCAAGGGTCCCTTCCATCTGCCCCAAGTCAGGCAAGTGCCACAGAAAACAGGATCACTAACAACCCTGCGCTATTGTGCTTGGCTTAACCTATGATCCAGAATGTTACCACAAAGGAGAATATAGCAAACAAACACTCTCAGACACTTTAGACATGCATATTTCAAAGTGGAATACTCTACTAAAACAGTTTCCATGATTTAAGGCTGAAAATGAATGATTACAAGTAATATAAGGTGCCGCAATAATGCAGCAACATTTGCATTTTTTGTCGCAAAATTTCAATTTTTGTGCTGCACAATTTGCAAATCTATGCCGCAATATCCTGGGAGGTCTGTGGCATTGCATGGATTGGTATTGTGTGGAGCAGAGTAGAGTGGCATTATGTGGCATAGAGTGAAATTTTGTGGTACTGTGTGAAGTGGAATTGTGTGGACTGCAGTGACATGGAGTGAACTGGAGGGGAGTAGAACTGTGGCACTGTGTGGAGTGGAGTGGAATTGTGTGGCGCGGATCTGTGTGGAACTATGTGGAGTGGATTGGAGTAGAGTGGCATTGATTGAATGGAGGGGAGTGGAGTGGCATTGTGTGGCAGGAAGGGGAGTGGAGTGGCACTGTGCAGAAAGGAGTGGCATTGTGTGGCTTTGGAGTGAAGTGGCATTGTGTGCTGTCGACTGGAGTGGCATTGTGTGGCGTTGAATGGCACTGTATGTAATTGTGTGGCATTGTGTGGAGTAAAGTGGAGTGGAATTGTTTGTAGTGGTGGGGAATTGTGTGAAGTGGCATTGTATGGAGTGGAGTGGCATTGTGTGGTGGAGAGCCGAATTGTGTGTTAATTAGTGGAATGACATTGAGTGGATTGGAGTGGCATTGTGTGGTGTGGAGTGGAATTGCTTGTCACTGACCGGAGAGAAGTGGAGTGTTTTTTTGTGGGGTTTAGTGGCAAGGAGTGAAATTGTGTGGAGTGGAGAAGCATTGTGTGGTGTGGAGTGGAATTGTGTGGCATTGTGCGGAGTGAAGTTGAATGGAATGGAATTTAGTGGAGTGGAGTGAAGGGAACGGGAGTGGAGTTGCATTGTCTGGAGTGGAGTGGCATTGTGTGGAGTTAAATTTTGTGTCATTCAGTGGAGTTGCATTGTATGGCATGGAGAAGAATTGTGTGTCATTGAGTAGAGTGGAGTGGCATTGTGTAGCATGGAGTGGAATTGAGTGGGGTAGCATTGTGTAGAATGGAGTGGCACTATGTGGTATGGAGTGGTGTGGGATTGTGTGGCTTGGAGTGGTTTGTCATTGAGTGGAGTGGGGTTGCATTAAGTGGGGTGGAGGGCCACTGAGTGGAGTGGCAATGCGTGCAGTGGAGTGGCATTGCGGGCAGTAGAGTGACATTGTGTGGAGTAGAGTGGAGTGGAACTGTGTGGAGTGGAGTGCCATTGTATGCAGCGCAGTGGAGCAGCATTGTGTTGAGTGGAGTGACATTGTCTAGAGTAGAATGGTGTGCATTGAAGTGGAGTAACAATGTGTGGAGTGGCATTTGGTGGCACTGAGTGGAGTGGCACGGTGTTGATTGGAGTAGAGTTGTGTTGCATTGTATGGAGTGGAGTAGAATTGTGTGGTGTGAAATGGAGTGAAATTGTATGGCGTTGTGTGGAGTGGTTGTGGCATTGTGTGGAGTGGTGCAGAATTGCATGGCATTGTGTGGTGTGGAGTGGATTTGTGAGGCATTGTGTGGAGTGGAATTGAGTGGAGAGGAGTAGCATTGTGTGGTGTGGTGTGGCATTGTGTGAAGAGGAGTTTCATTGTATGGAGTGGAGTGGAATTCTGTGGTGTGAAGTGGAGTGAAATTGCATGGCATGGTGTGAAGTGGAGTGGAATTGCATGGCATTGTGTGGTGTGGAGTGGACTTGTGAGGCATTGTGTGGTGTGGAATTGAGTGGAGTGGAGTAGCAGTATGTGGTTTCAAGTGGAGAGGCATTGTGTCACATGGAGTGGAAATGTGTGGAGTGTAGTAGAATTGTGTGTCATTGAGTGGAGTGGCATTGTGTGGCATGGAGTGGAATTGTGTGGAGTGGAATGGAATGAAGTGGAGTGGAATTGGGTGGCATTGTGTGGTGTAGAGTGGAGTGGAATTGTGTGGTGTTGTGTGGAGTAGAGTGGAATTGTGTGGCATTGTGGGGAGTGGAGTGGAATTGCATGACATTGTGTGGTGTGGAGTGGGATTTTGTCGCATTGTGTGGAGTGGAATGGAGTGGCATTTTGTCGCATTGTGTAGAGTGGAGTGGAATTGTGTTGCATGGAGTGGAGTGAAATTGTTTGGTATTGTGTGGCATTGAGGGCAGTGGATTTGTGTCGAGTGGAGTGGCATTGTGTGCGGTGGAGTTGAGTAGAGTGGCATTGTATGGCGTGGTGTGGAGTTTCATTGTGGGGTGTGCAGTAGAATCATGTGGCATTATGTGGTGTGGAGTGGAGTGGCATTGTGCGGTGTGGAGTGGAAATTGTGTGGAGATGAGTGGAGTGGCATTGTGCAGCGTGGAGTGGAAATTGTCTGGAGAAGAGTAGAGTGGCATTGTGTGGCATGGAGTGAAATTGTGCGGCACTGTGTAGAGTGGAGTGGAATTGTGTGGAATGGAGTGGGGTGCAGTGGAGTTCAATTGTGTGGCACTGTTTGTCGTAAAGCAGCTTAGAGTGCTGTGGAGTGCAATTGCATGGCTTGCGTGGAGTGGAATTGTGTAGTGTGGAGTAGAGTGGAGTGGTATTGTGTGGAATGGACTGGAATTGTGTGGACTGCATTTGTGTGGAGAGGAGTGGCATTGTCAAGCCTGGAGTGGGGTGGCATTGTGTGACGTGGAGAGGAGTGGCATTGTGTGGCAGGAAGTGGAATTGTGTGGAGTGGCATTGTGTGGTGTGGATTGGAATTGTATGGCAATGCGTGAAGTGGAGTGGCATTGTGTGGTATGGAGTGGAGTAGCATTGTGTGGAATTGAGTGGAGTGGGGTGGAGTGGCATTGTGTGCAGTCAAATGGAATGGGGTAGATTGGAGTGGCATTATGTGGCATTTAATGGAGGGGAGTGGCATTGTGTGGTGTGGCACTCTGGGGCATGGAGTGGAGTGAAATTGTCTGGTGTGGAGTGGAGTGAAACTATGTGGCAATGTGGAGTGGAATGCAGTGGGATTGTGTGGAGTCGGGATGTGTGGCATTGGGTGGAGTGTATTGTATTGGATTAGAGTGGAATGAAATTCAATTAAATGGAGTAGGATGTGTGGAGTGGAGTGGAATTGTGTGCCATGTCTACAAATCTCTGTCACCCTCTCTCTCTGTCTCATCTAAATTGTACTAACCCTGTCATATTTCACCAGAGCTGCTCAGATGTTTGTATTAACCTTTTTGCGATGCTCTGGGCCGGCAGATCCATTGAATTTTTTTCAATGCATTTTTATTTTGCTATAAGAGGTGCTGTTCTGATGAAAAAAAGGTTCAAAATATGCGTGTAGCATTAGAAATGACAATGTTAGGAACTTGTGTTTTTTTTACAGATGTTAAACAGCACGTCATCAAGCAAGTAGAATGTTTGCATACAGACTAAATTATGGCAATGAAATGTAATACGCAGTATGTACCAATTGCACACTGCAAATGTTAAGGAAACAGCAGTGCAGTGCTTAATTTGCACCGGTGGTTTCCGGTGCTCAGCACCGGCACCTAATTGCCAGCCCCGGGGCTTATGACAGTCTGCCACATGGTGGTGCTGTCTTGCAAATTTAGGTATCAGCACAACAACAGCTGTTTATTAGTTCAATTTACAATGACAACGACTAATACCTGCCTCCCAAGCCATTCTTATAGCTTTGGGTGTCTGGAAAGGTATGAATTGTCACACTTGTAAGAGTGTGATGGTGAGGAGCTGTGTTTGTACTGTTATTGGCAGCTGGTAGGGGAAATGTGTGATACAAGCTGCAGTGGCCTCCCGACGAGAGCCCCGGCACTTATTCTTTTACAAATTAAGCACTGCAGCAGTGTCTGCTGATTAATGAATGAAGTGCCATGCCGGTATCAGGATAAGGTAGACCACAAGCATAGCAGCAATTATGTGACTAGACAATACAAGATAGTATCCAAAGTTACATTATTTGTGAGTCCACCTGTCATTTTCTCTCAGTATAGAGCACTGACATCCATAAGTACAGTGGCATCTATAAGTACAGTGTACTAATGTTGTTTGTGAAAATACTGCACTACCATTTGTTGTGAGTGAACTAGCATTGCTCTTACAGACTCGGAGTACAGCACACTTAGTCATAAAGTGTGGGCAAACTGTTTTTACATTATCCTTAAGTACACTGTCTGCCACCATTTGTAAGTACACTATGCAGGAGCTTCCTCCTTAAAATCAAGATATTTTGTTCCTACGGCATGATTCCCACCCCTTCTTGACACAAATACAATTGTGCATAGAGCATGCAGTGGATTCCTAGTGTGTTGTTAGAAGATCTGGGCTTTCCTCCGGGTCTATGATTGACTATGTCTCAATAAACTCACTATAGAACCACTCTGCTGTGCTCACCCCTCACATCGCCCAGTAATTTCCATGGCTCTGACAGTTGCTGGGATGATTTTGAGCAGCGAAAGAAGAAAACTGGAAAACTGGGGGGAGAGGGCTCAGTGTTGCACTGTAGAGAAGTGTGAGGCAGGTTTGGAGCATGTGCCCCATTGCATGCACTGGCATGTGCACCCGACAGGTGTCTCCCCTTCCAGTCTCTAAGGTGCCATGATACGGAGCCTCGATAAAGTGCCCTCTGCCCAGAATCACAAGCTGCCTGTCTGCCCGTGGTGCCTGACCCAGAATGGTTCAGAAGACATTATCCAAGGCTTTCAAGATAGTGTGCATGGCTTTGAGAAAAGGATACAGTCTAGTATGTGGGAAGTTGTCAATAAATTGGCCTATGTTATTTTATGTCATGTCATGTTGATTTGTATAGCGCACTAATCACCCGAGAGGGTATCCAGGCGCTTGGACAGGTGTGTGGTCCCCAAGGTGCTTATACGAGAGCCTCTTCAGCTTCTTGCAGAACTCAACAAGTGAGGAGGCGGCTCTAATGTGTTGAGGAAGGTCGTAACCATGTCTTGGGTGTGATGCAGGAGAATGAGCGATCTCCAGTTTTGCTTTCTGGATTCAGGGAATGTGTGTGACTGAGTGAATGTGTTTGATGAATTGGTGAAAGTGTATGCGGCTGTTCAGGTATTCTGGTCCTGTGTTGTATAGGGCTTTGTATGTGTGCGCCAGAAGTTTTGAATTGGCTGCGCTTGTAAAGCTTCCTGTGGGTGCGGCGTGGGAAGTCGAGTATGAGTCTTGCGGTGGTGTTCTGGATGATCTGGAGTCTGGGTAGGAGTTGTTTGGAGATTCCGGCATAGACAGTATTGCCATAGTCCAGCCTGCTGGCAAAGAGTGCTTGTGTGACAGTCCATCGTGGTGTTCAGAGGCAACTATTTGAAGATCTTTTGCAGCATGCATAGGCTATGGAATCAGGAGGTGCACAGTGCCTTGTCTTGAGCCGTCAAGATGAGCTTGTTGTCTAGGAAGATCCCTAGATTGCTTGAGTGGTCTATGGCTGTAGGAGTTTGTCCTAGCTCCGACAGCCACTAGGTGGAGTCCCATGGGGAGGTCTTGTTTCCGAAGACCAGTACGTCCATCTTGTCGCAGATGAGCTTCAGGCATTTGGTTTGAATCCTGTCTGCTCCCATGGTCATTTAGTTGGTGAGGCTGATTCTGGTGGTAGTTGTCTTGTCCATGAATGAGAGCATGAGTTGGGTGTCATTGGCGTTTATGACTGTGATGTCTTGTGATAGGATGATGTTGGTGAGCGGTGCCATGTATATGTTGAAAAGGGTTGGGCTGAGAACGATCCCTGTGAGGCTCCGCAATTCAGTTTCTTGGTCTCTGATGGTGCCAGCCTGACCCTTTGGGTTCTTACTGTGAGGAAGGAACAGATCCAGTGGAGAGCGGATACTTGCATGCCAACTTTCATGGACTCTTCTGATGAGTGTGTTATGGGAGATAGTGTCAAAGGCCTCGGAGAGGTCGAGCAAGATGAGGTCCACTGTTACTTCTCAGTCCAGGATGATACGAATGTCATTGGTGGCCGCGATCAGTGCTGTTTTGGTGCTGTGGTGCTTTCTGAATTCTGATTGAGTGTTGTCTAGAGGAAGGTGAAGTTTGAGTTGGGCTGTGAGTTGCTTGTTGATGGCCTTCTCAATCACTTTGGCTGGATAAAGGAGCAGGGAGATGGGTCGGAAGTTGCTCAGTAGATTCAGGTCGGCTGGGGCTTCTTGAGGAGGGTGTTGATTTCTGCATGTTTCCATTCTTCCGGGAAAGTGGCAGGCATGTTGGTGAGGGCCAGGATGGTGCTAATTAGTGATGTACCCAGGTTGTAGATGTGGTGGGGGCATGGGTCTGTTGGAGCCCCTGAGTGGATGGCCCACATGATTTCTGCTGTGTTGTTTCTCGTGAGGGTTTTCCATTCTGTCAGGTGGCCGTCTTAGTTGTTGGTGTGTAGGTTAGCGATGAGTTATCTGGGTTGGGTTGGTGTGCATAGTTGCTGTAGATGTTTGAGAATTTGCTGTGGTAGAAATTGAGTAGATTGTCGCAGAGTTTTTTGTGAGGCAGCGATGTTGTTGACAGTGGATGAGGGCGAGGTGAAATCCTTAATGATCGAGAAGATCTCCTTGCAGCTGTTGGAGCTTCCTTCAATGCAGTCCACTAGTGTTTTTTTTCTTGGTGTCTCTTACTTGCTGGTGATACCGTCTGAGTGCAGCCTTGTAGGTAGATCTGTTGGTGGTGCAGAGGTTGCTTTTCTATTTCCTTTCTAGCTGTTTACAGAGTCATCTTGTGTTTCAGAGGTCTTCTGTGTACCAGCTGCCCTGCTTGTTTGATCTGCTGTGCTTGTTGGATTTGATGGGTGCAAGAGTGTAAGCGCAGTTCTTGAGCCAGTTGTAAAGTAGTTGATGTCCTTATCGAGGTTGTCGGTGGGGTGAGGTTAATACATTCTAAGGGTGCTGAGCCAGTCTCCATCAGTGATTTTGCCCCAGCTGTGGCTTGGAATGCTGAAGCTGGTAGGGCTGTTGACTTGAGGTGTGTTGATTTGGAAGTAGGACTATGGAGTGGTTGGTCCATGTAAGCAGTCTGGTGGAGTTGTATTTGATGCTGATGCTAATGGTGAAGATGGGGTCCAGTGTGTGCCCTGTGGTGTATGTTGGTTCAGAGACAAGCTGGATGAGTCTGCTGTTGCTCAAGCTTTCGAGGAGTGCTGTGGAGCTGGGGTCGTTCTGGTCTTCCAAGTGAAAGTTGAGGTGACTGAGGAGAATGTAGGCTCTGGAGTTAATGGTGAGCGGAGCGAAGAAGTTAGTGAGGAGGTTGGTAAAGGTGACTCATGGTCAAGGTGGTAGGTAGGTGAGGGTTCCATTCAGGGTGAAGTTTTCAGAGATCTGCAGCTTGAAATGCAGATGTTCCATGAATAGGGTGGCATTCTCTGTGGATGTTGTGCATTTGATGGATTCCTTGTAGAAGATAGTGAGTTCTTTCTCCTGGCCTGTGAAGGCAGACTTGTTGTGCGATCTTGTGGCCCACTGTGATTGCCCTGGCGATGTCAGGAGCTGATGAGAGGTTGAGCCAGGTCTCAGTGATGAAGATAATGTCACTGCTCAGCAGGTCTCATATTTTAGTTGTGTGTTTGCTGAGTGATGGTGTGTTCAGAAACATTCATGCAAATGCATTTTGGCTTGCGGGTTTGCTGTGGATTGTGGTGTGGGGGAGTGTAGACATTGTTGGTGCATGTGTGAGGTGTGTGTTGGGTGGGGTGTTGAGAATGTTGTTAGTATTTGCGTGGGAGGTGTGGGCAGGTGGCTGCTGGAGAACCAGCAGTGGGTGCAGGTGAAAGCTCCTACTGTGGTGTGAGGCGCGGCAGCAGATGGGGGAAAAGGCGCCTGAGCTCTAGCGACCTAAGGAGTGCTGCGAAGTATTACTGGGCTGTGATCAGAACAGGATTCTGGGCACTCTGCGCGGTCCACACGTGGACAGGCACGGATGGACCTGCCTTTGGCTCACTAGTGTCTGTGTTGCAGCTGGCATTAATTTGGTCCTAGGACAAGGGATGAGTGCAGGGTGCCATGATGTCATTTCCTGTGTTGACAGGTGATGGGAAATGAAGTCCTCTTGCTTGGCTTATTCTTTTAAAGATGGTTTTGGTGGGAAAATCGGTAATGTCACTTCCTGTCCAGATGGATGATGGGAAATTCAGCGATGTCACTTCCTCACTTGCCTTGTTAATTCCACCACAATGGGGCAGGGCTACTGTGCTCTCTTGGTAAAGACGCTTCCAGGATGTCCACTCATTCAAAGTCTCCTTCTCAATCACCTTCCAGTCTTTGAATGCCCTGTGTGGCCTCAAGAGAGCCACCAGGGAAGGATGCCCCTCCTGTAGCATGAGTTGAGCTTGCTCTTGTGGACCCAGCTTTCCCTGTGCCCACTGATCCAGTCTGAGAGGCGGCCGTGCAAGGTCTTTAGAGCCTTTGCTTGGCCCATAGTAGCGCTGGTTGAAAGAGCATCTGGCACAGCAGTGACTGTCCAGGGAGGACTGGTGCTGAAACGAAACTGTTTTGGGGGTTAGTCTCCTTGAACATGTCTGGCTACAGGTGCCCTGACATGACATAAATCAATCAATCAATCAATCAATCATGTCACTTATAAAGCGCACTACATACCCGCGAGGGTCTCAAGGCGCTGGGGGAAGAGGGGGGTGGTGCTGCTACTGATCGAAGAGCCAGGTCTTGAGGAGTCTTCTGAAGGCCAGTAGGTCTTGGGTCTGTCGGAGGTTGGTGGGGAGGGTGTTCCAGGTCTTGGCGGCGAGGTGGGAGAAGGATCTGCCGCCGGCGGTCGTTTTCCGGATGCGGGGGACTGTGGCGAGGGCGAGGCTGGTCGAGCGGAGCTGGCGGGTGGGGGTGTAGAAGCTGAGTCGTCTGTTGAGGTAGGCTGGTCCGGAGTTGTGGAGTGCTTTGTGTGCGTGGGTGAGGAGCTTGAAGGTTATCCTCTTGTTGACAGGGAGCCAGTGCAGGTCTCTCAGGTGGGGTGTGATGTGGCTGCGTCGGGGGATGTCGAGGATAAGACGTGCAGAGGCGTTCTGGATGCGTTGCAGCCGTCTCAGGAGCTTAGCCGTCGTTCCTGCGTAGAGGGCGTTTCCGTAGTCCAGCCTGCTGGTGACGAGGGCCTGGGTGACTGTTTTTCTTGTTTCGGTGGGGATCCACTTGAAGATCCTGCGGAGCATTCGGAGGATGTTGAAGCAGGATGAGGAAACGGCGTTGACCTGCTTAGTCATGGAGAGGGTGGGGTCGAGGATGACCCCTAGGTTGCGTACGTGGTCGGTGGGTGGCGGGGCTGTTCCCAGTGATGTTGGCCACCAGGAGTCGTCCTAGGCTGATGGGTTGGAACCAAGGATGAGGACCTCCGTCTTGTCCGAGTTCAGCTTCAGGCGGCTGGTCCTCATCCATTCGGCGACGGCCTTCATTCCTTCGTGGAGGTGGGCTTTGGCGGTGTGAGGGTCTTTGGTGAGGGAGAGGATCAGCTGGGTGTCGTCGGCGTAGGAGATGATGTTGAGGTTGTGCTGTCGGGCGACGTGGGCGAGGGGTGCCATGTAGATGTTGAATAGCGTTGGGCTGAGGGAGGAGCCTTGGGGTACGCTGCAGATGATCTTGGTGGCCTTGGATCGGAAGGGGGCGAGGCGGACGCTTTGTGTTCTGGCCGGAAAGGAAGGATGTGGTCCAGTCCAGGGCCTTCTCTTGGATCCCGGCGTCGTGAAGGCGTGTTCGTAGTGTGTGGTGGCAGACCGTGTCGAAGGCGGCTGATAGGTCCAGGAGGATGAGGGCTGCTGTTTCTCCGTTGTCTAGCAGGGTCCTGATGTCATCGGTGGCGGCGATGAGGGCGGTTTCGGTGCTGTGGTTGCTGCGGAAGCCGGACTGGGAAGGGTCCAGGATGTTGTTCTCCTCGAGGTAGCGGGTCAGTTGTTTGTTGACGATTTTCTCGGTGACCTTCGCGGGGAACGGGAGCAGAGAGATGGGTTGGAAGTTCTTGAGGTCCTTGGGGTCTGCCTTGGGTTTCTTGAGTAAGGCGGTGATCTCGGCGTGCTTCCAGCTTTCCGGGAAGGTTGCTGTCTCGAAGGAGATGTTGATTATTTTCCGGAGATGGGGCGCGATGGCTGTACTGGCTTTGTTGAAGATGTGGTGAGGGCACGGGTCTAGCGGTGAACCGGAGTGGATGGTGTTCATGATCTCGCTGGTGTCCTCGTCGTTGATGTTGGTCCAGGAGAGCAGGCGGTTGGTGGTTGTGGGGGCAGTGGTCTCGGTGGTTGCCGGGGCGGTCGTGGTGTTGAAGCTGTCGTGGATGTCGGCGATTTTGCGGTGGAAGAAGGTGGCCAGTGAGTCGCACAGGTCTCGCGACGGCTGGATGTCGTTGGTGTTGGAGCTGGGGTTGGAGAGTTCCTTCACGATGTTGAAGAGCTCTTTGCTGTTGTGTGCGTTGTTGTCTAGGCGGTCTTTGAGTGAGGCCCTTTGGCGGATCTGATGAGGTGATGGTGACTGCGGGTGGCGCTCTTGTGGGCGGCGTAGCTGTCCGCTGTCCGTTCGTGGAGCCAGATCTTCTCCAGTTTTCGGCATGTTCGTTTGGAGGCCTGGAGGTCTTCGGTGAACCAGGTGGCTTTCTTGCTGGTGTGGCTGTTGGGCGGATTCTTGAGCGGGGCGAGGGTGTTGGCACAGTCGTCGATCCACTGTCTGAGGTTGCGGGCGGCGGTGTCGGGGTCGGAGGGTTCGGCGGGTGGGCTCAGGGCGAGGGTTGTGGTTAGCTGGTCTTCCGTGACTCTGCTCCAGCAGCGGCGAGGCATTTGTTCCGTGCGGTGGTGCGTGGTGGGCTTCCTGTAGGTGAAGTGGATGCAGTGGTGGTCAGTCCAGTGGGGTTCGGAGGTGTGGTTGAAGGAGACGTGTGGGCTTGCGTGAAAAGATGGAGTCGAGCGTGTGGCCGGCGGCGTGGGTGGGTGTAGTCACGAGCTGTCTGAGTCCGAGGGTGGCGAGGTTGTCGATCAGGGTGGTGGAGTTGGTGTCCTTGTTGTTCTCGAGGTGGAAGTTCAGGTCCCCGAGGAGGATGTAGTCTGTGGAGGCGATGGCGTATGTGCTGACGGAGGTCAGCGATGGAATCGCTGAACTGTGGTCGGGGTCCGGGGGTCTGTAGATGAGGGTTCCTCTGAGGGTGGTGTTGGGATCGGTGTGGATCTGGAAGTGCATGTGTTCGGCGGTGCTGAGGGTGTCGTCGGTGTTGGTTGAGACTCTGAGGGTGTTCCTGTGGACGATGGCGATGCCTCCTCCGACTCCGTTGGTGCGGTCCCTGCGGGTGATCTTGTATCCGTCCGGGATGGCAATGACGATGTCGGGGGCTGAAGCGGGATTCAGCCAGGTCTCCGTCAGGAATGCGACGTCTGGGGAGGTTGAGTCGAGAAGGTCCCAGAGTTCGATGGCGTGTTTGCGGGCGGAGCGGGTGTTGAGGAGGATGCATCTGAGGTAGTTGTGTTCTTTCCTGGGCGGTTGTTTGGCGGGGCGGGTGCTGGCGAAGCTGCAGTTCCGGCAGGTGAAGGGCCCTTGGGTGCGCTTCGGGGTGGCCTGGTAGCAGGCGTGATCTTTTCCGGGGTTGAGTGCGTGGAGGGTGCTGGCGTCGTATCGGCGTCTGTTGATGTGGCGGGCGCGGGGGATGCCCGGACCAGGGGGTCTGGCGCTGGGCGCGGTCACGGCGCGGACGGGCGCAGACGGGCTTGCCTTAGGCGCGCCCGCTGCGCACGTCCGCTGCGCGGCCGCACAGCGGCCGCCATAAATGGGGAGGTGGGAGGGAGGAGCAGGGAATGGGGCAGCGAATGGGCAGTGAGGGGGCGGGGCCGCAGGGGAGCAGTGGCGGGAAACAGGCACAGAAGGGAAAACGAGCACAATCAGGGCATCAAGGGGGCACAGAAAGGAAAAAAAACGAGCACAATCAGGGGCAGCAAGGGGGCACAGAAAGGAAAAACGAGCACAATCAGGGGCAGCAAGGGGGGCACAGAAAGGAAAAAACGAGCACAATCAGGGGCAGCAAGGGGGCACAGAAAGGAAAAACGAGCACAATCAGGGGCAGCAAGGGGGGCACAGAAAGGAAAAAACGAGCACAATCA
Source organism: Calotriton arnoldi (assembly GCA_963921515.1). Lineage (NCBI taxonomy): Eukaryota > Metazoa > Chordata > Amphibia > Caudata > Salamandridae > Calotriton > Calotriton arnoldi. Next base: position 2,757,319 of record CAWUFW010000898.1, on the reverse strand, counting down.
GGGGCAGCAAGGGGGCACAGAAAGGAAAAAACGAGCACAATCAGGGGCAGCAAGGGGGCACAGAAAGGAAAAACGAGCACAATCAGGGGCAGCAGCAGGGCACACAGACGGAGCTGTGTGGTGGGGAGCGACCTACCAGTCAAGGTCAGGGGTCGCTCTCTTCACCACGCAGCGGCCGCCATAAATGGGGAGGTGGGAGGGAGGAGCAGGGAATGGGGCAGCGAATGGGCAGTGAGGGGGCGGGGCCGCAGGCGCAGCGGCGGGAAACAGGCACAGAAGGGAAAACGAGCACAATCAGGGCATCAAGGGGGCACAGAAAGGGAAAAAAAACGAGCACAATCAGGGGCAGCAAGGGGGTACAGAAAGGAAAAACGAGCACAATCAGGGGCAGCAAGGGGGCACAGAAAGGAAAAAACGAGCACAATCAGGGGCAGCAAGGGGGCACAGAAAGGAAAAAACGAGCACAATCAGGGGCAGCAAGGGGGCACAGAAAGGAAAAACAAGCACAATCAGGGGCAGCAGCAGGGCACACAGACGGAGCTGTGTGGTGGGGGAGCGACCTACCAGTCAAGGTCAGGGGTCGCTCTCTTCACCACGCAGCGGCCGCCATAAATGGGGAGGTGGGAGGGAGGAGCAGGGAATGGGGCAGCGAATGGGCAGTGAGGGGCGGGGCCGCAGGCGCAGCGGCGGAAACAGGCACAGAAGGGAAAACGAGCACAATCAGGGCATCAAGGGGGCACAGAAAGGAAAAAAACGAGCACAATCAGGGGCAGCAAGGGGGCACAGAAAGGAAAAACGAGCACAATCAGGGGCAGCAAGGGGGGCACAGAAAGGAAAAAACGAGCACAATCAGGGGCAGCAAGGGGGCACAGAAAGGGAAAAAACGAGCACAATCCGGGGCAGCAAGGGGGCACAGAAAGGAAAAACTAGCACAATGAGGGGCAGCAAGGGGGCACAGAAAGGAAAAACGAGCACAATCAGGGGCAGCAAGGGGGCACAGAAAGGAAAAACGAGCACAATCAGGGGCAGCAAGGGGGGCACAGAAAGGAAAAACGAGCACAATCAGGGGCAGCAAGGGGGCACAGAAAGGAAAAACGAGCACAATCAGGGGCAGCAAGGGGGCACAGAAAGGAAAAACGAGCACAATCAGGGGCAGCAAGGGGGCACAGAAAGGAAAAACGAGCACAATCAGGGGCAGCAGCAGGGCACACAGACGGAGCTGTGTGGTGGGGAGCGACCTACCAGTCAAGGTCAGGGGTCGCTCTCTTCACCACGCAGCGGCCGCCATAAATGGGGAGGTGGGAGGGAGGAGCAGGGAATGGGGCAGCGTATGGGCAGTGAGGGGTCGGGGCCGCAGGGCGCAGCGGCGGGAAACAGGCACAGAAGGGAAAACGAGCACAATCAGGGCATCAAGGGGGCACAGAAAGGAAAAAAACGAGCACAATCAGGGGCAGCAAGGGGGCACAGAAAGGAAAAACGAGCACAATCAGGGGCAGCAAGGGGGCACAGAAAGGAAAAAACGAGCACAATCAGGGGCAGCAAGGGGGCACAGAAAGTAAAAACGAGCACAATCAGGGGCAGCAAGGGGGCACAGAAAGTAAAAACGAGCACAATCAGGGGCAGCAAGGGGGCACAGAAAGGAAAAAAACGAGCACAATCAGGGGCAGCAAGGGGGGCACAGAAAGGAAAAAAAAACGAGCACAATCAGGGGCAGCAAGGGGGCACAGAAAGGAAAAACGAGCACAATCAGGGGCAGCAAGGGGGGCACAGAAAGGAAAAAACGAGCACAAACAGGGGCAGCAAGGGGGCACAGAAAGGAAAAACGAGCACAATCAGGGGCAGCAAGGGGGCACAGAAAGGAAAAACGAGCACAATCAGGGGCAGCAAGGGGGGCACAGAAAGGAAAAAACGAGCACAATCAGGGGCAGCAAGGGGGCACAGAAAGGAAAAACGAGCACAATCAGGGGCAGCAAGGGGGCACAGAAAGGAAAAACGAGCACAATCAGGGGCAGCAGCAGGGCACACAGACGGAGCTGTGTGGTGGGGGAGCGACCTACCAGTCAAGGTCAGGGGTCGCTCCTCCTCACGTTCACCCAGAAAGGGTATCTTGGCGTTGAATAACAGATGTTTATTGTTACCCAACTCAATGGTACTCATTTTGTTGACCTCATTAGGATGAAAGGCTGAGTGGACCCGCCGGGGTTTGAACCTGGGACCATGAGGTCAAACACAGGTCCCTACAGTGGATGCATTAGTCCACTAAGCCACCAGACCCGGCTTGCTAAGGCCTAACGCTTGGATCTAAGCAGGCACCATAACGGGCGCTGTGGGGTGGTTGAGGTGGAATTAGTTCAAATCATGATTCTTACGAGATCCTGCTGTTGATATTTCTAAGGGTCAATAGACTTTATATACACAAACACACGCATATTTTATCCCATTACACCTCGTACTCTTTCAATAACTTTAATAGGTTTCAAAACAGTGCACTGCAGAGGTAGTTGTTCCCCTCCCCACTCGTCTTAAATCCGTTCTCTGTCCTTTTAGCCCTCCCTCTACGCTCTACAAGTCCTCATCGTTAAATGCTCTAGCGTACTTTAATACCGTCTTCATCCAGTGCTAAATTGTCACCCTGCCTTTATTTCACAGTTCATGATGCGAGTCTCGAGTTTCTGTCAAACTCGTAATCTGAAAAAAATAACTAATGGGAAAAAAAATCATACTCATACATATTTGTGCCAACGGTAAATCGGAAGGATGAGCGTTTCACACACTACTTCCTTCTTACAGAGCTGTCGCTGTATGGGGAGGTGCTCGATCAAGAATGATTTTAGTTAAAGGAGACCGCCCCTGCAAATTAAACACACGCGTGCCCCCTCACGCAAATACCAGCATACCACAGCAGGAGTAATTAAAATATGCATTGCCTTTTTTTGCTGGTAAATGAGCACGTTGTAGGAAATGAGCTAACGTAACAACAAATGCAAAATAAAATGCATATACTAGCCAAAATGCGTTCGTTATTAGGTAAGATTTGTTAATCACAGATGGTCCGTCAAACAAAAACTCTGACAAGTTGGGTCGACATTCTATCACAGCGTTTTTAAACTACTGTTCTTGAAAATAAATACAGATCCCACGTAAAACATCACATAAATCTCTGTATTGCAAATCTTGCAGAAGTTTGTGAAATGGCCGGGTTCTGTTAATTGATTGGGGTGTAAATGCTTCTCTGACACCGGAAAAGCACCAAATATATGCATTAGTGGCATGCATGTTGTTTGGGACTAACAGCCAATCTGTTGCCTGTTTAGATGTTCACGTTAGCACATCAAAAGTCGTTTTGCGAGTTCCGATTGCGAACAGAATGAAAAGGATAGACAGGGTTCACGTGTGGATGCTTTAAGTTAAGTTCCACAGTTCTGGAATCTATTGCCCAATGATTTCCTGGAGCCATGAAGCGACGGGGTCAGGAGAAGTAGGGGTGTGGGTCACGGTAGCACTGAATGTTGAATCGTAGTTAAAGTGTTTTATGTAAATCGGAGCAGGCGCGCCCTGTGTGCGTTTGAAAATATTGGCAGATTAAGAGCTGTGCAAATTCTTTAGTTTTGGTAAAACACTGTCGTAGTGGCACGTTAAAATGGGCTTCGTCTCACAAATAAGATTCCTAGGTCTTTGACTTGTAAATACAAACCCACCCGGACAGAAGCCTCCCGTCCGGTTCACGTGTACACAATGTTCGTGAAAGACGGGGCCGCTGTCTCGTTGTCTTGCCGGTGTCTTCACTGTCTGGATGTTGTGGTGAAATCTGCTCCTCTCGTTCCACTGGTGCGCCGGGATACGTGAAATCATATCCGAGTGGGGTTTTTGTAGGTTTTCCTCCCTCTTGCGAGGCCTAGAGCTCACGATGTACAGTATCACAGTCCACTCACTCTGAGGGGCGTAACGCAGGCCGGAGGGGGGGGGCTCTTCCTGGGGAGCCCATCCAGCACAAGGCAATGAATATCTGTGATATGTGGGTGACTCGGATCCCTCATCACATTCTGCGGGAGGGGGGGGGGGAATAATTTTGTGTTATGCCACTATCCCTCCGATGACCTGCCCATACAGAAATCAGGTTCAGCACTAGGAGCCCCCCACCCCCCAATGCACATTTTGATCTTCTCTAATCCAATGACATGCTTTCTCTGAAGAGTACCAGGAACATACCAGGAACAAAATATGAACAGGGGCCATCTTAGCTCAGGTCGTTCCGCCTCTCTGCGGTGTAATGAACTTGTACCAGTGTCGAGCAGTCTTCAGCGCCAACCTGGCTCTACCCCCACCCGACTGCACTTTCTGGAGCCTTCTTAACAACCTTTAACCTTAACAGCCAGCTCCAGAATCTTTCAGACTTTTGGATAGATCACCCATTATGGTATATATCACAGCAGCGACACCACCCATATCCTGTTCACAGGAAGCCCCGGTTAAGTGAGGAGGCTATCTCTGGGAAAACTTTTTTAGGTAGCCATGCTTTTACAAATCACGTAAAATCAAAAACAAATGACTAGCACGTGCCTTAGTCAGCAAGGGGGGGCTCGCTTAATAGACTCTCCCACATGTTGTCGTGTTGAATTTAAAACAAATCTCACCATTTCTGCATGCTGCAAACTCGTTGTGTGTAGAATAACGCCACCATGGTGCCGGTATGCTGTACGTAATTCGGATGACACAAGCCCGCGAACTTAGCGTAGACTTGAGGTGCCAGGCTGTTCGTGACATACTATCAATATTACCACACACTGTATGGTGGTTAATTAAAACTCAGGGATAACCTCTGAACAGTACCAGGGTCCAGGGCATATATACCTGGAACAAAATATGAACAGCAGCCATCTTAGCTCAGGTCATTCCGCCTTTCTGCGTGCAATGAGCTTGTACCAGTTTCGAGGCGTCGTCAGCCCCAGCCTGGTTTTACCCCACCTTTGTGCACTTCCTGGAGCCTTCTAAACAACCTGAAGGTTCTATCCGGTGTCCAGCTCCGGAACCTTTCAGACTATCGGACAAATCACACATTAGGCTGTATATCAGAGCAGCGGCTCCACCCATATCCTGTTCACAGCAAGGCCCGCTGAACGTAGCTGTGTTCCTCTGCGTCAGCTTTCAAGGTGCGCCCCAAATCATTCGGGGTGCCACTTAGCAATATTCGAAGTGAGTTATATCGCGTCGGAATGACTGGCGTGGGATACAAGTTGCCTTGGTGAGCAAGGAGTGTGCTCGCTTCATACTCTGCCACACGTTGCCACGTTGGAGTTACAACACATATCACCGTTTCTGCATGCTGCAAACTCGTTATTTGTAGAATAACGCCACCGTAGTGCCCTGTGTTTTATGCTATTCGGATAACGCGAGCCTGAGGACCTAGAAGCCAGACTGTTCTTGACATGCGATCGTTATTACCACCCACTCTAGGGTGCTTAATTAAAATTCAGGGGATAACCTTTTGATACTTCTGGCATTACGTTATTACTTAAAGACATCGCACCGTCATCTGTATCAAGCACCTACCTCACAGATGCCCGCAAACCAGTATTATCAGTCAGCTTACTGCGCTATTATCGTCGAAAACTCACCACCAGCATTATCTGAAACTAGACTTGGAATGACCCATCTGAGTATGCGTCACCTACTACAAGAACGCCGTAATAGCGTAATCTGTGCGTACACTGTACTCGGAATTTCTTCGAAAACTCGCACTGGCTGCTATGCTCTCTAGGTACACTGCACTAGCATTGCTGGTGCGTATACTACACACCTTATGTGTAAGTGCACCTAGCATTATCTGTTGTAGGCTGCACTGCCAGTGTCTGTGAATACCTGATATTCACTCCACTGCACAACCATCATCCGTGGCTGCACTTCAGTGTCACTATCTGTGAGGGAACTGCCATAGTGTCCACACCACAGGCACATTCTCCTTAACTGCAACAAGGACACTTCACAGCGCTTCCTTCTTAAAAACGAGGGGGCAGATTTACAAGCCCCTTGTGACACTTATGCGCCGCAGTCGCGTCACTTTTGTGACGCAGCGGCGGCGTGAAAAATGTGGCCAATTTACAAAGTGACGCATCTATGGAGATGCGTCACGATGTAAAGCCCTGCGTCACATTATACCTGTGTCAGGTATAATGTATGCAGGGTGGGCGTTCCCACGCAAAAAGCCATGTAGAACCGACGCAGTGAAATCTACAAGATTTCACTGCTTCACTCTACGCCTTCACTGAGTCAAAATCCCTACGCCTGCTCAGACCAGGCGTAAGGAATGATGCAGTGCTTTTTCAATGGGACTCACCCATCTGTTGTGGCGCATTGCTGAGTTGCGTCACTCTCATGAGCAACTCCAGCAATGCGTCACTTTTGTGCCAACAGATGCGTCAGAAATTCTGACGCATTTGTTAATCCTTGCGCCGTGGAGGACAGTATTGTAAATACAACGCATCCATAGTGGCGCAGGGAAATCTGCCCCGAGATGTTTTATTCCTACATCAGGATTCTTTCCCTTTCCGGACACAAATACAGGCGATAAACCTAGTGAGTTGTTATAAGGACTCGGCTTTCCTCTGGGTCTATGAGTCACTGATTGTGTCTGAATAAACTCTCTAAAACCACTCCCCTGTGCCCGCCCCTCTCATCGCCCTGCATTCTGTGTGGTTCAGGCAGTTGCTGGGGTGACTTCTGGTTCTGGAGCGAATGGAAGGTGGAAAGTGGGGAGTGAGTGCACACGGTAGCGCGGTAGAGAGGGTGGGGGCAAATTGGCAGCACGTTGTCCCGTGGCATGCACTGGCAGGCCTGGCACGTGCCCCCTACAGGCGTCTCTCTCTCCTCTCCCTAAGGTACCCTGATACAGAGTCTAGATAAAGTGCTCTGTGCCTAGCCTAGGATCAGACGCTGCTTCGTCGTACAGTTCAACTTCTAAACGCTCTTCCCACCGCCTCCTTCTGGTGGGGGCCGGAGAGATTCACCCCATGGAGACTGATCCTCTGCCCGCGGACGGGAGCCGCTTCTTGGAGGAGTGGGTGAGTGCGTCCAACACCCTCCTCCGTATGCTGGAGGAGGGAGGGAGAGACCCCCAGGAGCGGAGCGTTGGACCTGGGACCGGACAGCAGCAGGCGCCGGGACCCGGGGAACCATTGTCGAGCGGAAGAGGCCCGGAGGCTGCTCTGCCGGCATCGGACTCTGCCGGGGTGCGCCCCCTGGAGGCGAGGGCTCCAGACCCACTGAAGAGCTGAGACTGCAGGGCTCCAGCCCAGGTACAATCAGTGACGCCGCCTCTCAAACTGTGTGAACCACCTCTCGCCTCCTGTATGTCAGCCCCCCCGCCCCCTCGCATTAGCCTCTATAGTATCTATACAGACCATGTTCAGGTCAGGAATGTGCACACCTCGTGAATAGTGGGGAAGGGGGTCTTATGGGAAAGAGGACAGCACCCCCCCAACAAGTCCCTCAACCCCAAGTCTCTCATCTGCCTCTCGCCCCTCTCTCGGTGGCCCTTCCTGCCTCTCAGGAGCTCTATCCCGGGTGATGGATGCATGGTCATTTCTTTCCTCTCACAGAAGCACAGCACACCCTGCTGTCTCAGCGTGTGCTCTACACACGCGGCCCTGCGGCCTGTGTTATAGAAAAGACGGGAGCGGGAGGATGGGCTGAAATGGCGCCTTTATTCTTCTGCCAACTTCTTGGGGACCCATTGTGGTATCTTTAACCCACACACATCGACGCCTGTTTATAAGCACTAGTATATTGATCTGGCTTCGTGTTTGTTGCACATCGAACACGGAAGTCGACATTTCCAGGTTACAGTAAAGTCACGAGTATCAAAAGAATGAAAGCTATTTTAAAAACAAAGTAACTTTCAGAAGCAGGTTTTTAATGGGTGGTAGAGATGTATAAAACCTTTTACAGCAGGCGAGAGTATACCGTGCTATGGCATATTCCGCACACTTGTTTACCTTTTCTCACACGAGTGGGTAGGCGTGTGAATGTGGTGTAAATGCGACATTTCGAAATCATTTACTAGGGGCATCTTCGTAGAGATCCTTCCTTACGTGTATTCGCGCAGACAACCCATTAAATAAATAATCCCCCTCAGCCACATTTAAAAGCGGATTCTGGCCTGCGACCGGGAGGACAGTTTCCGTTGATACTTTTCTGTCACATTGATACTATTTCACGTTGTGTTTTTAATGCTTGCACTGTTATGGCGTCAGATATGTTATGCGGTATTAAACGCATGACTTGGTAAGTCCTATTTTAGCACAGCTGTGGCTGGTTTAAGTTCTGTTCTGGTGAATTTTGTATCCAGGCGCCTTGTGGCGGCGTGTGGTCTCCGTGCAAGCATTGCATAGGTGTGACCCGATGAGGCAGCCTAGCGCCTTTCAATAACTGCCAGCAATAAAGCAGTACATTTAATTTCCTATCTGCTGCACATTATATTTAGTTTTTAGCAATACAGCTGAATTCATTTACCTTGAAAATTGAAATACTATTTTCTCCCGCGATCTGGCACTGGCTAGAATAGGGGTACATCCAGCAATCCCACCAAACACGATCACTCTGATACATACATCCAAACACATATTCTTAAGCACAGGCACGCGACACAGACACACGTGCTAAACACACACACACACACACACACACACACGCATGCTCCTTGCTTGAACCAGAGCCCATGGCCTTCTTGACACCTACTGCTGGTTTGGGCAGTGGTGACTCCACAGGGTGCGGTCGCTAGCCCCTCTAACTCGTGTGCCCGAGTTCCGCCATCTTACAGTATTCTTGGTTTAGAAAACTCGCTATTTGTGAACAACACAATGCTCACAAATCCGCCATTTTGCGTCTGCAGGTAGTTTCAATTCAATGCCACAGAGGACCCTGGCTCGGCACAGTCACCTTTCCGTGGCCCCTAGTGTGGTGTTGAAAGGAGGAGCCCCCGGGAATGTCTCGAGTGCAGTGTGGGACGCCCGCGTGGCCTGTTTAAGTGCACGGCCGTACCTCGGCTGTTATGATTTACATCGCGTTCACCGAATGGAGAGACAGATAAAGCACAGTAACAGTGGGGACAGTGCTTGTCGGGAAAGGACAGACCCTGGCGAGCAGGCCGTAGGGACTGACGCTGCTGTCAGGGGCACAGTCCGCGCGTCAATAAATGATGAAGGATAAAATGTTACGGGCTGAGCAAAATTTTAGCACTGCTCCACTTATTGGAGCTGGATGGGCAATAGGGTAGACATGCGGTTTGGTTTTCACACACTATGTTATGTTGTACTAGATTTGGTGCAATGGGTTTTATTAGGCTGCTACTTTTCCCCTCGTGTGCCAGTGCTTTTGAACTGAGGTGTGACTCGAAGAGGGGGTCGTTTAATTTGAAATAGTTGTGTTCAGCCTCCCGATTGCTGTTTGTTTTAGCTATCCATGTTCTGTGAACATGTAAGCGTGTTTGTTCTATTTTTAATTGGTCGGGCTCTAATTTTTCTACCAGTATTATCGTTTAACAGCTTTGATTACTGGGTGTTTTTTATTGAACTATTTGTTTTGAGTTTTTACCTTATGGGCAGTTTTTATATTCCAGTTTTATTTCTTCCCCGTATTTTGTTCCCCAAAGTATGATTTTATGTTTCGATTTTATTTCCATAGCATGTTTTAGCTTTATCTACAATGTTTTTATGTAGTGCTCTTTTTTAGTCATGATGTTTAATTGTTTCCTTTTACTTCATCTTCACTTGTTGGATTTTGTTTTCAATGTATTGTGCTTAATTTATTTTTCGTTAGTCCACGTTATTTGGTTCAAGTTAGTTTATGTTAACAATGTGGAAAACTTCCTGACTCTCATCTTTCTATAACGATGCATATATATATATATATATATATATGCTGTGCTGTGTTACAGGCAAAGGGCAGGAATGTGTCATATTTATCACAATACAGCGCATTCCTGCCTTTTCCCAGTCCTGGCTTACAATGTGCTGTCTAGCGCCAACGCAGGCACTCTTGCACCATGGTGCAATGGTGCCTGTGTTGTAAGCAGAATTGTTTTTGTGCAGAAATGGGCACCTTCCTGCACAAAAACAATACCCTCAGGCATTTTCCACTTTCTACGTGTAGTGCAGAATGCAGCACACATAGAAAGAGGAAAAAACGTGGAGAAATGAAGATATTTCTCCTTGTCACGCCTCCCCTGGGATGCATAGCATTTTGGTGCATTCCCAGGTCTACCAGTAATGGTAAATCTGGGAAGGCACCAAAATCCATGGGTTTTGCGTGGGAACACCCAGGCACCACCTATGGCACGCTTCCCTGGGGCAGACTAACTCAATGCAGCGATTTGCGCTGCGTTGGGTTACTTTGTATTTGTCAAACCACTCAGGGCCACACAAGGAGGGTTTGTGTGGCTTGATAAATCGCATCTTAGGGGTTGCATCGCTTTTGCATAATGCGGCAAAACCCCTTGATAAATATCGCACTAACTATTCACAGATCCGCCATTTTGGTATATTGGTGGCTTCCATTCCAGCTCCTAGAGTACTTCTAGGCCCAATACTGCCCGGTGCAAGGTGACTGGCCTTTATTGAAGGGTTAAAAGGAGCTCCCGGGAGCATTCATGGCCTGCACCTTTTCTGGGGCAGTGTCAAAAGCTCGCGAGGCCTGTTTATGTTCTGGAATGGACCACGGATATGCCAGCAAGTTGTTACTACACTTAAGGTGTACAGACATAAATGGGCTATAAAACACGGTGGCAGGGGACGGAGATTGAACTGCAGGGCTTCCTATGGTCTTCCTCTCCCACCCCAGGAAGCACTGTCCCTGAATGAAGAGGCGTGAGCCGTTGCCACTGCCAGTGTGTTGGACTCGGGATGGGGCCCCCCATGGTAAGGTTTATGCTGGAGTCAGCATCAATCGCACCGGGGGCTTCGTTTTGATGGAAGATAAAGTCAGGCATAAGCGTATCTAGAGCCGCAAAGCCACCCCCCTCAGAAAACTGCACGCCTGACGGATAAACAACATCTCAGTAGATAGCAGCACCACTCTCCACATGTTCTCCCTGCTTACATTATTATACTTGGTTTGTTGAGATCCCTTTAATGCTTGCTAGTTTTATCATATGACCTCTTAGGGGAAGATGTGGTCTTTTTTTTCTTGTGCCGTTGCATGGCCCTTTTGTTTGTTTTTACCATTCATTATTTATTTTTGGTTATATTTCAAGAGGTTTTTTTTCCAGATTATATTGACACGTGCAAAGATGACACAGAACATGATTGCGTTAAGGAAACACCCCCTTTGTAACTTACATAATTTAGAGAAGGAAAGAAAACTCGAATCAAAACTGTCAAACAGCAAATATGCCAGAGATAAAACAATGGCGACACCTGACTCGGGGCACACGAAGATAAAAATTAAAATATGTAAATAAAATAGTGCTTTAACCCTTTAACTGCTGAGGGTTTTCCACCCTAGTGCTGACTTCTTTTTAGCTATTTGGGGTAGTTCACACGTAGGCCTCAAGAACATTTTTTCCACATAATGTATCCAGCATAATTTGCATCCTTTTTCCAAAAACATTGAGATTCTAAAAGAACCCAGGGTTTGTGGATTCCCCTAGAGGGGACCGTGAAAAAAGCCAAACTATAGCAACATTTTGGTTTTTTTTTTTTTTAAAAATGGGAAAATTGCTTCGCAAAAAAAATGTTTTGGCCCCTAAAAATGGCATCAACAAAAGGTTTGCTGTACTAAAATCACCATCTTCCCAGCTATCAGGAACAGGCAGAGCTGTATAATGTTTTTACCACAGTTTTGGCATTATTCTAAGAGGTAGCTAATTTTTCTGAATTTAGGTACTTTCAACTTACTTCTAGTTTGTGGTGGAAATAGGTGTGTAACCCATGTTTGTTAGCAGGGAGCGATACATTTCTGAAACATAGACAAAATTCTGAATCCAGCTTGGGGTCAATTGTGTTGATCCCTCAATGTTTTCCCAATGTAATTAACTGTTGAAAAATGGGTAGGAAAAACAGCCCTTTCTGACAACGTTTTCATCGGTAACTTCTTGTCACAATGGTCAATTTACAAAAGCAATGCAAATGCGTTGACTAGAGTCTTCTGGTTGCGGGTATATATAGGGTCTGTAGGTTCCCCAAGAACTTGAAGTATCTAGAGCCAACAATTGAGCTGCACTTTATAATGGTTTTTCATTGTGTACCGAGTATAGAGGAATTTATATGGTAAAATATAAAGAGTGAACACTGGGTATGAAGGAAACCTATGTATTTCTGAAATGTACACCAGATACTGAGTTAAGAAGCAGTGGTTATTAGTACATCTCTGAATTTGTGGGTACCCATACCTGCATGTGAATCAGAGGGCATTTTGCAAACTGTCTTACACACTGGCTTACATTCGGAAGGCACAAATACAAGGAGATCCATTTGGGAATAACAAGTGTCATATGATTCTGTGTTTCCACATGTCTCCAGATAAAAATGGTTCCCCACTTGTCTGGCTTCGTCTAGCACCTGAAACATAATACACCCCAAAACGTGACCTGGGGGCATCATATTTTACCCAGCAGAATCCATTTTTTTACAACGTGGTTAGCTGTGGGTTATGGACTCTAGCTCAGCTGGCATCTAAGACAACCTACCAAACCTGCACATTTCTGGGAACTAGACTCCCGGGAGAGTCCAGAGTAGTGTGACTTGTGTGACTCTCATCAGGTCATTTTACTCAGAAGCCCTGGCAAACCTCAAACTTTGGCTAAAAACACAGATTTTCCGCAAATTTCTATGATGGAAAGTTCTGGAATCTGAGGGCAGCCACAAATGTCCTACCACTCAGCATTCCCCCAAGTGTCCTGCTTAAAATGGTACCTCACTTGTGTGGGTAGACCTAGTGTCCACTACGGGAAAGGCCCCAAAATGGAACATGGACATATCCACTTTTTCTACTGAAAACCAACTCTTTTATTGCAATTTGGTTAGTTTTGTATTTTGGGCCCTAGCTCAGCTGGCACCTAGGGAAACTTACCAAACCTGCACATTTTTAAAAACTAGGCACACAGGAGAGTCTAGGGCATGGGTACTCACAAACTTTTTCTTGGGGCCAAAATTACAGTCCGGTTTGCGGCCGAGGGCTGCAGAGATGGGCCTGCTAGTGGGGCGGCGTCAGTGGTGGCAGGGCTATTGGGGTAAAAAAATAAAAATCCCCTCCTTTTTGAAACATTACTAGACAATGCTTTATTTCAAAATGCGATATATGTATGTACCCCTAATAAATACTGTCAATATTTTTACCGGGGTCTGTGTGTTTCTGACCATAGTTTGCCATCTTTGCCTTGTTTTAATAAGCACCTAGTTCCCTGCTCTTAGGCCCTCAGTTGCGCAGAGCGGGTCTACCACATGGTGATCAGCAATAAATCTTATCTCTTACATTCACAAATTGACTTAATTGGTGCATGCCTGCCACCTAGTGGGTTATTCTGGTCAGTAAATTCATGGCACTGATGGAAATGTGAAAATTAGTAGTTTTGGTGAGAATGCATAACTCAAATAATCAATATTATACCTTCCACTGGGGACATATCATAAATGGGTAAAAAATGTTGCATGTTATATACAAGGTCATATGTAAACGAGCACTGTCTGAAGTTTGTTAGCCTTCTAATTATGGATGTTGCAAAGACTTGCACAATAGAATCTGCCTTTCCGCCTACACACCTACCACCTTAGAAAGTCTGACCAGCCGGCCCACAACCTATCAACTTCTCGTTTAGTGAGCTTCTGTTTCAGGGTATTTGAAGCAGTTTCAAGATATTTTTAGAGCTTCTCCTAGCTCAAAATGGTGTGATTTCCAATTCTTATTTTTTCTCATGGACTTCATTGCCTTGGTTCGCTTGCAAGAAAGTGGCATACATGGTTGTAGAACAGCACTCCTAAGTACACTGAAACCTTGAGAATGGCATGCATATGCATTCTGAAAACGTGGCAGCTATCTCCTCATTGGCATTACTTCAAACAGCAAACATCAACAATAAAACACTTTTGGCCAGCTCTAGATGTAGCCGTAGCGATCCATACCTATAAGGACACTGAAACCTTAAAAATGGCACACATGTGCAATCTGAAAGCTTGGCAGCTGTGTCCTCATTGGCATTACTTCACACATCAATAATAAAACACTTTTGCCCTGCTCTAGATGCAGCAGTAGCGATCCATACCTTATAAATCCTCAATGGCGGCAGAGAGTGCTGGCTGCAGGCGGCATGGGAAGAGCAGGCTGCGGGTGGAGATATTGTCAGCAAAAGCGGCGGAGAGTGCTGGCTACAGGCAGCGTGAGAAGAGCTGGCTGCAGGCAGAGACATTGTCGGCAAAGGTGGTGGATCACGCCGGCCGCTGGCGGAAACATCAGCGAAGGCAGCAGAAAGCTTTCCAGAAGGCCCCGTAAAAGTCAGCTGTGACGCTGACTTTTAAAGGGCCTTTGATTCCCGCCAATGCCAGGCGTGTTACATTACAAGGACTCCAGTAAATACAGAAGAGGGCCACTGGAGCGGGAGCATGCGCACTGAAGCTGCTATCATACATTCTCCAGCGACCCTCTTTTGTGTTAACGGACCCCCTTGTGCTTACATGCTCACTACACCACAAGGTCCACGGGCCACCATGGAAGGTCTGCCGGGCCGCTGGCGGCCCACGCGCCATACTATGAGTATGACTTGCGTGGCTCTCACCAGGTGATTTTATCCGGAAGCACTTATAAACCTTAAAAGTTGGCTAAAAATAGTTCTGAAATCTGCAGGGATCCTCAAATTTCCTATCACCTTCAGTTCCTACATGTCTCCCAATAACAACGGTACCCTAATTGTGTGGATGGGTCAAGAGACCGTGACACAAAAGACCCTAAATCGCAACTTGGAGAGTACAGCAATCATGTAGCTGCGGTATTTGGAACCGAGCTTGGCCGCCACCCATGGAAACCTACCAACCACAGACATTTTTGAAAACTAGGCATCCAGGGAATTCTAGGGAGTGTGCCTTTGTGTGCAATATGTTCTCTTTTGTCTCATTTGGGAATGAGCCGTGGAACGTTCCTGTCCCTTCCCGCAGTAATGTCACTGTAGTCAGGTTGAAGAACTGGGGCAGTTGGCGGGGTAAGGAGGGGTTAAAATATATTTTTCTTTCCTTTGAGGTAAAGTCTCTTGTTTCCTGTCAGGGCACTCCTGGCTCCACCACTTGTTGCTTTTGGGAGACAAACAATGTGCCTTGGCTAGTCTGGACCTTTGCTGGCCGGGGAACCGGCAGGGCCGCAAAAGAATTGGGGCTCGTCCTGTGTCAACAGTATGGCAAGCTGTGGGTATCCTGTGTGGGACCGGACACCCCAAAAAAACAAAACAAATAAAGAATGGCAAAAAAATAATAAATGAGTGGTTGGAGTTGTGGCGCTGAGGTGAGAAGATGCCCTGGGTTAACACAAGACTCCCCTGGCATCTGCCTGGGGTGCCATGCTCCTAGATTTTAAGAAACCCCGGCAGGGATCCCATTCCCCACACTCTGAGACTAACAGCACACGAGATAGTCGAGGCTGAAACTTCATAGGCGCTGTCGACTGGCCTTTGCACCTCACACGCAAATCCATCCCCCCGCATTCTAACCCCCCTCACTCAGTGCAGCGTGCATCCTATACAAGGGCAGGCCACAGTTCGGCAATGTAGTAGAAATGGGCAGGAAACCGGGACTGAATTACTTGAGCACACAGTTGGGCTAACCTACAAAGTTCACCTCCGTCAACCTTCCCCCCATATGCACAGCTATGCTACACTGGGAACACTATTGGAAGAAATCCCGCTAGGCCACCGCACACACAGGGCTCTCAAACACTAATCGTGACATCACTATCTTACCAACTCATGCCACGTTAGCAGAAATGCGCTACCCGTTTATTGCCCAGTTGCTGGAATGTAAATGTAATTCAGTCTGCATAAGATGAATGTAATTGCATATGTTTTGCTCCCGTCGGCGATCCCGTCGACGATCCTGTCGTTGATCCAGTCGAAGATTCCGTCGACGATACCGTCGACGACCCCGTCGACGAGGGTGAAGATTGGTCTGCTTCTGAAACCGGCGCCTTCCGAGATGCAGGATTTTTCTAAGGTTTCTCCTCTGCTTCCTACCCGCCTTCTAGACTTTCATGAGTCTGAAGATGAGGGACAGTTTGGTCCTGCCTACAGTCCTTCGCAACTCCGGGTTAAGTGCCAGGACTCAGAGGATGAAGAGGTGATGGAGGATCCATCTACCTATCTGGAAGGAAATTACTCTTTCTCGGATAGAGCACGTCCCGTTTCTCATCGTATGGACGCTTTCCAGGAACACTATCCATATGAAGAGCAGGAAGAACAAACTCAGGAACCCTACATTAATATTCCGATTTCATTAGTATCCGACCTCCAGCTAATGCTCAATGACTATTATAAAAGATTTCCAGAAGCAAGTTCTGCTCCTCCTCCACCTCCCGCACAGGAAGTCACCACTCCAGCACTGCGGGTACTACCTCCACTGCAGAAGAGCAGCACTATTACAACTCCTGCTCAGGTTCCGGCACAAAGTCAAGGTGACGATGACCAGCAGTTGGAGGAAGGGGAATTGCGTTTGGACCAGGATATCTAGGATGAGTGGGATGATTATGTGATCTCCACTCCACCTTCCCCTACTCCACCTTCAGCCGACTCTCCGCCCGCAGATATCGGCGGATTTCACGATCTGCTAGAACGCCCTTCCAGGCGCTTTGATCTTCCCATGCCGGTCAAACAGACCGAATATTTTTTATATGATTTTAAGCCTACCACACAACGCTCCTCTCGTTACATCCCTATTGTGGACTTTTTGTGGCAAGAAGGCTTGAAATTAATGAAAACGCCAGCTTCTCTTCCTGCTGTAGTACCGAAGTTGGACAAAAAATACAAAGCACCTGAAGAGTCTCCCACGTGCCTAATCGGACATCCCCGGCCTGATTCGGTCATTATGCAGGCAGCTCAAAGGAGGTCAAAGAACCCTCCCTCTCCATGCTCAGCTCCCCCTAACAAGGAAGGACGCCGTTTAGACAACATTGGCAAAAGGTTCTCTGCTTTATCAGCCACTGCCATCAGAGCCTCCAACGCCTTAGCTATCCTTTGGAGGTATGACCGCCAGATGTGGTCGGACATCTCGGCTTTCCTGGAATTCCTTCCAGAAGATAAGAATCAGGAAGCACGGGAGGTGCTGTTGGAAGGAGAAAAGGCCTCTTTGGAAATGATTGACGTGGCCATGGACATTTTGTCAACAGCCTTCCGACAGATGGCAGGAGCTGTGGTTTTGAGACGGCAAGGGTGGCTCAAGGCTACTGCCTTTCGTCCAGAAGTTCAAGCAAAGATTCTGTATATGCCATTCGATGGCGAATTGCTATTTGGGAAGCATGTGGATGACGCCTTGCAATCGATAAAAAAGGATACAGACACGGCCAAATCCTTGGCAAATCTTCAGCAAAAGAGATTTTTTTCATCCGGGGCAGAGGTCAATATCTCTCTCGCCCCCAGCTTCAACAGCGTTTCCAACCCTATCACCAACAAGGTTTTTGCTCTCAGTACTCATCTCAGCCCTTTCGGCAAGCCTCTACATCGATCTATTCTAGATCTAGACCAGCAGCACGTTGACGCCAACCTTTAGGAGGTAGAGCTCACAACTCTAACAAGAGACAATGAGGTTTCACAGGCCCCTGCTACCGCAGTCCCACTTCAATTTGGCTCCACTTACTCCAATTCTTCAATCAATGGAAGCTTATATCTTCCGACAAGTGGGTGTTAGACGTATTTCTCCACGGTCACACCCTGGAATTTGTTCAACGCCCCCCCCCAAACATGCCACCACGAAGGACTTCTTATCGCCACCTCCGTGTTCTCAAAAAGGAGGTCTTATCCAAGCAGGCAATCGAAGAGGTACCGCCCGATCAACACAATCGAGGGTTCTATTCCCACTTCTTTTTGATAAAAAGAAAGACGGGAAAATGGAGGCAGATAATGGACTTAAGATCACTGAACAAGTTCATCAAATGCCAACCTTTCAGGATGTTATCGCTCCAGGAAATTCTGCTTCTAATATATGCAGGATACTATATGTCTTCACTGGATCTGCTAGACGCTTATTTTCACGTTCCTATTCACCCAAAACATCGTCAATTTCTGAGGTTCGAGGTGGCAGGGTGCCATTACCAATTTCGAGTACTTCCTTTCGGGCTGAAGTCTGCCCAAGAGTCTTCACCAAGTGCTTGGCTCCAGTAGCGTCTTTTCTACGGCGAACCGGTCATCAGGTATTCCCTTATCTAGACGACTGGTTGGTCAAGGCCCCATTGCTTCAAGCCGCCAGGAGATTGACGGACGCTTGTGTCCAACTCTTTCGCTCCCTGGGGCTCAGGATAAACTGGGAGAAGTCCTCCCTGGTTCCCTCCAGGTCAATAGTGTTTCTAGTAGCAACTCTGGACACTACACTCTCGAAGGCTTTTCCCACAAAAGAAAGAATTCTACAACTGCAAAAGACAGTGAGGGGTCTGTCCGCAAAAAGGTACACTTCAGTAAGAACATACAAATCAGTGCTAGGGATGATGTCCTCTTGTATCCCGCTGATTCCAAATTGCCGCTTAAGGATGCGACCTCTCCAAGAGGAGCTCGACGCTCAATGGAGGCAATCTCAAGGCTCATTCGAGGACGTCATATCAATCACCTCGAAGATGGTCTCAGCAATGTCCTGGTGGATGGTCAAAGACAATATTTCACAGGGCCTCTCTTTCCTCATGAAAAAACCAAGATTGGTCATGACATCCGATGCTTCCATGGACGGATTTGGTGCTCACCTGGAAGGATTGCAGGTCCACGGAAAATGGTCTTTCAGGAAGCTCAGTATCACATAAATTTCTTAGAACTCAAAGCGGTCTTTCTGGGTCTTCAAGCATTCCTGCCAAAAATCAGGAAGTCATCGATCCTGATCCGTACGGACAACACCACTACCATGTTTTATCTGTTAAAGCAGGGAGGGACAAGATCTCAGACCCTCTCAAACGAGAACCTTGCCGTGTTATTCTAATAGCCCCGGCGCGGGCACGACAATACTGGTTCACAGAGCTGTTTCGCCTATCAAGGTGTTCTCCGATTTACTTGCAAGCAAAGGTGGATCTCCTTTCCATGAACCAGGGTCAGGTGGTTCACCCCCAGGTTCGCACACTCAACTTGACAGCCTGGCTCCTCATCACACAGAGTTTGGCAGATTAAACCTTTCTGAGGAATGTCAAACAATACTGCAGAATGCTCGTGCTCCCTCCACGATAAAATGCTACTCAGCCAAGTGGAAAAGATTTTGTATATGGTGTGCCACAAACTCTCTTGATCCTCTTTCTTCGTCACCTGAGGACATTTTTCCGTATCTATTATCTCTTGCTAAGGGCGGTTTGGCACACGCATCCATCAAGGTACACTTAGCAGCAATCTCCAGGTACAGACGGCGTTCCGGTTCTTTGTCCCTGTGGTCTAATAGACTAATAAAAGAATTCATGAAAGGACTTTTCAGGCTTTTTCCTCCTGTAAAGCCTCCTCCAGTACCATGGCAATTAAATACTGTACTGTCGCAGCTCATGAAATTGCCCTTTGAACCTATTCACAAATGCGACTTGAAGTATCTGTCTTGGAAGGTAGCCTTCCTGTTAGCTATCACGTCAGCAAGACGCGTTAGTGAGATTCAAGCCTTTACCACAACTGAGCCTTACCTTCAATTCTTTCCAGACAGTCATTCTTCGGACAAACCCACCTTTCATTCCTAAAGTGCCTTCAGTGTTTCATCTAAATGAACCAGTGGGTTTGCCCTCCTTCTTTGCAGCTCCTTCGTCACCGGCTGAGAGAGCTCTCCATTCCCTGGACATTAAAAGATACCTAAAATTCTACTTGCAAAGGACACAGTCTTTCAGAAAGTATACTCAATTACTGGTTGCCTTCTTTGCCCCTAGGAAGGGTCAGGCTTTGACGCAGGCGTCTATCGCTCGTTGGATCTCATCAGTTATTCTCTTTTGCCATGAGAGGGCTGGCCGCCCTCTGGTTGCCAAAGCCACAGCGCACTCAACACATAAGGTGGCTGCTTCCTCCGCCCTGTTCTCTGGAGTGTCCTTGCCTGATATCTGCAGGGCAGCGACGTGGGCGAACGTCCATATCTTCATGAAGCATTACGGCTTGGATGCCTGGCAAAAGGCGGATGTGGCAGTTGGTCAGGCTATGCTGAGGCAGTTATTCGCTTAAAGGTATGATGTTTAAACCTGTTTATTACTGTATAAGTTCACCTTTTGTTGGTATACTTTTTTCATATATCTCAAATGTTTTCCATTTTTGGTATGTGTGTGTATATATATATATATATATATATATATATATGTATGTATGTATGTATATGTTTTTTAGCATTCATATGCATTATTGTGAGTTCATGTTAAAGGATTAGTTCTTTCTTGAGTCCCATGGTGGGATGGTTCACCTTCCCGCCGCCTTCGGCCATTTTTTCTTGTAAAGTATTGCTTGCTATTCTGATTTAAGCATGTGAATCTATAAAAGATACAATACTGGAGAAAAAACAAGTTACTTACCTGTACACTGTGGTTCTCCAGTATTGATATCTTTTATAGATTCACATGCTACCCTCCCTCCTCCCCTCTTCAGGTTCACCTTCCATACCTCTTCATTACCTAGGGCACTCGTGCTCGAAATCTGAGGGTATGGTGGCCCTGCAAGGCAAGGAGATTCTATGGTTTGAGCTCGATTGGCTGGAGTTTGGATGTTTTATAACAATGGTTATAGGTTACTAAAGTGAATGAATTTCTATGGGCTTTTCAATGTTAAGTTTTAATACTGCTATTTTACTGTTACCGTGGGACTCCCACCATGACGACGGGGAAGATTCAAGCATGTGAATCTATAAAAGATATCGATACTGGAGAACCACAGTGTACAGGTAAGTAACTTGTTTTTTTGTTAAAGACAAGGGAGGCTAACATTATCCCTCCTTACCTACCCCATGTTGCCTTTGGAGTAGGGGTAGAATATAATGGTTTGATACGATAGAATATTACATTGAATTAAATGTATTTTTGTTGGAATGGCAACATTAAGGTAATAAGGGATAGAAGAGTTATGTTATTGGTTTGGCATTTTACATTATGTGTATATTTTGTTTTTGCGGACAATTAATTTACAGCATTGGACGATTTGGAGAAGAGAGCAAGCAGGATGACCAAGAAAAGCGCTAAAAGAGGAAGACGTTGTAGTGTTGGAGGATTATATGGACTGGGTGTTCTATTTTGTTTATGTTGTCATACAGTGTTCTTTTTTTTTGGAACTTTAAAGTGTTGCTGCTTAGAAGTGGTGAATAAAAGGGTATGCATAAAAAAAATAAAAAATGAGTTGGTCATATATTATTCACTGCTCCAGACAAGGGGTGCCCCCACAAGGCCCTTTGTGGGCTAATACGCATATCTTTTCCTGATTTGCATTTCCATCCCCCGGGGAACGACCTTTTTTATTGTTATGTTTTTTAAGCGGGGGCGCTACAAGGCCCCCCTTGCCCAGGGACTCCATCCCTAGGGCCCGGCCTACATGTAATAGGGAAGGGAACTGCGCAGCCCCCCTCCCCGGGCAGATTTCGATTTGGGGACCCCAGGGCACAGTCTTTCTGAAATGGAGGATGGGGCCTTGTGGCCCCCTCCATGGGCCAAATAGTCCCCGGGAACCCCAGCTCCCGGGGCCCGGCCTCTATTGTATAGAGTGCCCTGGTCCCACCCAGAGCACCCACTCACATCTGTTGTGTTCTGCGGGGGGAGCCTCATGGCCCCGCGGTCCCTGCTGGCTCCCCACCTCTTGCTGGATCTGGCATCGCTTTTAGACATGCGGAGCTGCTAAACATGCAATTCCCTCTGTCTAAAAGCAATTCTGCTCCGCTTCTAGCAATTGCTTGCTGGAAGCAGAGCAGTTGCTGTGGCTAGGCCGGGAGCGGTCCCTAGGGCCATGAATGGCTGCAGGAGGGGTCCACGCGGACCCCTCCTTTCTTCGATTTTGCCCATGGGAGATGGTACCACCTCCCCAGGGCTGTGGGGGTCGGTGTGGCCTGTGCGACCCCCCCCCACATTCAATTTAAGAAAAGCCCCAGGGAGATGGAGGTCCCTGGGGCTGCAGGGGGGTATGCTTGCCCTCCGCATATATTCAAATTAAAGCCCCGGGGAGGTGGCAGTCCCTGGGGCTAAGGCCCCCGCATTATTTTAGGATAAGGCCTCGGGGTGGTGGCAGTCCCAGGGGCGGGGGGTCTATGCGGCCCCCCCATTTAATAAAATTAAAGCCTCGGGGAGGTGGCGGCCCCAGGGCTGCGGGGGTTCCAAGAGGCCCCCCATTTATTATTGAAGAAGCCCCAGGGAGGTTGTGGGCCCTGGGGCATTAATAAGCCCCAGACGAGGGGGGCATGCATCCCTCCTCCTTTATTATTCAAAGGCTCCCGGGACCTGGCCCACCCATGGCCGATATATAAAGGAGGTTTTTTTGGCCTTGTGGGGTCCCTGTGGAACCCCTCCTTTTGCAAGAGGCCTAGGGGGTCAGTGTATTTCTACCCTGCCCCCTTTTCTTTTTTTTTTAAAGGTTTTTTTCTGGGATTCAGCTCAAGCCAAGTCCCAAGATGGCTGCCAACACTTCCTGGTTGAAGTGTTGGCAGCTAATCAGAGCTCTGCATTTCCCTGCATGAGCTCGTCATTTTTCACGAAGTTGTTGCGGCCACAGATATCACTAACTGTATTTTCTTAAAGTTCTCAAGAACTACTGAATGGATTTACTCCAAATAAGAAAAAGCGGAATCTGTGTAGCCAAATCTACTTTTCTGTTAAATTTAGTGTAATTCCATCCAGCGGTTCGGGCTGTAGGCGTGTTGACAAGTCCTATGGGAACTAACATGGATAACGCTCCTTTATTTGACCTCCCTTTTTCTCGGCCCCCCCTGAAGGATCACTTGACACTTTCCATGAATAACAAGACTTTCTATGACACTTTTTTGGCAAAATAGATTCGTCAAACGGCGCTTACAGATATTGGCAAGTCAAAGCGCTTTCCTAGGAAACATGGTCCTAACTATAACTATCTACTGAAACCGCCAGTAGGATATATATATATGAACTACTGGTGGTCCCCAATAGGTAGTTATAGTTAGGACCTAGTTTCCATAGGAAGAGCGTTTTTTCATTTTCCAATAACTTTGGCGTCGTTTGACGAATCTTCGTGATATTTTCAAACTAATTTGCCACTCACTTCAGCTGCTGTGTTGAAAATTTCAGGGTGATCACTCAAGTGGGGGCCGAGAAAAAAGGGGGGTCCTAAAACACGTTTGCTCCATGTTAATTTCCATAGGAAACTTTAGACACAGCTACAGCCCGAACTGCTGAGCAGTATTACACCAAATTTGGCTGAAAGGTAGCTGTTGGTCCAGAAAGCGCCCTTTTTGTTAAATGGTGTAAATCCGCTCAGTAGTTTCGGAGATATTTAGAGAAATTTCCAGTTGTATATCTGGGGACGCGGAGGATCCGTGACACCTCCTGATCTTGTGCTGAGATCTGATGGTCTGACAACACTTCAGACCAGGAAGTGTTGGCAGCCATCTTGTGACTCGGTTGAACTGAGTCACATGAAAAACATTAAAGAAAAAGGGGCAGGGTAGAAACACTCTGACCCCCTAGGCCTCATGGGGGAGGGGGGGGGTTTCCTACAGGGACCCCAGGGCCAAAAAAGCATTAAAAAAAACAAATTCGGTGGGTGTCACACTGGTTCCGCGACTCCTGCCAAAATAAAAAAAAAAGGTGCAGGCTCCCACGCTTTGTTAAATATAGGCACCCGGGTGGGCCAGGTGCCAGGGGCATTATACAGCATGAACTCCCCCTACTGGGGCTTACTACTGCCCCGGGGACCACTACCTCTCTAGGGCTTCATTACAGTTTAATGTGGGAGAGGCCACATGGCCTCCCCCGAGGACCACCACCTCCCCAGGGCTTATGATTTTATAAATGGGGGGCCTCTTGGACCCCAGCCACAGGGACTGCCACCTCCCTGGGGCTTAAGTTGAAAATAATGCAGGGGGGCTGCGCACCCCCCCACAGCCTCGGGGACCGCCACTTCTCCAGGGCTTTAATTACAAATAATGCGGGGGGCACGTGGCCCCCCCACAGCCCCGGGGACCGCCACCTCCCCGGTCACAGACATTATTTTTAAATGTGGGGGAGATCCTATGGCCTTCTCCGCAGCCTCGGGGACCGCCTCATCCCCGGGGCACAAACACAATAATTAAGGGGGTCCGTTGCGGGCCCCCGGGACCACCACCTCCCCGGGGCTACATGAAAGAAAGGAGGGGGGCCACGTGGCCCCCCTCCTGGAGCCCAAGATGGCCCTGGGGACTGCCAGCTGGGCTCAGGAGGCGGACAGCGTGGCCCCCTTCCTTTTTAAAGAAAAATAAATAAAACTAAAAAAAGAGGCAGGCCTTAGGAATGGGGTACCCAGGGCCGAAAATGACCCCAGGAGGGGGGACTAGCAGCCCCCCTCCCTTTAGTATTTTAAAATAAAAATGGCAGAGGCTGGCCCCTGGGGATGGTGTTCCCAGGGGCCCAAAATGTCCCAGGGAAGGGGGGGGGGCACGTCAGCCCTTAATAGAAAATAAAGAAATGAAGAACAAAAACAGCAACTTGCCGGAGGCCCCACCCCTTCTCTCCACCACTCTGCAAACGCCTCCTGGCGCTCTGCTGGTTGGGGAATAAAGTCCCCTTAGCTGCTGAGAGTCCTTAGGGGTCAACAAGACCTCCTGTTGCCTCCAGTAAGCCCCACACAGCGGGATTGCTGAGAGGTGGTCGGAGGTCACGCCCCCTTTCTCCAACAATCTGCACACGCGCCTCTTGGCACACTGCTGGTGGGGGGATGACGTCCCCTTGCCTCCTGAGGGCTTGTGCTGTGTGAAAGTTTGATAAATCTGCCCCTACATATTTATAACCGAAAAATATAGCTGTTTTGTAAGAGGGAGAAATTAAAAGTGTAGAAAATTGATCCATATTATGCAACATTTTCCTACACTTTAAATTTCTCCCTTTTAAGAACAATGGTATGGTTGTGTAACTTGTGTTAAACATGTAACGGTCTACATATGGTAAAAGGTATGTCCTGTGCCACAAGTACATACAACACAGTCTCTCTATCACCCATCCACATATATCCCATTCATACACACATATGTTCCTTCATCTCCACAGACCACGCTCTCATTGACACACATGACAGCCTTGTCATAGTGGCCCTAGTCTAAGTGTTTTGTTCAAACCATAGTATCTGGCTCTATGGACATTAGGCTTCAAGTCAATGAAGCTAGGCATGGGGGTGTCTTGTACAATGCACGAGTTGCTTGACCTTTAGTAGCTCACGATGATTTTCACTGATCAGAAGTAGCTCTCACTACAAAAAGATTGGAGACCCCTGGGTTAAAGAGACGTTATAGTTAAGTGAAAATGTCAATTAAAAATTACCATTTTAAACAAACAAAACCACTAAAATTCAAAAGTTATAGTTCCCTCAAGTAACTATAACTTGTGCACTAAAGTAACTATAACTCACGCCCTTGCCATGAACTACTACTTACCTCAAAAATTACATTACTCATGACATGTTCTATGACATCATTGATAACATCACTGCAACATCTGAAATTACATCATTGATGACAAAACTGTGGTGGTAGCCACTCTGTAGTTATAAGTGAGCCGGAGATTCACTTGAAAGAGTGTTTTATGTTTTGCTAATAACATTGATGCTGGTTGTCGAATCTACACAAAATTTCCCCAAAAAGTTAAATGGTGATCTGTCAAGCGGGAACTAAGAAAAATGGGGGTCCCAAAACACTTTTTTTCCCCCATGCACTTTCCGTAGGAAAAATTATTCAATGATGCAGAGAAAACAGCTGAACAGAATTACACCCAATTTGGCAACAAAAACTAGATATTTATCCAGAAAGCGTGCCTTTTGTGATTTGGTGTAAATCTGTAAAGCGGTTTGAGAGAAATTGAGGTTTGAAAAATAGTGATATCCATTGCCGTTGGACTCCCATTGGAAAAATCAACAAAAAAAGAATTCTGATTGGCCTGTCCTGCAAGGCTCTCATGGAACCAAGCAATGTGATCGATGGCCACAACATGAAGAAAAATGTTGTGTCTACCTGTAAGAAATTGTGTTATTTGTTGAAGGCGGTGAGAAGCCACCTCCAACAATAGATACAGTCTTTGTCAGGGTGACCCACAAAAGTCACCAAGTAAACCTGTGCTTAACCATCTAGTAGCTTGACACAAAAGCAGTTAGGCTTAACTTAGTGGCAATGTGCAAAGTATTTTTGCAACACTCAAACAGTAATAAAGTGAAGACACAACACAAAAAATCCCAAACAATTTATGAAAATAGAGAATATTTTAATAAATAAAATGACACCAAAACAACAAAAATACAATCAGTATAACCAGAGTTATGAGTTTTACAAATTTAAGGTAAAAATAGCACCATAAGGCACAAAGTGCCAACTGTGGGTATCTGGTTGCGCTGGACCAGGAGAAAGTTAAAAGTTCAGGCTGCCCGTGATGGAGAACCATCTGGGTACTGCACCAGTTTCGGCTGACTGCGAGTTGTACCTTCTGTCCTTGGTTGGGGGGAGGCTGCGTGGTGCTGCGATGTGAGGATCTGTGTCACTATGCATCGGAATCTGTGAAGCCACCAATCAGGAGCTGTGTTGTGCTGCAATGTGAGGCTTTGTGTCAGATCCAGTAAAGCCACTGATCAGGAGCTGTGTGGTGTTACAGTGCAAGGCTATGCGTTGGATCAGGTGAAGTTGCCAATCAGGAGCTGTGCCGTGCTACAGTGCGAGGCTCTGCATGGCTTGGTGCCAGATCCAGTAAAACCTTCAGTTAAGCAGGGAGAAGTACACTTTGACTCCAGTCAAGGGTCCAGTAGCTTTAGGTCAGCTTTTGGGGGTCAGGACTCACTCCTTCAGAGGCCAGCAGAGGAGACCAGGTCAGGTCCATTTGGATCTGGTCAGCTGAAAAGCATTAAAGGCCTCTGAAAGCTTGTGGTGTCCCTGTAGCTCAAACAGAAGGCCAGCCAATTGACCCTTCAAGACACTTCTGGGGTCCTGGGTTTAAGGCAAGTTGGTCCGATTTTTCTTCTTTAGACAGCCAGGCAGTCCTTCCTCTGAATCTTCTCAAGTTCAGGAGTGTTCTGATTTCTGGTTCTGGGGGATCCATCATTAGCCCAAGAGCAACTGGCCGCTCACAGAGAGGCCGTAGAAACTTTAGGCGGGGTAATGCCAACTTTCTAAAAGTTTCACATAACAGAAAAAATGGTTGTGATTATTCAAACTTCATCTTTAAACAAACCAGGTCAAGTAAATCTATTGTCTTGGCCCATGCATTTATTTTACAATTTATTCAGTAATATTATAAACAGCATATTATGAACTTTAGATATATCATGAGAAGGGACGCTTCTCAACCTTTTTTTCAATGAACAAATATACCCCACAGGACAAGACTAAATTGTTCAATTCAAATACCATACATAACAAAAAATGAATAAAACAAATAACTGTGAATTGTGCATCAAAACAATAAACATCAACTTAAGTGATGATGCCATATAGAGTGAACAATATCAACATAGACCTAAATGGAACATTCAGAACCAGTCAAATGATTCAAAACCAAAGGTGACTATCACAGTTGTTCTCAATGCTGTGACCCTCTTGGAAGACGCTTGGGAGTTTCAAAGTTATTTAACAAGAGTGGGATTTTCATTCAGAATATTTTCCCACAACCCAAAATGATTTTTGTTAAGAAGTCCCTAAGGATTTTTATCGACGCGTTTGGAACTGGATAGTGGAGGGGTAAAAATTACTATTCCCACTCCAGTGAGTGCAACAGTAGGGAAAGTGTTGGATAGCGAAGGAGTAAACATTACTATTCCCACTCCAGAGAGTGCAACAGTAGGGAAAGTGTTGGATAGCGAAGGGGTAAACATTACTATTCCCACACCAGTCAGTGCAACAGTAGGGAAAGTGTTGGATAGTGGAGGGGTAAAAATTTCTATTCCCACTCCAATAATTGTAACAGTAGGGAAATTGTTGGATAGCGGAGGGGTAAAAATTACTATTCCCACTCCAGTGAGTGCAACAGTAGGGAAAGTGTTGGATTGCGGAGGGGTAACAATTAATATTCTCACTCCAGTCAGTTCAAAATTAAAACAAACAAAATATTAACAACAAAAATATTTAAAAAACAAAATAAATTTAAAAATATATAAATATGTTAAAAATTAAAATACAAATATATTTAATATTAAAATAAAAAAACATTATAATGTTAAATACATATGACCAATACCTACAAATATTATATTAAATAAAAAATAATTTCCAAACAAATAAATATTTTTAATTAGAAATTATTTAGAAACAAAAACATTAATTATTACAAAAATTTACTGATTTTATTTCCTACCCTATAACACCACACAATTCACAACCCACATCTAAGTTTAAAGAAAATGTACTTCCTTAATTAACATAATTAATTACCCATTAAAGAAATATTATTAATTAAAAAACAAATTAGACTCATAAAAATTAATTGACTTCCCACACTTTACCGCTATAAACCCCACAACGCACAGCTAAAATTAAACTGTAAAAAAATGAATTACACAATTAAAACTTATTTTCAATTAAAAAACTAATAGTATTTAACAAGTAATTATTTAATTTTTTAATAGTGTTAGGCCCCACAGGGACCCCACACCAGTTCTAGGTGGCAGGGTATCCCTACCCTGGCCCCTTACATCTTTTTTTGTTTTACCTTTTTTTAAGGACTGGGGACTTTGCTGATGTGGTGGTAGTCAGTCCGATCTTATCTTAAGATCTGTCAGCTCCACAGATCCTTCGCAGTGAGAAATATTCAATATGTTTGAGTCTTAATTTCTCAAAAACTACTGAACGGATTTTCATCAAATCACAAAAAGCATGCTTTCTTGACAAAAATCATGCTTTCTGCCAAATTTGGTTTAATTCCGTTCAGCAGTTTTTGTGGTATAACTGTTCAATTTTTCTATGGAAAAATAAATTGGACTACGTATTTTGGGACCCCACCCTTTTTCTTGGCTCCCACTGGATGGATCACCCAAAGCTTTACAGGAAAGAGCTGAGGTAGATGAGACTTTTTTTTAGAGTTTTGTGATGATTCGTCAAACAGTGCCAAAGTTTAAGCAACACCAAAAATGCTTTCCTTATGGAAATGTGGTCCTAACTATTACTACCCGGATGTACCCGGTGGTGTGTGTGTGTATGTATATATATATATATATATATATATATATATATATATATACATACATACATACATACATACATACACATATATATATATATATCATCTTTTGCATGGAACCTCTCAAAATGGCGGCGACTGGGTAAGTTCACTCTCTTAGTATCTTTCTCAAACAGTATTTCCTATCTTTCTTTTAGATGCTCTACATACAGTATGTAATCAAGGGAAAATACAGCTGCAAAACAGAGTTTGCTGTGTACGTGCTGCAGTGCCCCTGCGGCCTGCAGTACGTGGGCAGCACAATTATGAAGTACATAAAAGAATTTTGCAGCACATGAGGGCGATCAAGAATGGCAACTGAACTTACCCAGTCGCTAGCCATTTTGAGAGATTCCATGCAAAAGATGTCAAAGGGCTTACATACTTTGTGATCGATGCAGTGGCAGCTGATGTACGTGGTGGTAATAGGGAGAAGAAACTTAGGAAACTTGAATCCCGGTACATCATTGAATTAAGTTCCAAACAGCCAGAAGGCCTTAATGTAGAGAAAGATTGTACACGCACTTGTAAAGTTTGAAATTGAGTCAAAATTGTTTGCCTATAAAATCACGAACAGAAAGGAATTAAGGTTTTTAATTGCATTATAAAAGGATTTTAAAAATGATTTTTAGGGATAAAAGACAGACAAAAGAGCAGTAAGCAAACTCTGAATGAAATCTAGTTGCAATGGAGTATGCCCACTTGGGCAGTGTATGATACAAACAGTTGACTCCGGAAATCGATACAATATATTTATCATGGCTGTTTTGCCCACTTGGGCTTGATTGAAACAAACATAATTAATGAGATTATTTATGTGAAGAGAAATTATATCAAACAGTTATCATGTGTATGCCCACTTGGGCTTAATGCAATACGGTACAAAAAGCGCCACGTTGTGATAATCGTGAAAAAAGCAATGATAATGTGTCCGTGTGAACAGCCATTGTTTTAATGAATTATGATTTTTCATAGAAAATGTATGCATTGGGTTTATATGTGAGCAACAGTGTAAAAGAATTTTAATTAGTCATTTAAGAAGATTATTGTAATGTCAATATGCCACGCAATGAGTTGAAAATGCTGGAAAAACTACGAGTCTGTTTTCACTATCATTAGTTGTAGTTTTGCATGTGACACGGTATGAGCACGATTTGTATTTAAAAATGGCCGCTCTCACTGCTTCGTTATCGGTGAGCAAGGCTGCGGCGCAGCCGAAACGCGTTCGAATAAAATAATATTCAACTGCACACAGCGTCGTCATCTTTGTTTGAGAGGATAAAGTTGGAAATATATATATATATATATATATATATATATATATATATATATATACATACACACACGAAAGCCATATAATATGGTGCATTATGGTGAAATAGAAAAGTGCCAAAGAGGAGTCACTGTTCACAACTTTAGGACAACTGTGATAGAGTGGATTTCGGATACCCCAAGAGGGCCAAAACTTTGACCTTCTGACTTAAATGGAAGTCGAAATTCTTCAGCACGGCAAGTCTGCAAGCCATATCAGGTGCAGTACTCTGTAAGTCGGATACCTGTCAAATTAGGTCCCGCTGGAGCTATTGGTTTTTGCAGGAAAATCTCAGAGTGAGAAAATGCACATTTCACAGCTGCCTAAGTTCTCTGGTCGGTCAGATACTTTTTGAAGCTTTCCACCCGTTCAAGATTATTACATTGGGACTCTTTTTTGGAGCTCAAAATTGTCCAGCGGGGCAAGCCTGGAAGCTGTATCCAGCCTCTTGAAGTCAGAAACCTTTGCTGCGAGGTCCTGCTGAGGTTTTTGAAGCTCAAAAATGTTGTATGTCCTAACTTTTCAGGCTCTCTGGAGCAGTTCCTCTTGGTCTCTTTTAAGGCTCCCCGCACCTAAGGGAAAGCACTTAGGGCCTCATTATGATGGCGGTGGGACCGTCACCCTGTCGGTGGCGGTCCCACCGCCATCTGTGACTGCGTTACTGCCCCCCTCATTATGATGGTGAGCGGTTCTTTGGTGGTTGGAGAGTCCGACTGCCACAGATCTGACGGGCTCAAGGAGCCCATCAGTCCGTCGGAGGAGCAGTAATACCTACAATGGTGACGTAGGTATTACAATGTTCCTTTCCGCCAGCCCATTCATGGCGGTGAACCCGCCATGAAAAGGCTGGCGGAAAGGGGCATTGGGGGCCCGTAGCGGCCCCCTTGACCCCTGGACCTCAGCTTTGGGTCTTGGAGGGCACCTATTGTGCCCCTCTACATATTACTGCACCATGTGGCAGGCACCGCATGGTGCCTGCCACGTTGTGCAGGGATATGTGTAAGGTCCA
This sequence comes from Calotriton arnoldi, assembly GCA_963921515.1. Classification (NCBI taxonomy): domain Eukaryota; kingdom Metazoa; phylum Chordata; class Amphibia; order Caudata; family Salamandridae; genus Calotriton; species Calotriton arnoldi. The sequence continues at coordinate 2,725,505 of CAWUFW010000898.1, read as the reverse complement.
TTTTTTGTACTGCAGCGTGTGCTGCAGCCCGAAGCACCCGCCGTCATACAAAATATAGACATTGCGACCGCCGTGGTGGCGGTCGCATCCTAATTCGGCAGGCGGGACCGCCGACATGTAGTCGGGCAGTTCCGTTTCCGAATAGATGGCGCTCGGACGTAAGTCCAACCGCCATCCGAATGAGGCCATAATGAGGGCCGAGGGCTCACTCCAGCAGAGACCACCAGCAGAGTCCAGTTCAGGTCTAGTATCTGTTAGTCAGCTGGGCATTCTAGGAAAAAGGCTTCTTGCAGTTTGTTGTGTCCCTGTAGCCACATAGGAGGTCATCTAATTAACACTCGGAGCCCACTTATCAGACTGGGTACAAGTGGCAGCAGATCCAGCCCTTCAGTTCTCCCCAGAGGTCACAGACAGCAGGTCCAGTCCTCTTCTGTTCTTCCTCAGTTCCAGATGTGTTCTGATGAGCTGTGGGTGAGATACCACTTTTGGAAGATTCCCCAGCCAGTGGGTGGGAGTGACTCCTGACACTAACCTATCCAATGACATAAAAGTTCCAGTACACAAAAAATGGGGGTGACCATGCAAAAAGAGGTATTTTCACACAAACTATTATTGATCATTTTTATTTTTACATTGCAAAATGTGTGTGCCTCTTTAACAAATTGACATGCAAAAATGCTCCTCCCTTTGTTATTCATATCAAAATTACAAAAGAAATTCCCTAAAAAACAAAAGGAAGCATTTGTTGAATAACATGTTTATTGTGGCATTACCATAGATATAATTGAGAAATTTGCAAGTTAGGGTCCTACCTTTAGCTCATGAACCAACTGCACTAAACCAAGTCAACCTTAACTACTACCCCAATGATACAGTACCTGGTACATCAACAAATTGCACAAAATAAAAAAACGTAAATAATTAAATACTAGATTCCTCGGATCCTCAGACATGATATCTTTCTTTACACAATGAACCAATTCTCCTTCATACCTGTGTCGACAATACATCATATGGCAACATACCCACAATAATACTGACATCAACCCAACATTATATGTTACAGCTGAAGCAACATTATATATGGACACAAACACCAGTATGTGAATCACTTCAGAGAACCACACAGACTTGTTCATAGGCCCACATTCATTAACATATGTGTATATAATAGCAACTTGCCACACATCCAGCAAAGCATACCCACACACACCATTACACGCCAATAAATGAACAATTTGATTAACTTTAACATCATATTGCAAGCTTACTCAAGTAATAACAAAGATGACACAGCCACCATCATATGCCCACACATCTACATTGTACACCAACAAATCTACCATTGTACATCCAGAAACACACATTTTCATATGCATTTACCAACATACACTGCACCACCACTAAAATATACCAATATACCAACTATTATTCACCCACATAGCCACTATTTAACAATGTGATACAGTGTTTCTTCCAAACCTTTATTACACCATCATATATTTTGAACAATTATAAAACTAACCTAATCAAGTTGTCTCTAAAACACATATAATCACAAGCTTTATTAAGTTTTAACAGGGTTGGGCTATAAAGTTGGTTTAGCGCGATATGGTTGGTCCATGAGGTGAAGCTAGCACCATAGCATTCAAATTTCTCAAGTTTTTGGGTGGTCCTACTGCATACATTTTAGTCAAACTTAACTCCCTTTTAACTTTAGTTTTGAGTATTAACACACACACTCAGGATGTAAATGCAGATGTGCAGAGTGCAAAGTGTGTAATATGCAATTTATTCCCATTGTTGAGCGTAGCAGGGGCCATGACTCATGAAAGGTGAAGCCTCTAGTGAGCCATAATGTCCCTACCCTCCCTCAACAATGATAAGAAAAAGTATATCATACTCTGCGCAGCTGCATATATAGTTTACACCATAGTATTGTTTTCATGCATACTTGTTTTAAAAAACGAAATTTTATATGCAAGTTATGCAACCAACTTTCTGCAGGCAGCCAACCCTAGCTTTGCACAGCCTCTGTCCAGGCAGTTTGTTCAACCATCTGTAGATGGCCTGCACCACACCACATGGCCTTTACTGTGAGCAGCGGGTCTTGGAAACAGGGCCTGGGCTGCAGCGAGGCTCTGTGCTCAAGAGTCAGCAGGCAGCCAACCCCCACCGCACACAGCCTTTGGCTGTGCACAGTGTGCTTAGCCGCAGGACCTGAATTCCAGTTCCTGCTCCCAACCCTCCACTGGTGGCCAACCATGCAGTGGTCCAACAAGCCAGGAGGCAGACCTATGTCATGGTGCGCATACATGATTTGTGTTCGCCTATGACAAAAAAATGAATGAGAACATTTATAGAGCGCAGCATTCACTCCGAGGAGCATCTTGGCGCTACAGAAGCAGGGGGTCTGTGGTTTGAAGGTGAGTAGACACAGTAAGATAAAAGGCCAAATGAGTGATAACACTAAATTGTCTGGGGCAGCAAAGATCCAAGTTTTCAAAAGTTTCTTGAACAAGGGTTCTGACTGCTCAAGTCTCAGCTGGGTGGGCAAGCTATTCCCAGCTTTTGTTCCTAGGACTGCTATTGACTTTCCCCCTCTGGATGACAGGTGAAAGCAGGGGGGTGTTTGAAAGTTTTCCGAGGATGATCTCAGAAGCCGTTGAGTGATATAAGGTTTGATTCTAGTCTTTAGGTATTTAACTCCCGTTGACCTGAGAGTTCTAAAGGTGATTACTAAGATTTTGAAGAGAATCCTTTTATGTATGGGCAGCCAGTGGAGGGTTCTGAGTGCAGCTGAGGCCGAGGACCCCCTTGGCAGTTTTAATACCAGCCGGGCTGCCGCGTTTTGAACTATCTGTAGTTTTTTCAGATCTGCCTTCTTAGCTCCTGCATAAAGGCTGTTGCAGTAGTCCAGACGAGACAGGATTAAGGCTACTGCAACTGTTTTTCTAGCTGTAACTGGAAGTAGATCAGAACATTTTTTGAGGGTTTTTATCATGTGGAAGCAAGTGCCGGCCACCGAGAGGGCTTGCTGGTGGAAGGATAGTGCAGCATCAAATCTAATTCCCAAGTTCCTCACAGTATCCACTGTATTAGGACGCGGTGCCGTGTCAGTCGGCCACCACTGTTTGGACATGAAGATGTTAGATTTCCTAAGCAGCATGATCTCTGTTTTTTGGCTATTGCATTTGAGATGGTTCGCTTTCATCCAGTCCATGACCGCAGATAGGCAGTGCTGAAAATTTTCCTCTGCTGCTGTGGAATCTTTGTCTAGAGTGAGGATTAGCTGAGTGTCATCAGCATACGAGATAGACTCGATGTCAAAAGATGCAATCAGGTTGAGCAAAGGTACCATATAGAGATTGAAGAGTGTTGGGCTCAGGGCAGAGCCCTGAGGAACACCAGAGAGCAACTGTTTCTCTGTTGATTTGTAGTTGCCCAGGATTACTATTTGTCTCCTGTTATCCAGGAATTATATTAGCCAGGCCAAGGCCTTGTGTGAGATGCCACTTTTCGCTAACCGGTCTCTCAGAATGTCATGGGAGACTGCATTAGGGATCCAGACAACAGTACAGTTGGGCACTCAGGGCAGGGGTACATGTCTTTTGCCATGCAGAGGACTTTCCCATCCCAACCCAGCACATATTAATCAATTAACATTAATTAATATATAACTTAAAAAAAATATTACCCACCAAATCCCTTAATAAACCCAATAGACCAAAAGCAATGCATTACTATAATATTTATTAAATAAATACCACAATAACATAAATAAAGAAATAGAACTATACAATAAAACTTCATAACAAATGATACTATAGTGAACAATAGTATAAACTATAAAAATATATACTTACCTTCAATATTTTTGTCCATTATTTTTTTATAATCATGATATTTTCACTGCGATATTAGGGTTGGATGGTAATTTGGAGTTGATATTTTGATGGAATACCAACTGGAGGCAGTTTGAATGCCAATGCAGTCCTTTGTTTTGCATAGCGCAGGGAAGGCCCTGCTGGCTCGTGCAGACAACCATGTAACAAAGTCATAATTCAACAGGCAGCAACACTAAGCCTCAATTCCATGCTCTGTAGTTACATTCTCTGTTGATACAGGCAGAGACTCACCTGCACTCAATTCAAAATATGTATTTCCCGGGTTCAGCGAATGTACAGGCCGATGCCCTGAGTTGGATGTTTGCATTCTCAAGGGACTTCTCTTTCCATCTGGAAGTCTTTCAGGAAATCAAGAGACAGTTGGTGATTCCATGGGCAGACGTGTACATCATCTTCAGACAGGATGCTCTGCTGCCTTCTATTTGCTTCAGGGGGAATGTGAAGGAGGCTGGGGTGGATGTGCTATCGTTTCAGTGGTTCCAGGGCTTTATCTTTGCCTTTCCCCTTTTATGCTTCACTTGAAGGTTCTCTTCTAGATTGGGAGAGGAATCCTTTGTCATTCTAGTACTTTGTGACCTGGCAGGTCTTGGCTCCCTCTTATTTGGCTGTTGGCAATCAGGCATCAATGGCCACTTCCTCTGTCCTGTTGCCATTTCAGTGGCTAGTCCTGTCCCCCAATCAACTATCTAGGTTGTTGGTAAGAGCCTGGAGGCTGAATGATCAAGTATATTGACGGTGGATATGTCCAGTGAGGTGGTAGAAATCTTACAGCCTTTGAGGTACACTTTTACGCTTTAGGCATATGCACGGTGTGCTCCCTGAATATCAAATCCAGAATATCGAGAAATGTAAATATCGAGAACAAAACATAAAATCCAAAACATTGAAAGGTAAGTATAGATTTTCTATATCTAATATGGTACGTATATGTACCATAGTGATGTATATCTTCACGGTACGTAGGTGTGGATTTATGAATAGTAAATCTATACTTCCCTGTATACACTTATCTTTTGATAGTTTGTCTCTTGATATTCTGTCCAAGATATTCTTGTATATCGATGTCCTTGGGCTCAGTTTTCAGTAGTACAACTGCATATGCACCGCATTGGAAGACCTTCTGCTTTTGATATGGAAGTTATATACTGCCTCACCTAGTTTGACTCTTTGCAAATTTTGTTTTTTATGTGTGATGGTTTTGAGTTGGCTTTCATATCTTCCTTGCTTGTCCAGCTGTCAGCCATCTTAGTGTTTAGATAAGCATTTGGGAGTTGGCTATTGAGTTATATTTCACTCATCTGATGTGGGATTTGAGCAAGCCTGTCTGAGGTTTCTACCTGTGGTATATTCATGGGATCTGGTAAGTGCTCCATATGGGATTCCGGGGGAGGTTCCTCTTAGGAGTTTGAAATGGGAGATAACCTATATGGTTGCCATTATTTCTGCTAGGTGCCCTAGGGAACTTGGGCCGCTTCTGGGCATTATCTATTTTTTTCTGCAGGGTTGGTGTTGAGGACCTCCCCGACTTTGCAGCCTAAGGCCATGTTACATTTTCACCTTTCATATGATGTAGTGTGGCCTGTTGTGGCACCTGAGGAATTTGCTCTTGCTGGATAGGTCTTCAATTCCCTGTATGTTGTCACGCCACCCCTAGAAGAGAGCTTTCCTGCTTACGTTTGAACTTTGCTGACACCTTCTGTTGGCTATTACTGGCCATAAGCTGCCATATTAAATCTTTTAAGCTCACTTAATGCCTAAGTATTATAATAGTACTAGGGGTTTAATCTCTAGCCAGGAATGTGCTAGAGAGATTGTGTTATGTTTCTTGATGATTATATCATGTGTAGTTTATTTGCCTAATGTATTTATAATTAACTTCCATTTCCAAGATAAAGCACTCACTAAACAAACAGTTATACATCTGTATTAAAGTGTTTCATTGTGTTTTGAGTGTTTGACCTCAAACCACCTCCTGATGTAAGCCTTAGACTGCTCTGCCTTGCTAACTTCATGCAGTCAATTGTCAAAATAGTTTGAATGGTCAATGAGACAGGATCCAATGGTAGTGAAGCCTCAGGGCACCAGTTGGAGCCCAGTAACTCCTGACTGGCCCTGCACCCAGGGAACCAGGACTGGCAGTGTGACTTCCACTCCGGCAGTTCATTATCCTGGGTGTCCGTGGCTCTGATATTGTTCTCTGAAGTTTTCAGAAATGTACTTACATTGCTTGGCTCTGTAGACGTATTTTTCTCATTTGTGCTCTCTATATCTTGTTCCTTACGACTCTGTGAAGGAAAATCAGAACTATGGAATGTTGGGAGCTCCATTGAAAACAATGGAGTGCTCCGGGCTTCTAATGGCTGGTAGAAGCCCGGAGCTCCAACATTCCAATGTTTCTTCACAGCTGTTTCTGTGAACAAAAAGCCTCACGAAGCCTGGGGGGGGGGAGGTGCGGGGGGGGCATTGAATTTCAATCCCCTCGGGCTCCGTGAGGCCTTTGTTTTACAAATTAGAACATTCTGCCCTCTAGGGGCGGAATGTTCTAATAGCCTTATAGCCCTCGTAGCGGGTTCTATCAGCCATTAAAGGCCCGCTCCCTTGTTAAAGGCCCTTGCCTCAGGCCTGTAATGCTGGAGCGGGCCTTTAATGGCCTGTAGAGCCCGCTACGGCGGGCTCTAAGGCTATAGTAGATGATGCGGTAATGCCCGGACAGTAATCTTCATTACACTGAGTCCTACTTTTCATCATCACAGTCCCCTTGCACATCTCACAGGTGGGCGGGTGCAGATATTAGGCCTTAGGGCTTTCTGTAGTCAGGAGGGGTGTTCAGTGGGGGCATCCCTTTTCACTGAACTTTAGGGATTGAGTTGAGTTTTTTATAACCTACCTGCTTGCTAAAATGTCTGTACGAGTGGGTTAAACGTGATTACTTGGCACTGTGAGTACGACTGCGGTCCATGCAGGTAACAGCGGTGGGGCCGTGGGGCCCTGTAAGGGGAGATTCCAAGGGACGATGCTGAGGGAAAAATAAATAAATAATTAATTTTCCCTCGACATCGTCCCTCGGAATCCCCCCTTACACGGCCCCACCACTGTTACCTGCATGGACCGCGGCTGGAAGAGTAGGGTGCTGTGTAATGAAGATTACCTGTAAATAATCCTGTCATTTTCACCCCAGCCTCGAACTGACATTTGGAAGTGTTGCACTTCAAATCAAGGTACCGCCCAGAACAGTGTACACTGCCAATGCTCAATGGAAGATGATACCCAGCTCGAGAAGTGCTGCCAACTCCAGCTGAACAGTTGATCTCTAGAATACCTCTTTCCTTATTTTTTAGGTCTTCCTTCAAACTAGTGAACCAGGCGGTGGCGCCATACACTATGGGCCTGATTAAAAGGTAAACTTACACTTTCTTGAAAGTTTACGGTTGATTGCTATTCACAAAGGGATTTACAGGTAGTATCTTTACTAGTGCGGAGTCTCCACACATAAAAAGATAGCTCTTTTTATGTGCGGAGACTCCGCACTCGTCGTAAATCCCTTTGTGAATACCAAACGATCATAAACTTACAGAAAAGTGTAAGTTTATCTTTGTGAATCAGGCCCTTTGTCTCTAACAGTCGTAGCCTGGTGTCCTTCCCTAAGTGGTGACACTAATCATCCCCAATTTTCAGTCAGCCCCGCAAATCCATTCGACATGGCCAAAGCTAAGCATTTGTTTAGCCTCAAACAATAATAATGGATTGTTCTTTGTGCCACACTTAATACCAGTCGTTATCATTTATAAGCCTCGTAATGAATAGGTGTTTCTGTCGCTCAGTTTAATGTCACTTAATGTATCGGTCTCATAGAGCTGAGAGGCGTATGTGGCCCTGCCAGGGTTTTGGCGTGACTTATTTTAACAATTGTGAAATTAATCTGAATGTTAGTCTCTCAGCAATGTCTGTGCAGGTCATTGAGGGACTAGTAACTGTGTGTTCAGGTGTATTGCCAATGAAGTCTGACACAATTGTTGCTCACACGATTCATACGTTTTTTGTGCACTTGCATGTAACGGTGAACAGAAAAGAAAGACTTTTTTTGTTGATTCTAAATTTAAAATCCCGATTCACAGACTCAGCAAACCCAGGTTTATAGGATTGTAAACTGCAATTTCAATATCGGAAAATGCACCCGCATGCGGATTTTCATAGACTGTTTAGAGTTATGGCGGAAAAGAGCGCGTGTCAGGAGTGTCGTGTCCGCGCTGCTTAGCATGCAGCGGGCACTTCAGCCAGAGAGGCTTGCGTGGTAATAGGTGTTCGGCGCGGTAGGCCGTTGCAATAAAACACGGAGACTGTGTTGCTGTACTGCTGAGCTTACGCGTATGCGCGCCACTGGCGTCACATCCGAGCAGGCTCCCTTTTATTTCCTTAATCATGTGACCCCCGACTGAACCATTAAACCACAGAGTCTCGGGGCTTGCCCTAACTCCACCCCGGACTACTCCCAACAGTGGACCTAACTCAGGTCGCCCCTATTATGTCATAGGGGCCGACACTACAAGGAGAAGCGGTCATGCACAGTGCATCGACCACTAACCAATATTTCGGAAAAACGTTTCTGTGTATATTTGCGGTGCGCCTGCCATCTATTGGCAACAATTTGGAAATTACATAATTCTAGTTTTTTCAGTTTAAAAGCTTCCTTCGTTCAAAAGAGCATACGAAATTAATTCCAAGACTGGGTTGAATCAAGAAAATGTGGTAACGTTTTATTTTTAATTTCATGCAGTGATTTTGAGATAATGAGTTTGAATAATGGTTTCTGCACTTAACAAAGAAATTAAATCATGTCTGCCTCAAACTGTAAATAGATATGAGCCAACTAACACACACTGCAGATTACATGATTGAATAAACTCCTGTTAAATCCCATCACACCCCAGGCCCAGATTCCCCTAAAAGGTTAGGGGCTCATTTACACGCCCCTTGCGCCGCCGGTACGTCAGTTTTCCCCTTATTAAAAGTGACGCAAGGGGCTTGTAAATAAACCCCTTAGAGTTTATCCCAACATTAAAACACCACTACCTATCCCCTCACAACATATAACCACAGGCCCACCTAGCTCCTCGCATTAATAGTGGGTGTGTAAAAGCTACACCATGGCCGACACCCCACTATTATGCCTCGAGTATACCTGACAAAACAGTTTCAATAAAGTTCAGTTGTGTAAGATATGCACGCATGCGTAGAACCCATATATCATAGGTGTTAGACCTGGCACCATTGGCGTGGGTCTCCCTTCCATTTTTTGCCTCTACTTCCTGTGTTTTGCTGTGTGTTGGTCTCCATTTTTGCTGGTCTAGATGCTTTGGGCACTTTGCCACTGCTGTTCAGTGCCAAAGTGCAAGTGCTCCCTTTGTAAAGTATTGTTATGGATTAGTGATTCCATGATTGGCTTATTTGATTTACTTGTCAGACCCTAGTACAGTGCACTATGTGTGCCCAGGGCCTGTAAATCAAATGCTGCTGGTGGGCTTGCAGCACTGATTGTGCCACCCACAGAAGCAGCTTATAAAATGTGACTCAGGCCTGCCATTGCAGAACCTGTGGGCAGTCTGGGACAGCCATGTCGACTTGGCAAGGGCACACACTTGCCAGTCCCTAAACCTTCCCTTTTCTACATATTAGTCAACCCTAAGGTAGGCCCAAGGTACCCCTGTGGGCAGGGTGCATTGTATGTGAAAGGTAGGACATGCCCTGATGTGTGTGGCATGTCCTGATAGTGAAATACTGCCAATTTAGTTTTTCACTATTGCAAGGCTATCTGTTCCCATAGGCCAGAATGGGGAGTTTGTTTATAACATCTTATAAACATAACTTACCCTGGGAACAAGATAGGAAAATAAAGTTTAGTATGCTTGAACTCAGAATGTTAAGATGCATCTTTTAGTACGGGTGATTTTTACATTCTGTGTTTGAAAATACCACTTTTAGAAAGTATGTATTTTCTTGCCTAACCATCCAGTGTGCCTCTGCTAGGTTTGTGTATTGCATGTCTGGCTTCGGGATGGCAGGGGCTGGAGAAGGGCAGCGGCTCCAGAAGTCTGATGAGTCAGGGCTGGGCTGAATAGGCCTGGGCTGCATTTTGAGTGGTGGGAGGAGTAGCACCTTCACCTGAATAGGGCTGTGCCTGCCTTCCACAATGACGGCTCCGCCCCCCTGTGGTGTGTCTGGAGCCAGGGCTCACACTGACAATGGAGGTTGTTGTGCATTTGCAAAGTGCCCCACAGAACTGGTTTTGGCTGGGTACAAACACTCTGCCTTCAGAGAACAAAGGATTTTGGTGTATAAAAAGAGGGGCCCAGACCCAAGACTTTTAGATCACTTCTGGGAAATCAAGAGGAACCTTTGCCAAGGAGAAGAGCCGGAGAAGCTGGGGAGGAATACTGTCCCTGTGCTGTTTGCTGTCTGGGGTTGGCCTGCAGTGGCTGCTTGCTGCCAAGGAAAGGAGAAAAAGGACTTTGCTGTTTGCTTTGTCACCTGCTTGAAGAAAAGATCTCCAAGGGCTTGAAACTGAGCTTGCCTCCTGCTCTAAAGTCTCAGGGCCACAAAGACTTCACCACCAGCTCTCCTGAATTTCCTTGCTGGGAATTCCAACCTGCAAAGAGGTGCCTGCTGCTGTTTAGGACCTCTAGAGACAGTTTGTCGCTGGGAGCTGGAAAATCGACGCAACATCGAAGAAGCATGTCGCATCCTCACCTGTTTCCAACGCATCGCTGAAGAAACCGTCGCAGCGCCTGCCGCGGCTCGAGAATTCGCCGCACGACGCATCGGGTGCAACGATCTCCGAAGTCCGAGATCACCGCACCGATCCCGACGCAAGCCTGCTGTGCGGCTGCACAAAGCCATGCATCGTACCGGATCGACGCATCACATCAAGGTGCCAAGACTGTCGCATCGTTGGGGGACGCAGTAAGAAACAGACGCATCAACTCCCCACGCAGTAAGAAAACGATGCATCACCTCCTCTCCAGTAAGGAACCGATGCATCACCTGCCCTGCGCTGTAGTAAGGAACCAAAGCATCACCTTCCCTGTGTGTAAGGAACCGACGCATCACCTTCCCTGCGGCCATTTTGTTTGTTTTGCGTGACGCATCCCAGGTACTTTGTGAGAAAAGTGTTGCATTTACAACTTGCATTGAACTGAACGATTTCTACCATTTGAAAGCCTTATTTTAATACTGTATTGTGGATTTTTGTCGTTTGGTCTTGTTTTGGTTTAGATAAAGATTACTTATTTTTCTAAGCTGGTGTGGTGGCCATTTGTAGTGTTTTCACTGTATTACTGTATGTGTTCACAAATGCTTTACACACTGCCTCTGAGATAAGCCTGTCTGCTCGTGCCAAGCTACCAAGGGGGTGAGCAGGGGTTATTTTAGGAGTGTATCCCCCTTACCCTGACTAGAAGCAAGGGTCCCTATTTGGACAAAGGTACCTACCTCTGCCAACTAGAGACCCCATTTCTAACAATAGGTATTCAGGACATGCTTATTTTAAATACACACTTCGGAGTTTTGTCCACCAGTGTCGGATATGTCATGCAGTGGCATAGACTTGTGTTTGTTAGGCATGGAATGAGTTCCTTTATGTTTTCATATATACAAGTGTTCATTGCTGGAGTGGGCCAAAGGTGCATGACTGCTCTTACATATGTATCCTTGGATCTGATTGGCTTCCATCCTGGAACTAATGATGGGGCATGTGTGTGGGTCTTGAGTGTGGTTCCACTTACCACATTTTTGGTGCAGAACGCACTTGTTGTTGATAGTAATATGTTGTTGCTGTGTCCATTGTGTGTATGATTACGTTTTTTGAGTTCCATGGTCTTACAATGGTGTAACTTATGAAAACATGTAGAAGACACTCATTTTTGGATGATTATTTGGGAGACGTTTCCAACAACTGTCAACGCTTTGTGAATTGCACACAAGTAAAACAGTAGTAATGCAGTGACTTTAGTCCATATATTTAATTCTGGTCAATCAGACACAACTGGCGTTTCAAAACGCGAGTGAACATTGTGGACCCTTCCAGTGGCATGGCAAATAACTGTTAACGTGCCCATGATGCCCCACTTCCATAGCCCCAGTGACGTCATAGATGTGGTGAAACGTTGTTCACAGTAGTAGACGGCTTCTTTTGGTGGTCTTTACATTTTTGCGATGCTTGAAAAAAGAATAACAGAACCTATATTTCAAACAGTCTTGTTTTTATGCTGACTGCTGTTCTTCTGTTTTTTGTGGACTTGACAGCTGACAAGGGAGGTGCCAAGAAGGGGGTTCACATTACTAGCCCCAACCGCTGCTACAGAGGACCTGTGCCAGACGAACAGATCACCTGCTTATCAACTTTCCTCTTCAAACTATTTCCTAGTGGGGTACTGTTTCCTTGTTCATCATCTTATCGTTTGCCATCTTTCCGCGCGTAAGTAATACATTAACAATATATGTGTATAAAAGTAGCACTGATGCCTTAAAAATATGTTTTGCAAATATATTTTAAAACAATAGAAGTTGTCGATTGAACTGGGGTTATTCTTTTTAGAGGCCAATTATTCGGGTGATTGTAATAAATGTAGTGCAGAATAAAAGGAATTCGTTGTTAAATATTTATTCATTTCAGAGTTAGGATCAGTACTTGTGTAAGTGTTACATATTTTCTATTAAGAAATTAAAAACAATACAATTAAACTAATTACAAAAATAAAATAACTAAACAAATGTTAGACTTTGAGTAAGCATTAGGGTTAAGTTAAGAGTTCCTTAATGTATTAAAAATAATTTATACCAAAAATAATTCATTAATATATCATTAATTAAACTGTTATATACATCTGAAGCTAAAACATAGGTTTAAGTTAAGTGTTGGGGACAAAAAAATAAAACTTAATGAAATTGCTTTAAAATATTATATTACAAGAAAATATTAAACAAAGGCAAGGGCTACACAGGTAGGATTAGCAAAAAGGGTTTCTTTAACACTACTTTACATTATTTCAAATGATTTATTAAAAAAGACTTGAAGCCAAGCACGGTGAAACTAATAGCTAGAAATACTGCGATTACTTACTGGTAATAGCATCACCCTGAGTCCTTCTCTCGCCGTGATGACTCACTTACTGAGGCCCCTGTGCCTCCAATCACAACCCTTTCCCACAGATAAAAATCCCTAACCCCCTCTTTACTTCCTGTTCCGTACCAAACACCACACAGATGACCTGGCCGAAAAGGATGGGAGGGAGGCCCTGAGTCATCACAGCGAGAGAAGTACTCAGAGTAATGCTATTACCGGTAAGTAATCGCAGCATTACCCCTTCGTCCCTCTCACCGTGATGACTCACTTATTGAGATGCATCCAAGCCAATAAGCAGGCCAGGACAACCGCACAGAAATGCAAACACAATCTGAAACCATAGGCAAAAAACTGTGTACAACAGGAAAACCAGCACCATGGAAACCAAACAATCTGGAACCCCCGTATCCTGGACCACCCGAGAACAAGACACACAGGCAGAAGGACCTGCACAAGCGGCAGCCCGATGGAGGTCCTGCAAAGAAGCACTACGCACTGCAGCCAAGAAAGCAGACATGCACCCAGTAGACCTCCCGTGGAACCCCAGAGAAGAATACAGACCAAACTGCTTAGAAGCCAGCCGAAACACGGATTTAACCAACTAGCTGAAGGCCGGAATCAAAAGCGTAACCCCCTACTAGCGGTACCAAAAGTCTCATACAAGGAGGAGGAGACCCAGAATGCCTTCACTCATTCCAGGCAGAGCAAGACCGCCCTCCGCACAACAAGCAAATGAAGTTACCTCCTCAGGAGACTGAGGGACAGGAAAGAACACATCCTGCTGTAGAAGAAACAAAGACGTCCCTTCGAGCACAAATCCTGGACCCAACCGCAGCGCAATCCTGTCCACGAACACACGAAAGACAGGACACCAACAAGACAGAGAGCCCAGTGCCCCAAGAGGGCGGGCTGAAGTTACAGCCACCGGAAAAAACACCTCCAAGGACATAAGACATATCCCCATCAAAGACAAGGGCACAGCGGAGGATACCGGAATGCCCGCAATACCAATTGCAGACCCCTGGAAGGACACAAAACCAGTGGGACAGGTCCAAAAGGCAGAATATCCTGGAAAGAACCAGGAGACCAGCTCCTCGGTGGCCAAAAGACCACTCCAAGGGGATCGGAATGCCTTCACAGCCGCCCCTGACCCTGAAGAAGGGGAGGGCTAAAACCCAACAGAAAGCCATCCTGGAGAAACACCAAAATCTGAGTAAGTAGAAACAGAAGGAAAAACCGAACATGGCCTAACACCCAGGCCTGAAATTGCATCTAGCGTCGAGCAGGAGAAGACATAGTCGACAACTGTCTGGACGATTTCACAGAAGAAGACACAGAAGCTGAGAGACCCAGTAACCTTAAACCTCCCCTCACGAACCCCAAGCCGACAGCCTGAGGTGCGCCAATGACTGAACCAGGAGACAAGGAAACTGCAGGGAGATGGGACCAAAGGGAGCTCCCAGTCCCACCTCCAACTCCACCAGTAGATGACACAGAGAGCGCGGGCCATGCTGGAGATAATCGAACAACCAGAGCCCCCACCCAACGTACCTGAAATAGCAACTACTGGATCAAGGAAATGGAGTGAAAGCAAACATGAGGCCTTCAACCAAGGACATGACAGGCGATAGTTTTCCACCCTCAAACGGCAGATAAAGAAAAGAAGACAGAACAGCCAGAACTGGCTCCTAGTCCCGCAACTAGAGGGTCGTCGGGCCATGAAAGCAGAAGAGGAGGCAACAGACACAACTTTAGGACATCCACTGACACAACAGCCAGGAACTCGGCCTGGTGTGCCACATTTACCAGGACAACTGACACACTTGACCCATCACGCCCGGCCACCGCCAAAGCCCCAAAATCCTTTACTAAGGATCGAGCAGGCAAGGCCCCATATGAGGCAATCCGAGCAATAGATAAGATGCAGTGACTGACAGCAGCAGTCCACTATCCACCTGGCGATCCACATGATCCGACACTTCCCAAGACCCAAAGATCTCCTCAAGCAAGCTCAGAAAGAGACCCCCAGCAGCCCCCTCCACTGGAGGTGGTGCTATGCCCAGAATGGCTCTGATATGAGCTAGGACCGCCAGATCATCCCTGGAAATGAACTTCCCACCAGGCACCACATGTCCCACAGCGGAAGAGACAGAATCTGGATCATCATCCAACCAGACTGATGCTTTATTAGCCTAATGCGTGGCAGACAAGACCAGAGCAACTGCAGCCACAATCATTGCCTGGAGTTCAACAGCAGACAGGGAAACTGACACCCCCGGGGCACCACCAGCTCCGGCTAACACATCCGGCCGGGACTCGCTCTCCGCCTCTGATTCAGAAGAGCATGACCTATTCCTCGTCGCAGTCAACACTGCCACCAACAGGAAAACAATTTCCCAAATAAGCAGCCCCTCAAGTGATACCGTAGAGAGACCCTACAAACTGCCGAAACCAGATGACAGGGATGAACAGGAATATGGAGACATGCATTCCGAAGACTGACCGTCGCCACAAAGACTCCTGGGGATACCATAAGAAGGAGCTGCAGGAAGGACAGCATCTGGAAAGTCATGGATGCCACCCATTCATTGATGTGCCTAAGATCAAACACATTATTAAAGCTACAATGGTTCGAGAAAAAATCATACCAAGGAGAATAACTTTGCAATTAATAATACAAATTAATTAATTAAATAAGGGAAAAAAAATTTTAAAGACAAATAAAAACTTAGAATGAAGAAGGGGTACCCAACACAGAAGATTGATACAAAAATATATTTTTTAGCAATAGCAAAATATAAGCAAACCATTACAAAAACATGGTGCTCACATAATAACACAAAAAACATGATTCATAACATAATATACTGTGTGAAACAAAGAACAAAATGGCAAAAAGGAAACACAATTAAAACAAACAAGCAGTCCAACAAATAACGAGAACAGAAGAAGGCAGTTAATGCTTCCTTATGACTGTATGCCAAGAGTGAGCGTCTACGGCGTTTCGACCTATGTTATTCCAAGGTCATCATAGAATAGACCTACACTTTAGGGAGCATCCAAAGAAAAAAATCTAAGAATGAAACGAAAAAAACTATATGTAGATGGGTACCACAACTGCAAAATAATGCTTCAATGAATAAGAGCATGACACAGTGCAAGGGATATCATGCACAAAAAAGCGGGGGAAACACCCAAGGAAGTGTATTTAAAAAAATACCATTAGATGAGTACACTCTGAAAATTTGCCATTAAAAAGCCAAACCACAACCATGTGGAAAGAAGGCAGAAGTATAGAGCCACAGAGGCCACTGGCCAATAAATCACAAAACAGCCTACTTGTATTTTGTCCGAGTGGCATTCAAATCAGGAATAGAGAGCTCATCTGAAACCCGTTCAGAATTCTAGACCGCAAAAACAATAGAGTTACTGGAACGCAGTCGCATTAGTCTAAGGAGTGCTAATTCAACTTATTACTAGCACCGTAAGACTTACCAAAAA
This sequence comes from Calotriton arnoldi, assembly GCA_963921515.1. Taxonomy (NCBI): domain Eukaryota; kingdom Metazoa; phylum Chordata; class Amphibia; order Caudata; family Salamandridae; genus Calotriton; species Calotriton arnoldi. The sequence continues at coordinate 2,708,978 of CAWUFW010000898.1, read as the reverse complement.
TAAGAAAGAGGGAGTAAGACACATGTCGTAGGTAGTGTGTCTATCCGAAAGGCCAGTGTAACATATCCACCCGGCTCAGTGGGAATTCAGAGCAAAAGTATCTGATTTCTAAAAAAGAAATATATCGTAATGTATATAAATCAAAAAAATAACCAAAAACCTTGAAGCAAAAATAGTCAGGAACAGTCTTACCGTTATGACAAATCCTGTGGAGATCACATAACGCTCCCCGACGATGCGGTATAGGCGCAACACAAATCACAGCGTCTTTAAAAGCACTACTCACCAGTGGCGCTAGACAAAAGACTAAGGGGCACATGCATCAACCTAAATACCGATCGCAAACGGGCCGATTCGCAGAATCGGCCCCTTTGCGACCGCTATTTAGGCAATTGGGATGCATCAACCCAAAACCCATTCGCAATATAGGTAATCGCAAATTTTGCAATTACCTAAATTGCGAATGCTTTAGAGAATCGCAAAGTGCGATTGCCTATTTGGGATGCATCAAAGCCTTTCCTAAATGCGGCTTCGCATTTAGGAAACGCTAATTACCATCAACTGCAAGTTGATGGTAATTTGCAAAAACTTTGAAAAATGGACAAAAGTGCATTTTTCAAAGTGCCATGTGGCGCACACATATGCCCTTAAGGCATATGTGTGCGCCACATGAGCACAGATGCCAAATTTGGGGGTGCAGCAGGGTGGCCTTTAAGGCCCCCTAGCACCCTTCAAATTGCATTCGCAATTTGCGAGTAACTAATGGCTTCCCATTCATTCCTATGGGCCTCTCGCAATTAAGGAATGTGTAGGAATCGCAAATATTTTTGCAAAACCTACATGCATAGGCAATTGCGATTCCTTAATAGCGATTCCTTAATAATCGCTATTAAGGAATCGCAATTGCCTAGCTTGATGCATGTGCCCCTAGGCTCCTCATTATAATGGTCAAAATCCAAAAAATGATGAAGGAAAAGTTTCAAGAGTTTAAAATGTAATAAAGTATTAAATAAAAAGAAAAAAAACAATGGGAAAATGAATAATAAAAAATAATCAGTGTCAGTGTCAGCAGGGCGGTAACCATACCGCATGCGCAAGGGCACTAATACCAAGTTTGGGAAGAAAGACTTAGCCCGACAGCTAAGCGGTCGGACACAGATGTAACCCAATCCGCATAAACAGAGACACTAATCCCGAGTGGGAAAGTTAAAAGAAAGACTTGGCCCAGCGGCAGATTCAATATTGCCGGGTATTGTGTCAGAGAAACAACAAACCCAACGAATATTGGCAGATTGTTGAAAATGTTAATCAAAAAGAAAACTGGGTTGGGGGCATAACATTCCCTACAATTTGAACAAAATTAATAAAAGAAAAAAGTAGAAAAAATCTGACATTGTGTGTGAGTACGAACATAGTCAAACTCACACCAAAAAAACGAAGAAAAAAGGGGAACTTAAATCAAGTAGCAACATACCATGTAAATAAGCCATAGAGAAACTGGGCATGGATAATAGTGTTGAACACTGCAAAAATGATGCAAGTGACAATAAATTACAGAAATGTGTATGGGTGCGATCACAGTCAGCCCTCCACTGTGTCATGCTCCAATCCAGACAACAAAACTTGCCAGCAGAATTAGGGAGACAACCTAAACAATATAAGAATTATATATACATATATATGTAAAAGCACTAATAAGTATAAGCTCCTTGTATCCTAGTACATCAGAAATAGTCAAGGTACATAACAATCCATGTATCCTGGTACATAAAAGATAATTAAAGTATACAGTAAATGACAATGCTCAAGGATGTTCAAACACTGTTGATTCCACCTTAATATACATAGATATTGGTGAAGGTTGTCACAGCACACCAAAAATGTAATTCAGAGGAAAAGTAAAGATCTTACATTACTTCTAGTTTGAAATTGAAGAGCTGCATTCCTCTAGTGTATTAAGTCCCTTATTAATGCTGTCGCACCTCAAGATCCAGCGCCATTCAGCCGTGTTTAGTATCTGTTGAACATCCCCACCACGTGATGGTTTACGTATCAGTTCAATCACCTGCCATTTTATCCAATCAGGGAATGATGGTGGTCAAGAAAGTTAGATACCATAGGGGCATGTTCATTCCTGCATCTAATGTTGTGAGAGAAGGGTTTTAACCTTTTGGGTTGTTTGACCCACATAAATTAGATTACAAGGGTACCATAGTGCATAGATCACATTCTGAGAATTACAGTTGGTGTGATCCTTTAGGTTGTGTACTATATTCTCATGTTGGAATTGTTTAGTGTTAATTGTCGAGTCACACATTATACAATTCCCACATTTGTGATGACCTACAACCTTATTCAGTCCCCAGAGTGAGACCAGTGCTTTTTGATAATTTTGGTGATTGCATTTCTCTGTGTTCCAAAAGTGGTTACACATGGGATTCTCTCCATTGGTTTTTTAACAGAAGGTGTAAGTAAGAGGTCTCGGTGATTGTACCAGGCCCGTTTAAGCGATCTTTTGACTAATCGTCGGGGGTAACCATGAGCCTCCAATTTTTTTGCCAAAATATTCGCTTCGTGAAAGTAGTCCTTTTTGAACCTGCAATTTCGTCTAATCCGGAGGAATTGCCCAAAGGGCAATCCATCCTTTAGACCTCTCGGGTGGTGACTAGCATACTGCAATAAGGTATTGCGGTCCGTGGGTTTGGTATAAAGTCTAGTTGCTAGTTTACCCTCGCATGGAAAGATCGTGAGATCTAGGAAATCAATCTTTTCATTGCTGGAATGTGACATAAAGTTCAAGTCCAAGGAGCAAGAATTCAACCAGTTAAGGAAAAGTTCTAAACTGTGTTCAATGCCTCGCTAAATAAAGAAAATATCATCGATGTAACGCCTCCAATGGCGTACATCGGCAAAATATGGATTTTTTATATTATCATAGATGTTTTGTCTTTCGAAATCATCCACAGAAGATCAAACACAGGCCTAAAAGTGCTTGAATCCAGTCTGACCCTTAGAAGGCCCTGAAACACAGTACAGATGTAGCAAACATACAACAGCAGAATAGCAGGGCCCAAAAGGAGCCCCTAAACAAGGTGAAGGGCCAAAGATAGCCACCAGTGCAGGTTCAACCCCGTAAACTACAGAGTGAGAGCATAAGATCACTAACACTAGGTTCCAACACAGTAACCATGGATAAGGGGGTCACCTGCTAATATCCTACAGACCTGACCGGCATGTCAAAGCTGCCACTGGAACAAACTGGAGAAAAGTCTCAGACACAGTATTATTCCCCTGTACCAGTACACACATCAAGCAGCAAAATGAGATGAATGTACAAAAATCTGAGGTACAAAACATATACCAAACACTGACGGAACATGTAAGTAAAAAAACAGAAATTCACAGAAATTAATGAATGCACATGAAATCTTAGGGAAGCCCGAACCCCTGCAAACATCACAAATGATCTGCATAAGGCTTCTGGAAACATGGGCCGGAAGACATCAGAGGTGCAAAGGTATGCATGAACCCCAACCAATAAGCCAAATATAAAAATGTGGACAGCGTCAACATCACTAAGTGTGACTCAATCCCTCTCGGGCCGCCCAAAACAGTCATGCGCACTCCCCTGTTCTCGATGCAGGCTGCATTACAGCCTGCATGGAGAACATGCCCACCCCTACAGCCCCTGGCTGAGCGCCGTGTCACACCGCTCAGACCAATCACAATGCTCCATTGGAGCGTTGTGATTGGCTTAGGGGTGGGAGCCTGGCTGCCTGCTTCCTGTTCCGAACTGGAGTCGGACACAGGCGAGCAGGAGAGAAGAAGCGGAACCCAGCGGCGGCAAGGTAAGTTTTATATATATTTTTTTTATTATTATTTTTTTTCTGGAAAAGCAGCCCGCAAGCAAGCCCCCCTTTCCCCCCACGCCCGCCCCCACACCCGCGAGCTGTGCCTGCCGCCTCTGAGCCGAAGGGAAATGGCCATGCAGGGAGAGCAGTTTCTGGCACCACAGATCCTAGTGCACCATGATAAGGGACAGACTTGCGTGAGGTTTGAAGACTGAGAAAACCTCCACACAGCCTAAGTGTCCCAAAAACCCCATGCCGAATAGCGACAATAGTTGCAGCAGAGTGGTAACAGGGACTTCCAAAAATGAGGACAGAACCAAGCTCCACACAAACTAGGTGGGGCTGCGGCCAAAATCAAGAGCAACTGCAACTACTTGACACAAAACACATCATATACTAGAGAACACACGCAGGTGCATTTGTACATCACGTCGAGGTAGTGTAACCCCCCCCCCCCCGGCACAACACAGGCCGAACAACCGGGTGCAGAGGAGCACCGCAACCCCAGCACCCCAGACAGGGCTAGCGCTAGGCATGGGCAGTGTGGGCAGCAGCCCAGGGCCTCCCACTCAGCCTACCAGCATGGGGCCCCGCACAATTGCAACACACTACCGGTCCTCATGTACCCCTGCCGATCGAATTGAAAGAAAGGTGTCTCTTTACAATTGGGCTCATGGGACCTCCCCACCCCCCCCCCCCCCCTGGGCCTTTAAGGGATGATATGGGTAGGCCTAGGGGATGGGGACACATCCTCTTGTCCCAGTTGCAAGGAGACACATTTTGAAGGTTTGTCCTGCAATTAGGCCTCCTGCTCGGCTGCCCATTCAGAGACACTGTGGGACGCCCTTTGTCCAGCACTTTAGCTTCCCCCACAGTTTTAACTCTCAGCCCCCAAGCAATTCTCACACCTTCAGCCCGATATGAGCTGTAAAAGATGTGCTTGTAGGTGGCTGAGAGGAGGAGCTGAGGCCCAGGAGGAGTCTGCACAAAGCAGCTTCTGGAGCCCTGAAGGTGTCACTTTGAAAATTAGAGGGGCCTCGCACATTCCCCTTCGCCCGGGTCCCAAAAATCCTAGAACCGGCCCTGACCCCAGATATGTGCCTACCCGGCCGGAGGAAGGCACCGCATACCAATTCTAGAAGGAATAGATCCATCTACAGAAATTGTCTAAGGTCCTTGTCGAGACAAAGAAGCAGAGTTCAGGAGAGACTGGCCATCACAACGTAAGGACCATCCCTGAAATAGTTTGCACCTTGATTGGAACAGGATGTGGTGGCATTGAGATGCTGACCGTAGGCGTGTTTACAGAACATTTGGAAAGGTACTCATACTTGCCATGCTTAAAGACAGAAAAACGGAGGTATGAAGGATAGGGTGTGTAAAGCTTTTGTTACTTTTTTTTATCTAGGGAAATCCGAATGCATAGGGGTACGTGCAGAGCGTGGTCAAAGGTCAGGCTCTGACTTCAACTTCTCTCCTGCATTGCCGATGGCTGTGTACAGTGCACACAGCCACAGGTCATACACAGTGGAGTTTGTCCTCCCTGGGCACTTAGCATATATGTTGTCAAAGGTTAACCCACTGCACGGAAATCCAAGAACACACTGTGGAGGCTGGGCCTGTGCTCAATCAACACTGGGTTATGTTCAGATGCATTCTGGTACAGTGCCTTGGTGGAAGCCAGACCCTGTGCTGAAGTCCCTCTGAATTCCCTCTGCGCAAGGCCGAAGGCCATCCATGGTGGATTATGTCCAGTCAGCAACCAAAAATTAACTGAAAACGAATTGTTAAGGAGAGTTACGATTTTCCAAACATTAAGTGTAATGAAAATCGAGATTTTACTAAAGATTCCAGGGCTTGGATTATGTGCAATCCATTTAATGACTTCCCAACACAAGCAGCAGTAGGACCAGAGCAACAAAACCAAACTTAACAGCATTTTTGTCTTCCTGGAATGTAGCCCCTTTAATGCTGCCTTTTGAAAATAATAATGCCATCATCTCTTTCGAAACTCAAGAACTTGAATAACAAATCTGAAAATCAGTCCTTTCTCATAAACCTTGACTACCTTGAACATCTGTGAAGCTGCAGACTTCCAAACTTCTTCTTCTCATCCTAAAAATGATAAAACATATTTAAACGCTATCCAAATTACCTTCCTACTTACAAGAACAAGCATTAGAAATGCAATAGGTCTCGCATTTTTTTTGAGTTAGAGCTATTGGCATAGCTCAACAGCTAACGGACAGAAATTGCCACTTTGCAGGTGCTGAACAGAGCATTGCTCCGTGAAACGGCCTGAAAGCCTAAAACGATGTTGATAGCCTACAAAATAAAAAGGCAGATCTGGATGACCAGGAGGAACTGCGGACGTATTGGGATGGCCAACGCAAGCAAACAATGAGTGAAATCGCCTGGGCGTGACCCAAGCACGCAAAGGCGGGAGATTCGGACCCAATGCACCAATAAAAACCCCAGATTTCTAAATAGCAAAACAACAAACAAATGGCAATTCATGGGCATGCCAAAAGCCGATAGAGGAGATAACAATAGGTCGACCTCAAAAATGAGTAGACCAACACAGAAGGAAGATCAAATCATGTATCATAGCCATACTAGTACAGATTTCACCTAGTTTTGTCTAGTTTGGGAAATGAGGTGAAATAATCCGAGCCTCTGAGTCTTTAATAAAATTAAAATTTTCATTACACTTTAAGCTTGGAAAAATGCAATTTTATGTGCAGACCAGAGGCTCTAATTATATGCAAGGTCAAATCACTTGCACCACACATTCAGATGCGTGCATTAAAACTTTGCAAACGTAGACACATTTGACCAATATAAAAATATTTTTCCAGTGTCCACCCAATATAAAGGCCATATATGCTGTTGTGCATCTTGATGAATGAGCACCAAACACATCCACACTTTTCAGTTTTACCTCTCTCATTCTCCTCTCATGCTCTTTGATACATATAATTGCACACAGTCTATATTGAAACGTGGACATTTGAGACTCCTTGACATTGTTTTAGTCCTCTTAGTTATATTACATACTACCCTTTCAGGTGCGTAGAATCTATTAGAAAGCTTCAATGCCTTAATATCTCCTAAATGAAACGAAACACAACAGGATTGCTAATTTCCAAGACAATTGTTTCAATGGCAAATCCTCATTACTGGGCCAATCCTTGAAAAAACGCAACACTACATTTTGGTTTTGGAGGTCTCTTAAAATAAATACTTCACATTATCTTACATACTAAATCATATTTCCTACTGAAAAACCATCCACCAAAATATGCCCTGCGTTTACCTATATTTATTAACCGTTAAACAACTCAAACCTCTACTGAAAGGCTCAGCCAAAAAATTCACAACATTAACCACAGGTGTTCCCAAGTGATCAATGTAGGAGAGTAGGATCTGCTTCACATGGGTACCCCCACTTTTGCTGATGCTTCACTGTTTTTCGACTTTAGTCTGGCTGGGGCCCTGCTAATCAGAACCCCAGCCTAGCTGCTTCCTCTCTAAAATGGTTTCCATGTACCTTAGGTACATCTCTGATTGGAATCTGGAGTGCCCTTATAAGTCCCTAGTATATGGTATACTATGTACCCAGGGCATAGGTACCCCAGAGGCCTGCCAGGGGCTGAAGCATGTATTGTGCCACCCCTGGAAGGCCCTCCAAAATGACACCACAGGTCTGCTACTGCAGCCTGGGTAAGGTGGTGCATGCACCCCTTACTGTGATATAGGTTACCTATATCACTACATATATACACACATATAAACCTATAAGTCACTCCTATGGCAGGCCTTATCAATCCTGAAGGCAGAGTGCTTGGTTCTTATATGAGAGAGTGCCCCTGCATGAGCAGAGCCCCTCTGCAGCGTTCGGAGACCCTTCTCTGATGCTGTTTGTAGTGCAGCCTGACCATATACTCTTAAGTGCATTATAACCTCGCGTTAAATGCTAACTTTGGGATGGCTGCACGGAAACATGTCGTGTTTGGTGTCAAACATCTTGGAATACTACCCCCACCAGTTCTGGCGGCGGGGGTAGCATTCCACCCTTCTAGAGGAGAGACATGTACACACCGGCATACCCGGTATTAACTTTACAGAGCCCTGGCATCACAAAATGGATGCTGCAGCCACAGACACGAGTCTGGCCTCCTGCTGCTGACCGAAACTCCGGCAGGGGAGGCCTGGCCAATAGGTTTCCTGTTGCAGGGAGGTGTAACCACCTCCCAGACAGGCTGATGTGTATTGGGGCTGGGTGGGTGCACTCTCAGAGTGCTTTGAAGTCCAGCACTGGGGGCACATTTGGTGTCCCTGTGCATACCCCATTTCAAACCGGTTCAGGGGCTTCCAGCCCCTGCTCTGGCGCCATCTGTGGCACCCCAACCATGTAGAATAGCATCAGACTCTAGCACCATCTCTGTTTTGTCTCCATAGAGTGCCCTTCCATTTCAGGTCTCCATATTCCGTATCCACCAGAAGATCTCCTCTCTTGCATCTGAATTCAATTTTATAAGATAATGTTCCCAACAGCCTTTAAGAAGAAACTCAGTTGTTAGCATCTGTAAAGATAGATCATTCAAAGGTCCTGGGAAAATAGCTTGGTTTGTTGAGGACAACAGACTTATGAACCAGGCAAAATCCTTCAACTGGAACTCCCCTTTGCTCAACAGCTTTCTTAACTCTTTCTTTACATGCCATTTTTTTCCCCAATAGAGCTTAAACGTTGACAAAACCTAGAAACTCTACCTTCTTCACAGGATGTAATACCAATATCTTCCTGTTCGCAATATACTCTAAATCTTCTAAATGAGACATCTGTATTTACAATTAATCTAACAGCAACCTCCAATCCTGTGCCATCCGCAGAATATCTTTCAGCAGAACAATCAATTTGACACCTCTTTGCTTAAAATAAGGCATAACAGGTCTCAAATGTTTGATATGCACCATGGTGCAGATGAAAGTCCAAAAGGCAAACACGTGAACTGCCACCATCTATTCTCCTAACCAGTCCTGGAAAGGAGGGGGAATCCCACCAGAGCCTGGATCTGGCAGCTATTTCTGTATGTAAAAAGAAGCTAAATTTGAAAACTCCAAATCAGTTTCCAAATTCACGGAAAAAGAGTTTAAGACATCACAAAATAACAATAAAGAGCCAACAATCACTTAAAAAATGATTACATGCATGTGGGTATGTGACTGGGTTCAGTTCACGGATGCTGGCAATGGCCTACATTATGCAACAGGCTCTGCAACCAAGAGGAGTGAGAGCAGGACATACCCACACGCTATGCACTGTCAGAAAAGCGATCCAGGTGCAAGGAGTGAGCGCAGGTGTACAACCTGCAACCACAGCCAACAGAAAGTTGTACACATCCAACTCTACATTCAAAGGAAGAAGTTCAGGCTGAATCTAAAGGGAGAAGTTGTGGATGGAGTGCATAGACATTGGCTTCACTCAGCAATGAGAGCTCACGTCATACAATCAATGTGTAGGCTAGAGTAGGCATGGTGAGAAGCCATATCAGCACCTAAACCTGCTTTGCACAACTGAAGTTTATACATAGTCAGATCTGCTGCCAAAGAGAGTGGGAACAACTAGAACCTGCTGTGCCAAAGGCCATATGTTGTAAGTTGTGAAGGTACGTGGAGTTGGCAGAGGACACCACTGAAAATCACTACCTTCTTTGATGTCCACTGCACATGACTGATAGCCATGTGCATTGAGCTCTGTAATCAAGGGATTGGGTGCAGGGCACAGCTACAGGCCATACCTAGCATCCAAAATCTGGTGCATACAGGTAGGTGGAAGTCAGGGGCAGTAGGCTCTGAGGATAAATAGAGCTGGTGCATACAGCTAGGTGGAAGTCAGGGGCAGTAGGCTCTGAGGATAAATAGAGCTGGTGCATACAGGTAGGTGGAAGTCAGGGGCAGTAGGCTCTGAGGATAAATAGAGCTGGTGCATACAGGTAGGTGGAAGTCAGGGGCAGTAGGCTCTGAGGATAAATAGAGCTGGTGCATACAGCTAGGTGGAAGTCAGGGGCAGTAGGCTCTGAGGATAAATAGAGCTGGTGCATACAGGTAGGTGGAAGTCAGGGGCAGTAGGCTCTGAGGATAAATAGAGCTGGTGCATACAGGTAGGTGGAAGTCAGGGGCAGTAGGCTCTGAGGATAAATAGAGCTGGTGCATACAGGTAGGTGGAAGTCAGGGGCAGTAGGCTCTGAGGATAAATAGAGCTGGTGCATACAGGTAGGTGGAAGTCAGGGGCAGTAGGCTCTGAGGATAAATAGAGCTGGTGCATACAGGTAGGTGGAAGTCAGGGGCAGTAGGCTCTGAGGATAAATAGAGCTGGTGCATACAGGTAGGTGGAAGTCAGGGGCAGTAGGCTCTGAGGATAAATAGAGCTGGTGCATACAGGTAGGTGGAAGTCAGGGGCAGTAGGCTCTGAGGATAAATAGAGCTGGTGCATACAGGTAGGTGGAAGTCAGGGGCAGTAGGCTCTGAGGATAAATAGAGCTGGTGCATACAGGTAGGTGGAAGTCAGGGGCAGTAGGCTCTGAGGATAAATAGAGCTGGTGCATACAGGTAGGTGGAAGTCAGGGGCAGTAGGCTCTGAGGATAAATAGAGCTGGTGCATACAGGTAGGTGGAAGTCAGGGGCAGTAGGCTCTGAGGATAAATAGAGCTGGTGCATACAGGTAGGTGGAAGTCAGGGGCAGTAGGCTCTGAGGATAAATAGAGCTGGTGCATACAGCTAGGTGGAAGTCAGGGGCAGTAGGCTCTGAGGATAAATAGAGCTGGTGCATACAGGTAGGTGGAAGTCAGGGGCAGTAGGCTCTGAGGATAAATAGAGCTGGTGCATACAGGTAGGTGGAAGTCAGGGGCAGTAGGCTCTGAGGATAAATAGAGCTGGTGCATACAGGTAGGTGGAAGTCAGGGGCAGTAGGCTCTGAGGATAAATAGAGCTGGTGCATACAGGTAGGTGGAAGTCAGGGGCAGTAGGCTCTGAGGATAAATAGAGCTGGTGCATACAGGTAGGTGGAAGTCAGGGGCAGTAGGCTCTGAGGATAAATAGAGCTGGTGCATACAGGTAGGTGGAAGTCAGGGGCAGTAGGCTCTGAGGATAAATAGAGCTGGTGCATACAGGTAGGTGGAAGTCAGGGGCAGTAGGCTCTGAGGATAAATAGAGCTGGTGCATACAGGTAGGTGGAAGTCAGGGGCAGTAGGCTCTGAGGATAAATAGAGCTGGTGCATACAGGTAGGTGGAAGTCAGGGGCAGTAGGCTCTGAGGATAAATAGAGCTGGTGCATACAGGTAGGTGGAAGTCAGGGGCAGTAGGCTCTGAGGATAAATAGAGCTGGTGCATACAGGTAGGTGGAAGTCAGGGGCAGTAGGCTCTGAGGATAAATAGAGCTGGTGCATACAGGTAGGTGGAAGTCAGGGGCAGTAGGCTCTGAGGATAAATAGAGCTGGTGCATACAGGTAGGTGGAAGTCAGGGGCAGTAGGCTCTGAGGATAAATAGAGCTGGTGCATACAGGTAGGTGGAAGTCAGGGGCAGTAGGCTCTGAGGATAAATAGAGCTGGTGCATACAGGTAGGTGGAAGTCAGGGGCAGTAGGCTCTGAGGATAAATAGAGCTGGTGCATACAGGTAGGTGGAAGTCAGGGGCAGTAGGCTCTGAGGATAAATAGAGCTGGTGCAGGATATGGACTCTGCCACAGTCTGCATTCAAGGCTAATGTGCATGGCCAAAAAATCACAGTAGTATATCATTACAAAACCTACATGTTTTGTTGAAGAGAAGTTACGGATCACAATTCAGAAGTGAAATAATGTTTATCATAAAATCATTGTAATTACTCCCAAAAAACCTCCAACTGAAGGAGCTTAATTGTTAACAAGAAAAGTACCAGTTAAGGTTAGCTAAACAGCCATAACTCCCCTCAGTTGACTGCTCAAGACCTCACTCATAATATCATAAATGGCATCAAAAGTGACATCAGTTATATCTTGGCAGCAGGTATGTGAGCTACGGTGCTCAGAATGGAAGTGCTGAGTAAGACTGAAGGCCATGCCCTGCTCCCACAGCACACTGGACTTGGCTGAAGTCCATGCCTGTTGCCCTCCAGCAGTACGAATGTTGAGCGCAAAGCCTGGTCAAAGGCGAGCCCCTGCGCACAAAGGAAACTGGGTACTCAGAACTGAAATGGAGGGCCTGGAAAAATCGCAGGCCTTGCACCCACAGTGCACTGGGCATAGCTAAAGGGCACACCCAGTGACCACATGCTCGTCATACATCGTGCTTTGTCATTTTTTTAGGTTTTAAATTATAATCATAATGTCCAGTCGGCTAAACATTTTTGGTGAATTTCAAGATTTCTTAACAGCAAACTTTATTGCTTTTCTGAGTAAACATCATTAAATTGCCTTTAACATAGTTTTTTTCAGTGAATGTAGTGTGTTTGAGCTACAAGAAAAATAAAAAAAATCAGCAAAGGTAATTATGTCTGTACGCTTATTTTGACATTAGAACTTGAAATCACATTCAATTGTTTTACTTGTCTGTGGAGGTCATTGAATGTACAATGAAAGTCTGGGAACCTGGACACATATGATTGTCCCATGGAACAGCTGAAATGTTCAGACACGGCCATGATTACAAGTTGTGCAAACCGTTCATGGACCCCTGAGTCCAAAAATCATGATTGCAGTACTTTGGGGCCCTTCTGCCAATATGTGAGCTCCAGGGGTTGAGTGGTCTCTTAAGAAGGGGGAACAAGTATTTTCAATGCAATAGGTTTCGCATTGGCGAGCGTTTAAGCTGTTGGCATTGTAAATTACAATGCCTTTTATTTATGTGTTATCAAAACCAACACATATATAAAAGGCATTGTTATTTCTAACGCCAATAGTTCAAACTCTTGCAAATGCGAGACCACTTTCATAGTGGCCACGCCTCTTCCTTAAGACACTGCTCGCCGTATTCAGGTTACAGCGAGCCGTGTCTAAGGAAAGGGGTGTGGCCACCATTAAAGCGAAAGCCCGGCATGGGGCGCTTTTACCAAAAAAAAAAAAACATTTGTTCACAAACACATTTTTTTTTGTTAAAGTGCCCCATGCCGTGCTTTCACTTTAATGGTGGCCACACCTCTTTCTTTAGACGTGGCTCGCTGTAACCTGAATACGGCAGCAGCGTCAAAAGAAAGGGGCATGGCCACTATGTAAGTGAAAGCATGGTATGGGGGCTTTCACTGCAAAAAAAAAATGTTTCGTAGCGCTGCAGCTCAAGTTAAAGCGGACCGCGCTGCCAAATTAAATAAATAAACGCAGCCGCTATAGTTAAAGCAGATCGCCATTACTAATTAAAATAAAAGCAGACAGCGTGCTGCTTGTAGGAAAGCACGTAGTGGGTGGAATGGGGCAAATTATTGAAGAAAATAGATCTCACAGACTAGATAAAGCAGACCGTGTAACAACACAAGTAAAAAGTGTAGTCCTCATGGGAGGTTACAAATGCTGACAAGGTGGTACCAAGGAGGGACTACTAAGCCTATTCATGAACGAAAAGCAACGATTTAGAAAGGACAGTAACAGCAGCCAATTGAAAAGATGGACGGGAAATGGGCGGAGCTTCAAGTCCGTACCTGAATACAGCATGCCTCGCAGAGTAGCGCATGCACTGCCCAGGCTCAACCTCAAGATTGGGGTTGTGTCTGAAGTGCGTCCGGTTTTAGGGAGCCCATCAGTGTAGGTTTTAGGTGTGGACGCTACAAAGAAGCTCCTAGCCTCTGCATCGTGCAGTGAAAGACCGCAGGATGGAAATGTAGTTGGTCAGCCTAATTTTCCATCAGAATTCAGCATCATACTCTCCCCCTTAATGATGTAAAATTAAGTAAATTCCTCTTCTCTTCTACAGCACGGAGTACACAGACGGGTACTCTCTTCCCCACAGTGCTGCTGTTCTCCCATTACCTCCTGGAGACCCCCCCATTGGTCGGATACTACAGCCTGCTCAATTGGCCCGTATGAGTATTTTGCACCACTGCTATAAGCCTTTAAGATAGAAACATGCCTTAGTATAAGGTTCAAGCCAACTTTTCCATGACCTGCTTGCATAGGGCTGGGACAGAATCCTTCTTAGTTTGTTAATGTTAATGTATACCATGACTCTGTTGTTGCTCATGGCAGTGCAGCTGGCCACAAAGATCAAGGCTTGATAGTTCTGGGCCAGAGGAGAAAATCTTCAGTGCTTGCAAGGTCGCACTTCTGTTTCTGTGCCTCTGTGGATGAAGGCTCTGAGGAACTACTTGTACGGGGATCCTTCAAGCTCATAATACATCTTCAAGTACTTAATATACTCATGCAGGTGGAATGGCTCCAGTATGTTTAAACAGGCTTTGAGCACTGCCATCAAGTCCTTTTTTAGTGTATGTGATTATGATTGTTTAGGCCTTGGAGTGAACTGCCTCTCCTAAGGGGCACTTACCAAATCCATCCTCACTAGGTCCCCCTTGAACCCACCAGCCATCTAAAGACAGGCCAACTTTGATCACTAACATGTCCTGGAAGGCACAGAACCATTGACCCCAGCCTTACAAAACGGAAACAAATCTCCCCTACTGATGGTTAGCACAACCATTTGTTCCACTATCTCTCACTGCATGCCTACGTGCACCTACACATTTGCAGCGACACAATATGATCAGCCCTGTCACATGCATGACACTAACACACTTTACTTATAAATATGTACTATGTAAAAAAAAACACATGCCATATTGCATTCTCACACCTCTCCAATTATACACTTAGCCCCTCACAAGCTTAAAATTTTCATCTCTCATCTCTTTTGCTTGTAGTACAGACATGCTAAGCATGCAACATCAAAACACTTCCTACACAGCCCACATCAGAGACCCAGATTCTTCCATTCAAGTTCACCGACAGAGTAGCATGCTGCCCATCTGCAAATGTGCTTTACTAACTTCCAAGGGTTATGAAGCAATATACAAATGCAACCACAATACAACAGTTAGAACAGTGACATGCACTTGGATGTCAAAGCTTCTGCAAGTCGACTACTTAAGTCAAACATATTCTGTAACAGGATAGGAGTGTGGACAATGCACATCAGGCTAACTGGGCAGTCGAAGCTGAACTTAGAGTTTCAAGTGTGTGACTTTACTCAATTTGAACTTGGCCCTTCTGATGCCAGGATGGAGCAGGCAGTTTGGGATACCCAACCATAAACCATTACAAACTGATAAAACGAGTAAATCCACTCTCCATCCCATTCACCTCCACAAAACACAGACTCTGGTGTGTGCGGGAAGTTTTTGAAAGTGTCACCTCTGACTGCCCAAAAACACATCAAAGTCATTCAAATGGCAGATTGTGAACTAGGCAAGTTCCAATTAATAGTAATGAGCTGGGTAAATTGGAGCTGAGACAGCAAGATTAAGAATGTGCTCTCTAGGTGGAAGTGCCATTTTCCCATGCCTAGTACCTCTGTTTGCATTTTGAACCTCTCCATTTTCTCATCACAGCCCAGTGTACCTTTGGTATGGCGTGAAACAACAAACATCCTCGTTGCATTTTAGAAAGGTGCCTAGATATTTCTCATGCCCTCAAAAGTTCCATCCACGTTTTTTCTTCAAAAACAATTCCTCAGTAGATTCCCCTGTAACTTATGCTGCCCACTGCCCTCTCTATCCCCACACCCACAAAAAAATGTAGAATTGTTTTCTGCATGCTTATGGTCTCATATAAACCTTCCTTTGCACGTCATTCCTACAATCTACAACCCTTCACAACCAAAAGAAGAATGTTAAAATACACCACAGAGCCCTCTCTCAACCCCCACCACCATCAAACCTACGTCAGTACAAGGGAGTAATTAAACGGTAATGCCTTTTGCAGAGCATTCATTGTCTATTAAAAGAGCTAGGGGTGAATGACCATAGAATTGGAACTATCTGCCAAGTAATTCAATCTCCGGGGCTCGCAATACAGCGCCTTCATGTAGCACCAAATACACACCCTAAAACAGGATTATCTGATAGAGACATCAAGCCACAGATTCCTTAACTTAAGAATGTTCCCAGGTGCCAGTCTGGATCCTGAGAATCTTCAGCAGTACCTCTGCGCTCCGGGGGACGGCGTCGCATGGCTCCGTCCTGACGTCGTCCATGGATATGACGTCAATGGAGCCATATAAGTCCCTACCGGCGTGCGGACGTTAGTTTTCTTCTTTTCCGCGTCTCAACGCGGATCCAGGAGAAGCGGTTCCTCTGGCCTGTTTATGTTTCAGGCCTTTTTGACGCCTTTTGGCGTCCAGGAACAATGTGCCAAGCCTTCGGGCTTCAAGTCGTGTAAGACGTGTACGCTGCAGGTGTCGGCGACGGATCCACACGAGATCTGCTTGTGGTGCTTGGGAGAGCACCACGATTCCGAGGAGTGCGATGCCTGCCAGCAGTTGAAACCGAAGTCCCTGCGGGATGAAGTTGTTGTCCGCCCGGATGTCCCGTTCAGAGTCCTTGCGCCGCCGGTCTCCATCTCATGCTAAGGCTCCTGTTCGGGACAGGTCACGAAGTCGTTCCCGTGGATGTCGCTCGTCTGATGCGGGTAAGCACAAGAAGAAGTTTCGGAGGTCTTCGACCTCACATAGACGTGACGTTGAGGCCCGCTGCTCTCGGTCTTCACCAGACACGGGCCCCCAGGAGTCGACCCCAACTTACCCTCCATTTCCTGATGCTGGGGCGACTAGGACCCAGATGGAAGCCTACTCTCGGGCTTTACTGGCCATCTTTGGGTCACTCCCTCTCCCTGGCGTGCCTTCGGGCCCCACAGAAGGGGTACGGACTCCGCTCGGGACTTCGCCGGCGGGTTCGCCCTCAGCACCGATCGAGAACCCTGACTCCGGTTCCAGAGTCGCTGCGACATCGGGGCATGGCCCGGACGGGCATCCCAGTCTGATGTCGGGCCTTCCTGTGGCGTCTCTGCACAGCCCTGTGAGGCTCTCTGCACCGACGCCGGATTCGGCTGCAGCGTGTTCCGCTCCGCAGTTCCCCATATCGGTGGAGGTCGAGTCGACACCGGCCCTACGCCGGGCAGACGAGTCTTTGGTGGTCGGTGACGTCGAGGCGACGCCGTCTCGACGTCGGTCGATGCCGGTGCCGTCCACTGCTATTCCTCTGTTGGTGGAGGAGGATGAGGCCTCTGAGGGTTCCCCACCACCAGGGTTGTTTCGATGCTCCTCGGAGCAGGTGCCCATGGGGCACTAGCAGGCCTTTGGTCGTCCTCGGGCTGTGGAACCTCTACCGTTGGGTGGACCGGTTAGCCTACAACAGTCCCCTACAGATGGTTTATTGTCGCCACCTAGAATGGACATGGAGGCTAGTGTGGCATTTGCAAGGGCTGTTCGCAAGGCTGCAGATATCTTACAGATGCAGCCTCCCTCAGTCTCTCTGCCTTCTGATCCCTTGTTGGATCTACTCCACCAGGGCACTGTGGAGCCCTTGCTGCCCTTTTGCGGGTCATTATATGACACTCTTCTTGGGGCTTGGGCGAGGCCCTCCTCGGGGGACCCTGTGGATCGTGCTATTGCACATCGTCATCGCCCGGCTCCAGGTGACCCGGTCTGTTTGTCCCTCCATCCTAGGGCTCAAGGGTTGGTAGTCCAGGCAGCTTCAGTCTTGCTACCCTCCTTCCCTCCTCCGCTGCTTCCCCCCTCTAGGGAGTCTCACTGGTTGGAGTCGTGTGGCCGCCATGTCTTTGCGTCCACTAGCTCGGGCCTTCGGTCCCTGAACACGTCTTGCATGTTTGCACGAGCTACTTTTGCCCTTTGGGACTCGGTCGAGCGTCTCCTTCCATCTCTTCCAGAGGGCCCTCGAGCTGACCTGGTTCGGTTACTTCATGATGGCCGGGAAATGGCACAGTTTTCCATTCGGTCGGCTATAGACACTACTGACTCTGTGGGTCGGGCTATGGCCAGGTCAGTTGCTCTGCGTCGCCATGCCTGGTTGTGCAATGGCAGTTTCCCTGAAAATGTTCAGGAGCGTCTTAGGGATCTGCCCTTTGATGGGGTCAGTCTTTCTGACAGTCACGCTGACTCAGCGGTTTAGCACCTCATGTCTGGGTTCCCATGACTTCCATGGTTTATAGTCCTCATTGCGGACTTTTGACTTCGTTTACAGTATTGTCACTGCTTTTCTGGTATCCATCTATAGATTCAAGACGTTATTTCCTGGACGAACTGTACGGCAAATTAGCCGTTTCTGCCCCTATTTGGTACAGCTAGCCAGCTGTTTTTGCATTTCTTTTTGAGTCCTCTGACTACGAGCTCATCTCAAGAGGTGTCCCTTACTTTTATAGGGATGTGACATACCCTATGTGGGGTATTCGTTGGCTATTACATAGCTGCTCTTCCTGGCACGGGAAGTTTTGAAGTGTCCTATGGGCCATACTGTAGGCTTCTCACTTCGTTCCGCTCTTCCTACTGTGTGGGACGTCCCTTGTGGTGAGGCCCACTTCTCTCCTGGAGCTTATGCGTTGTCGTCTACGGTTGGTTCGTAGCACTCTCCTGCCTCTGTGGATGCAGACTTCTCCAGGGTATTGTGGGGTTTCTGCCACGCCTGGTTCGCTCCAGCGTGTTCACGTCTTCATTTCTTGCCTTTGGCTGTTCTTTCGGCCTTTCGCTGTACTCTTTTTGCCTACATCGCAAGTGTCCCTTGTGGGCATGTTGTTCTGTTCCGCTCTGGAACGGTTTCTTTCCGTGTTTTGTGCGGAGACGACATGTGAATACACACTGGGTATGTTCGCTGTCACAGGGTGCCTGCGGTATACCTTGCGCCACTGACTTGACTGCATTCTATTCTGGTGATATTGTCTACTCTTCAATCCCTGGTGTGGGGAAGTGCTTAGGTCTTCTCTCATGGCTCAGACCCTGACTGGTTTTTGCCTATGGGCAGTGGAGTCTACGCCAGACGCGTCACTGCTGCTCGTTGCCTGGTGCCTTATTTTTCTGTGCACTTCCTAGGCAGGGGCTCAAGCCCCTCTCCTCATTGCCGCGCAAGGGCTCAGGTGCTTCTGCTCCTGGCCTCTGCCGATTTTATTGGTGGAAGTATTCTTCTACAGGATACTCATTGTCCTTATGCAGTATCTGCATATGGCCATATATACATTCTTCGGACACTCTGTGTATGTGTATTACTGACTCATTCCTCGTTAGTGTAGTGGTCCGTATTCCCGCCTGTCACGCAGGGGATCAGGTTTCCTTCCACGACGGGGAGGATGATGTCATTTTTAAGTGACTTGACATTGTTATGTCCTGCTATGCTTCGCATCAGTGCTGTTGATATCTGTTGTGCGGCCTCCTATTATCTAGGGCATGCTCTTCAAGATCCCTTTGCCTTTCATTTCTCGAAATGTTTCCATATATATGTCTATATGTATATATGTCCTGAGATTCACACACCGAGAGGGCAAGCATACTGGGTTTTTCCTTGCTGTAGTATCTGGGGTTTTTGTCCCAGATTCCGTTTCTCTTTCTCTTTCCCTCTCTCTCTCTCTCTCTCTTATGGGAGCGAACCTTATGTGTGTGCCGGCTTTTGCCAGTATCCTTTCTCCTTTGTACCTTTGGGTACGGTTGGCTGGTTGACTACCTGGTGATGCGCCCACCTCTCTCTCTGCCGACGCATATGTGCTGTTGATGCTACATTTCCTTGGGCTTTCGCATATGTGTGGTGTAGTTCTCACAAAATACACTTTCTGCTTATGTGTATCCCTGTCATCCACATACGTATATCTCTTGGTAGTCATGGTTCTGTATATCCCTGCATGGTGACATCTGTCCCCTCACATGTCATTTTTGGCATCCACTATGGTGCATCCTCAGTTTGTATGCTCTGACTCTGTTTTGTCCCTTCTCTGGAACTTTGTCTTTTGCGGGTCCATGGGATCCTGTGCTCAGTTTATCTTCTTTTTGCAGAAGTTTATGGATTTTCTTCCATTATGCACTGACCAGTCTGGTCTGTGTTTTCCTTTTGTCCCTGTCTGGACGAGAGAGGTCTCGTTCCATCCTTTGACGAGTTGTGGTGCCTTTGCCTCCCCTTGTTAATGCTCCTTTACAGAGCTTAATGGGTCTGGTGTCAGCCACGTTGGCATTGCTGTCCCCACCCTGTTTCCGTTGATGTTATTGACGGATTAGTTCACTTTGGAACTTGGTGGGTTTCAGTCGCAGACCCTCCTCCATTGGGGTATAGCTTTGGTATCTATTCTAAAGTTAAGGAGTCTGCGGCTAGATGTCTCTATCAGATGAACAAGTTACTTACCTTCAGTAATGATGTATCTGGTAGAGACACAGTCTAGCTGCAAATTCCTTAACGCCCACCCATCCTCCCCGCTCTGCGAGGACCTTTTCAGGTTGGGTTCTACCCACTTGCCTCCTTACATGTGGCCTTCGTCTTCCTGCGGGGTGGTCTACTTCACCTCCCTCCGGGGCAGGATGTCTCATTCTGTTTTATCTGTTGTTTCTCCACCCTTTCTCACAGTTGGGTGGTGGGGTTTTATGTCCTTCCACGCTCCTCCATACTGTTTTTCCAGTGTGGGGGGTTAATCATGTTCTTCTACCCTCCCTTACACCCTCATCTATTTTTACCCGTTACTTTTGGGTCTCTTTGTCTATGCTAAAGTCGATTGGTTTGGGGGTCTTTTTGAGTATGCTAGAGTCAATAGGTCGTTTATGGGGTGTATAGTTGCACATTCTCTGTTGTTGCAGAAATGTGGTCAATTACCATGAATCCTGTTGTTCAAGTCTTGTTGCCCTTTACAGTTGCATCCTGTGGTTGCAGACTGCCTATCGTTTGTCATGACATTCATTTCCAATGCCGTTTTGCCTCATAGGAGGGCATGGCTCTTCGCTTCTGCGAGTCTGTTTCTATGGGCGGGTACTCTGTTCTCTCCCTTCAGTCCCTTACAGTATAAAGTACTCTTTTTCTAACTTAAAGGGTGATGTTTCTTGTCATTGTTGTTTCAACGATTTTTTATCTTTTTTGGCACACTGTTCCTACTCTCTCACAGGTTTTGTAGTGGCTCCGTGTTGTGGTGTGGAAAAGTTTCACAGTAGAAAACTGACGTCCGCGCACCGGTAGGGACTTATATGGCTACATTGACATCATATCCGTGGACGACGTCAGGACGGAGCCATGCGACGCCGTCCCCCGGCGCGCAGAGGTACTGCTGAAGATTCTCCGGATCCAGTCTGGCGCCTGGGAATATTCTAAAGTTAAGGAATCTGCGGCTAGACTGTGTCTCTACCAGATACATCGTTACCGAAGGTAAGTAACTCATTCGTCAGGACAACCAGAAACGATACTAACTCTTAAACAACTCCAAGGTGCAGGCATTTTTAGACAAACACTTTGCCTCACTACCCTGCAAAAAGTAAGCTAACTGCGAGCGTGTAGTTAAACATGTTTTAAGAGGAGGGACCAATGTTTGCAAGCGTACTAGTGCCCATAGCAGAGCAGAGAGGAGGTGTCCTTGTATGAGGACTGTGAAGCTCCAGAGTAAGATGGTGAAACTGGAATATCGAAATCCAACCCCAGGCCACCTCCCCGGGGCAATTTATCATCCCTTGCACTTAGTCCCCTTGTACGCCACCACTAAGGGTGCTTACAGCAGACTGCACGCCAATAAAAGAACTATAGAAGATTATATTATAAACGCGGAAGGCTCAAGAAACCATTCCAGTTCGCGGTCTCGAGCCGATATAACTAACGGCAAAGACAGGAAACTACTTCTGCTGACCTGGAAACAACGGGGTAACACTTCACAAACATGGCACACTGGGGATCTGAAAACAAGCCTCCGGAACAACAGGCATTCCTACCCGAGAAGATCCTATCACAGCGCTTTATTTGTTTTTATTCAGACTGTGCCACCCATACAAGAAGAACAGCAGACTACAAACCCGGAAGTAAACCGCTCTGCCCAATGCTCTTTTCATCTTTTAAAGTAGTACAGGCATGAAGGGGGGGGATAAGGAGAGGGCGCCGGGGACAGGCACTGCTCGAAAGTACACTAAACATTTCTCCTGATACCAAAAAGTCTGACAGTGTACAATGTCGGGATATCGATTCACAAGCCGAAACATAATCCTCGTTCAAAACAACTCACACCTACCTCCATTGTCCCGGGCTGCTTGGAAAGTGAAAGTGCGTATGGCACACTGAATGTTGCAGGAAAGCATGTCGAGCCTGCTGTAGGTGAAACTCATTAAAGAAAATAGTGCTTACAGACTAAAGAAGACGTACCATGCAACAACCGAAGTAAAAGGGACAGTCCTCATGGGAGGTTACAATTGAAGATAAGGCGGTACTAAGGAGGGACTAACAAGCCTATTAAGGAATCAGAAAGCAGCATTTACGAAGTACAATAACACAAGCCAATGACAAATATGGGCGAAGAGTGGGCGGGGCTTCAAGTACATACTCTAATACATGCGCTGCCCAGGCTCGACCTAAAAACACCCTCATCCTTTCACGAAAATTCACTAGAAATTGGTAAATTGTGCTTGGATCATAAGAAGCTGGTCTGTGGACTTGAAAGAATTAAATATTGATTGCTATCACCTATGGTCTTTGTCAGTACTTCCCAAACTTTTTAGAAACATGGCCCAATTTTTAGAAACAACAACTTTTGTGGCCCACCTAGCTTTAATGTACCTAAAGCATCATGTACGCACTGTCATTTACAGACAGCACATTTTTTTTATTGAAATGGCTACTAAATTTGCAAAGACATACAGTTTCGATGATAAAACGATATTGCCCACAAATGATAATGTGTGGAAATAGGGTTCAGTGAGCATTTATCATTTGTGCAGCAACAAGTAATGTGCCTTGATTTGTTTTGATCCAATTAAAATCTTAGTTTCCATCACACATTAGAATTTAAAAAAAGTTTAATTTTTACATTCCTAACTGTTGAAAGTGTACAGTTCATTTACAGGTATTTGCATTTTGTTGTGTGTTACAAAAAGTGACATCCCACAGCCCTTCCTCTCTGTACCTCAGCAAAATTGTTGCATAATCCACTTTACTTTTCTTTCTCTGACTGAAATGTGCGAGGAGTTTTTAAACACCAATCTGCATTTTAAACAAATAAGTAGCAATTTGGCAGAATACATAGTCTGACATTTGAGTCTGTCTTTGAAGCACAGCAAATGTATCAAGATAAATACGGGTGTCTTTATTTATTGCTTGCACTTTCATGACCCCCCAAAAAATGGCTGGCGGCCCACTGATGGGTTGCAACCCACAGTTTAGGAAACAATCTATGTGCCTGTAACTGTGATCCGCCAACCAAAAATATCATTATACTACTCCATCATTACCTTTTCAGTATAGGTATGTATCATGGAAAGCCAGGACACAAATATACTAAGTGGTAAAAAGTGATGGTGTGAAATGCTTGTTTGTCTCTGTGTTTACAGGCATGGAACAAGCATATT
Organism: Calotriton arnoldi; assembly: GCA_963921515.1. NCBI lineage: Eukaryota > Metazoa > Chordata > Amphibia > Caudata > Salamandridae > Calotriton > Calotriton arnoldi. The sequence continues at coordinate 2,685,589 of CAWUFW010000898.1, read as the reverse complement.
CAACTTAGTTCTAACCCCGCTACAAAAGGGACAGTCACGCTCAAAAGATTCCGTCCCCTGAATCGGAACCAAAGCTACCTGACCTGACCTGAAATGCATCTACCAGAGGAGCTAGACACATGGATGCTTGGGGCCTTGGCCACCAATGTTGTTTTGGCCTCCAGCCAAAGAAAGGCAGCATATTGGTGGCCAAAGGTTGAGCAAAATAGACCCATGAAGGTGTCCAGGAGGTAGGTCCTTAACCGCCCTTCCAGTATGTTGGGAACAGTGAGTCCCACTACCTCTGTAGTGCAATACTGCACCATCCCTTTGGGTCCCAAGGAATTATCTAATGGTGCATCCCTGTTGGGAAGCATGGAATGTGTTAATGGAGATTTGGTCCCCCGACCTCAATCTTTGGGATTTTCTGCAAATAGGAAATGAATGATAAGGTCAAAGGTAGGACAAATTAGCACTATGGCCAGAAGAAAGGGGCATTAGCAGGGAGTTGAGGGCCCATCTAGGGGCACGGGGCACAAACTGATATGCATAAAATGGAAAAAAACTTCCAGAAGCATTTGAAGGAATGCAAATTTTCTCAGTGTGTCTGCTTCTCTCAACCATTCTCGTGACCCATCTGGATTGATGGGTCCAGGCTCAATGCCCTTAAGCATCAAGAAACTAACTGAAATACATGTGACCATTTGCTCTAAATATCTTGATAAAATAATCCTTTGTCTCACAACATGGTTGGATACTCTTACGATTTCAAGGAATACCATTACTGGGAAACCATATCACCTAAAATGTTACATGGAAATTTGCAAGATGAATGGCATTTGCCATTTCATAGAATACAATTCAAAGAATGTCTGTTTTTCAAAATTGGCATTTGAATGGCTAGTTTTTAAAGTGTAAAAGTGTTGTTTGTAGATCTTACTTTTAGAAACCTTTTTGTTGGAAGTATTTATTCAGTACTTCAGGGGGCATTATTTTTTATTTCTAACTTTTACATTGACAATTACTTATGGATGCTTTTATTTCTCTGATCCCTTACCACCCCTAAATACCATCCTTCCCTGATCTCCTAACAACCCCAAAACACCATCTATCCCTGCCCCCTAAATGCCCCTCACCATGCCTGAACTACACCCATTCCTGCCCCCAAACTCCACCCACCCCTTGCCCCAATAGCCCTAGAGCTAAACACCACCCCTCCCTGAACTCTAAAAACCCCTTGCTCCACTAAAATTACACCCCTACACACCACCCATTTCTGAGCTCTAAAACCCCTTTCTACACCTTACTCCAAACGTCCCAGAACCCTCAAAACCCCTCAACACCCCTAAACTCCAAACATCCCAGAACCCTAAAAGAAACCTTCACTGCCCCTATAAATCGCCCATCACTGAGCCCCAAAAAATCCTTTCTACATCTAAACTCCTCCCATCCTCAAACCCTTAAAAACCCTCACCACAATAAACTCCACCCATTCCTGAAACCCAGAAAACGTAATACTCTTACACTCCACCCACCCCTGACCTCTAATACCCCCTCATCACAATAAACTCCACCCCTTCATGAACCCTAAACACCCATCACCACCCCTAAACTCTAACCATCACTGAACCTTAAAAGCCTTACCATCCCTAAACTCTGCCCAACTGTAAACCCTAAAAACTACTCAATACTCCTACAATCCATCCATCCCTGAACCCTAAAAAACTCTCATCATACACAAACTCCACCCATTTCTGATTCCTAAAGAACCCTCACCACCCCTGAACTCTACCCATCCTGAACCCTAAAACCCATCCTTATCCCTAAACTCCAACCATTTCTGAATACTAGAATCCCCATTTTACACCTAAACTCCATCCCTGAACCCTTAAAAACCACTCACCACCCCTAAACTCTAAACATCCCTAAACCCTAGAAAACCCTCATATCCCCTAAAAACCATTCATCCCTGAACTCCGAAAACTATTTCCTACATTTAATCTCCACCCATCCTTGAACCCTTATAACCCCCACCACCCTATACTCCACTCATTCCTGAACCTCAGAAAACCTTCTATCCATACAGTTCACCCACCCCTGACCTCTGATACTCCTCACCACGCTAAACCCCACCCATTCCTGAACCCTAAACACCCTTCACCACCCCTAAACTCTAGCCATCACTGAACCTTAAAAGCCTTACCACCACAAAGCTCTGCCCATCTGTGAAACCTAAAAACTCCGCAACATCCTTACATTCCACCCATCCCTGAACCCTAAAAACCTTTCATCACCCCGAAACTCCACTCATCTGTGAACCCTTAAAACCGCTCACCAGCCCTAAACAACACCCATCCCTGAACCCAAAAACCCTTGAATACCTCTGAATTCCTCCTAAATTTAATCTAATTTTGGATTTCTCCTTAAAATTATCTTTCCTTTAAAATTTTCTTTTAATTTTTCAAATTATTTATATTTCCTTAAAGTTTGGTTGTCCACAATTTGGTTTCCTCCAATGTGGTTTTCAAGTTTTTGTTTTTCCATTTATTCACATACATCACTTAGAAGTCACGCAGCAAAAAGGTGGGATGGCATTTAGAGATGAGCAGCAGCAAAACAAAAGAATGATATATTAGTATCATCTAAATGAAGAGTAGAACTTAAACAACAAAAACACGATAAAGGCAATGGCTTGTTTGTCTCTCTCAATCTTCGCAAACACTCAGTGTGGTTTTAAAATAAAACAACCACTGTGAAATGAACCCATATAGGGCAATACTGCAGGTCGAGAATGATAATTGTGGTTACTGGCCTGCCATAGTTCAGTGCTTTTAATGGTGCTTACCCTTTTTTGTAATTGCACACAGTGATTGCGAACATTGTGAGGTACTTTTTTGCTGAGGGCCTTTCATGTTAGTTACTACTTGGGATCATTGAGACTCATCACTGCTCATTACAATTTTTTTGCTCAGTAGTGGTGATGGCAATTGATTATTTCTACTGCAGTGAACCTGTTGATGCTCATTACTTCCTGAGGCTTTCTCTGGTGTTCATTATTATTCATTATTATTGGTGGGCCATTGATGCTCATTTCTGGCATTCCTTATTGCTTGGAGTCATTGATGAGCCAACAAGAAAAGCTTCCAGAGCCCGGTGTGTTGCATCTGTGAGCAAGATCTTCTAAGGGCATAAGACCTTCCACACCCTTTGACCAAAGCAGAGTGGTGTATGTATTCTTGCACCATCAGCTGATTGTCCCTGTGCACCCTCTGACGCTACATTCTTATTACTTTACCCCTAATTGTGCCACACCTCATGACGAGGCACATCCTATCCTGCCACACCCGCCACCATCCCTCCCCCACATTTTGGGACATGCTTACTAATCTTTCACGCAATGCAGGGCAGCATGTAAAGTGGCTGTGCTGTGTCACGTAAAAGAGAGAGCAGAAATGCTCCATATTGACAAATCTATGGAGCATTTTTGTTCTCTCCTTGCACTGGCGCACTGTGTGCTGCCTAGCTCCATGGTGCAAGGGTGCCTGCGTTACATGCAGGATTATTTTTATGCAGGAAGGGATACCTTCTTCCACAAAAACAATCCTTAGAGGCATTTTCCTCTTTCTACTTGTGCTAAACAATGCATCACATGTGAAAAGAGGAAATAACGAGAAGAAATAACAGTATTTCTCCTCGTTATGCCTCACTGGGGAAGGCATAGCATTTTGATGCATTCCCAAGGTTACTAGCTTTAGTAAATCTGGTAACGCACAAAACTCAATGAGTGGATGCATGGGAACGCCCATACTCCACCCATGGAACAACTCCCAAATTGAAATGTAACGTAAAGCAGCATTGCGATACATTTCTTTACAAAGCCACGCAAGGTGGCACAAATCGCCCCTTGCAAGGCTTTGTAAATATTACTGAAGGCGTGGGCAACGTAAGGACAACTCAAAGGCTTCATAAGTCTGAGCCTTTTTCTTATCTGACAAAATGTTTACTGTTTCATATTGTTGGAGGTTTGGATCTAAAGCTCTTAAAATTCATTTAAATTTTTTTTTTTAACAAAACTTTAAATTAAGAGGAACAATAGTTTCTACAAAAAAGAGAAACTCATCAATTAAGTTTAAAAAAATGTAACCGTAATTCCCAAGACCACCATGCACTTTTTTACAACCTTCTACATTATTTGACTCGTATGATACCACATTACATCCCTATGATGTCACTGCTACTGACACATGGATGATGTCACACTGTACAAAGGAAAACAACGTAACATCAGCATACATTATCAAAATTAAAATGATACAGTTTCATGTCAGGTCAATTTAATGACAGGAAATGACTTGTGAACAAAATAAAAAACCTACAGAACATGCCTTCAATTTAAAAAACATGTAAAAAAAAACGATAGCACAAATAATGATCTACTTAATTTCTCACACCATGTACTTCCTGTCTTATCCACCATAACCTCAGTCCACTGAGACTCATGTCTGAGTCAGATGGGCTGTCGGTTTTCTGACGAGAGTTCCCCTACTGGATCTGCTATTGGAAAATGTACTCCGATGACCCAATGGAGTAGGGGCCGTCGAAGTAAAGCCATCAGACCACCCGCCTTAAGGATAAAAGTCCCTGCACGTGTGGGTCATCAGTCACTTGTTTTACAAAAACAGACTCCGACTTTGGGAGTCTGTTTTTAAAAAACAATGGGGCATATTTACAATAGAAAGTCGGAGCACAGCATCAAGCTAATATTGCTAACGCCGTACTCCGCCATTCTAAAAACGCAGGGATGCGCCGTATTTACAATAATATGGCACACCCCTGCGTTTTCCCTAGAGCTGGCGCTAAATTCAGCTGCCTAGGGTGTCCCTTCCTGCACATAAACAATCACTAATGGTGATTTGTAACTCCTATGTGTGCTGCATTGTGCAGCACACTTAGAAGTTGCAATTGTAATTTTTTTAATGATTGTTTATGTGCAGGAAGGGACACCTAGAAACAGCACAAAACGAGGAGAAATTAATCATTCCTCCTCGTTTCGCCATGTCAAGCCCAGGTTATTTTTGGTCTTAATTTTGGCACTGCCCCATATTTACGCCACCCTTGTAAATAGGGGGCAGCATCAAAATTAATGGGTGTTGCTGCAGAACGCCCACCGCAGCACCCATTGCCCGACCCTTTCACGCTAAGTGTAGCGTGAAAAGGGGCCATATTTACAAGGCGGCATTGAGTGGCTTAACGCTGCCTTGTAAATAAGGTGAAGGGTTTATCGCCACATGAACAGCACAAAAAGTGGCGTTCCTGTGGCGATAAGCCCCTGTTAATATGCCCCAATAAGCTTGGTGGGTTGCCTTCACAGCTGATGGCAGTCGTTCAACAAACTGTTTGTACCTTCAGCGGAACCACAGAGACAGCAGTTGCTCTGAAGGTACAGAGATCATCTCTTGGCCTGTGGCGATCACTAAATTTGGCCGGTTATAGTAATCAGAGTAGCGGGTGTAATGCACTGCCACACTGACAGACGGACTACACCCTTCAACCTTAAGTACATTTTAAAGTTTTCAGTGACTTTACTATGAGTCCAAATATACATTTTGAGAATAAGTGATCATATACATAATCAATGTCGCATAGACGACACTCCCCAAACAAACCTAATTAATACTAATAACACTATTTGTTAATATTTTTCAAGGGAATCAAATACCTACACGGTTGCATGTTTTTAAAGAAGATATACCCTAGTGCAATCTAAAATGTGCCCACTCTTGCTAGGAAAACCTCTTTACAGATGTCTTCTGTTTTGTTTTGTTTTTTTCTTTTGCAGGTTACTGCTTCTGGGAGGAGTGGCTATCGGGGTTAGCGCTTAATGGCTATTGCTGATGCTGGCATCCCCAACACCGCTGCGCTTTATAGAGTGGTCCGCATATGTTTTGTGCCGTGTTCAAGAGAAGATGTTCTTGGTGTACGTCAGGACACACTAATGTGCTGTTGAAGGCCAAATGCATAGGACAGAATTCACTCGTCGGGGCCAAACCATGCCTATACTCAAAACTGGAACATGTACCTGCAAGAGACCTGGAAGAAAAAACATTTCGAAACAGTGGTCGGAGTGAGCGGTATTGGAGGGGCATGACGTGTCCATACTTTTTTAATTTAAGCACAACAGTTCCCCTACTTTCTGTGAAAAGTCAACCGTCCCGGAATGGTTAATTCCGAGAGCTGAAATGCTTCAGCTGCAGTGTAAGACAGGGAGTCTTCTGTGCTGTGAAACTGAAGGCAGGCGGCCACTAAACAAGACTTCTTGCTTACCTGAAAGAAATGTGAATTTGTACAACAGGTCGATCTGCTAATGTAAAGGGAGCTCGGATGCTGATATTGGCTTTAACTAATGGAATCACTTGACACGCATTTATTATATTTGAGTGGTTTTGGAAAGGAGTTACCAGCTGAGCTGTGAAGTGTGTGCTTTTAAAGGGGCATAATGCAGGCCCCCCATGCCGCAGGGGCTGCAGGGAGCTGTGTTAAGCCCCTAACTATTCTCCACTGCTCCAACCAGAATTCAATCCTGTGACTCTCTGGTTACAGACACAGACCTCTAATAGAGGTTTCATAAAGCACGCTAGTGCATTTCCCATTGATTAACTTAACTTGCATTCATTTTACATATAAGCTGTGTGTTATTTTATATATACACACCTGAAAATGAAAGACCGAAAAAAGTTACAGAATGTTTTGTTTTTTTAGCCATGCCTTGACCCCACCCCCACACTTACTTGTCCCGCCCCCATTGCGCACAGCTTCACAGTTCCCTTTCTTTTTTTCATGCACTTCGACCGGTGTTTCAAAAAGACCCGGTAGCAGCCACATGCAGGAATTCTGATGCTTCAGCATAGTAAAGCTCTCGAAGCAGTGACATTTAAACCCCAGGGTCCATAATGAGCAGACGTCATTACTGTGTGGTTCCCATATGTCCCTACTCTGTGTGCCTTGGTGCCATTGTTGCAAAAAGAACAATTGATGGACAGAATGCAGAACAATGTCATACATTCACCCCAGTCCAAAGTTTTGGGCCTAAATCCATCGTTTTTTTGCTCACCATGCCATTCCACTTTGAACCCAGTCAGATGCAAATCAGTCTTGACCCTGCGCCCAATGGGAACAGTCCAGCCCGAACTGCCAGGCCAGGTCCTCCTTGGACTGGCAACAAGCATCCTAGGACCAGTTTTGGGGTTTCACCCCTCATCAACCAGGATAGCTTAACTCCAGTGGCATGGAGAGCACGGAACCCACTTTGGGCATTCCCATCCCACTCGGGGTGACATTATTGTGCAGTGTCCTTGTACTGTCTCGGGCGTACCCTTCTGCTAAGTGTTTAATCAGTGTGACCAGACATGCACAGCAACCTTGTGGAGTGTGAAAGTAAGGGCCAAAGAATAAAAAAATATATATCGTATAAAGCCCGAATATCTCCTGCGACAGTTAGCTTAATTTGCCAAGCCAGCTTTTCAGGTTTACATCAGAGCTAGAGGACACGCATAATCTCCTCATAACAGGATCCAAAGAATGGTGGGGTGCAGAGAGATTTCTATCCATAAGATTTGGGAGGAGTACGTGGCTCTGTGTAGCCATCCAGGTTTTGTTGCAAAACTGTGGAACACCCTCAATCTGACCTTAAAAGCAGATCCTTACTTCCTGTGTTTCAGGAAAGTTCTTTAAGACTGAATAATTTGAGCTAGTTAGGCTAGCATTGGAATTGAAGAAATGCTGGCATCGAGCAAGGAATATCAGACATGACGAGTTGTGCCTCAGAGATGATCGGACTCCTGCTTTGCTGCATTCATGACGTTAAATTCAACTGAACAGTGGCCATGAGGGGATGCACAGTGGTCTGGTAAAACATCTACATAAATCTATTATCTGAAATATTTTATGTAACGTGAAAGCAAATTAAATCCAGGGCCCAATCTGTGCATGGTTTGTGCTAGCCATCTCCCTAGTCCCTGTTCACCTTCAGTTCAGAGTTCCCAGGACCACAGCCAGGAAGTGACATAGATGGCAGTGCTTCTTTTGGGTCAGTGGCTTCCTGTGCTCAGCACCGGCACTTATGACAGTCTGCCACATGGCTGCGCTGTTTGTCAAATTTAGAGATGAGCACAATAGCATTTTTTATTAATTCAATTTTCATTAAGAATTACTAATACCTGTGGCAAAGCCATTCTTATAGTCTTTGGAGGCCTTGGAATAGTCTAAATTGTCACAATTTTACGAAAGTGATGGTTAGTAGTTGTGTTGTTACTGTAACTAGCAGCGCTGACAGAGGCAATGGGTGTTGCAAGCAGAAGTGGCCTCCTGACAAGGGCCCTTGCACTTATTTTTTTTTACAAATTAAGCACTGCTAGACAGGGTAATCATACCAGATCAGCCCTCCACTGGGGCTTAACATAGCAGTGAACAAACCCAGGGAAGAGACAGGGGCCGATGTGACCCGAGTGAGTGTGGCCCAGGCACTCCAAGCCACCAGGGGTATACTGGGGGGTACTCCTAACATGGAATGCATCACAACTAGAAAATCTGAATTCACAAGACTAGCATGAAGTGACAATGTGGTGGCCTGTTAGAGCAAACAGTTGCCATTGAACGTGGTACTTTGCTTAGATAGTGGGAAGCAAAGCAGAGCATCCTAGAACCCATTAATGCAACAAAACTGTAGTCCTTTGAAACTGCACCCATCCCCCACACTCACCTCGCCATTTCAGGAAGTCATTGTAACTATTTAAAAAAATAGAACTGGTGCATGCGGGAGATATATATCATGTTTTATAAACATTTGCTGCTAAAATATGGAAACGTCTTTGGCAAATTGTAGAAAATTTGTAGTTTTGTAATGGTGTGTTTTATGCCAATGTGATATCAATAAGGAAGCATTTATAAATAAAAGAAAATGCAGATCCGCCCTCTTGTAGCCATTGTTCTGTGAATTTCCAAAAGGTTCCAAAACTGAGCATTATATGATTATGGATGTGGACTGGCATTAGTGACTGCTTGGGAAGGCTGCTTGGAAGGCGATAGGGTTCAGAGCCAATGTTGTAGACTTTAGAACCAGAATCCTGTTTTCCCCTGGCAATTAAATTTCGTGCTCTTGGGCAAATGACATTGTCCCTATGACCCAGCTCCACCACCAGCCAAAAGATGTGCACCTGCCTAAAGAGGATACAGTTTATTGTACATTATACAGGAAACATATTTATTCATATTGAGGTAATACAAGCTTCTGACTCTCCCGGGATATATTTGTCTATCTGTATAGCCACCAAGTGGATCCATGGCCTATTCCACATACAACACCATTAGCTAATAACTATTGCTGTTTTTTTAGCAAATGTCTTATTTCCCAGTATGGCCTAAATTCTCAAAGTGTGGTGGACTAAAAAGGCAGGAGTGGCTGAATGTGTCACACATGATGGTTCCATTTGGCAGCTATGTATCTTTTGTCCCCATAAGGATGCTGCAGCTCCCAATTTGTCAGATCTTTAAGCAATAGCTTAACGAGAAATGACTAGATCTTACAGATCATTTTAAGGAAGTGCATTATACTGTGGTGGAGATAGTGCAACGACAGCCTAGTGCTGTGTATTTGTATGCAACCTAAACCAGCTGTGGATCGGAAATAAAAAGCATGCTCCCTGAATGGGGAGCAGTGCACATTAGGCAGCCGGGAGATTGGTATGGATCCGTCTTTCTCTTGGCCTAATATGCCTGACCTGCCAGGCAGGGAAGAGCTGCTGGCCAGAGCTACCGACTTTGTAACTGGGGAACCAGGTTTGAATCTTGGTGTCAGCTCAACATCCTTTGATTCTGGGCAAATCACTTAATCTCACCATCCATGGAAAAAAATGAATGTGTCCCTGTGTAAAATAACTGCTTATGTAAAGTGCTTCAATACCCTCAGGTCAAGTTCACACTATAAAAAGCTGTACAAAAAAAAGCTTTTCACTTCCTGGTGTGCCGCCAGTAGTGATGCTGCTTCCAATGCATTGCCAGCCACCCGAATAATTGCAAAGGAAGTCTTGCGGTGTCAGGGTGGCAGCAGGTGGCTGTAAGTGCCTAAGCAGCAACGAAGAACCCTCTTTGTCCTACTGCTGTCCCTGCAAGAAGACCTCCTTTTGGTTATATGTTATGGAGCCTCCTGCACACACCGCCACCACGTGTGCTGCAATGGTCCAGAGCTATTGATGGGCCCCTGCATTCTTCAGCCAGCTTGGTTCATGAGACAGGCCGACTACCAGGTGAGTCATTTCAAGACCTCAGTGAGTTTGCGGGTCCAGGGGATTGTAATGTGCCTGGACCCCTTCCTATGTTGTTGAACTGGTGCTGATTCTGTGTGGGGCAATGCTGCCAGGGCTAGCGTGTGCCCAGGCACTCTTTTCCTTTCTCTGAGTAGCATTCATCTTGAGCCAAGGTACGGCTGAGGTATCTTGCGTCGGTGTCGGTGTGAGTGGGTTGGGCTGATCTATGGGGTAGGCATTGGCAGTTGGTGATCTCTGAATGTGGTGGGGTGTAATTCTTGCCTCAGGTTCACCTCATTGTTTTCAAACATTGGCTTGGGTGCCCTCTCACACAAATGTGTCCATACACTCACACTAACTGCTTCCCACTCACAAATGCACTGGCACACACTCACACTTTCACAATCACTGACCCTCACTCACAACTGCTGGTGTTCAGGGGCTCTAATTTGAATTCTGGGGGTATAGGTGTTCTGCTTTAAAAGTGCAGAAGGTGCAGTTGTGCCATGGACTATGTGCCCTGTTGTAACTGCACCTGCTGCACCATTGATAAAGACACCCCTAACTCACGCCCACTCCCTCTCACAATATCCCCCTCACTCACTCACTCTAACTCACACTGCTTTGCTTACTCCCTTGCTTTCCTTTATTCATACTCACTTTTACTCACTCATTGGTTCTCACTCTTCCATCTTCATTGACACTCTCAAACACATTAAACTAACACACACTCTCACTCAATCTCATTCTCTCTCAATCACTCACAAACACGCTTTCACTCACACATACGTAGAGAAACAACACTGTTTTTTGTTATACTTACCTTTATTCCTTTGCTGGCAACTCAAAGGCTCCGTGACATCAGAGCAGGAATCCGGTGCTGGACATAGGAACTAAAAAGCCGTGATTCCTAAAAAGGAGCCAGACAGACCAGCAGGGCCAGATTTCACATGAAGACCTGCCACAACCCTCTCACATCTTCTTTATAGGACTGGAAGTACAGCCCTATCAGAAGCTGAAACAGTGCTGGGTCCCTGCCCCAGCTGCTCTGTGTGGCTCCTCAGTGGCCTCAGGGATGAACTGATGTGCACCCCAACAGTCCCATTTTAGATATGCTGCGCTGCCTGAGACATGTGCAGAACGTCTGCTAACTAAAAAGGATTGAGCCTGTGTTGGGGGATCGTAATTGAACTACGCCCCTCACATGCGCAATCCAGACATCCATCTACAGAGTGCTGTGCTTTTAAACAATACTCTGTGCCTGGATCATTGAGCAGCCTGTCATCAGGAGCCTGTTGGAGAGGCCGAGAGGGCTGGCGTGCACACTGAAGAGTTCATGTAAACACTAAAGTTGTGTTTCCATGAACACTGCTAAATTAAATTATTACAAGCGTAATAATTTAATTTAGCATTGACTCCTTCGGCTCAGGTGGCAGGGCTGTGCCCTGACGCCCCTAAAAAGGAGCCGTCCCCAGTAGTGGTCTGGTCAACTTTTGGGTGAAAACTGACTTTTGTTCGCAGTGTGTAGAGCGACAGTGGGAGCGAAGTTGAACTTTACAGTGTTTTCCCTGTATCACCTGCTGTATTAATTATCTTTGATTAATATTCTGCTATAACAAGCTTGATGGCTCTCTTTGAGACTGCTTTTTATTACTGTTTATTGCTGTATTTGTGTAATTGAATGTATTGTATTGAATTACCGAGCACCATTGGTATTTTGACTTATTGGGATTTGGGGGAGCTAGACATTTCTGCTAAAAAGGGAAGGGAATTTAGTGCCCAAAGGGAAAGGTTTACATTTGGTTGGTTTATTGTTGGGAGCCGTGAATGTCTCATCCCTTTGTGAAGGCGGAACCATGGCAGGATAGGCCCTGAAGAGAGGGAGTCCCGTCACCCGCAAAGAGAGCCTTCCGCCCTTGCAAAAATGACAGAGATTCGATTGCAAAGGCCCCAACTCCCAAAGAGGCAGGAAAACATCACCAGACACCCCAACTATGACCCCCACCAGGACAAAGAGATACATGCACATGTTGAGCCGCTCCAAGCGAATGTGACTGAGCCTGAACCCCATCACCTGCTGACCACGCAAAGCCATGCCCCCATGTTTCACCTCCTAGCTAATGTTTGGGTCTGGCTGGGGCTCTCCCCTCTTTTACGAAGCCCACAACTGGCCCATCCCTGTTCCCTCAGGTTCCTCAGTGGCATCAGCAGCCATCGTCCTACCTTTGGCGCCATCACTCTCACATTGGAAGCAAAAGTGGGGCTTAAGTGCCTTTGCTATAGCATTACAGCAGGATGATCCTGCTCCGGATACCACAACACCCTTAGCAACCTACATACAACGGGTAGAGTCACCCAGTTCAATAAAGCTACAACACAGACAACCCCTCAGGAGCGGTCCACAAATAAGTGTGAGGGGGGAGCAAGGAGCATAGAGTGGTTGTGGGTATGTTACACTGGCACTCGCCCCTCAATCCCTATCTATGGCAGACACCTCCCATCCCAGGCAGTGACTTTGAGGGGGTGCCGCATACTGGCAGGCCTCACTTTTGAGCCTAGGCAATTGATGTGGTGCTTATTTTGCAAGATGAAAGAAACGATATGGAAGGACTTGTTTGTTGATGGGTTAATTTTGATAGATGCAGTAGAGGTGGACGAGCCAACAAATTAACAGGGCGAGCCGAGCCAGAGCCGAGCAAAGGGTCTGGCTCGGATCTTGGAGCCCATGCACGAGCTGAGCCCTGAAAATATTTGCTATGTACATCATACAACAAACTTCACGTAAAATATGGTAAAGTCTCTTCAAAATTCAGAAAAGTTTATTCTTTAACATGTGGAAGCTTTACCATACATAAGGCACGTTATACTACTGCACTCAGAAGTACTTATCACAAGTGATTGTTTTGCACAACTCGTAGTCTTAACTTGCATATTCGAAAGTGCCTTCATGCGCGATAATTAAGAAAAAAGAGTTTTTGTGAAATAAAGTATTTGCTTAAGATTACACAATTTAAGCAGGGAAGCCGCGATTTATCCAGGTTTTCATATTTCACTTGGTACAAATCAGCCAGGAAATTGGTCTCTATCTGTCTTTCCTTATATTAAGACTTTGTTTTTACCTCTTAGTTTGTTTTCTTCAGTTTTTCAATACAGCGCAAACTAGACCTGAAGGCTGAGTACTTTACATGAGCACCAGCTACATTACACACAGGGCCGGCTTTAACACTGGTGGCGCCCTGTGCGACAATGTCTGTTGGCGCCCCCCAATGACCACCTCTTCCCCTGATTCCCTCTCTAGCACCCTTTAACAGTGCCCCTCAAGTCTCCATAGCCACTGTCTCTCAGATTCATTTTGTTTTCTAGCACCACTCAGACCAGTGTAAGGTGTCAGAGCACTTTACATCACACACACATTGCACAGAGACAATCATATGTGTGTAAATCAGTGTATAGGAAATGTTACATCAGACAGGACTAAAAGGTGTAGGAGTCACATGTGATCGATACTGGTAGGAAATGTAGTTTAAGAGTCCTTACTCTGGAAAAGAACAAGTTCAGAATTTAAAACATAACATCATTGTTAGGGGTTCTCTTTAATAATATGAATTGTTTTCTACCCAAATGAACCCTTTTGGCAAAATTAGGATAATGAAAGACTGGCGGAAAAACATATCGCTTTAAAATATACCTTGCAGTTTGCATGCAGCTCTTTGATTACAGTTAATAGCTCAATGTTCTATATTAGAATTTTGACTTATAAACAAAAAGTTACAAAAGGAGCTCTCTTACAGTAGCAGTAACCCACTGACCTATTTACATTATATACATTTCGTTATCCGCATGGTACACATTCTTAGCAGCAGGCATTTTAACCCTCTGCGCTACCTTAGGATGAGTCAAAACTTCCAATAAACAAACCTCCGGTCTCTTTCCAGGAAGACGATTAATCACCAGAGCTATCTTTTTTTAAAGTTTAGAATGCTTTATTGAAGTGAAATACAAAGTAAAATGACAGTGTACATTATGACAATAAAGGTCAAATGGTATCATAGCTAAACAATTTGAAATAACAAGTTAGGACTATAATAAGTATATAATGAAAAACGAGAAGAACTTTCTAAGCTAATACTTAGACAAAAGCAATTTTAAGATTTTAACAGGAAGGGGGAAGGAAAAGGGGAGGCGAGAGGAGTGGGAAAAAGAGAGGGAAGAGAAAGACAAGGGGAAATAAAAATCGGCAGCAGAATATTCATGGAAAAATCACATTAAAGAAGAAATTGAACATAATGATATTAAACATAATGTTATTAAGACGGTTCCTAACAATATTAAAAAAAAGTAAGTCAGACGGGTAACCTGGAAAGAAATGTAGTGAGTGGTAACCAAAGCACATCTTTTTTAATCAGTAGGGATGTAGAGGTGGCAAGTGCACGATCCAATCTGTGGTGATGGCATAACAGGTTCCACCAGGCTTGATATGAGATTTTAGAAGTGTCTTTCCAATTAGCGGTGATAATCTGGAAAGTAATAGCTAAAAACAAGTCAACAAACTTACCTACGTTTCTCTGAGGGTTCCAAATAGGAGAGGAGCCACCCAGAAAAACGTGTACAATTTCAAAAGGAACATTGGTGGATAAAATCTCATTTAACTTGTTCCAAATGAGTGACCAAAAACTCTTAACCATAGGACAGAGAAAGAACATATGAAGAAAATCACTAGTAGTATGGGGACAGGACCAGCATTTTGTATCATCCAATAATTTGAACTTATGGAGGTCTGTAGGGATGAGGAAAAGCCTATTGTAAAAGTAGTACAGAGTCTGCGTGGTGCTTGCTGAGCTTGAGGAGGTGTGAATTTTTGCCCAAATAGAGCTCCAAGTGGAAAACGAAAATTCTTTTGCAAGATCCTTTTCCCATAAAAGTTCAATACTGGATTTGGTTCTAGGAACAGAGAGGTGAGACAATATCTTATACATATGAGAGGCTTTGAGTTGAGTGGAGAAGTCTAGGGGAAGAGAGAGTGATTGAGTATGTGTGGTGGAGGAAGAATCTTGGGAATGGAGGTGAATAATGGATGATTGGAGGTTAGAATAATGAAAAGAGTGTAAAGGGGATATGTCGTATTTATGTTGAACCTCCGTGAAGTCCATGAAGGATCCATTATTTATCAAGTGTTCAAATGTAATAATACCTTTATCGATCCATTCTTTCCAGAACAGGGCTCTATTATTAATCTTTAAGTGTTTATTATACCAAATAGGAGTGAGTATGAAATTGTCCAAATGCTCTAAGCAGGGAATTCACAACTGCAGTAGAATGTGTGAAAATGGGAGATAAAAAACGTCTGGGGGGTTGAGATAATCGGGTAGCTACAGAAAATGAGAATGGTGCATATTGGGATTGTTCCAACGAATTCCAAGCCGTGAGAGGTATATGTGTAGAATCAGAGAAAAGCATCCAGACTTGTTTAAGGGTGAATGCAGAGTGATAGCGTCTAATATTAGGAAAATTAACCCCTCCTAAATCTTTGGGCTGCTGAAGTCGGAAAAGTGAGATCCTAGTTTTACGATTGTTCCAAAGAAACTTGCTCAGGGAACGGTTAATAATATTAAAAAAAGAGAGTGGGAGAGTGACTGGGAGCATTGAAAGGTAAAAATTAATGATCGGAAGCAACATCATTTTGATCGTAGCAAGTCTGCCCCACCAAGACAAAAATAGTGGAGACCAACTGTCAGTGAGTGCGGAGAGTTTTTTAAGTATATCTGCCAGGTTGATTTTAATTGTTGCTTTAATGCTGTTAGTGCAGAGGATACCTAAACATTTAATATTTTTGGGATTCCATTTGAAACCTCGATCTTGAAACATATGGGAAAAGCAATGTTTGTTCAATGGCATAACCTCAGATTTGTCAAGATTGAGTTTATAACCAGAAACTAGAGAATACTCTTCTAAAAGAGAGAAAAACGTTGGCAAGGAGGTAGTGGGGTTGGAAAGATATAATAAAATGTCATCCGCATAAGCAGTAAATTTAATTTCTACATGTTTAAATTGGAAACCAGTATAGAGTGGGGAGCGACGCAATTTTTCAAAAAATGGTTCTAGGGCTAAAATAAATAAAGGAGGGGATAAGGGGCAGCCTTGTCTGGTTCCTCTGTGGAGTGAAAAGTATTTGGATTGGCGGCCGTTTACCCAGATGGAAGTGGAAGGTGCAGAGTATAACAACTGGATGTATCTAAGAATGGTAGGGCTAAATCCATGCCATTTCAATGCACCAAAAATGAAATCCCAATTTATCCTATCAAAAGCTTTTTCAGCATCCAACGCGATGGCAGCAATCGGTAAAGTCGCCTTGGAGGCCAAATGGATAATACTGAGGAGAGTCCTTGAGTTATCCATAATGGACCGTCCTTTAACAAATCCTGATTGGTATATATTGATTAGATCTGGAATAACCAGATTGATACGAAGTGCTAATAATTTGGCAAAGATCTTGCAATCAGTATTAAAGAGGGAGATGGGTCGGTAATTTTTACATAAGGATGGATCTTTATCCTTTTTAGGGATTAAACACAGCATAGCTTGAGTAAAAGAACCTTGTGAAGAACCAGAAGCTAAAAAATGATTGATGAGGGACAGCAACTGAGGGACCAGGAGTTGTTTGAAATGAAGAAAAAAACGTACCGTGAATCCGTCCGGACCGGGTGTTTTATCTTTAGGGAGTTGGATAATGGCATGTGTGATTTCTTGTTCTGATATAGGGCCATCAAGGGATGTGAGATCCGTGTGGCTGTCAGAGGATTTAGGAATGGATTGAAAGAAGGAGTCAATTTGATCAGCAGAGGGGGTTGATTCAGGGGTGTAAAGAGAGGAATAGTAATCAGTGAAACACTCAAGAATTTTAGTGTCTGTGATATGTCTAATTCCATTACTATCAGTGATAGCAGCAATCTTGGATTTTAGTTTTTTAATTTTAAGATAATTGGCTAGAGATTTGCCAGCTTTGTTGCGGCCACCATACATTTTTGCGTTAAATTTAAGCAGATTATTGCAGGCAGTATCCCAGGATAGTTTATTGTAGTGCATTTTAGCTTTAATGAGAGTGGACAATGTAGTGGAACAATTCGTAGTGAAATATTCGTGTTCTAGGGTCTTGATTTGTTTTAGAAGTAAAGTTGTGCCCTTAAGTGCACTCTTTTTTTTCCGGGAGACAAAATCTATTATAAACCCTCTAGCAGTGGCTTTAAAGGCATACCAGATAAAGTGGAAATGTGAAACAGAGGATACATTATTATCAAAAAATTCCTGCATGAACTGTGTGAATTGTTCAACAAAAAGAGTGTCCAACAGGAGAGCATTATTGAAACGCCGTCTGCGTGTGGTAGGTGTGTGTGTGGGGTATTCCATATCCAATATAACAGGGGCGTGATCAGAGATGAGGATAGAGCCAATCTCAATATTCGTCATACATTGAAGAGATGAGTGGGTAAGGAAAATGTAATCGATTCGGGAATGATATTTGTGAACGGGGGAGTAGAAAGAAAATTCCAGAACATCAGGATGGGCAATTCTCCATGCATCCAACAACCCTCTAGAAGTAATGGCTTTGTGAAACGTCTTTTGCATTTTGTTACGGATAAATTTAGATTGGGATTTACGATCTAAAAATGGATCCATCAATTGATTACAATCACCACCCAAAATTAAATCATCAGAGGCGTGAGAAGAAAGAAGAATGGAGAAATCATTCCAGAATGTTAAGTCAACACCATTGGCACCATACACATTACAAAAAGAGAGTTGAGTGTTATTAACTTTAGCATTCAATAAAAGCCATCTACCATTAGTGTCTTTGACCTCATTTTGCAAACAAACCGTTAATGATTTATGGAACAGGATTACTACACCACTTTTGTTGTTAACAGATGGGGAACAAAAGACTTCACCAACCCATAGTTTACGTAAAGAAAATAAAGCCTGTTCTTTAAGGTGCGTTTCTTGCAACAACGCTACATGACATTTCAATCGAGCAAGATGAGACAGGACACGCTGTTTTTTAATTGGATTGTGGATACCTTTGACATTCCAAGAGATAACACGTAAACCATTCATTGAAAAAGCTGATTCCAAGTTAAACACAAAAAAGTAGAAAAGTTAAAAGGAAGAGAGTATAAGGAAAACAAAAGACAGAATGATAGTAAACAGTGCAAGCCCTGAATGAAAACAAATGTAAAAAGAGAAAAAGAGAAATGGACCAAAAAATAATGGAAAATGAGAGCTGAGAAGGAAGTAAGAGAAAAAAGAGCTAGACTGAAGGAACCAGATAAGTATACCAGAGAAGGAGTAATGAACCGCCGCAGAAATAGAAGAAACGTAATGCCAGAAAAAAACTGCAAGAAAATAAAGACTAAAGGAAAAAGGAGTAAGGGAAGGATGAAAGGGAAAGAGAAAGAAAGTAAAGGGAGAACACAGTCTCCTCAGAAGGATAACCAGAGAGAAGATGACAAGAAGCCAGAGGACTTCAGCCATAGTGATCACAAAAAAGAAGGACATTGAAGTAGGCGAGGGGGGCGAGGGGAACAGAGGCAACCCCAAGAGGGACATCGAGGAGGGTAACTATAAGAACAACAAAAATCTACAGTAAACTGTAATCGTGAACGTAAACGTACATATAAAAGGGAATTTACCAAACAGTGAAGGGGATAACACAACGAATGGGGCATACAAAAAAAAACAGATGAACAGCGTGGATACAAACAGCATCACCCAACAAGACACGAAGGGGAAGTCTGTGGAATAAAAGAGAGAACGTATAAGAAAACATTCAAGTTTTGCTCAATTCCATAGCTTCTCCCCTGCGAGTATGAATACATTTTCTAAGATCAGCTGGATCTTCAAAAGAATAAGTTCTGTCCTTGTATGTAACTTTAAAGAAACAGGGATGAATGAGTCCATAGCGGGCATTCATGGAGCGCAAAGTCGGTCTGAGGTCAAGAAACTCCTTACGACGGTTGGCAGTGGGTTTGGAAACATCTTGGCTGAAAAAGATTTTTTGACCCATCCAGAGCATCTGTTTGTGTTGTTGAGCTGCATTAAGAGTCGCCATGAGATCAGAGTATAATAGAAAATAAGCAATGATTCCTTGTGGTTTACTAGAGGAGGAGGAATTCCGGGGGCCGATCCTGTGAGCCCTTTGAATGTTGAGATCAGTGGATTTCGGCAAACCAACTATCTGTGGAATATGAGTCTTCAAGAAGGAGATCATATCCGAACCTTCGGAGCCTTCCAGAATACCATAGACGCGTAGGTTGTTACACCTATTTCGGTTTTCTAAATCCTCTGTGGTTTTTTTCAGTTGCTCCACCTCACGGGAAAGAGAATTTACTTTAGCGACAACATCTTGCGTATCGCTTATCTTTTGCTCAACATCCGAGAGCCGTGAGTCTAGGCCAGACCATTTTTCTTCAATCCTTTGAAGTGTTGCAGTGGTCTCCGTCAGAAAAGGTCGAATATTGCGTAGTTCATCCATAATGTCCTCCAAAGTCAGCGGGAGAGGTGATTTCGTTGGAGAGGACGGGTCTTTCTTGACACGTTTGTTAGCATTACTGGAAGAATCCTTGCGACTAGTAATGTTGGAACCAGATGCTCCTTGGGACTTGGAATCCATAGTTGAGGGTTGAATGGCTACAAAAACTAGAGAAAGAAATAGTTCCCACAAGGTGAGTAAGTTCGTAGCTGTAATACACAGTGACCAAAAATTGCGCAGATATTTCAAGTGAAGGCGTGGCAAAAATGACCAGCAAAAATAGTTGGAGATGGCATATGGTGAATAGGAAGGAGGAATATCCAAATGAGCCAGGAGGTGGAGATTACCAATGTGTGCACACCATCATGAAAGGCTAGCCAACATTTCCATATGCAGCGTGATATAGTCAATAAATACAGAAAGGAGGTAGGAGGATGATGCCAACTGTCAAAAAATAAGGTGCCTTAATAGGGAGTTGTTTAACAGACCCAAAACGATTTGCAGTCTGACATAGGTACCAGAACGAAATTTGTGTGGAAAAAACACACAAACTGGCGGCCGCGCATTGAGGGAGCACTGAGGCGAGACAGTAATGAAAGAAAAAAGTGACAAGCAGACCGATGTCAGGTCTGAAAACTTGCCTCAGCACTCCTGGGAACTTCCGATGCACGGAAACATTGTTTGCGAGCGGAACCTCCGGCAAAAGAGGAGCCCTTTAGTTGCGAGCGTAGCTCGATGTCACGGAGCTCTTCAGGGGGCGGCCATCTTGCGCGCGCCTCCCACCAGAGTTATCTTGACACTTTAATTGATGCCTGAAAATTGCTAGAGGTCAGGACGCGGCAGCAGGTGCTTAAATGATAATATACTTGCGAAAATGATGCCCCCACCACAAGTCAGCACCCGGTGCAGTGGCACCGCTCGCACCGCCCTAGAGCCGGCCCTGATTACACAAGATCACATGCATTGTTTATATGCACGAGGGAATTAAGTGATGTGTCCAGAATCACAGGATGTTGATCCGGCTCGAGATTCAAATCTGGTTCCCCAGTTCCACAGTCGGCAGCTCTGACAGTAATGCCACATCCTGGGAAGAGGGAGGCAGCCAGAAGCCACTTGAAAGCTCGGCTCATTATGGGCTCGCGGTTCCAACAGGACCTCGAGCTGAGCCAGAGCCAGGCTTCATGCTTGAGCAAGCTTTAACTGGCTCTCACACCTCTAAGATACAGGTCTTGTAGATAAGGTGCTGAAACAGTTAGGAAGCAAGAAAATGAGAGTGACAATAAAGCCAGCCAATAATAAGCAATGGGCAGGCTGTAAGTCCCTGAAAATTCTTGGAATTTTTGCAACCAACAGCATGAATGTCTGGTAGGCTCGACCTAAAATTCACGTCTTTCGTGGACGCCCTCTACTTCCATTTCCTCGGCTGCAAAGAGCACACACAGCCTGCTGCAGTGCGAGTATACTGAACCAGTCAGGACCCTCTTAGGCATGGCCATTGATTGCACCTCATTAGTACAAGTTTAACCCAAAAATAGCAATAAGCAACCGAAAGGTGACCAGTCAAGCTTTGCAGAGAGCCTTCGACTGCGCGGCACACCTAGAGCTAGAAACATTTTTTTTGTTTTTGCTTAAATCTTCAGATCAGCAGATGATGGATTATCTGGCAAAAGCGTCAGATCCATAATTATACGAAAAACGCAGCTGCCGCACAATCTCATAGTTCCTGTGACGGTCTACGGTGCTGAAACTGCGGTTAAGCGTCATGAGAATAGTCCATTGGGAGGGGCATGAAGAGGTCCACCGCCGCCCTTGGGGCCGCTAAGCGACTTCCGGTCGCGAGGATCTGCAGGTCACAGTTTCGAATATGTTATCCTTCCGCAGGTCGGCAACTTGAGTAGTGTAAAGTGGGTTCAAAGGACTTAAGCTGTGATTCGGAAAATAAATGCCTCCTGAAAGTGCCAAAATATATGTATTGCGTTCAGAAGCATAATTATTACGGGGATTTACTGGTGGTTGCCGCATGCCGGCACGTCACATGGTCTGCCACTGAAGAGGGCGTTGGCCCGAAACGCGTCTGGCAGGTAACCAGAAAAGGACTTTGTTCATGGCGTGTGCCCTTGCTTTGGCGTAATTTCCACCTGGGAGTGCATCCCACCTAGAGGCAACTCTTTTTGTATTTTGTACAGCGGCCTGCCTGGTCGCGGGATTGCACCACCGTGAAACACTTGCGGGTCCGTGGCTGCTTTATTGGGGCAGCTAACTGTGGAACAGGAGGTGCCTGTTATATGTAGGGGTGCCGGCGCGAACATCGGCAATCCTTTAAAGACATTTTTGAATGTGAGTGCCGGCGGCGACCCACTTGGGTTTTACTGAACCACCAGTCCCAGGAAGCATTGCTTCAGGTGGTTCACGTGAGCATAATTATTACGGGGATTTACTGGTGGTTGCCGCTTGCCGGCACGTCACATGGTCTGCCACTGAAGAGGGCGTTGGCCCGAAATGCGTCTGGCAGGTAACCAGAAAAGGACTTTGTTCATGGCGTGTGCCCTTGCTTTGGCGTAATTTCCACCTGGGAGTGCATCCCACCTAGAGGCAACTCTTTTTGTATTTTGTACAGCGGCCTGCCTGGTCGCGGGATTGCACCACCGCGAAACACTTGCGGGTCCGCGGCTGCTTTATTGGGGCAGCTAACTGTGGAACAGGAGGTGCCTGTTATATGCAGGGGTGCCGGCGCAAACATCGGCAATCCTTTAAAGACATTTGAATGTGAGTGCCGGCGGCGACCCACTTGGGTTTTACTGAACCACCAGTCCCAGGAAGCATTGCTTCAGGTGGTTCACCTGAGCATAATTATGACGGGGATTTACTGGTGGTTGCCGCATGCCGGCACTTCACATGGTCTGCCACTGAAGAGAACGTTGGCCCGAAATGCGTCTGGCAGGTAACCAGAAAAGGACTTTGTTCATGGCGTGTGCACTTGCTTTGGCGTAATTTCCACCTGGGAGTGCATCCCACCTAGAGGCAACTCTTTTTGTATTTTGTACAGCGGCCTGCCTGGTTGCGGGATTGCACCACCGTGAAACACTTGCGGGTCCGCGGCTGCTTTATTGGGGCAGCTAACTGTGGAACAGGAGGTGCCTGTTATATGCAGGGGTGCCGGCGCGAACATCGGCAATATAATTGCTAATTAAGAGACTCCCTCCTTACGCATCTGCATACGAACAAGCCACGACCCGTGACCAAGGAGCAGGAGCTCCGAAACGCGTTGGGTGAAGCGTTGAAATATACTGATGTGTTCGCTGATTGCTGAATAAAGACTCTGCTGCGAAGGCTGGGGTCTGCCTTTCATTGTGTGCGTCTCCGTTGTTGGGCAACTTTTGGATGATATATTTCCGGCCGGTCCAGGTCGGGGAGACAGCACCACCGTGTACATTACGGACTGCCGATTCCTGATACACAGGAGTCCCTATGGCAGGATGACAAGGGAGCATTATTTAATCAGCGGGCACACTGGAGGCTCTATGGAGAGCTTGAAGATATTGTTTTAATGCGGAACCCATCGAGGGTAATATTTTAGCGTAGGGACTGCAAGTCCCAGGAAGCAAAGCAATACAGGAGCCCATTGGAGGGCGATATAATTGCTAATTAAGAGACTGCCTCCTTACGTATCTGCATACGAACAAGCCACGACCCGTGACCAAGGAGCAGGAGCTCCGAATCGCGTGGGTGAGGCGATGAAATATCCTGATGTGTTCGCTGATTGCTGAATAAAGACTCTGCTGCGAAGGCTGGGGTCTGCCTTTCATTGTGTGCGTCTCCGTTGTTGGGCAACTTTTGGATGATATATTTCCGGACGGTCTAGGTCGGGGAGACAGCACCACTGTGTACATTACGGACTGCCGATTCCTGATACACGGGAGTCCCTATGGCAGGATGACAAGGGAGCATTATTTAATCAGCGGGCACACTGGAGGCTCTATGGAGAGCTTGAAGATATTGTTTTAATGCGGAACCCATCGAGGGTAATATTTTAGCGTAGGGACTGCAAGTCCCAGGAAGCAAAGCGATACAGGAGCCCATTGGAGGGCGATATAATTGCTAATTAAGAGACTGCCTCCTTACGCATCTGCATATGAACAAGCCACGACCCGTGACCAAGGAGCAGGAGCTCCGAAATGCGTTGGGTGAGGCGATGAAATATCCTGATGTGTTCGCTGATTGCTGAATAAAGACTCTGCTGCGAAGGCTGGGGTCTGCCTTTCATTGTGTGCGTCTCCGTTGTTGGGCAAATTTTGGATGATATATTTCTGGCCGGTCCAGGTCGGGGAGACAGCACCACTGTGTACATTACGGACTGCCAATTCCTGATACATGGGAGTCCCTATGGCAGGATGACAAGGGAGCATTATTTAATCAGCGGGCACACTGGAGGCTCTATGGAGAGCTTGAAGATATTGTTTTAATGCGGAACCCATCGAGGGTAATATTTTAGCGTAGGGACAGCAAGTCCCAGGAAGCAAAGCGATACAGGAGCCCATTGGAGGGCGATATAATTGCTAATTAAGAGACTGCCTCCTTACGCATCTACATACGAACAAGCCACGACCTGTGACCAAGGAGCAGGAGCTCCAAAACGCGTTGGGTGAGGCGATGAAATATCCTGATGTGTTCGCTGATTGCTGAATAAAGACTCTGCTGCGAAGGCTGGGGTCTGCCTTTCATTGTGTGCGTCTCCGTTATTGGGCAACTTTTGGATGATATATATATATATATATATATATTCACTGAAAAAACCACAGGTTTCAGGGACGTTATAGTTAGTTGGACATTTCACTCGTACAAAACCAGATAAATTCGGCCATTATAGTTAGTTGAGCTAACTATAAATCGCGCACCCGCAATGCACTGCTGATGACGTCACATATTACATCATTCATGACATGGTCAGTGACATCACTGATGACATCTCAAATGACATCACTGATGACATCATCCACATGATAATCTGATGCACCTCCTCACACCCTAATATAACCTTTGATACACCCACTTTAAAGTACAGACTACCATTTTCGAAACCATAGACACACCAATACCAGTTACTACATACCCACTCACTGATTCCTAGGTCTACAAACATGTCTACTCATTCACCCATACAGTCACTCATACATGCAGTCACATATCAATACAGCACTATCATTTGCACTCATACACCTATATAGACACTCACACATTGCCACTCATCCATAGAGTTACTCACACACCTAGTCAATCATGCAAAGAATCATTCACACTCCCATTTACTCACCTATACAGTTATATACACACCACCTCACTTATTCATACAGATACTAACACATACTTACTCTCTTATACAATCACTGATACAAGCACACACTCATCCATACAGCCACTGTCACAATCACTCACTCTCACATATAGTGATTTATATACTCCAACACTCACATATACTGCCTTTCACATATGTAGTTACTCACACATTTACCACTGAGACATCCATTCACTCACCAACACACCCATACACACACTCACCCACCCATACAGCCCTTCACAGATGCACTCTTGAACCCATACACCCACTGAATTACCCACTCACACATCTGTGCACAGAGTCACACACCCCCCACCCACCCACCCAGAAACTCAGGCACCCATACAGATACTCAGACAACCAATTAATAACCCATATAGACACTCATGTAGCTACTCATCAACCCATGCAGCCGCTTACACACCAACTGACAGACTGATACAGACATTTACCCAGTTTACTCACTAACCCATGCATTCAGTAAGACAAGTTTAATCACTCACTTATACAGTCAGTCACGCACCTACTAAATCATCTATTCAGACACTCATACACCCACTCATACTTCAATATACCTTGGCATATATATATATATATATATATATATATATATATATATATATATATATAAAACATATTTAAACTTTATAGAAACACAGTCACTGGATGATGTCATCAGTGATGTCATTTGAGATGTCATCAGTGATGTCATCAGTGATGTCACTGACCATGTCATGAATGATGTAATATGTGACGTCATCAGCAGTGCATTGCGGGGGCGCGAGTTATAGTTAGCTCAACTAACTAAAACGGCCGAATTTATCTGGTTTTGTACGAGTGAAATGTCCAACTAACTATAACGTCCCTGAAACCTGTGATTTTTTCAGTGAATTTCTAAGGTTTTTTAAATGCTAATTTCTAACTATAACGTCCCTGAAACCTATGGTTTTTTTAGTGAATTTCAAAGGTTTTTAAATGCTAATTTCTAACTATAACGTCCCTGAAACCTATGGTTTTTTCAGTGAATGTCAAAGGTTTTTTAAATGATAATTTCTAACTATAACGTCCCTGAAACCTATGGTTTTTTTAGTGAATTTCAAAGGTTTTTAAATGCTAATTTCTAACTATAACGTCCCTGAAACCTATGGTTTTTTCAGTGAATGTCAAAGGTTTTTTAAATGATAATTTCTAACTATAACGTCCCTGAAACCTATGGTTTTTTCAGTGAATTTCTAAGGTTTTTTAAATGATAATTTCTAACTATGCCTACAGAGGTAGGACATGTGAAGAAAGAGGAAGAAAGGCACAGAAAGAAGCAAGAGAAATGCAGAAAAAGGCAATAGAAGTCCAGAAAGACGAAGAAAAGTGCAGGAAGAAACAAGAGATATGCAGAAAGAACCAACAGAGGTGCAGAAAAAGGCCTTGTTGCAAAGTCATCCTGTGCCCCCAACTTTTAACTGACTGCTACTGGTGGTAACTGACTGACTAACGAGGCCCAGAGCCAGTGCTATGCTGAAAGACACTTTGAATACAGTGAAAACACCTACGTACACTAGGGTACACTATGGGTTGGGGTACCCCTGTGATTGGCCTGACCTCCCCTGTAAGGCCCTAGTACATAATAGGGCAGGGGGATTAAAACTACCTCTAACTCAGTGGTGCAGAAAGAGGCAAGAGAAGTGCATAAACAGGCAGGAAAGGTGCAGAAACAGGGAACAGGGGTGCAGAAAGAGGCAAGTGAGGTGCAGAAAGAAGTAAGAGCAGTGCAGAAAGAACCAACAGAGGTGCAAAAAGAGGCAAGAGGGGTGCAGAAAAAGGTAGGAGTGGTGCACAAAGAGACAAGAGAGGTACAGAAAGAGGCAGGAGGGGTGCAAAAAGAAAGAAGAGAACTGCAGAAAGAGGCAAGAGAATTGCTGAAAGAAGTAACAGATGTGTAGAAAGAAGCAAGAGAAGTGCAGAAAGAGGCAAGAGAAATGCTGAAAAAAGCAACAGAGGTTTAAAAAGAAGCAAGATAAGTGCGGAAAGAGGCAAGTGAGGTGCAGAAAGAAGCAAGAGCAGTGCAGAAAGAACCAACAGAGCTGCAAAAAGAGGCAAGAAGGGTAAAGAAAGAGGTAGGAGAGGTACACAAAGAGGCAAGAGAGGTACAGAAAGAGGCAGGAGGGGTGCAAAAAGAAAGAAGAGAACTTCAGAAAGAGGCAAGAGAATTGCTGAAAGAAGTAACAGATCTGTAGAAAGAAGCAAGAGAAGTTCAGAAAGAGGTAAGTGAGGTGCAGAAAGAAGCAAGAGCAGTACAGAAAGAACCAACAGAGGTGCTGAAAGAGGCAACAGAGGTGCAGAAGGAGTCACGAGGGGTGCAGAAAGAAGGAAGAGGAGTGCAGAAAGAAGCAACAGAGGTGCTGAAAGAGGCATGAGGGGTTCAGAAAGAAGGAAGAGAAGTGCAGAAAGAAGCAACAGAGGTGCTGAAAGAGACACGAAGGGTGCAGAAAGAGGAAAGAGAAGTGCAGAAAGAAGCAACAGAGGTACAAAAAGAGGCAAGAGTGGTGCAGAAAGAGGGAAGAGAGGTGTAGAAAGAGGCTAGAGAGTTGTACAAAGAGGGAAGACGGGTTCAGAAAGAGGCAAGAGGGGTGCAGAAACAAGCAAGAGATGTGCAGAAAGAGGCAAGAGAATTGCTGAAAGAAGCAACAGAGGTTTAGAAAGAAGCAAGAGCAGTGCAGAAAGAACCAACAGAGGTGCTGAAAGAGGCAACAGAGGTGCAGAAGGAGTCACGAGGGGTGCAGAAAGAAGGAAGAGGAGTGCAGAAAGAAGCAACAGAGTTGCTAAAAGAGGCACGAAGGGTGCAGAAAGAGGCAAGAGAAGTGCAGAAAGAAGCAACAGATGTACAAAAAGAGGCAAGAAGGGTGCAGAAAGAGGGAAGAGAGGTATAGCAAGAGGCTAGACAGTTGTACAAAGAGGGAAGACGGGTGCAGAAAGAGGAAAGAGGGGTGCAGAAACAGGTAATAGAACTTCGGAAAGAGGCAAGAGAATTGCTGAAAGAAGCAACAGAGGTGTAGAAAGAAGCAAGAAAAGTGCAGAAATAGGCAACTGAGATGCAGAAACAGGCAAGAAAGGTACAGAAAGAGGGAAGACGAGTGCAGGAAGAGACAACAGGGGTGCAGAAAGAAGCAAGACAGGTAAAGAAAGAAGCATGGAAAGTGCAGAATGAAGCAACAGGGGTGCAGAAAGAGGCAAGAGAAGTGTAGAAAGAAGCAAGAGAGGTGCAGAAGGAGGCAAGAGAACTCCAGAAAGAGGCAAGAGAGTTGCAGAAACAGGCAAAAGAGGTACAGAAAGAGGGAATAGAGGTGCAGACAGAGGCAAGAGAGGTGGAGAAACAGGTAAAAGGGGTGCAGAACGAGGCAAGAGGGGTGCAGAAATTTGCGAAATAGGTGCATAAAGAAGCAAGAGCAGTGCAGAAAGAACCAACAGAGGTGCAAAAAGAGGCAAGAGAGGTGCAGAAATAAGTAGGAGAGGTGCACAAAGAGGCAAGACAAGTACAGAAAGAGGCAGGAGGGTGCAGAAAGAAGGAAGAGAAGTGTAGAAAGAAGCAACAGAGGTGCTGAAAGAGGCGTGAAGGGTGCAGAAAGAGCAAGAGAAGTACAGAAAGAAGCAACAGAGGTACAGAAAGAGGCAAGAGAGGTGCAGAAAAGGTAGGAAAGGTGCAGAAAGGGAACACAGGTGCAAAAGGAGGCTAGTGAGGTGCAGAAGGAGGCAAGAGAACTGTAGAAAGAGGCAAGAGAGTTGCAGAAACAGGCAAAAGGGGTGCATAAAGAGGGAACAGGTGTGCAGAGAGGGACAAGAGAGGTGCAGAAAGAGGGAAGAGGGGTACAGAAAGAAGAGAGTGAGGTTCAGAAAGAGGCAAGAGAGGTGCAGAAAGAGGCAATAGAACTGCAGAAAGAGGCAAGTGAGGTGCAGAAGGAGGCAAGAGAACTACAGAAAGAGGCAAGAGAGTTGCAGAAACAGGCAAAAGGGCTGCATAAAGAACCAACAGAGGTGCAAAAAGAAGCAAGAGGGGTGCAGAAAGGGGCAAGAGAAGTACAGAAAGAAGCAACAGAGGTACAGAAAGAGGCAAGAGAGGTGCAGAAAAGGTAGGAAAGGTGCAGAAAGGGAACACAGGTGCAAAAAGAGGCTAGTGAGGTGCAGAAGGAGGCAAGAGAACTACAGAAAGAGGCAAGAGAGTTACAGAAACAGGCAAAAGGGGTGCATAAAGAACCAACAGAGGTGCAAAAAGAAGCAAGAGGGGTGCAGAAAGGGGCAAGAGAAATGCAGAAAGAGGCAAGTGAAGTGCAGAAAGAAGGCAGTGAGGTGCAGGAAGAGGAAGAAAGGTGCAGAAAGATGGAAGAAAAATGCAGAAAGAGGCAAGACAGGTACAGAAAGAAGAGAGGTTTGTGCACTATTATTACCAATTTAACACCCATATTTAGCAATAAGTAACACGTGACCATTCCAGCTTTGCAAAGGGCCTTCCACCACGCTGTAACACGTGAAGCTGCATTTTTGGGAACATTTGAGCAGTTTGAGCTAGAAACAAGGCTTTTTTTGTTCAAATCTGCAGATTATGCAGCAGATGATGGAATATTTGGCAAATGCGGAAAATGTTTAATTATGTGACAATTGGTGCAGCCGACAAAATGCCTAAATCAAGAATGCGTCCGTAGGTAGTAGAGTTGTAATGTTACGTAACCAATTAGTGTGCGAATAGAGCTGTATAGGCCAAAAAACGATGTATGGTGTCAAAATCTGCTCTGGTGTTGAAGTAAAGAGATGAATGCAGGAGGGAAGGAGAAATCGAACTGACACGAGACGTCCAGTTGACAATAAAGCACTGCCAACAAGCAACAAGGCCCTTTCCGTGCCTGAGCAGCCTAAACCTGAAATACCATTAACAAGATGCATTGGAACAGTAACTATAGTGTGTGTATGCTTCAGAGCAGCGTGACAAAAAGCAAGCACGCTCTCTCGGTACATGTGCATTTTATTTGTATTTCCCTTTGCAGCAATTGGATATTAGCGTGACTAGGGTATGGCATCGTTTTGTGAAAGTAAAGAAAACGGGCCCACACCCTCTGGCTTTGAAGCAAAACAACAACTAATTAGAAAGCAGTGAGCTTCTTACACACCGTACCTGCTGCAGTATTTATAGCTACTTACCTGGCTTCTTCCTCAGACTTTCCATAGACTTTGTAACGAAATCAAATGGGATTTGAAATTTGCTTAAAGTTCTATGTTAAAATAAAAATCTTTAAAAAAAATGCTAAAGCCAAGATTAGGGCAAATTTCGGGATTCCTAACTGTATGCTAAATGGTACATGTGAACACTTTTGTGTGTGTGTGGAATTCTCACCTGTGGATTAGCTGTGAGTGGGGCGGTGAGGCAGGAAGGTTACAGCAGAGAACCCCTTCAGCAGGCAGGTTCCTCCTGGCTGCTCTGCTGTATAAGGAAGGGCTCAATGAAGAGGGAGCCGGCACAGCCGGAAGTAAATCAAAACCGCTCATAGTGATTGTGTGTGCGCGCGTGTGGGCTTCGGTGTTTGGGAAATAGTTTGTGTATGTGTGGGGGTGTGCGCGCGCGTTTGTGGGTGTGTGTGCGTGAATGTGTGCTTAGGTGTCTACAGAAAGGTTGTGTGCGTGTGGTTTGCTTAGGTGTCTCTGTGGGGAGTCGTGTGTGTTTGGATGTGTATAGGGAGTTCGCGTGTGTGTGTTTGAATGCGTGTGTGTAGAGAGGGAGATTGTGTTTGTGTGTTTATATAGGGAGCTTGTGTATGTGTGCCTGAGTTTGTAAATAGCGAGGTAATGTGTGTAAGCGTGCTTGTATGTGTGGAAGGCTCTTTGCGTGCATATGTGTGTGCACGTGGGCGAGGGTTGTGTGTACGGGACATTTGTGTGAGAAGGGTTGTGTGTTCGTGTTGGAGACAGTATGTTTGATCTTAATATAGCCCATTCTGAGGGTTCTCACTGGTTTTTCTTTTTTCTCACCAACTAGTAACATGGTGCCAGTCCTGAGCATGCTGCAAATTAATGAATACTGCAAAGTAGCAAGGGGAGCGTGGGCGCTTTTGCCCCTCTGGTGGGTAGTAAAAGAAAGCCACAATTGGGGTGCAATGGGCTGCTGACACCTCTGGGCTTCGGTGCTACTACTCCTGCTGCACTGTTGTATGCTAAGCCCCTGAACTGATATCATCACATAAGTAAAAATGAAACAGAGTCGTACCCTAGCGTCACTGTGTCCATTGAACATTGTGTGCGTGTAGTGACCTTTCCCTAGTGAAAAGGTGAAATCGACCGAGTTGCTTAATCGAGAACGGACAACAATTAATTAAAACAAAATTAGCAGGTCGTGTATTCTTAAAGCATGTTTTTCTTTCACCTCAATAGAATGTGACGGTGATGAATGAGAATGTGTGATACGATGTCACTGTTTTTGTTGTTTTTTTTTGCAGTTTTATATAGCGCGAACTCGACCCGAAGGTATTGGAGCGCTTTGCATGAGCACCAGTTACGACAATGACACATTCATTTTTTTGGTATGCACAGGGAAGTTAAGTGATTTGCCCATAATCACAGTTCGTCTTCAGCAGGGCTGCTCGGCCCCCTCCCACTGCACCAGCCCTGCCAGAAGAGATATATCGGCCTCCCAGGACGGCTTACACGTTGCAGTATAATTGCAGTACGCAGTGTGCTAGTGGGAGTGTACCAAGTAAACATGTTTGCCTGGAAGCATGTTTTGTTAAATGGACCAAAGTGTCTCTTGTGAAGAATCTACTGAGAGCTTGGGAGAGGAGTGGCGGCTGGAACCTCTGTGTATTCGACACTCCCCCTGAACACAGCGTGATGTGCCCTGGCGGGCGATTTATAATAAGTCACTCTGTCCATTTTAAAGCCCGTTCTCGAGCACTCGCTCACCCCTCCATTGGTTTCCAGAGCAATATATTTTCTAGTGAAAAGATTCGCAGTAACTAAAACGTCTCTCAGACTGCTCCCAGGCAGCTTCAAGTGTCCCGAGCACAACTTCAATTGATTAATTGCATTTGAACCGCCGTGGAGAAAAATCCTCCTGCTTCTGACCTCTGAGCCCCCTCTGCCGAGCAGCCTCCGTTGTTGTTCCCGGCATCTTCAGCGAAAGTCGCCTCGGTGCCACGAAGCTTCATGCCAGCCCATTGAAGGAGAAGAGGCCGCCACGAATGCCAGCCGCAGAACGCCGGCCGTGAAGGGGAGAGAAGGACCGCCAGCCGGACCTTCGTTTTCCGTGACGCGCCCGCTCAGGTACGCCGAAACTCCATTACCGGGGGCGGGGCAGCGTCACCTGTGGCTACACGGAGGCGTGGTTCTCCGCAGCCATCCCGGAAAAGCTGCAACCTTCGAATTTAAATTAAAATTTTGATTGTTTTTATATTTGGTTGTCAATTAAATAAAATATTTCCTAATTTATGTATTAGCTTGATGAATGCTTGTTTCTGTATTTTTGTGTTTTGCAGTTCAAATCATTGAAATTGCTTAGGCCAGGGTCTCTGGATTCCAATTCCAATAATCACTCAGTAAGGGTCCCCAGATTTCAATAATTATTCAGTAGGGGTCCCCAGATTGCAGTAATGATTAAGTCAGTATCCACAGAAGTTAAAAGGTTAAGAACCACTGCCTTAGATAACAACATAACATGTGTCAAAAATATCTCACACACGTAGTGTGTCTTACTGTGTACTTGTTCCACTTCAAGCTTTTTAAGCTATTTACTAAATTGAAGCAGAGGCACTAGATGAGATGACAGTGGATGCAGGTTTCCAATATTTCAGTGTATGAACCAGATGAGGCTATAAATGATATACGGGCCCATGACACCAGATATAGACAGGAGGCCATTTGACACTGGACCTTCAACCAGAGACAAGCCGGAGCTTGAGACTGAGCCCTGCTCTCAGATGCTCCTATTTCTGCAGGAAGAAAAACCATCCCCAAGTCTGTCCTAAAGATCCTGTCCTCAAAAGGTGTCAGTTGACATTTCGGAAGATTGAGTAGTAGTGTTGTAAAGCCCCTAAGGTCCGATTCCATTTTATGTAGGCCTGACTCCATCATGGATAATGGAAGTTGCCAACGTCTCAATCTTAGACAATAGAAGTCCCCATCTTTCCAGATCTATGCAGAATCATTGTCATGTCTGCCATTTAATGCAGATGTCATTTGACCCTATCTTTCTAAGAACTGTGAAAACGTAAAGCCATCTGATTGATGACATAGACAACTCTTGATGCAACATTTGTCTGGGCCAAATATCTACTTTCCACTCTGTCAAGGTTAAATAAGAGCACATACAGACGTATAACCAAAATAATGTAGTCTGAATTGACATCATTGTACCTTAAATGTTCATAAGGAAACGTCTGTGACGCACACCTTGATGCACATAATCTATGTCAGACATTGCGTAACTTACATAAGAAATGCCAATCTCTTATCACTTGTCAGGAGAGGTTCTTCGCCCTGATTTTTGCCCAAGATTCTGCCAGAGAAGGTACTGCCAGCACACCTTGCAGATGCTAAATCTCACTTGAAGACAGAAGCCGAGCCCCGAAGGAAGACCGCAGCATGTGTTTGTGCCTTCACAGGGAACACTGGCTACACACCTCCGCTGATAAAGATTGCCTTTGCTGTCAACAAGGTATGCAGTGCATCTCTTCTCCCTAAGGAGCTCTAGACTGCAAGTAGCTCTGCCTTCCATGCTCTCTTAGTGTAGCACATAGAAGTAGGCATTACAGTGTTAGGCTTAAGATGACATTTTAAAACATGCTAGACATTTTCGTTTTATTCTCATTATTTATAACGTGCCTTCTTGGTGTTTTTATAATATTCTGTGAAGTTGTTTTAGATGTACTGAGAAACAGATTGTTCCTTTAGTAATAAATACTTTTACTTAAAATTGTTTATTCATCTTAGTACAGTGTGGGTGTGATACTGTGAATAACGAAAATAAGGTTTGTTGCTGTTTTCACTGTGCCCCTGATCCCTTTATGGGATTGTTATTAATCCAAAAGCAATGCCTCTATCTAAATTGCGCATTGAATAGTGTTTTGCAGGGCTACAATAATCTGCCTTTTACATTCACCACTGGTGCCTTAATCCAAGTTCACCAATGTCACTCGTGGGTGGGAAAGCACTCCTTGTAGAGCTACGCCAAAGTCATAGCTTACGCAACAGTAGACCATTATGAGTCAAATGCTCCTGAAGAGTTTTAAGGCCTCCTATGGAAATGGAGCATGAAGTAACCAGTTATCCCACTGTGGAAATATGCACCGTCCCTGGAGATGTAAAAGAACAACCACAGGAGCCATCCTCTTTAAAAAAAAAAAATAAAGGCTAATATCTCTCCTGATCTCTTTCTTGATGGAGAACGTGAGCATGAAGCTGAAGAAAAAGCTGTTACAGGAATGTTTCCAGAAATTTTACCCATAAAATAAAAGGACTTCCCAAAATAGAACAATCATTGGCCACAACCGTGCTCCCATATATACCCACAAGAAAAAAGGGATTCATGGGCTGAAACCGAAAATATGTTACTGCACATGAGTGGGCAGGGCTCCACTCATGGTGCTACACTGGGTTACTGCGTATCGCGTCCTAACTTTTAACACAGCAGTCTTACTAATGCCAGCCAACAGGTAATGACGCCATCAGCATGGTCAATATCTGACATTTCTTCCCATCTCCAAAAACGGACAGTAGAAATGCCAACCACAGGGATCAGCACAACCCATCCTGCTAAGAAATTGCTTTCATGTTGCACACAAAACCTCTCTGCGTCCAGCACAAAAAGACGAGGATTAAGATGGGAATTCAAGTCAAGGAGGGATCCCCAAGTCCTCTCAGCCAGAGACGGAAGAGAAAAAGCAGGAAGAATGCTGGGTAAGCTGGCCATCTATAGTGTCCAAGTGGTGGGAAGGGTCAGCTAGCAGCATGCTTTGAAGTTCCTTTTTTTCTCCTGTCTTCCAGTTCAGAATATTTCATTAGTAATCATTGGGAAAAATGATGGATGGATGAAGGGATAATTCTTCCTTAGTCTTGGGGTATGGTCCCTACCCCTGAAGGAGAGGCAGCCAGGATTTCTTCTGCTGGGCTTTGCCTTCCTCTACACAGGTGATCAGAGCTCCAAGAGTAAATAAAAAAATGAACACCATATAATTTGCAGGAATTTGCTTTTGTCTACTTCCAGGAAGAACGGACATAAACTCTGAATCTGATTGATCAGTTTGATGACCACAAAGACATAGGGGCAACCACAAAACTCAATTAACATTTTCCTTTCAGTGCTCATCTCTATGGCAATCAGTTTTGGGAGAAGATGTTCTCCTGCTTTTGCGTATGCCAACTCAGTTCTTTTCACAGCA
Source organism: Calotriton arnoldi (assembly GCA_963921515.1). Taxonomy (NCBI): domain Eukaryota; kingdom Metazoa; phylum Chordata; class Amphibia; order Caudata; family Salamandridae; genus Calotriton; species Calotriton arnoldi. Next base: position 2,650,042 of record CAWUFW010000898.1, on the reverse strand, counting down.
CACAGGGTAGGGAGGTAGGGCAGGAAGCCGCTCTTCACTGCAAGTGGTGTGTATGGTGCCCTTGGTTTTTGGTAATTTCTTTGGGCCGGTGTTATTCAAGACAGGTCACACAGTTGTCTGCTAGAACTGGTCTGTCCTTCTCTTTCTTTCAAGGTAGTTATTGGTGCCAGGCTGTGAAACTGGATTAGCAAATCATTCCATAGGGAGGTGAGAACTGACAGAAGCAGTTCAGGGGGAGCATGCGTGGATTGGGGAGACAGCACTCTCTCAGTGCCAAATCCGGTATTTGTGAAGCACGAACTACTCACCCCTAAGGGTCTCAAGGCGCTGGGGGCCGTTGGGAAGATTAAGTGAGTTATTGCCCAGAGTCACAGGGTGCTGAGCTGAGCTGCCGCCGGTGCCAGGGATTGAACCATGAGCCCTGCGCTCCGGAGTCAGCCGCCCTGGCCGCTGCGCCACACCTCTCCCCCTACCACTACCACTAACCCTATGGAGCAACCTATAACCCTAGGGGTTCCACATATAGAGAAAGCGACCCCAATGCACATCCCAACCATCACAGGTTCTCAAGCACTTTTATACATGCTATACATATTTGCTACACAGTTTACCAAAGAGGGCCAGAAAGCTCAGGTAAAAAGGCCTGAACCATAGTATAATCAGTTCTTATCAGTCATTATTAGTGCCAAGGTCAGGTCATGGGAACATAGTCACCCACTTTAAAAGGAGTGTCTCTTTGGATGGGCCCCACTCAAGCAACATGGCATAAAGAGGGAGAGCACATGCCAGGAGACTTGATATAGGGGCCTCCTGAGCAATGCACAAATCTGGACTGCCAGAATATTAAAATAAGCAGGTTGTTGTATGGACACTGAGCTAATGAATTTCAACCCTGCTTTAGCCATGAAAAACCAGATTCGGCAGTCATGTAGAGTTTGACTCCATTCCGGTATAAAAGCCACACCAGGCCTGGATCTCTCTGCTTGCTTTTGAGACTTATGAACAGGATGCTGCAGCATCTCTCCAGGCTGTAGCTCTTCAGACTCCAGCTCTTCATTCTCCAGATCACCTGAGCCCAGCATTTCACCTGCATTCCTGTAGCACTTCATGATCTTCAGTGTTGAGGTGCTAGGACCCATCAGCTCCAAAGCCTCTGATGTCATCTTCCTCACCAAAACCTGGCTCAACCAGACTGAGGCACTTTCAAGACATCCCTCAACCAATACCAACCGCTCCTGAAAAAAACAAAAAAGAACGCCCTCGCCGACCACATCGAAGCCAGCTCCAACCACAGCAAAGAACTCTTCAACATCTCTAGAGAGTTCTCCAACCCCTCAGCCTCCGAAAACATCATCACTCCCTCCTAGGAACTCTGCGACACCCTTGTAGATTTCTTCCATGACAAAATTGCCACCATCTACAAAAACTTCGTACCCTAACCCACTGCCAGCAACACTCTCAACCTCCTGGCTCCCACAAGCGCAAACCACGACCACCTGCTCACCACCTGGGACCAGCTCACCACGCAAAACACCACCGCCATCATGAAATCCATCCATTCTGGAGCACCCTCAAACCCCTGCCCCCAACATATCTTCAACCTCAGGAGCAAGATAATCAGCAACAAACTCACCGCCATCCTCAACACTTCCATCACCATGGCCACATTCCCCGAAGAATGGAAACAGACTGAGATCAAGCCCCTTCTCAAGAAACAAACTGCCAACTCAGGCAACCTCAAGAAGTACCGTCTCATTTCTCTGCTCCCCTTTCCATCCTTGAAAAGGCCATTAACCGTCAACTCACGGAGCACCTGGAGAACAACAGTCTTCGGGACACCTCTCAATCCGTATTCTGCACCAACCACAGCACCGAAACCGCCCTAATCACTGCCACCGATGACATCAGAACCCTCCTTGACCGGGGAGAAACAGCAGCCCTGATCCTCCTCAGCTGTATCCCACAGCACCATCATCAAGAGACTCCACTACATTGGAATCCAAGGAAACGCCCTCAAGTGGATTGCCTCCTTCCTCACCAGAAGAACCCAGAGAGTTTGCCTCCATCCTTTCACCGCCGAACCCAAGAACATCATCTGCGGTGTCCCTCAAGGCTAGTCCTTCAGCCCCACTCTGTTTAACACCTACATGACTCCCTTGGCCAACATCGTCAGAACACACAGACTTAACATCATATCCCATGCAAACGACACCCAGCTCATCCTCTCGCTGTCGGAAGACCCTCCACCACCATGGCCAACTTCCACAGATGCATGACTAGCATCTCAAACTGGATGAAAGACAACTGCCTAAAACTCAACACAGACAAAACGGAATTGCTAATCTTCTGGAATAACTCCTCATCATGGAACGACTTCTGGTGGCCCTCCAAACTAGGACCCTCATCAACTCTGACGGGCCATGCCTGCACCTTGGCATCATTCTGGACAGCAAGCCCACCATTAAAAACCATATCAATGCAGTTTCCTCCGACTGCTTCCTCACCCTTCGCATGCTCCGTAAAATCTTCAAATGGCTCCCCATCAAAACAAGAAGAACCGTTACTCAAGCCCTAGTCACCAGCTGGCTGGACTACGGCGACGCTCTCTATGTAGGAATCACAGTGCACTCAACCTCCCCAGACGAACCCACATCATCCTCCACCTCAGGAAGCTATACCAGCTGCCCATTCAGAAGAAAAGTAAATTCAAGATGCTGATCCACACCTACAAAGCCCTACACAACCAAGTACCACCATACTTCAACCACCGCCTGAGCTTCCGCCAACCCACCAGACTCCTGCGCTCCGCCTCCCTCTCCCTCGCTCACACCCCCCACATCTGCAGAAGCAACAGTGGAGGATGCTCCTTCTCCTATCACGCAGCAAAGTCCTGGAATGACCCCCCCCCTTCACCTCTGAACCACACCCTGTCTGCTGGAATTCAGGAAAAGACTCAAGACCTGGCTGTTCAACTGAATTCCCCCCCCCCCACCTACCCCTCGGCCACATGGTTCACAGCGCCGGGACACCGCCACGGGTGATTAGCCGCGCTTTACAAGTCCTGTTTGATTGATTGATTGATTGATTGATTGTTATGTTTGTGAGCATCACAATGTGAGAATACCTTTGAAACATTTCTAGGTAAAAGCATTGTTTCCTCCTTTTGTGATCATGAACATTCAAATGTTCACAAATCAGAGCTGGATAAACAGCTCATATAAGTTGAAAAGTTGTTTAAGCCTTAAAAACATACCACTCTGCGTTATGCATGAGTGGATGGGCCCTAGGTCTACCTACTTTTGCAGATCTCGGAGAGAGATGACAAAAGAAAGAGGCCCTTATCCAACCCCTCCTGTCCTAGCCGTGACGGGGGGATACAAATGCACCAAGGGCTTTCCACAGGATGAGGTGTAAAGAATAAACTGCCTGGGCCTTGCTAAGTCGTTGGTGAAATGCCCCACAAAATGATATGGGAAAATGAACATCAAGGCAGCTGGTGTGGTCCATCATCACCCTAATTCATTTGAGGTTTTATAAAAAGAGTGCAACAGCCCGGATGTCTATTTGCCATATTGGCAGCTAACGGTCATAAAAAAGAAATTAGGTGGAATGCTCTAATTATAGCTCTTCTGCCTCTGGCTATCCTAGTTATTAAAGGTCCTCTCCATCGGTATATGCTCTTGCCTGAGGCAAGGTCCTATAACTAGGGTGTAGGGCCTTTAACACTATTATAGCTCACAGCAGTGCACTGTAATGCTATATTACATCATGGAGCCATTTAGGCTCATTAATATACTCCTTACAGTCGTTGCCCATTAATGTCTTGTATTGTCAAGCGCAATTCGGGACCCTCAGTGACTGGGCTTATTTATAATCAGGGTGCCATGCCATTAATGCCCGAGGACATTAATGCTTTTTAAATCATGGGGTCACTAAGGCTCATTCCTAGCTGAAGGACATTGATCCTCATAGAGTCCAGGCTCCATTGACACTACAGGATTGGAATTAGAGAGACAAAAAGACAATACAATTAATTGAAATAAAAGCTCTAGATAAAGTTTGGTTTAGATTGACATTAAAAGTATAGCACATATAGTAAAAAATGCAAAAGAGCAGAAATATAAGATCTGTGTGCTCCTTGATCCTTTAGCCACACCCTGCTGTCAGTTCCCCAGGCCAAATCTTGGAGCACAGAGTCTGCTGGGAGGGGTTTTAATGGCAGGGCCTCGCCAAATGAACTTTAGTAATGTCACACATCTCGGAAACTATCTTTTTTTTAAATTGGTGGCCTTCCAGCTTTACCTCATCATAGCACAAGGGGTTGGTCCCAGTGGCATAAGACAACATGATGCCCCCCTACAGAATGTGAAAAGGGTCCCAGAGCCCCCAATATTTGACAAATGTATGCTTTGGGCTGATTGGGGGCCCGTGAAGGGTTGGAGCCCCCCCCCCCTGCACTGCAGGGGCCTGTATTACTCCCCTGGTTGGGCTCCCGTACAATTGTTCACAGGTGTGGTTTAAATGGGGCTTCGCTGGATGTGTGACAGCCATAGTTATAGACTAGTTCAATAGAGAACTACGCACAGACTGGAAGCTCTGCCAGTGCTCATCTATAGTTATACTTACTTGACATGAGTGTGCATAGCATGCCACTGCCCCTTGTGTCGTTTTGTAGCACTTGTCTACTTTGTTCAGTTTGTTTGGACCAGGGATTAAATAAGCAGATGTGTTCTAAAATACGCTGACTAATCATTAGAGTGCGGGCAGCTGTAATGCCTCTCTGCTACTGCCCAGTGAGCAGGCACACCACTGGACCTAAGCCATCTTGGTATGTGGATGGGAAATTGGAGCAGAGCAGCCCCAGCCCACCTTAAGTTTACCTGTTTGGGGGATGCTAAATAAATGTAATTTGTGGACATTCGAAGAGGGCGTTGACTTTCTGCCTGTGAATGAGAAACTACGTAGGTGAAACCATGGGTGGTGTTACCAAAAATGCCCCATTGACAGAACAGGTGTGTCCTCTTTTATGCACCTGAGGCATTTTGCTATTACAGAAGGGACTGCAGATGCTTATATTGTATTGTATTGTAATTGCATTTATATAGCGCTTAGTACCCCTGACAACTCTTTGAAGTGCTTTTTCGGCGAGTAGCACGCTACTCCGGAACCCATGAAGGATTAGTGGTGAATTAGTATAGTGAAATATGAAAGTAATTTGAGTGGTGTCCCCTTCTGTAATACGCTGGTGCTAAATGTACACTGCCATGATCTCAAGAGGGTGTTCCCTCCTTTGCATGGGGGGCACCCCATGCGATAATAGAATCGTTTTGCCTTTGTGTCTCTGCCTTATTACAGACAGGCAAAGAGGCCACCAGGTGACACACAGTGAGTGCGCCTCCTGGGCGCCGGTACAGTCACTCCATGGACCTGCCTGCAGAGGGGTCTCCACCTCCATTTCACACAGGCCGGGTTAGGGTTTGCACAGTGAAAGGTGGATCAGCTGCTTCAAACTTCTGCTTTATCTTTTACTAAAATGCTCTTTCCATAGCAGGCATAGGTTCGCGCCTGTCCTGGGAACAGTGCATGTGATTTGATACGGTGCACTGACCCGGTCTGCATCTGGCTGACAGACTTAAGTGGCTAACGCAGGACAGTGTGGGGCAGTGCACCAAATCTGTAATGTGGCCTGGGCTTATAATAGGTGTACAGTGCCCTGTGATTTTCAACATGCACTTAACCCTTCAGGCACCACTGACCAAATTTAAAAGGGTACAAGCGGTCAGACTAGCGAAATGTCATATTGCTTCATTAACCATTACTAACTGCACTGTGAAGCTAATATATTTTGCAGTGAATGGTACATCATGCAGTGAATGTACACCTCTATATGCATAACTCCTAGTGCACATTATTAATACTTGTAAAACTCCCTTAAGACAAACTGAGTTCAGGTCTGTATACCTGTTACTCACTCTGCGTGTATTAACAGCTCTCTTCGTTTTGTGGGCTCCTGGCACCACCTTCACGCTAGCATACTTGTCCTGACCTGGTCATGGTTATTCATGTAGGGATGACGGCTGGTTCTGAACTTTGAGTGCATGAGATGGGTAGTTAGTCATTGCCTACATGACATCATGTGCCCACTTGCATTCAGTGACAGCTGTTAGTTTCACGAGTAGGTGATTGTGTGCCTCGTCATTCATAAGAGGTCTGGCAGTGCAGAGAGATACAGAGGTGCCAGTGCTGTATGTGTGGCATAGGGGCATGTTGTTAGTGGATGGCACGGCGCATGCCTGTGGACTCAGCCTCACGTGTAAGTGCTCTATTATTTTACTGTGTCCCTAAATATTCAACATTTACTGGTGTACAATTCAATCAAAAGTATGCTTCCCCTTAAAGTTGGTCTGTTTTATGATTAATATAAGGCTGAGACAAGTTCAGGTTTCCGAAAATTGCGTTTTTCTTTCTCAGATATGTCAGTTTTATAGTTGTTTTTCAGAATTGGCCAATTAATTTAAATTATAATGCGAAATTATGACCGCTCGCTCTTTGTCCTCTGTCTGTTGTGCGCTGGTAGGCAGGGTCGGATTGGTAACGCGGGCACTCGGGCAATGCCCGAGGGGCCGGTGTCCAGTTCCAGCTGTGGGCCGCTTTTTTGAGCAGTCTGGGGGGCCAATTTGGGTGGTTTCTGCATTGTTCGGATACTGCCAGCGGCCCAGTAGTTGCCTGAGTGGCCTTTCTGGAGTCAGATGGGCGTCCATTACCTCCCTTTTATCAACGGGCAGAGGTGTTGCTCCCTTTATCTCGCTGGGCCGGCCCATTAATATAGGCATATTGTGCGGGGGCAGGGGGCCTGAGCAGACGTGGCCTCACTTGTTTTCAGGTGTGTTTCACCAGTGTAAACTAATCCGTGCATTTTTTTTTTACCCTCCCTCCCATTTTTTAATACAATTTCGCCGAAGCAGTGTTTTGCGGAAAGACAATATGCAAGTGTGGGCCACTTTTTCTTAGCGTGCCCGGGCCGATTTTTAATCCCAATCCAACCCTGCTGGTAGGTGGCTACAGATTGTCAGTTCAGGTATAATTAAGACAGCTAAACGTCAGTCGTAACTGGAGATTTGAAACTAGTGATAAACGATGTAATGCACTTAAAAATATATGTACTTGCTGGAGAAAAGCAGCAAAGCAACAGCATCAATATAGCTAACAATAATAAAATGGCCTTTTATTGTGGCAGTGCTACCAACAGTCAACAATAGAAAAATGGCCCTTGTGTTCACCTTCTTGTACATTTTTGTTGTACTGTTAGTAAGGTTTCTTTTCATCGAGTACTGCTATTACTGTCCACGTTTTGTAGGCTATTCTGCATATGTTCAGGTTCTGTTCTTTGCACAATTCACAATTTAATTTCTTACCACTAATGTATATGTGCTTTTTTTGTGTTTGCTGTGGTACAGACTGGCGTGGGGGCACTTTTTCAAAGACGAACTATGTTTAATATACAAATGTTTAATTCTGAACATGGGCACTGTTAGACCTGGCACTGTTGGCGTGGGTCTCCCTTCCAGTTTTTGCTGTTGCCTCATGTGTTTTTGCTGGTTATAGATGCTTTGGGCACTGTGCCACTGCTATTCAGTGCCACAGTGCAAGTGCTCCCTATGGTAAATTGATGTATGGATTAGTGATTCCATGATTGGTTGGTTTGGTTTACTTGTCAGACCCTAGTACAGTGCACTGAGTGTGCCCAGGGCTTGTAAACCAAATGCTGCTGGTGGGCTTGCAGCACTGGTTGTGCCACCCACAGAAGCAGCCTGTAAAAGTGTGTCTCAGGTCTGCCATTGCAGAGCCTGTGTGCAGTCTGGTACTGCCATGTTGACTGGGCAAGTACACCCACTTGCCAGTCCCTAAACCTTCCCTTTTCTGCATATTAGTCACCCCTATGGTAGGCCCAAGGGCAGGGTGCATTGTAAGTATAAGGTAGGACATGCCCTGGTGTGTGTGGCATGTCCTAATAGTGAATTACAGCCATTTTCGTTTTTCACTATTGCAAGGCTACCTGTTCACCATAGGCCAGAATGGGCAGTTTGATTATTACAGCTTATAATCCTAACTGACCCAGGGAACATGGTAGAAAAACGAATTTAGTATGCCTGAACTCAGAATGATAAAATACATCTTTTAGTGAAGTTGGTTTTAACATTCTGTGTTTGAAAAGACCACTTTTAGAAAGTAGGTATTTTCTTGCCTAACTATCCAAGCCTGCCTCTGCTAGGTTGTGTATTCCTTGTCTGGGTTTGTGAGTGACAGGGGCTGGGGGACTCCAGGAGACAGGGTGAGTCAGCACAGGGCTGAATAGAGAGATCTGCATGGAGATAAGTGGGAGGAGTTGCACCTGGGACCTGAATAGGGCTGTGCCTTCCCTCCACAATGCTGGCTCCACCTCCTGTGGTGTGTCTGATGTCCCTGGCCTACTCTATGAAAGGAAAGAAGGAGTCTTGTCAACAAAGTGCTCCAGGACTGACCAGCACTGGTTTGGACTAGGCCAAGGCCTCTCTGCCTTCAGAGAACAAAGAGAATATGTGTATAAAAGAGGGACCCAAACCCCAGAAGATCAGATCACTTTGGGAAACAAGAAGAAACCTTTGCTGAGGAGAGGAACCAGAGAAACTGAGGAGGAGACTATCCCTAAGCTGAGTGCTGTTTGGGGGATTGGCCTGCAGTGGTTGCCTGACTGCCAAAGAAAGGAGAAAGGAACTTTGTGTGTACTTTCATCAACTTGTAAAAGATCTCCAAGGGCTTGAGAGAAGAGCTTGCCTCCTGCTGAAGTCTTAGGGACAACAAACTTCACCAACCAGCTCCCCAAGAGTCTTTCTGTAAAGTGCCTGCTGCTGAGCTGGACTTTCTGAGGGACTGCGTGTCGCAAGGAGCTGGAAGCGCGACTCACGAAGGAGAAGCGTCATCGCCGAAGCGCCTCGCATCGCCGAAGAAGAGGATCGACGTTGCATCAGACGCCGCCGCATCAACGGAGAAGAGTGTCGCCGCCGCTGCCGCTGTCGCATCGTTGCTGAAGCGCCTCGCATCGCCGGAGAAGAGGACCGACGTCGCATCAGACGCCGCCGCATCACCGGGAAGCGTGTCGCAGGGCCTGTCGCGGCTCAGAAGAATTGTTGCCGAAGCGCCCCGCATCGCCGGAGAAGAGGACCGACGTCGCATCAGACGCCGCCGCATCACAGGGAAGCGTGTCGCAGGGCCTGTCGTGACTCAGAAGAATCGTTGAGTCGCCGCACCGCTGTCGCATCATTGCCGACGCGCCTCGCATCACCGGAGAAGAGGACCGACGTCGCATCAGACGCCGCCACATCACCGGGAACCGTGTCGCAGCGCCTGTCGCGGCTCAGAAGCATCGTTGCTGAAGCGCCCCGCATCGCCGGAGAAGAGGACCGACGTCGCATCAGACGCCGCCGCATCACCGGGAAGCGTGTCGCAGGGCCTGTCGCGGCTCAGAAGAATCGTTGAGTCGCCGCACGGCCGTCGGGCGTACACGCATCGTGTCGCATCAAGAAGAAGACGCCATCTTTGTTCATTGCACCGGATCTTCATCGCATCACGGCGTTGCTGGTCTCATCGCCACGAAAGCGCAGTAAGAAACCGACGCATCACCTTCCCTGCAACACTTTCGTTGTATAGCGTTACGCATCCTAAGGTACATTGAACTCAAAGTGTCGCATTTACCATCTTAAGAGAACTTAGCTAATTCTACCATGTTTTACAGTATTGTGGATTTTTGTCGTTTGTGGTCTTGTGATAAATCTATATAAAAGATACTTATTTTTAATATACATCTGGTGTGGTGTCCATCTGTAGTGTTGTCACTTGATTACTGTATGTGTTCACAAATGCTTTACACACTGCCTCTGAGATAAGCCTGTCTGCTCGTGCCAAGCTACCAAGGGGGTGAGCAGGGGTTATTTTAGTAGTGTATCCCCCTTACCCGGACTAGACGCAAGGGTCCCTATGTGGTCAAAGGTACCTACCTCTGCCAACTAGAGACCCCCAAATCTAACTTTGGTGGTCAGCGGTGAGGATTCTGGACTTGCATTTGTGACTCATGTACAGTGATTGGTGAACACTACTAGTGAGTGCAGACCAAAACGCGACCACATACTTTTGGTTGATTGTTTTTTCTGGGATTTTCTATTTTTGCCAAGAACTGCCAAGTTTAACCACCATGGATAAAGCAGCATCCATAGCATCTGTTAATTATGATTGGGAAGAGGAGAGACTAGAATGCTACAATGTGAAACAGCTAAAGCACTTCTGCAGGAAATTTAAAGTTGCTATGACCGGTCTCACCAAGAAGGATGAGCTCCAAAAGGCGCTGAGGGCCTGGGTGGAAGCAAGGAATACCCCTGAGAATGAGGAAGGGGCTGAGAATGCAGATGAGCAGCTGGAGGGGCCATTGGGTCCACAGGGGAGGAGAGCAACTTCCCCAGTAGGTAGCAGTGTCTCTGCCAAAAGCCTGTCCCCAGAGGAGTTGGCGGACCGGAAGGAAAACAGGATGCACGAATTAGAGCTTGCCAAGCTCAAGTTGGGTGGGCAACTGGAGTTAGAAAATAGGAGATTGGCCCTAGAAGAAAAGAGAATGCAGTTGGAGCATGAGAAAAGTTGGAGGGAGTTGGAGTTGAAAGCTTGAAGCTTAGAGATTACTCCCTCTGGTGGCAGCACAACGTCAATGCCTGTTGAAGCTAGGGTGTATATTCCTAAGGATGTGGTGAGAGAGTTTTATAAGAATGATGATATTGGGCAGTGGTTCAAAGCCTATGAGGTAGCCATGTCTTCCCACCGGGTCCCTGAGAAGGATTGGGGAGTGGGGTTGTGGGGGCGGTTCCTTAGTGAGGGGTGGGACACACTGTTAGACTTGCCTTCTGAAGTCCATAATTCTTATAGCCACATGAAAGATGCATTGATGTCCAGGTATGGGTTGACTCCTGAATTGTATAGACAGAGGTTTAGAAATTGCAAGAAGGTGGAGTCAGGTACCTGGGTAGAATATGTCACTTTTTCTGCAGAGCATTGGATGGTTGGGTGAAGGGTAGCAAAGTTAATGATTTTGAGGGCTCTTTGATTTAATTGCATGGGAGCACTTGTCAAGTAATTGTTTTCCAGAGCTACACCAGCACCTGATTGATAGCAGGCTGACTAACCCTAGGAAGCTTGCTGGGAGGCGGACCGCTGGGTGAGCACCCGGGTCCACAAGGGTCACGTGGGAGACTCCGCCAAGAGTGGGCAGGGTCCCCAGCAGAAGAGTGGGGGGACAAGGGTAAACAGAGGGAGTTCCAGAAAGGGCCCCAAAGTAATCCCCAAGGGACCCAAGGGAAGGGTTCCCAGCCTCCCGCTGAGAAGAAGCACGGGGCCCCGACAGGTAGGCCTGTTCCCAGGGGACCCCTGAGGTGCTACAAGTGTGGTGAAGTGGGTCATAAGTCGGTTGATCCCCAGTGCCCACAGTTTGGAAAGACAGCACCCACTGGTGCTCCACCCCAGCAGATGGCGAGTGTAGCCCTGGGGGAGGAGAGGGGTGTCCAAGGTGGGTGGGGTCCCGCAGAGATGTCCCTTGTCTCTTTAGGAGACTGTGAGGTGGTTCCCAGGACCCAACTGCCTGATAACACTAAAAAATATAGGCAGTGGGTGACCATCAATGGCCATAGAGTGGAGGCTCTTCGAGACACAGGAGCCAGTGTGACAGCTGTCAAGTGTCACCTGGTGTCTGAAGAGCAGGTTGTCCCCAATGCATTTTACCCAGTTGTTGCCGCTGACAACTCAGAGAGCCACTGCAAGGTGGCTCAGGTTCCCTTTGAGTGGGGGGGGGTCTCTGGTACTCTTCAAGTAGCTGTGAGGCCAGCCATGCCTGTTTACTGTTTGTTAGGGAACGATTTGGAGAGCTCACCTTGGGCTAAGGTGGAGCAAAGTGCTCATTTGGAGATGTTGGGTCTGCCTGACTGGGCGTGTGTGACCACACGGTCCATGGCAGCCAGTAAGGGTGCTCAAGAGGACCTGGAGCCTGAGAGGGAGGCCCAGGTGCCTGCCTTAAAGAGAAGAGGCAGGGGGCGCGGGAAACCAGCCCCCGAAGTTCCCACGGTCCAGGAGGAGGAAGACCCTGAGGGGGATGCCCTGGAGCCTACAGGGGAACAAGTAGCTGAACTGGGGGACCTGCCTGAGCTGACCCATTGACAGCAAGAAGGAGGACCCTCCAGGGAAGAGTTCTGCGCGGATCAGAAGAAGTGCCCTTTTCTTGTGGGTTTGCGGCAGCAGGCTGCAGACCAGGCAGCAGGTGATCAGTCTGGATCACATTGGATCTACTGGGAGAATGACCTCCTGTATACTGAGCCTAAGGTTGCTGAGCCTGGGTCAGCCCGTGTGCTGGTGGTACCCCAGCGCTTCAGAGCCTTCCTACTGGGGCTGGCTCATGATGTGCCATTAGCAGGACATTTGGGGCAGGACAAGACCTTTGAGAGGCTTGTCGCCCACTTTTATTGGCCCCAAATGCGCAAGAGTTCAGACACTCATTGCAGGACCTGTCAGACTTGCCAGGCAAGTGGAAAAAGTGGGAGGAAGCAGAAGACTCCTCTCCAGCCATTCCCTGTGGTCAGCACACCCTTTGAACGGGTGGGTATTGACATTGTGGGGCCACTGGACCCCAAGACAGCCATGGGCAACAGGTTCATCCTGGTCTTGGTGGACCATGCCACCCGGTACCCGGAAGCCATACCTCTGAGGACAGTGACGCCCCCGTGGTGGGACGGGCACTGATGGGAATTTTCTCCCGAGTGGGATTCCCTAGAGAGGTAGTGTCTGACCGAGGTACAAACTTCATTTCCAAGTATATGAAGTCCCTGTGGCAGGAGTGTGGGGTAACTTAAAAGTTCACCACTCCTTACCACCCCCAAGGAAATGAGTTGGTTGAGAGATTCAACCGGACCCTGAAAGGCATGATTATGGGTCTTGAGGAACCTATGAGGCATAAGTGGGACATCCTCTTACCATGCCTGCTCTTTGCATACCGTGAGGGGCCACAGAAATCTCTAGGGTTCAGTCCCTTTGAGCTTCTCTATGGTCACCCAGTGAGAGGACCTCTGAGTTTGGTCAAGGAAGGCTGGGAGCAATCTCCCAGGAAACCTCCCCAGGATGTATATAGCTACATGCTGGCCTTCAGGAACCAGACTATGCGTTTCAGGCAACTCGCTGAGGCGAATCTGGAAGCCAGCCAGGAGGAGATGAAGCGGTGGTACGACCAGAATGCCACTCTGGTAGAGCTTCAGCCTGGTCAGAAAGTGTGGGTCATGGCCCCAGTGGAGCCTTGTGCGCTCCAGGATAAGTGGACCGGACCATTTGAGGTGGTGGAGCGCAAAAGTCCTGTTACCTACTTGGTGGACTTGCGGTCTCCCAGGAACCCCTTGCGGGTCCTGCATGTCAACCGCCTGAAGCCCCACTTGGAGAGGTCCGAAGTGGGCATGCTCTTAGCGACAGATGCTGGAATGGAGGAGGAGACTGAGCCTCTTCCTGACCTCCTGTCGGCGACAGAGCAAGATGGGTCAGTGGATGGTGTGAACCTCGCTTCCACCCTGACCCCTGAGCAACAGAATGACTGCCACCAGTTGCTGGGACAGTTTTCTGATTTGTTCTCCCTGATTCCCAGTGTCACTGAGTGGTGCATCCATGATGTGGACACTGGAGACAGTCCTCCTGTTAAGCACAAAACTTACAGGGTAACTGACAGGGTGAGAGCTTGCATCAAGGAGGAGGTCTCCAAGATGCTTGCGTTAGGGGTGATTGAGTCCTCTAACAGTCCTTGGGCCAGCCCAGTGGTCTTGGTCCCAAAGGCTGCCGCACCGGGTGCCACACCAGAACTCCGGTTCTGTGTGGACTACCGAGGGCTCAATTCAGTCACGAGGACTGACGCGAACCCCATCCCCAGAGCTGATGAGCTCATTGATCGGTTAGGGGCTGCCCGGTACCTCAGCACGTTTGATCTAACGTCTGGGTACTGGCAGATCGCCTTGACTGATGGGGCAAGAGAGAGGTCAGCATTCTCCACACCAGATGGGCACTACCAGTTCCGGGTTATGCCCTTTGGGATGAAGAATGCCCCTGCCACCTTTCAGAGGTTGGTCAACCAGGTGTTGGCTGGACTGGAAGAGTTCAGTGCCGCCTACCTGGATGACATTGCAGTGTTCAGCGCCAGTTGGGAAGAACATCTGCGCCACCTCTGGGAAGTGTTGATGGCGCTGCGGAGGGCAGGCCTCACGATCAAGGCGAGTAAGTGCCAGATCGGGCAGGGTTCCGTGGTGTACTTGGGACACCAGGTTGGGAGCGGCCAGGTGGCGCCCCTACAGCCCAAGATTGAGACCATCCTGGCTTGGGAGCCCCCCAAGACCCAGACAGAGGTGAGAGCCTTTTTAGGACTCACTCTGTATTACAGGAGGTTTGTCAAGGGGTATGGCAGCATCGTTGCACCCTTGACAGAGCTGACTTCCAGGAAGCAGCCCAAGAAAGTGATTTGGACTGACACCTGTCAGAAAGCTTTTGAGGCCCTGAAAACTGCCATGTGCACGGCGCCCGTGCTCCTGGCACCCAACTTCTCAAGAGAGTTTATCGTTCAGACAGACGCTTCAGAGCATGGTGTGGGGGCTGTTTTGTCACAGATAAATGAGGAGGGCCTAGATCAACCCATAGCCTTCATCAGTAGGAGGTTACTTCCACAACAACAGAGGTGGAGTGTGATTGAGCGTGAGGCATTTGCTGTGGTCTGGGCGCTGAAGAAGCTGAGACCATACCTGTTTGGGACTCACTTCCGGGATCAGACAGACCACAGGCCCCTCAGATGGTTGATGCAGATGAGGGGTGAGAACACAAAGCTGTTGAGGTGGTCCATTTCCCTACAGGGGATGGACTTCACGGTGGAACACCGCCCTGGTACAGAACACGCCAATGCTGATGGTCTGTCCAGATTTTTCCGCCTTAGTGAAGAGAACTCCCAGGAGGTAGGGTAGTTCTCCCCACATTTCAGCTGGAGGGGACACGTGTTAGACCTGGCACTGTTGGCGTGGGTCTCCCTTCCATTTTTTGCTGTTGCCTCGTGTGTTTTTGCTGGTTATAGATGCTTTGGGCACTGTGCCACTGCTATTCAGTGCCACAGTGCAAGTGCTCCCTATGGTAAATTGATGTATGGATTAGTGATTCCATGATTGGTTGGTTTGGTTTACTTGTCAGACCCTAGTACAGTGCACTCAGTGTACCCAGGGCTTGTAAATCAAATTCTGCTGGTGGGCTTGCAGCACTAGTTGTGCCACCCACAGAAGCAGCCTGTAAAAGTGTGTCTCAGGTCTGCCATTGCAGAGCCTGTGTGCAGTCTGGTACTGCCATGTTGACTGGGCAAGTACACCCACTTGCCAGTCCCTAAACCTTCCCTTTTCTGCATATTAGTCACCCCTATGGTAGGCCCAAGGGCAGGGTGCATTGTAAGTATAAGGTAGGACATGCCCTGGTGTGTGTGGCATGTCCTAATAGTGAATTACAGCCATTTTCGTTTTTCACTATTGCAAGGCTACCTGCTCCCCATAGGCCAGAATGGGCAGTTTGATTATTACAGCTTATAATCCTAACTGACCCAGGGAACATGGTAGAAAAACAAATTTAGTATGCCTGAACTCAGAATGATAAAATACATCTTTTAGTGAAGTTGGTTTTAACATTCTGTGTTTGAAAATACCACTTTTAGAAAGTAGGTATTTTCTTGCCTAACTATCCAAGCCTGCCTCTGCTAGGTTGTGCATTCCTTGTCTGGGTTTGTGAGTGACAGGGGCTGGGGGACTCCAGGAGACAGGGTGAGTCAGCACAGGGCTGAATAGAGAGATCTGCATGGAGATAGATGGGAGGAGTTGCACCTGGGACCTGAATAGGGCTGTGCCTTCCCTCCACAATGCTGGCTCCACCTCCTGTGGTGTGTCTGATGTCCCTGGCCTACTCTGTGAAAGGAAAGAAGGAGTCTTGTCAACAAAGTGCTCCAGGACTGACCAGAACTGGTTTGGACTAGGCCAAGGCCTCTCTGCCTTCAGAGAACAAAGAGAATATGTGTATAAAGAGGGGACCCAAACCCCAGAAGATCAGATCACTTTGGGAAACAAGAAGAAACCTTTGCTGAGGAGAGGAACCAGAGAAACTGAGGAGGAGACTATCCCTAAGCTGAGTGCTGTTTGGGGGATTGGCCTGCAGTGGTTGCCTGACTGCGAAAGAAAGGAGAAAGAAACTTTGTGTGTACTTTCATCAACTTGTAAAAAATCTCCAAGGGCTTGAGAGAAGAGCTTGCCTCCTGCTGAAGTCTTAGGGACAACAGACTTCACCAACCAGCTCCCCAAGAGTCTTTCTGTAAAGTGCCTGCTGCTGAGCTGGACTTTCTGAGGGACTGCGTGTCGCAAGGAGCTGGAAGCGCGACTCACGAAGGAGAAGCGTCACCGCCGCAGCCGAAGCGCCTTGCATCGCCGAAGAAGAGGATCGACGTCGCATCAGACGCCGCTGCATCAACGGAGAAGAGTGTCGTCGCCGCTGCCGCTGTCGTATCGTTGCCGAAGCGCCTCGCATCGCCGGAGAAGAGGGCCGACGTCGCATCAGACGCCGCCACATCACCGGGAAGCGTGTCGCAGGGCCTGTAGCGGCTCAGAAGAATGTTGAGTCGCCGCACGGCTGTCGCATCATTGCCGACGCGCCTTGCATCGCCGGAGAAGAGGACCGACGTCGCATCAGATGCCGCCACATCACCGGGGAGCGTGTCGCAGGGCCTGTCGCGGCTCAGAAGCATCGTTGCCGAAGCGCCCCGCATCGCCGGAGAAGAGGACCGACGTCGCATCAGACGCCGCCGCATCACCGGGAAGCGTGTCGCAGGGCCTGTCGCGGCTCAGAAGAATCGTTGAGTCGCCGCGCGGCCGTCGGGCGTGCACGCATCGTGACGCATCAAGAAGAAGACACCATCTTTGTTCATTGCACCGGATCTTCATCGCATCACGGCGTTGCTGGTCGCATCGCCACGAAAGCGCAGTAAGAAACCGATGCATCACCTTCCCTGCAACACTTTCGTTGTATAGCGTTACGCATCCTAAGGTACATTGAACTCAAAGTGTCGCATTTACCATCTTAAGAGAACTGAGCTAATTCTACCATTTTTTACAGTATTGTGGATTTTTGTCATTTGTGGTCTTGTGTTAAATCTATATAAAAGATACTTATTTTTAATATACATCTGGTGTGGTGTCCATCTGTAGTGTTGTCACTTGATTACTGTATGTGTTCACAAATGCTTTACACACTGCCTCTGAGATAAGCCTGTCTGCTCGTGCCAAGCTACCAAGGGGGTGAGCAGGGGTTATTTTAGTAGTGTATCCCCCTTACCCTGACTAGACGCAAGGGTCCCTATTTGGTCAAAGGTACCTACCTCTGCCAACTAGAGACCCCCAAATCTAACAGGCACTTTGACAGCAATCTTAGAAATGGAACAGCCTAAGGGGTAGCTCCGGGTTATGTGGCTTACCACGATCCCCTCAAATTGCTCTCCGATCTTTATTTGGTTTGTTTGTGCCAAATCTTTGAAAGGGATGCCTCACAGCTTTAAGGTTCTTACTTTGTACAGTGTGCTCTGACAATCCACAATAAACATGATAAAAAGTCATGTGTTTCATGTGCAATGTAGACTGCACAAAAACTGCCATTTTGCAGCCAGGTGTAGGCACAAATATGCGTGTACTAATCTTGTAAGCCTTTCTTTAGCGCTTAAGCTTGGAGCCCTATGTTTGGAATGTGATCGAAAAGAAAGTAAGGTATAATGAGTACAGTAAAACAGAGTCTTGTTCAAAGAAATGTGTTGCCTATTCCCCCACTTTCGGCTGCACGATCACACACTTTTTATTTTAAAGCAGTGTTTACATTTCAAAGGTGTTAGTGAAAGCTCTACAGTCGTGTAAATGATGTAGAACTCGCCAAATAGTAATTCCAGGAGTAATATCCACAATGGGAGTAGATCTGCAGGTGTACAATGAGCTATATTTCAAATGTATATATTGAATGTTATTTAACATGTTGTTCCGTTTTACCATGCCGCTCTTGTCGCCTGACACGAAACCTCATCCCACATAGGCTGAGCTTCAAGCACTTAGCCCGCAGGGCTACCTGTGTGGGTGAGCGCCTTAACACCACCACGGAGAGGTACTGTGCTCTGTAAATACTTCGCTACGACGCAATTTCATTTGTTTTTCCGATCTAGCCTGGGAAGAATTACTCAGACCTCACTTTTCACTTCGCTCTTTCCATATTTCCCACCACTATAAGTAAGTAATACGTCAAATAATGTCTCTCTGGAAATAGGAGACAGTGCGGTGGCTCTAATCGGGCTGTAGGTGGCAGTGTTGCGAGACCGGCTGGTCCTCTGACTCATTTGACATTAAGGTAACGTATTATTTACTGTACATTACACGGGCAGGCCGTTTCTCACAGTATGACTAATGCGGAAGTTTACTAGAAAGATCGTTTGGTGATAGCAGCCCACAGCAGACACATTAAGTAACACTCGCTGACAGCAGCTGGAATAAAAGGAAAGGCTTACACAATTCACCTTTATTCTTTCCTAGCAAAGTACAAAGAATAGACGAAAAGAAAATATTAATTCGAGTGGAACCGAGAAACCAAATACACGTTCTGAAATTTCTCTTAGACCATGTCACTTCCTTTTAAGAATCGTCTTTGTTGTGGATTAATTATCTGGCACTCTTTTATTTTATACATTATACGTCCCTTCTGCTTCGCTGCCATCGCTCGTTTCACTTTTGCGCATTATTTGAGTTCTGTATAGCGCCCAGCAATGAAGTTATATATCTATGGAAGTAAAGGAGCTTTGCTAAGGTGACTGGGCTGTAGCTTTGTCTAAAGTTTCCTATGGAAATTAACATGGGGAAAACATGTTTTGGGACCCCCCTTTTTTCTCGGCCCCCGCTTGATGAATCGCCCCGAAACTTTCAAGACAGGAGCTGACCGGAGCGGGCCACTAATTTTCAAAATTTCGCGAAGATTCGTCAAACGGCGCCAAAGTTATTGGGAAAACAAAAAACGCTTTTCCTATGGAAACTAGATCCTAACTATAACTACCTACTGGCGACCGCCAGTAAGTAATATATATATATATATATATATATATATATATATATATATATATATATATATATATATATATATATATATATATATATATATATATATACAAAAAAAAAAACACTACAAGCCTAACTGTACACTTCGCTCAACTGAGTGACACCTGCTCCGAGTCTGCAGATTAGAAAAACTCGATTGTGTGCAACTGTACAATTTAATATATATATTTTTAAAAGCATAACTATGCCACCCAGCACATCTTTCTTAATACCAACTTCAAACTCGCTTTGCTGTCCCACATTCTTGCCTTTCCGTGACTTTGTAATAGAAATGTGTTTTAACTCCGCCATGCATCGTTTTGTGCCCGCCCTCTGGCATCCATAATGGCTGCACGGGGCGTTTCGTACTTTTTAATGAAAAGTATTTTCAGGGAGTTTAACAGTTATCACGTTCATTACATTACCCTTGACAAGTTTTAAGAGTTTGTAACAACTCATATTTAAATAAAAAATAATTCAATTCCACATTTGTGTGTGGCAAGCGCTACCTGACCTGCCGAGGTTAAAGCATGCAGTTCACAATAATATTGTTGCAATAATGCATTGGTAGTCATTGGTTAAAAGTTCATAGAAAGAACATTTACATAGCGCCGCTAGGAGTGAGCGTCTCTAGGCGCTGAACACCTCGTAACCTGCAATAAGAGGGGCTTCATCTGCGGAACGGTGGATTTGTAGACAGCTTTGTCTGGCCGTTCTTCTGACAAACAGGAGGGTTTAGTTGTATTTATTTTTGTGAGTCGCTAACGCCTTTTTTTGACATATCCATGCTAGGGGGGAGGGGGGGGGGGGCTAATCGGTAGGCCCCTTCCCGGCTCATAACTTTAATTCACGACGACAGCAGAACATTTAGCAAACACAGCCACTCATGACACCCGTTGAAAGGTGTCGAGTTGTTTTTGTGTGTTTTACACCTTCCGAAAATCTTAGCACCAAATCTGTCTTGGCTTTGCTGCCCGCAGTGAATGCTGTATTAAGCGGGCTGCACGTGCTAGGACTTGATTCGATTAATGTTTGTTTTTAATATTTATCTGGCTCCATCTGTGATTTACACTGCCATTTATCGCCGACGGGCAACACAAAAAAACAAGAACAAAACTGAACGATAATTATTTAGAGAAGGCAGGTCTAAATTGAATGAAAAATATCTCAAGGCTTTTCGAAATCGCTTGAGATTCGCCGTGGCGGCCGGCGGGGGTGGAGGGGAGACACGGGCTATCAGGAAAATTAACCCCCTCCTTCCCACCGGTGCCTGGAGTCCGCTCATCAGCTGGAAAGAGCCGCCACGTGTAAAGTATGACTGCGTGCATAGCGCCACAATAAAAAACGAAATGTACTCCCTTCTTACATTTATTCCCACGTTTAATGTAGGAATTGTGAGTTTTTAAATAATTACAGTAGTACTCTCGGGAGCTGAAAGAGCTAGAGCTTTCCGGCCGGACTCACAATCGTAAGAATTTGCACCTCTAGAAATGTACCTGGAATCCATTTACACGTGTAAAGGCGCTTGATCTTCTTAGATTTGTGTGTGTGTGCAGGGGTGGGGCTATTATCCTTCAGGGAAAGCCTCGCACCCTCACACATTGTGGGAGTGTTTCGTCCCTGGATATTGACTTACTCTGGCCTTTACACGAGAACATCTCTGACCCTATCCGGGGTGGGAAAGGGCTGGAGAAACGTTTGTGAATATCCTGAAGTTCACAAGTCTGTGGCTGTTCACCGCCTTTTCATGTATCCTTGCTCAGATATGCTCACTCCTCCCCCTGAGGCAGATTTACTCCCCCCCCAAAAAAAAAATCACCCCGTATTGATGTAATGCAGTGTTTGGATAAATTGATGTGTGGGTGTAATGCACATTTTATGAATGCCTGACTTTAATTTGCATCCATAAGCTGCCCCGAGCGTAGGTGCACACTTGGCGGCGTGAATCCAGCTCCTAGAAGCAGGTTTGCCTCTCAGGTAACGCAGGGTCAGATTCGTTCAGTCATGTAAATTATTGGGGCACTTTGGGACCAATCACATCAGGCGTGCCTCTGAGGCGGACGTATGAGCCATTTTCTCCAGTCAGCACCATTCTCGCAGCCGCTTTTAGACAATGTTTCGGCTCAAAATGAAATTGTTCCCCTGCTATATAAATGAATAAATCTGTATTTCATCGTTCATGATATATTCATTATTTAATATTTGGTATTATTTGTTTATTATTTAACAACAAAAGTATTTGTATATACCATAAAGGGTCAAGTTCTGAACAGTGTGCCCTATTTCAGTCTTGGACGGAAAGTCTGTGGCGGTCCTTAGTTGAAGAGCACTTTCCCTCCACCTTAAACAAGCTTTGCCAAAGCCAATAGGCCTCGCCTCTGGGGCCTATGGGCTTCGCTACTGGTTGTTAGTGATACTGCACAGCATCCCCAGTGCAGAGGAGCATGGCTAAAGAGAAGAAAGTAGCGGCTGTGACATCACCACTCATGCACGTTCCTACATAATAGCACGTGCCGTTATTTTCTTATTATTTACCGATCCAAGGTGGCGCAGTAAAAAAAAAAAGAAAAAGTAGCACAGCGGCATTTTTTTTAAGCGGGTTGGGAGAGCAACTGAGAGGACAGGAGAAGCAGCACGGGGTGAGAAGCACACAGAGGAGAGAGCAACGGAGGGGGAAGTAACACAGAGGGTGGAGGTGACGCACACGGGCGGTAGAGAGCAGCGGGGGAGAGAAGCACATGGGTGTGTGAGAGCAATGTGGAGCTGGGGAATGAAGCACACAGGTGAGCTCGAGCAATGGAGGGAGAAACACGTGGGGAGCGCAGGTTGGAGGAGAGAAGCACTGTACATTACGGAGACAGCTGGAAAACATGAACCCATGCAGTGCGTGTGCAAAAAGAAAAAAATAGTTCCATGAAGTGAGCAGTGGAAAGCAAATGCAAAGAGGCTATGCTCCAGAGAAGGGACAGACACGGAGTGGGCAAGGCAACCCATGAACAAGAAGTATGCAAATGAGAGAGATACTAGTGCCAACCAATGGTAAGCAACGGGTTCGCTTTAAGCCCCCCTGCATCCTTCTGATAGGCTCGACTTAAACAGCCGCCCGTGCAGTGTCTGCATTGTGCAAGAATTACAACACAGCACACCCCGGGCTTGTTGTGTCAGCTCCCCGTGAGGAGCACAGACTCTCGGCTGTGGGGTGAGCGGGTGACTCCTCGCTGCTCAGAAATGGATTCGTTTCGTGTCTGGACTTAAGGATCTTGGCCAGGGATGCGGCACAGCTCATGGGAACGTCTCCTGGGGTTCAGCTGTCAACACCTCCTGACGGGGCAAGTGGGGCCTCGCCCGCCGCTTTACTTCCCTGCAATTGTTGTGTTGGCGGAATACACAAACATTGTAGTGTGTTCAGAGTACACCGTAGTACGTTTGTAGCGTTAGGATCAAAGCTGCCAACTTTGAAATAGGGGAACCAGGTTCGAGTCTCGGCGTCTGCTCAGCATCCTGTGGTTCGGGGCAAATCAATTCATGTCACTGTGCCTCAAAGGGAAAAAAATAATAATGTGGCCTTGCCTAATTTAGCTGGTGTCCACGTAAAGCTCTTCAATAACGTGGCGTCCAGTTCGCGATATATATATATATATATATATCGCAACAAAAATAATAATTAAAAATACCCCGAATTTAAAGGAGTAAGCCGGCGTATAGTTAGTTGCAGCGGGAAAGACACGCGAGCACAACTAGTGATTAAAAACAAAAAAAAACTTCCCCATGAACTCATTTTGGAGTATCCAAGCGTTTTCCTCCGGCTCAAAGAACTCCGATAATGCGCCATTTCCCCGTTTCTCACTTTTCCTGAAAAAAGAAAACAAATGAACCACGAAGAAGAAAGATGGTAAAATAACCAGAAATAAATTACAAGAGATAAATAAATGAAGACTCGGGTGTGATGAGAGCACTTGATTGTTTATTTTGATTAGAATTGGTTACATAGTGCGAAATTAGCACGAAGGCAACAGAGCCTTGTGTGGTATAAAACATATGAAAAATTCTGCAATAAAATAAAAATAATTATTGTGAACGTCGTCTCAATCATTGTAATTTGAATCATAATGGTTCTTAATCATTGTAATACCTTAATAATAGTTATTTTAATAATTTAAAGTATCGTCAGAATTATAATCGTAAAAACTAGGAACATCATAAAGATATAGATTGTAAAAGTGTATTGAGTAACAAACGCCCATACACTGCAAACATACAAAATATACAAATCAGTTATTATTAAGTGCATTAAAATAATAACAGACATGATAAAAATAATAACTTGACTGCTTATAATGATCATTAGATTATTATTGGATTTATTATGAGTGTGTTTTTATTTTCACAAGTAGCCGTCGAACTGTATAACTGGCTTCAAGTCCGAGCCAGAAAAGAGTCAACAAGTCTAGTTGAACAAGATGTTCACAGGTCTTCAAAACTTACAATCATTCATAAACATTTAGGGTCAGGTTTGTCAAAGGTTTTCGCACACAAAAGTCACTTGAGGAAAAAGTAGTTGAATTTGTGCGTGATATCCCCCCGACCCTCGTGCACGCCCCAGCTTTACATTTGCGTCTATGTTCAGTTTGCAAAGTTCGCAGATTTTCAACAGTCGCACTGTTGTTGGAAAAAACCAGAAATTAATCAGTATTCCCGTTTTCCGGTCGGTATTTCGGGTTTTATGCAGATGAGTGACCCTTAGGTGGGCAGAAAGTTTTGTGAAAGTGGCCCATATTTCTAAAGTGCCAGCATCCCCAGAAACTAGTGAACACACGAGTATTTCCGTGATGCTCTCATTTCTCAGCGCTTGTTTTATCTTAACAAACTTTAATGCACACCAAACGAAGGGAGTTTATTTGTAAAATCATCAACTATTAAAACATGTTTCTTCACGGGGTGGGGGGGCAGCGCAGCCGGATATGATTAGGAAAAGAAAGGGAGAGGAGCTGAATCCGCTTTTATCCCACAGTATTATGTAATGAGGTGCTTTTACAGCGCTGTGCGGTGAGATCAGGCTGCTTCAAGGCACGTGTTTCTTTATTTTAATTTCGGGGTTTGATATAATCCAGAGACGCACCCAAGCAGCAGCGGACGCGCTACAAAGCACTGTTTTATTGTAGCAGGAGCATTATAAACTGTAAGTGCTGTACATAAAACTATATTGTGTGGTTTGGGCGGTTTAACCCTGTATAGGGGGGCATGTACCTGAGACAGTACTAAAGAGCAGCGCTATATTTTTACATCACACATATTTAAATGTTACGGATGCTTCAATCTGCGTCGCGTGTTTTTTAGTGCAGTGAATTGAGCATTTTTACAACTGTTTGTCAAATAATTGAGCCTTTTCCGTGGCCTTCTAAGTGACTTGGTCATCTGGAACAGTGACGCAGAGCGAAAATAACAGAAGAGAAGTCAAGCAGTCAAGGACAAAGCCCACGTCTCTAGTGCTGCGTGTTTCATATAGCGCCAAGTGTTGTGTTTGTTATCACCCGGCTCAAATGCATCCAATGTATCAACCTCGAAAGGATGAAATGGCGAGATTCACACACTGCACGTATTTCAGAATAAAATAGCGGAGACATGGAGACATGTAGCACTGACACACATGTAACGCACAGAGCACTGGCACACATAACTATACACACAAAACGCACACACCCCTTAGGACCACACCACAAAAGCCACGAACATGCAGACACCCCTGCTTATTCACACCATAAGCATACAGGCAGGCCCTGAAAACACACATGCACACACACACACGCATGTGTAGAAGCTGCAAGCAGATCCGTACCACTGACACACATCTCCGACGCACCTTCCTATGTGCGCCACACGCATACACTACATATACACACACCCACGCCGCCGCAAGTGGCATTCACACCCAGAGTACACACATGTGCAGAAGCTACAAACACATGAACACACCAAAGTGGATTCATGTCCCACGTTTTCCTCCCATTTCTTCTGTCCTATTCTTAAACACGTTGGGCCTCATTTACAAGGTCAATGCGCTGCGTCTTTTTTTTGTAAACGAGGGCCGATCTTTTCAATTTTGATTAAACCTGCAAATATATTTTTATTAATAACCGTTACTATAAGGTCATTGTCTATTATGAGTAATTCAATCTTTATTATAGTGTTTGTTATAGCATATATTTCACTTTCCTGTCATACATTATACTGCTGTTAGAACAATATTGTATGTTTTTGGGATATAATTGAAAAACAAAACTGTGAAACAAAAATAAAACAGGTTGGGAGATGTCAATGTCGTAAAGCAAATTCAGGATCTGCTCAGGTGGAAGCTGTAACCCCCGGTAATCTAAAACACATATTTTAGACCTTCAAGTGCCGCGAGGAAGGAGGTGCTAATGTTCGTTTTCCCCAAGGAGTCTCAGATGTCAATAATGCTTGGTCCACGAATGAAGCTTTTCTATGTGTAGCTCCCACTGCCGTTATTGGGAGTTGAGGCACTAGCAGACCCTTATATCAGCTCCGTGAATAAGCGCGCACCTAAAAAAATGAAGGCGGCTTCTGGGGTTTAGGCAGCGGGTCTCCTCTCCAGCCCCAGCTCCCTGTCACCCACCTGACCCCCGACTGTTGCTGCTGCACACCCCGGGGTCCCTTCGGTGAGCCGTCTCTAGCTCTCAATAAGAAGTCTAACACAATATATCACTCGCCAGTCGCCTTCTTGGTCGTCAGCAACAGTTGTCCGCAGTGCTTCCGTGTCCCCAGATGTCTTAGGTATCAAACATTTACTGCTCATGCCAGTCTGTGACCTTCATGTAAAAATTACAAATCCCAATATGGCCATCTCTGCCCCCATCCTCCTGGGTCGATCGATTCAGTGCCGTCAGATCAGGGAACATTCACTCCTCGGCAGCCACCCATGGTTTAAAGCGCCTCAGCACCGTGCCTTATATAAATAAATCTACAGTACATAACTACATACAATCTTATACGAAGCCCTAATACCAGCTTTAATGTTCCACCCACTCCGTAGATTCACCCTTCCCCCGTGAGGCGTGGCTGCGTCACGGACATCATCATTATGCGTCAGGAGTGACGGGCGCTCCTCTCAGGCTCAGACACGATGTTTGCTTATTATTTTTCATGAGTATCACGAACTTCGGCTTCATAGCTCCTGTGGCCGAGGTCCTGAAAAACAAGAATATTTAGCACGTCAGCCAAAACATTTGAAGCATATGTCAAACAAAAAGCTTGCAAAAAAAAGGAACATATATTTGTGGTTACAAAAACGTCAGTTCAGGAAACGTTATCAGTCACCTCTGATCATATCGAGAGAACACTGAAACCTCGCAATCTGAAATTAAATCCCTTCAAAAATATATAGATGAGCTGAAGGTCAACACGGTGCAGCACTGGCCCACCCCAACCTCCCCCCCCACCCCAAGGCTGGACCAAGGCGGACATGAAAAAAGCCCCTTTTCATATCGTTAGTATTTCGACATTCATTCATCTGGCCCCCTCCAATGACGTCTGTGCCTAATGAGGCTGCAGCGTGAAATACACCACATTATTTACAAATGCAAAGTCCATGCTCAGAGGGGACTCTAGGGGGCATATTTACAACGGCATTGTGTAACAGGAATGCCACTTTTAATGACGTTCCTGTGGCGCAATGCCCTGCTCCATATTTACAAGCAGGGCCGGACTGGCCGTAGCGGGCACCGGGCAATTCCCCGGTGGGCCGTCAGGGTGGGGGCCGGTTTTGGGCCCCTGGATGGCCGTTTTTGCAGGATAGCTGCAATATCGGCCCCTGTAACAAAATCAGCCAAAACCGGCCCTGGCAAACAGCCCGTCCGCACCCCCAACCCCCGGGGGTGGGGGGTCCGGCCGAGCACTCTGCCAGGGCCGGTTTTGGTTCCCAGTCCGGCCCTGTTTACAAGGTGGTGTAAAGCCACTTACCGTGGCTTAACAGTACATTGTAAATATGACCCTTACCGCAGAAGTCCGCTGCGACAAAGGGGCGGGCAATGGGTGTTGATGAAGGCGTTTCACGCAGACCCATTTTTTTTTAGGCTGCCCCCTATTTACAAGGGTGCCGTAAATATGGGGCAGCACCAAAAATAAGGGGAAACCTGGTCTTAACATGGTGAAACGAAGAGAAATGCTTTATTTCTCCTCATTTTTGCTGTTTCTATGTGTGCTGCAGAAGCACACATAGAAACAGCAAATCACCATTAGTGATTGTTCACGTGCAGAAAGGTGTCCCTTCTTGCACAAAAACAATCATTAAAAAATGACGTTTTGCAACTTCTATATGTGCTGCATTCTGCACCTTCCTGCACATGAACAATCATTCCCTGCAACGCAGGCCCCAGTGCGTTGGCGCTAGGCAGGTACATTTAGCGCCAGGCTAGGGGAATCTCAGGGGTGTGCCGCATTTTTGTAAATACAGCGCTTCCTTGCGTTTTGAAACTGTAGGAGTGTGGCGTTAGAAATTTTGGCTTAACGCCGCACTCCAATAGTTTCTTGTAAATATCCCCCCAGGTTTCTTCTTGGAGACATTCTTCACTTCGTGCTACATGATAACTCCCAGGAACACGTATTACCGGGTGCCTTAAGTGAGCCAGGTTCTGCCTAGGCTGAGCATCGATGAAGTAAGAAATGGGCCTTGTGAGAGTCGCTGCGGGCCCTGCTCAGGTGATCCTATTTATTAGTCACGGCCTAGAGACAGCGAACGTTGTCCCACCAGCCTCATGTTGACAAAATAATAATAAATAAATAAAAGGTACATATGTATATAATACATTGAGGGTCTTTGGGTCAGCCCTTTGTATTCAGGTTACAGTAATGTAAAGACAAAAGTGCCTTTTCTTTGTGTGAATGAGAATCATAATCTCCTGTGATGTGCCTTAAAACTATAAAGGGTTTTAGTACATGTTCTAAGTACTGAGTGGCAATCTGAGGTGGCATGGTGAGCAAAAGATGGGTTGGGATGCTACCTGAGTGATTGCCAGTGGTTAGACAAATTGCAAGCATTCCTCCCATCACCTATTGTGTGTTTGATGTACTGCCCTTAGTGGCGGGCATGAGTATGCCCAGACGTGGGTCCCATACTTCTGGAACCAAGCTATACCTGGTGGATAAGCCCTTATTAGGGCTAAACGGGCCCTGGATTGCTTGCGTTCTAGTTCGGTGAGGACCTGGCCTGGCAGTTTGGGCTGGACTGTTCCTATTGGAGCAGGGTCAAGGCTGACTTGCATATGGCTGGATCCAAACTGAGGTGGCATGGAGAGCAAAAGAACATGGGTTTCTTCCCATCTCCTTTTGTGTGTTTCCTGTTCTAAGCACACCTAAATGTTACAAAACTGCTGTACTATTCGATTAAAATAATATTTGTAATTTTTCATGTATAATGATTATTGGAAGCATATTGTCGTTCTGTTTGGGCAATGGCATGGTTTATTTTTTTTTCTTCATTTCTTTGTGGCATGTATTTGCAGCATTAACACAAAAAATAATCGTACCAGCCTGCCAAGGGCAAATCTATCAGCTTTGGCATTGTTTGTTTGTTTTAACTATAACTCGTGCTCCAGCCATGCACAATTTTTTCATTAATAATTTCACTGCAAGGGGCGTGGCTTGGACGTCAGAGGGAATGGCTGCCTAGCTCCGTCGCTCGACAGACCGAAAGGGGATTACGCCGCAAATCAGCGATACAGACGACGACAAACACCGGGATCCTGTTTATGACACGCCGGAGATCGAGTTGTGTCCAACATTACCGGAATGACAACTGAGAAAGCAGCACTTTAAGCTCTCTGAGGAGGGAAGCGTGCGCCCGTCGGAGCTCACAAAATGGCGCCGAAGATCGACATGAAGGAAAGCTGAGCCTGACCAGCTGTTGCCTAAACAGTAGCGTGACCCAACACCGGTGCCGATGCCTGCTATCAGCCGGTGCCTGCTACCAGCCGGTAAGAGCCGATAAGAGCGCTCCCCTAACACCATCAGCTGCACGGGAGGGCCTCATCACGCTCTGCCTGACCCTGTCATGGCCGCCAACGTTCAGCGTTATTCGTCTTAAACGATTCAGCGCTTAGCTTTCACAGCGCGATTCACACCACCCTTGACGCTTGCGAGGGAGCGCCTCTCTATTAACTCTATGTTAACCCTATGTTAACTGCCTCAGTTAGACTCCTGCCTCAGCTCCTACATCAGCTGATAAAGTCAGCAACAAGGCCAGCAACAAAGCCAGCAACTGCAACTGCACGTGGGAGCTTCTGTGGGAGCCTCTGTGGGAGCTTCTGTGGGAGCTTCTGTGCACCTAACCCCTGCCTCAGCTCCTGCCTCAGCGGTTAAGATCAGCAACAAAGCCAGCAACTGCACATGGGTGCTTCTTGACTGTCCTCTTCAGGACTACCTAATACCTGCCTTGCCAGCAGAGATGAGATAACTCCCCAACACAGTACCTGAGTCTATTGCCTGTGCAGCAGCCCGATAGACTATAAACCCCTTTATCTACCACCTGGGCAATCTCCGGCAACGCAGGCCTCTAAACGCGCGCTGGTTCTTCAAGGAGGGACAAAGTATGTTGCCACTATAGATGCCACTATAATTACTACAGCATCTCACAGCACCTCACCATTGTTACAGGTAATGCAGAGAGCTCAGACAGGCTCAACCAGGCTCAACCAGGCTTAACCAAGCAATCAGGGGTGCTCTATGCTGACAAAGTAAACCAGGCATAGCCCAACGTCAGGATTGATCTATTGTAGGTGGCACTAACGGTGATAAACAAGGACAGTCAACACAAAAACAAAACAAAGCAACAAGAGAAAGTTGCAAATAAGAGAGTTCACCCGCGTGGAGCCTACACACGTCGAAATGGCGGAGGAAAAAAACAGGAACACTAAGAAGGTCAGACCTGATCCTACCACCTCAGACTCGCCTATTAAGGCCAAACCAGACATCCACAGTACCATGGAAATGATACTAAAAAAATTAGCGGAGGTCCACGACCTAGCAAAATCTACAAAACAGAACACAGATGCCATGCAGATGGAACTCACGGCAATTAGAGCGGACATGAACACGATGAATGTGCGGTTAGGAGATGCGGAACAAAGAATAAGTGCCACAGAAGATATCACGACTCAAGCCTGCAAAGAATTGGTGTACCTCCATAAAGTCACCGACACTCTGAAAAAACAGAACGCAGAATTGGAAGACAGAAATAGAAGAGGGAATATACGAATTTTTGGCATCCCAGAAAAGTCGGAGGAGGACGCGGGGTCATGTGTGGCCTTCCTGGAATCATGGATCCCCATGATAACGGGGATAAAATTCAGTCCCGGCTTGGAGCTGGTTAGAGCGCACAGAATTCCTACCTTTACCAACCCGCACAGAATTGGCACCAGACCGATGATTTGCAAACCGCTCCGCTTCCAATACACAGAAGCCATTCTAACATATGCCAGGAAATCACACCAAGTAACTTGGGAGGGCAGGAAGATCACCTTCACGCAGGACTATTCTAAAGACACCGTCGACATACGAAAGGGGTTTCTCCAACTACGCGACAAATTGAGAGAGAGGAAGATTCTTTTCTCATTCATTGGACCCTCGAAGTTTCGAATCATGGAGAATGGCAGGGCAATGATCTTCACAGACCCTCAGGAATTGGCGTCACACCTTGAAGGGGCCCCGCCCCAAGAGATGGATCTTGCTACAGGACTTTCCAACAAAAGAAAGACTTGATATCCTTTTTACCCTAGTTTGGGTGTTTTACCCCTCAGTTGTATTTGATTGTACAGGACTTTCCAACAAAAGAAAGCTTGATATCCTTTTTTACCCTAGCTTGGGTGTTTTGCCCCTCAGCTATGCCAAGCATTAACCATGACAGCTACTGTACTTAGCAGGAATGAAAACCTGAGTCTGATTCTGCCATATTTGCTCTCATACTTAGTATTAAGACCGAATTTGTGGGGTCTTGTTGGGGTCTTGTTGAGACCACTTGGTCCAGCATAGTTGTTGAAACCACATTATATATGTTCTTTAAAACCTTTACAGTAATAGCCATGTTAGGAAGGGTTTTAGCAGATAAGATAATCTGTAATTTTACTTAAGTACTTAAGTATTCAATAGCCAATTCCCCTACCGGTCTGCCGACAGTCGGTTCTGCCGTCGCAGCCCCTGCACTCGAATTGTTCGGGGGAGGGAGGGGAGGGAGGGGAGGGAGGGATGGGGGAAGCAGAGGGGGAAGAAGGAGTGGAGGTAGAAATTGAAATGGTTGTTCTAATTTTGTTTATCTTCTTTTTATGCTCATGCTTATTCTTATACTTATACTTATTGTCTCACCCAAGTTCCTTTGTTACGTTAGGCACACACCAAGGCACAGATCTCCTTACAACTAGCACATTCTTAAAGATAGGAGCCCGCAACTATCGCCGACACTATCACTCCCACACCATAGCTCTAACCAACACTACCACGATCCATGAGCCCATATGATGTCTCAGCACAAAACGTTTACAGAGGATCTTAAAATCGTATCGCTAAATGTTAAGGGCCTGAATCACCCGATGAAACATAGGAAAATCTTCGATTATTTAGCAAAAACTAAGGGAGACGTTATTCTTCTCCAAGAAACAAAATTGTCCAAAGAGGACGTAAGCTTCATCAAACACAATTGGATTTCTCATTTTTCCTCCTCACCGGCGATCCACAAAAGAAAAGGAGTTATCACCCTTATCACTAAAAAATCAAACATTTCACTTGTTTCCCATACACGATGACGAAGGCAGATTGCTAGTCACACACCTACAAAGGGGAGAGGACCTTATTCATGTGGTCAATATATATGGCCCAAACTCAGATGAACCCCAATTCTGGGAAACGGTCTCGAAAACCATAGAAAGTTTACCCCAGGACGATCTTCTGGTGGTGGGTGGGGACTTTAATATGCCACTAGACCCCCTCCTGGATAGACAATCAAAGTGCAAATTTCACCCGTCTCGATCGCATGACATATTGCGTAGAATTTGTACTAGATTCAACTTGAAAGATACCTGGCGCCTACAGCACCCTGATACAAGAGACTACACCTTTTATTCAGCCCCCCATAACTCCTATTCTAGAATAGACTATATTTTAATATCCTCCACATTCACACACTACCTAGATCAAACAGATATAGCCCCGATTCTTATATCCGACCACTCATGTATACACACCACACTTGCAGGCACTCACCCCACATCGCCCCCGAAGAGATGGCGCTTTAACGACGAAATCTTGGCAGACCCTGTAAACAAAGCGAAAATTGACAATGCGATTAAAGAATATATAGAGACGAATGATCTCCCAGAGATCCCCACATCTACCTTCTGGGATGCTCTTAAAGCCACCATTAGGGGTGTTATTATCGGAATTAAAGCCCAAATAAATAAAAAATTAAATCTAGAACTAAAAAATCTAGAAAGTGAGATTAAGACCCTGGAAAAAAAGCACTCGGAAAGGGTGGAGGATCAGGTTATCCTTAACGTGCTAACTAAAAAGAAATACGAATATAACACTATTATGAGCAGAAGGGCTGGTGTTTGGATTAATAAATTCAAGGCGCTCCAACTTTGTGAGGGCAACAAGGCGGGAAAACTATTGGCCTCCTACCTCAAGCATAAACAGAGACAGTTCACCATTTCCTCAATTAAAGATACAAAGAATATTACCCACACCAAACATAGCGAAATCTTGGATACCTTCCAAACTTTTTACAAGGACCTCTATAGTAACAGCTTAATAATTAACTCAGATGCCTGCGAACAATACTTGCAGTCATTAGACCTCCCAAAACTTTCAAGTACAGATAAATCAAAGCTGGGGGCACCTATCTCAGATTTAGAGATATCATCGGCAATCAAAACACTTAAATGTAACAAAGCTCCAGGGCCAGACGGCTTTTCTGCCTCTTTCTATAAAGAATTCAATACTTCGCTCCAACCGACCCTAAATAAGCTCTTCAACTCTGTTGTCCATGAGGGGAGCATCACCAATTCAATGAGGGAAGCCAACATCATTGTCATACCCAAGGAAGGCAAAGATCCGCTCCTACCCAAAAACTATCGGCCAATTTCCTTAATAAATGTAGATTGCAAGGTTTATGCCAAAATCCTAGCAAATAGACTAAATAAATTTCTTCCCACTTTAATCAGCAACTCACAGGTGGGATTTCTCAAACACCGTATGTCTAATGATAATACTAGACTTCTTTGTCACATCTTAGAAAGGGCCAAGAGCGTTCCTGCCCCCCTAATTGCTATCACATTAGACGCGGAAAAGGCGTTCGATAGAGTATCATGGCAGTTCCTGAAACAATGTATGCAAATTTTCAACCTAGGTGAGCCATTCATTTCCATGGTTATGGCCTTATACTCTAACCCGACTGCCAGGATTGCCATTAATGGCTCCCTATCAGAGTCATTCCATTTAGAACAAGGAACTAGACAGGGCTGCCCCCTCTCTCCGGCTCTCTTCCTCCTAGCACTAGAGCCACTGATCCAAGACATTAAGCACCATAAGGACATTAACGGGGTTCTCTTTGGCGACACGCAAGTAAAATTAGCCGCATACGCGGACGACATATTGATCGTCACAGAAAACCCGGAAGATTCCATTAAAGCCCTGATGGACACGATAGACACATACTCTAGACACTCTGGTTACAAACTCAATCGCGACAAATCTGAGGTCAAACCCCTTAATGTCCATAGTACGCGTGAAATGCTAGGCAACTCGGGCCTTACATGGCAACCGAACCACATTAAATACTTGGGGATCGAATTCTGCTCCACTATACTGGAGACACTCCAACATAACAAAACTAAAACACTGGAGAAGATCAAAACATTATTGGATGCTTGGTCACCCAGATTCATAACTTGGTGGGGCAGAGTTGAGACCCTAAAAATGATGGTCTCCCCCTTGGTAAATTATCTGATAACAATGCTGCCCCTCGTTTTATCGGAGGATTTCCATCACAAACTAAACCTACTTCTCTCGAACTTCCTATGGAAAGGGAAGAAGGCAAGAATCAGCATGAAGAAACTCAGGCTCCCCAAAAGGCTAGGTGGGGTTAATCTAGCTGATTTTAAGCGTTACCAGTCGGCTTTCCTCGCAAAACAGGGCTCTCATTGGCTGACATCTCCAGCAGGATACACCCCTGTATGGCTTGACATTGAGAAATATATCCTCAATGGTATCCCCCCGGCAACCCTCCTCACCACGAATCTTAACCGAATTACATGCTCAAGCACCATCTTCAAAAACACAAAATCCTCCCTCTTGAAAATTGACAAACTACTAGACATCAGCGTTAAGAAATCTAATTTAGAATCCATTTGGTATAATCGCAAAATTCTATATAAAGGATGCACCTTGTATAATGCTATATGGATCAGTAAAGGCATCTATTTTCCCCACCAACTCTACGCAGGCACACAACCCCTATCCTTTAAGGACCTGCAGTCCACATATCAACTTGAGCCAATAGAATTCTACTACTTCTTGAAAATAAAAGCTGCCCTAGCTAAGGCAAACCTCTCAGCCCTAACACCATCCCTCCCGCAATATCTCTCGAAAATAAACGCATTGGGTCACCAGGTCTCCTGAGTCTACAAATTACTGGGCCCCCAACACTCTACACTTAATGAGAAGGTCACATCCTTTTGGGAATCGAACTCCAAAACCCCGATCTCAGACTCAGATTGGTCCTGGACATGGAACTCAGTATTTAAAAATAAAATCAGCCCGGTGCTATCCCACACAAAGTTCTGGCTCCTACACAGGGCATACTGGACACCAGCCCGACTACACAAACACAAAATCCGTGAAGACGATATCTGCTGGAACTGCAATGGTGCAGTAGGGGACTTAGAACACCTACTAACTCTTTGCCCGTGTGTGACTTCCTATTGGGATAAAGTCCTTGAATTCATATCTAAACTTTTCCCCCTCGATACAAGCAGGGACCTCCCGGCTCTACTATTTGCTCCTACAAGAGCAGACTCCTTGTGTGAAAATGACAAGGCACTCCTTGACCTACTTCTCACAGCAGCATTTAAGATAATTCTCAACAATTGGAAGGATACTCGCAAAACGTCCTTTAAACACTGGCTGAATTGGGTCACTAACCTGCGAGGTGCTGATAATATAGCGCTCCACAACTCCCCGTGGAAGTCCCCGATTAGAAGCATGTGGGAATCCCTTGATCTCTTCTTTGAATCATACAAACCACCGTGAACGGTCTCTCAAACTACCCTACGCTCTTACACAGTACTGTACGGAGACCCTTCATGACCGACATCTTTACCATGTCACCTACAGGGGCACACATCAAGGATCTTTAACCTCTAATCACCGTCTATATCTCGCGCAGTGTGATATAATTGTTCTGAGATTAAGCCGAAAGTCTTGCAACCACTTGATATACACCAAACGAAATAGCCTTCCATGTTATCTGTTTCTGCCTTAAGATAGATCCCATGTGCCATCTATGTTATTTTCACTTATGTTATTTTGCTGACGCAGTGCTGATGGTTTATTCACCTATTTTGTCTCTATTTATGTTCTCTAAGATTTGAACTGTGCTGTATTTTCTTTTGCCTTCAGTATTTTTTGTATTTTTTGTACTCTATGTATTATACATTGTTTAGCTTCGAACAACCAATAAAAAACTTATTGAATTGAAAAAATAATTTCACTGCAAATGTTGCAGTGATATCATTGATGTGATATATGTTATGAGTGATGTCATTTGTGAGCTAATTAGCAGTGCATGGCGAAGGCTCAAGTTATAGTTATTTTAGGGCATGAGCTATAGTTAGTTTAGATAACTCTAACTAAGAATGATAAATGTAAGTGTTTTTTAAAGCATAAACATTACGTTAAAACTGAACTTTTCACCTGAATTTCTAGTTTTTTTAACGTAAATTAATGTTTACTAAGCATACGCTAACCCAATCCTCAGCCATACATGGCCGCTGGCCATGTGCAGCGGGGTCTGTGGCCAGGCCCTGCAGCAACTCCCCACATGCAGTCAACCCCACGCTGGTCAGGGCATTGAGTTATGAGTGGCGGGAGGCCAGGCCCTGTGGCCAACCCCCACATGCAGCCAACCCCATGCAGTGGGGAGGGGGTTAGCCACTAGGCCCAGCCTGCAGCCACACCATGTGGCCCACCCCCCCAAAGGCAGCCTGCTACACGCAGCCTTTAGCCATGTGCAGTGAGGGTGTTGGCCGCAGGGCCTGGCCCTGGCCCCCAGGGCCATTTTGTTTTTTAAATAGGAGGGTGGCCGTGTGCCCCCACCCCTCCTGAACCTATTATGGCCCTGGTGACCCTGTCCCCCAGGGCCATATATATTTTAAAGGGGAGGGGGCAAGGTGCCCCTTCCTAAGCCTCCTTAGGCTCTGGGGGCCCATCCGCCAAGGCCGTATTTTTTTTTAAAGGCGAGGGACCACATGGGTCCCTCCCTGAGCCTTATTAGAACCTTGGGACACCATCCCCCAGGGCCTCTTTTTCATGAAGGGGGAGGGGTACCGCTAGGCCCCCCATCTAAAGCCTTATTAGGCCCTGGAGACCCCATCCTCCAGGGCCACAATTAAAATTATAGGTGGGGGGGTTGCGCCACCCCCTCCCCGAACTTTGTAAGGCCTTGTGGGCCCCATTTCCCAGGGGCCATTTTTAAAAATAAAACGGGGGGGAGTGCATCCCCCCTCCCCGAGCCTGAGAGGACCTTGGGACTACATCCTCCAGGGCCAATAATTAAAATTATGGGGAGAGGGGGATGCGCATCCCTTCCCCAGGCTTATTTCGACCCTCGGACCCTATCCCCCAGGGTCTGGTTCATTTTTTAGGGGGAGGTGGCATGCAGCCCCCCTCCCAAGGCCATTTTTGGTCCCAGGGACCCCATCCCCTCGGGTCCTGGCACTATATGCAAGGGGAAGAGGGGCACGCAGCCCCACTCCCCAGGTGGATTTCAACACCAGGAACCCCATCCCCTGGGGCCCGGCACCATATGCAAGGGGAAGGGGGGTATGTGGCCCCCATCCCTGGGCCAATTTGGACTCCATCCCTGAGGCCTGGCCAACAAAGGGTGGGTGCCACCCAGGACACCCACCATACTATCCTTGGGATCCACGGGGGTAGCCCTAAGGCCCCCACAGCCCCTCCCAGCTTCCTGCATCTAGTGGGATCCGGTATTGCTAATAATGCTGCTCCCTGTGGGCAGGAGCAATATTGAGATCTTTTTCCCTGCCCGCATCGATATGGAAACAGATCTAAAGTCTGCTCCCAGTGGGTGGGAGCATTTTTCAAGCTCCCGCCCTCTGGGATCGGACTAGGTGTTTACTCCCGCTTGGCAGGAGATTATAAATGGCTCCCACCAAGCGAGAGCAAACACAGGTTTTCCTGCCAGTGCAGGCAGGGAAACCGCTATGTCCTGGGGGTGGGCATCCCAGGACACAGCCTATGAGTCGGTCCTGGGAGATGGGGTCCCCAGGGCCATTAATGGCTTAGGGAGGGGGACCGTGTGGCCCCTCCTCTTCTTTGGACATACAACCGGACCCCAGGGGACAGGGTCCCTGGGGCCAAAATTGGCCCAGGGATGGGCGCTGCATGCTTTTACAACAGGGTGATACAAAAGGGGATGATGGACGGAACGTTTGAGCCAATCAAACACTGACCCCCAGTCAACTGATCAGGGTTTAATCCATCATCATTCTTTAGCTCACTCCACCACCCCAGTTCAGACATGGCCATATGCAAATCAGTCTGACCCTGTGCCTCATGGGAACAGTCCAGCCCGAACTGCCAAGCCATGTCTTCCCTGGACCGGAAACAAGCATCCTAGGACCGGTTTCTGGCATTCCAGCCGTCATCAGCCAGGCTTGCTTGAATCCAGTGGCAAAGTGAGCAAGGGACCCACGTCTGGGCATACCTCCGCCAACTTAGGGCGAACAAAGCGATACAAAAGGGGATGATGGACCGGAACGTTTGAGCCAATCAAACACTCACCCCAGTCAACTGATCAGGGTTTAATCCATCATCATTCTTTAGCTCACTCCACCACCCCAGTTCAGACATGGCCATATGCAAATCAGTCTGACCCTGTGCCTCATGGGAACAGTCCAGCCCGAACTGCCAAGCCATGTCTTCCCTGGACCGGAAACAAGCATCCTAGGACCGGTTTCTGGCATTCCAGCCGTCATCAGCCAGGCTTGCTTGAATCCAGTGGCAAAGTGAGCAAGGGACCCACGTCTGGGCATACCCCGCCAACTTAGGGCGAACAAGCGATACAAAAGGGGATGATGGACGGAACGTTTGAGCCAATCAAACACTCACCCCAGTCAACTGATCAGGGTTTAATCCATCATCATTCTTTAGCTCACTCCACCACCCCAGTTCAGACATGGCCATATGCAAATCAGCCTGACCCTGTGCCTCATGGGAACAGTCCAGCCCGAGCTGCCAAGCCATGTCTTCCTGGACCGGAAACAAGCATCCTAGGACCGGTTTCTGGCATTCCAGCCGTCATCAGCCAGGCTTGCTTGAATCCAGTGGCAAAGTGAGCAAAGGGACCCACGTCTGGGCATACCCCCGCCAACTTAGGGCGAACAAGCGATACAAAGGGGATGATGGACGGAACGTTTGAGCCAATCAAACACTCACCCCCAGTCAACTGATCAGGGTTTAATCCATCATCATTCTTTAGCTCACTCCACCACCCCAGTTCAGACATGGCCATATGCAAATCAGTCTGACCCTGTGCCTCATGGGAACAGTCCAGCCCGAACTGCCAAGCCATGTCTTCCCTGGACCGAAACAAGCATCCTAGGACCGGTTTCTGGCATTCCAGCCGTCATCAGCCAGGCTTGCTTGAATCCAGTGGCAAAGTGAGCAAGGGACCCACGTCTGGGCATACCTCGCCAACTTAGGGCGAACAAAGCGATACAAAAGGGGATGATGGACGGAATGTTTGAGCCAATCAAACACTCACCCCCAGTCAACTGATCAGGGTTTAATCCATCATCATTCTTTAGCTCACTCCACCACCCCAGTTCAGACATGGCCATATGCAAATCAGTCTGACCCTGGGGTGGTGGAGTGAGCTAAAGAATGATGATGGATTAAACCCAGATCAGTTGACTGGGGGTGAGTGTTTGATTGGCTCAAACGTTCCGTCCATCATCCCCTTTGTATCGCTTTGTTCGCTCTGAGTTGGCAGGGGTATGCCCAGACGTGGGTCCCTTGCTCACTTTGCCACTGGATTCAAGTAAGCCTGGCTGATGACGGCTGGAATGCCAGAAACGGTCCTAGGATGCTTGTTTCCGGTCCAGGAAGACATGGCTTGGCAGTTCGAGCTGGACTGTTCCCATGAGGCACATGGTCAGACTGATTTGCATATGGCCATGTCTGAACTGGAGTGGTGGAGTGAGCTAAAGAATGATGATGGATTAAACCCAGATCAGTTGACTGGGGGTGAGTGTTTGATTGGCTCAAGCGTTCCGTCCATCATCCCCTTTGTATCAGCTTGTTCGCTCTAAGTTGGCGAGGTATGCCCAGACGTGGGTCCCTTGCTCACTTTGCCACTGGATTCAAGTAAGCCTGGCTGAAGACGGCTGGAATGCCAGAAACCGGTCCTAGGATGCTTGTTTCGGTCCAGGAAGACATGGCTTGGCAGTTCGGGCTGGACTGTTCCCATGAGGCACAGGGTCAGACTGATTTGCATATGGCCATGTCTGAACTGGGGTGGTGGAGTGAGCTAAAGAATGATGATGGATTAAACCCAGATCAGTTGACTGAGGGTGAGTGTTTGATTGGCTCAAGCGTTCCGTCCATCATCCCCTTTGTATCAGACTTGTTCGCTCTAAGTTGGCGGGGTATGCCCAGACGTGGGTCCCTTGCTCACTTTGCCACTGGATTCAAGTAAGCCTGGCTGATGACGGCTGGAATGCCAGAAGCCGGTCCTAGGATGCTTGTTTCGGTCCAGGGAAGACATGGCTTGGCAGTTCGGGCTGGACTGTTCCCATGAGGCACAGGGTCAGACTGATTTGCATATGGCCATGTCTGAACTGGGGTGGTGAGTGAGCTAAAGAATGATGATGGATTAAACCCAGATCAGTTGACTGGGGGTAGTGTTTGATTGGCTCAAGCGTTCCGTCCATCATCCCCTTTTGTATCGCTTGTTCGCTCTAAGTTGGCGGGGTATGCCCAGACGTGGGTCCCTTGCTCACTTTGCCACTGGATTCAAGTAAGCCTGGCTGATGACGGCTGGATGCCAGAAACCGGTCCTAGGATGCTTGTTTCGGTCCAGGGAAGACATGGCTTGGCAGTTCGGGCTGGACTGTTCCCATGAGGCACAGGGTCAGACTGATTTGCATATGGCCATGTCTGAACTGGGGTGGTGGAGTGAGCTAAAGAATGATGATGGATTAAACCCAGATCAGTTGACTGGGGGTGAGTGTTTGATTGGCTCAAACGTTCCGTCCATCATCCCCTTTGTATCAGCTTGTTCGCTCTAAGTTGGCGGGGGTATGCCCAGACGTGGGTCCCTTGCTCACCTTGCCACTGGATTCAAGTAAGCCTGGCTGATGACGGCTGGAATGCCAGAAACCGGTCCTAGGATGCTTGTTTCCGGTCCAGGGAAGACATGGCTTGGCAGTTCGGGCTGGACTGTTCCCATGAGGCACAGGGTCAGACTGATTTGCATATGGCCATGTCTGAACTGGGGTGGTGGAGTGAGCTAAAGAATGATGATGGATTAAACCCAGATCAGTTGACTGGGGGTGAGTGTTTGATTGGCTCAAACGTTCCGTCCATCATCCCCTTTTGTATCGCTTTGTTAGCTCTAAGTTGGCGGGGGTATGCCCAGACGTGGGTCCCTTGCTCACTTTGCCACTGGATTCAAGTAAGCCTGGCTGAT
The DNA here is from genome assembly GCA_963921515.1 of Calotriton arnoldi. NCBI lineage: Eukaryota > Metazoa > Chordata > Amphibia > Caudata > Salamandridae > Calotriton > Calotriton arnoldi. The sequence goes on along the minus strand of CAWUFW010000898.1, from coordinate 2,608,825 downwards.
GACGGCTGGAATGCCAGAAACCGGTCCTAGGATGCTTGTTTCCGGTCCAGGGAAGACATGGCTTGGCAGTTCGGGCTGGACTGTTCCCATGAGGCACAGGGTCAGACTGATTTGCATATGGCCATGTCTGAACTGGGGTGGTGGAGTGAGCTAAAGAATGATGATGGATTAAACCCAGATCAGTTGACTGGGGGTGAGTGTTTGATTGGCTCAAACGTTCCGTCCATCATCCCCTTTTGTATCGCTTTGTTCGCTCTAAGTTGGCGGGGGTATGCCCAGACGTGGGTCCCTTGCTCACTTTGCCACTGGATTCAAGTAAGCCTGGCTGATGACGGCTGGAATGCCAGAAACCGGTCCTAGGATGCTTGTTTCCGGTCCAGGGAAGACATGGCTTGGCAGTTCGGGCTGGACTGTTCCCATGAGGCACAGGGTCAGACTGATTTGCATATGGCCATGTCTGAACTGGGGTGGTGGAGTGAGCTAAAGAATGATGATGGATTAAACCCAGATCAGTTGACTGGGGGTGAGTGTTTGATTGGCTCAAATGTTCCGTCCATCATCCCCTTTTGTATTGCTTTTACAACAGGGCCTGGGCCCAGGGAATGGGGCCCGAGGTCGAAAATGGCTCAGGGAGGGGGGTCAAGTGCTCCCCTCTGACTTTACAGCACAGCCAGGCCGGGGGGATGGGGTCCCTGGGGCCAAAACAGGCCAAGGAGGTGGGCACTGGACCCCGAGGGATGGGGCCTCCAGGCCCAAAATCAGCCTGGGGAGGGGGGCCATGCAGCCCCCCCTCCCCCAAAATATAAATATTTGTTTCCTCCCCAGGACCTGGCAGATCCGGGGGGTATCTCAGTGACTGTATGGGTGAGTGACTAGGTTGTGTGAATGTCTGTATCAGTCTGTCAGTTGGTGTTTAAGTGGCTGTATGAGTTCGTGGGTGGGTACATGAGTGGCTGTATGGGTGATTGATTGGTTGTCTGAGTACCTGTATGGGTGTATGAGTGTCTGTGTGGGTGGGTGAGGGGGTGTGTGGTTGCCTGGATGCGTGAGTGAGTGGGTGAGACAGTGGCTGAATGGAATAGTGAGTGTGTCTGTGAGGGGCTGTATGGGTGACTGAGTGTTTGTATGGCTGTGTCGGTGAGTGAATGGATGTGTCAGTGGTATATGGGTGAGTAACTGCATATGTGAAAGGCAGTATAGGTGAGGGTTGTAGTATATGAGTGACTGAGTGGGTGAGTGATTGCAATATAGGCTGTATGGGTGAGTGTGTGCTTGTGTCAGTGACTGTAAAGGTGAGTGAGTAGGTGTTAGTATCTGTATGAATAAGTGAGTGGGTGTGTATAACCCACGTGCACATCAGTAAATGGCTGTGGGATTGACTCTGTGGGTGAGTGAGTAGGTGTGTAAGTGGCTCTATGGGTGACTGACAGTGTGTGAGCGGCTGTACGGGTGTATGAGTGGATATATCAGTGGCTGTATTAGTGAGTGAGGTGGTGTATGAGTGGCTTTATGGGTGACTGAGTGGATGTGTGTGTAGAACTATGAATCAGTGAGTGGGTGTGTAAGTACTGGTATGGGTGTCTCAATGGTTTTGAGAATGGTAGTGTGAAAGTTGGAGTGGGTGTATGAAAGGTTATATTGGGGTGTGAGTGGGTGGGTCAGAGATTCTGTGGATGATGTCATCAGTGATGTCATTTGAGATGTCTCAGTGATGTCACTGACCATGTCATGAGTGATGTAATATGTGAGGTCATAAGCAGTGCATTGCAGGGGCGTGAGTTATAGTTAGCTAACTATAACCACTAAATTTCTCTGGTTTTGTATGAGTAAAACCTGAGCCTTACTATAATGTCTCTGTAACCTTTGGTTTTTTTCAGTGAATTTCTAAGTTTGTTTGTATTCAATTTCCTAATTATAAAGTCCCTGTAACCTTTGGTTTTTCCAGTGCATTTCTAATGTTTTTTAAATGCTAATTCCTAACTATAACGTCCCTGTAAACGTTTTGTTCTGTGAATTTCTATGGGTTTTTTTAACTAGTAGTCACATTTGCAGAGTGGTGGAGAAAGGGGGCTGGGCCTCTGATCAGCTCTCAGGAATCCCACCGTGTAGGATTAACAGGAGGTACCAGGATGGCTTTTTGGCCCCCAAGGTCCCTCAGGAGTAAAGTGGACCACGAGCTGCGTTTGCAGAGTGGTGGGGAAAGGGGGGTGTGGCCTCCCAAGACCTCTTAGCAATCCCGCTGTATGGGCCTTTCTGGAGGTAACAGGAGGGGTAGTTGGCCACCAAGGACATACCTGGGGGCCTACTACCCCTCCTGTTACCTCCAGTAAGTCCCACACAGCAGGACTGCTGAGAGTTTGTCGGAGGCCACGCCCCCTTTCTCCACCACTGTGCAAACGCGCCTCCTGGTGCACTACTAGTAGGGGGATGAAGTCTGATTGGCTCCAGAGGGTCCTTGGGGGCCAACTACCCCTCCTGTTAACTCCGGTAAGTCCCACACAGTGGGTTTGCAGAGATGTTTGGTGATGACACCCCATGTTTCCACCACTCTGCAAACTGGCCTTCTGGCACACTACTATTTGGGGGATGAAGCCCCCTTGGCCCTTGACGGTCCTTGGGGGCCAACTTGCCCTCCTGTTACCTCCAGTTAGACCCACACAGCTGGATTACTGAGGAGGTCGTCAGAGGCCACTTTCTCCACCATTCTGCAAATGTGCTTCCTGGTGCACTGCTGCTTGGGGGAAGAAATCCACTTTAGTCCTGAGGCCCTCAGGAGGCAAGGGGATCTCATCCCCCCACAAGCAGTGCGCCGAGAGGCGCGTTTCAGAGTGGTGGAGAAAGAGGGCATGGCCTCTGACCACCTCTCAGCAATCCCACTGTGTGGGGCTTACTGGACGTAACAGGAGGTAAAAGGGAGGGGGGCCACGCAGCGCCCCTCCTGGGCCAAGTTCGGCCCCGGGGACCCCATACCCTGGGGCCTAGCCTTATAATTTTTTTTAATAATTGAAAGGGAGTGGGGAGGAGCAGGCCCCCTCCTGGGTCATTTTTGGCCCGGGGATCCCATCCTGCGGGGCCTGACCCCTTTAAAAAAAAAAAGGAAGGGACCCATGCAGCTCCCTCCCGGGCCATTTTCGGCCCTGGGGACTCCATCCTCTGGGGCCCGGCCTGTAGTGCCGGTGCCCTGGTCCCAACCCATGCAGCTCCCTGGATCCCAAAGTAATGTCCATTTCCCTGCTCGCTTCACTTCGGGCAGGTAAACAGACACCTGCTCTGCTTTCAGCAAGCGAGAGCATTTTGTGCTCTCGCTTGCTGAAAGCAGAGCTCTTGTTTGCTATGGCTTGGCAGGAGCAAACTGCAATGTCCCGGGGGTGGGCACCCCAGGATATTGCTGGAGCTGGCCCTGGGGGGTGGGGGTCCCCAGAGCCATCTAGAGCTTCGGGAGGGGCGCCGCGCGGCCCCCTCATTTTTTAAATAACCCCCAGGGAGGTGGTAGTCCCCGGAGCTGGGAGTCCCTACGGACCCCCTTTATTATTCTATTGGTGCCCCAGGGAGGTGGCGTCCCCGGGGCTGCGTGAGTGGGCTAGAGCTGCCCCACACATTATCTATTTTAGCCCTGATAGGTGGTGGTCCCCAGGGCTGCGGGGAAGGCCGTAGGGCCTCCCCTGCATTAAAAAAAAACAATTTATGTATGTGCCCCGGGGAGGTGGCGGTCCCTGGGGCAGCAGGAGAGCCACAAGGCTCCCCCGCATATAATTAAGTTACTGCCCTAGGGAGGTGGGGGTCCCCGGGGCTTTGAATATCCCGAGGAGGGGGGCCCCGTGAGCCCACTCCTATATTTTTACCATGCCCACGGGATTTGGCCTACCCAGGGTCTTTAGAAAAAAGACACACGTGAGTCCGTTTGTCTTTTAAAAAAATGTTGCTGTGGATTCACAGATCCACCCGCAAGTCTGCGGCAAAATAAAAAAAAATCTTTTAAACCCCAGCGGGGTCCTGTGGGACCCCCCCAATCATATCGGGGGGGGTTCAGGGTATTCCTACCCTGCCCCCTTTTCTTTATATTTTACTTTTTTCTGGGACTCAGCTTCAAGCCAAGTCCCAAGATGGCTGCCAACTCTTCCTGGTTGAAGTGTTGGCAGCCAACCAAATTCCAGTAGGATCCACAAGTCCACTGCAAGGACTCGAGTGCCCAGATAGCTATATTTTTAAACTTTAATTTCTCTTAAACTACTGAACGGATTTTCACCAAATCACAAAAAGCACGCTTTCTGGACCATCATCTAGGTTTCTGCAAAATTTGGTGTAATTCCGTTCAGCAGTTCGGGCTGTAGTTGTGTTAAAAAAATAAAAAATCCCCATAGACATAACATGGGGAAAACATGTTTGGGACCCCCCTTTTTTCTCAGCCCCCGCTTAACAGATCACCCCAAAACTTTCAACACAGCAGCTGAAATAAAAAGGGGAAGTTTTGTCAAAATTTCGTTGAGATTCGTCAAGCAGCCCCAAAATTATTGGCAAAACAAAAAACGCTTTTCCTATGGAAACTTTGGGCCTCACTATAACTACCTGCTGGCAGTCACCAATAGGTAGTTTCCATAGGAAAAGCATTTTTTGACTTGCCTATATCTTTGGTGCCGCATGGCGAATCTTCACAAAAGTTTCCCCCAAAAAGTGTGCAGGTGGTTCTTGTCGCGCTTTGAAAGTTTCGGGGTGATCCTTCAAACAGGGGCAGAGAAAAAGGAGGGTAAGAAAACGTGCATTTTCCATGTTAATTTCCATAGAACCTTTAGACATGGCTACAGCCCAAACTGCTGAACGGAATTACACCAAGTTTGGCAGGAAGGTAGATATTGGTCCAGGGAAGTGCCTTTTTGTGATTTGGTGTAAATCCGTTCAGTAGTTTTAGAGATATTAACCTAAATCCAAATTTGTATATATAGGGATGCAAAGGATCCGTGACCCCTCCTGATCTTGTGCTGAGATCTGATTGGCTGCCAACACTTCAAACCAGGAAGTGTTGACAGCCATCTTGGGACTCGGTTTAAGCTGAGTCCCAGAAAAAACATTAAAGAAAAGGGGGCAGGGTAGAAATACCCTGACCCCCTAGGTCTCTTGGGGGGATCCCACAGGGCCCCGCAGGGCTAAAAAAGCATTTCTTAAAAAACATTTTCGGCCGGAATTGCGTTGGATCCACGGATCCTGCCGATTTTTTTTTTTTTTAAATGAAGCATGGGCTCCCGTGCTTTGTTAGTAATCAGCCCCCAGGTGGGCCAGGTCCAAGGAGCATTTTAATAATAAAGGAGGGGGTCTCACAGGCCCCCCATCCAGGGGCTTATTAATGCCCTGGGGACCACCAGCTCCCCGGGGCTTCTTTACAAATGAATGAAGGGGAAGCTCACACGGCAACCTTCCTGGGCTTATTTATTTATATAAATGGGGCGCTCTCGAACCCCCCCAGCCCCGGGGACCGCCACCTACCCACGGCTTTATCTTAAAACAATGAAGGGGGGCCACGTGGACCCCCGCAGCCCAGAGGGCTGCCACCTCCCCGGGGCAAAATCTAAGAAAGGACGGGGGTCACACTGTCCCCCTCCTGGAGCCATACAGGGCACTGGGGACCGCCACTCCCCAGGGCCGACTCCTGCTATGTCCTGGGGTGCCCACCCTGGGACATAGCTGTTTGCTGTGGCTAGGTGGAGCTTTACCGCTTTCGCCAAGCCATAGTTAATACTCTACTTCCATGAAGCGAGAGCATTACAAATGCTCTCACTTGCTGGAAGCGGAGCATAAATGCTTTTAGACAGAGGGAGCGGCATGTTCAGCTGCTCCCTATGTCTAAAAACAATGCCTGCTCCTGCAGGAGGCGGGGAGCCGGCTGGGACCACATGGGCCTTCAGGCTCCCACCGCAGTCCCAGTGGAGAGTGGTGCCCTGGAGACACCCACTTTAACATGGCCAGGTCCCGGGGCATAGGGTCCCTGGGGCCGCATTCGGCCCGGGGAGGGGGGACACGCAGCCCCCCTCCCCTATCTTTAAATGGTCGGGCCCCGGGAGATGGGGTCCCCGAACCGAAATCGGCACGGGGAGGGGGGCCGCGCGGCTTCCCTCCCCTAAAAGTAATTAGAAAAGTAGAAAAAGACCGGGCCCCAGGGGATGGGGTCCCTGAGGCCAAAATCAGCCCAGAGAGGGGGGTCATGCAGCCTCCCTCCCCTATTAGAAGTAGGCCGTGCCCCTCTCCTTAAGTAAATAAAAAAAAAAAAGGCCAGGCCACATTGTATGAGGTCCCTGGGGCCGACTTCAGCTGGGGAGGGGAGGGTCGTGCGCCCCCCCTCATCTATTCAAAAAGTCCTGGCCTCAGGGAATGGGGTCGCTGGGACCATAATTGGCCCAGGGGAGAGGCCACCTGCAGTATAAATAAAAATATATATTTTTTTAAATGGGCAGGTTGCCAGAGGCCCCGCCCCCTTTTTTCCACCACTCTGCAAACGCGCCACCTGATACACAATTGGTTGAGGGATGAAGTCCCCTTGGCTGCTGAGGGTCCATTGGGGCCAATAACCCCTCCTGTTATCTTCAGTAAGTCCCACAGAGCGGAATTGCTGAGGGGTCGTTGGAGACCATGCTCCCTTTATACACCACTCTGCAAACACACCTCCTGGCACACTTCTCGTTGTGGGATGAAGTTCCCTTGGCTGTGAGGGTCATTGGGGGCCCATTGGGGGCCAACAAGCCCTCCTTTTGCCTACAGTAAGTCCCACACAATGGGATTGCTGAGAGGTCATCGAAGGCCATGCCCCTTTTCTCTAGGCCAATCCTTGATCCCCTACTGCTCAACGCATCCCTCAATACCCCAAAGGGCCAAAGGAATGGAGCCCCCCCCAGCCACATGGAAGCCAGAAACAGCCATTGCATCATCCATCCTCAAGCCCTAGAAAATATTTCTAAAGGCTCCCATACACCCCCTTTTGAGGCCTCAGATGAAAATAGCCAACCATGCAAAATTATTTTTGATGTGAGCATTGAAGGTGATCTGAAATCTCACTGCCACTGATAAGCACACGCCTCCAGAGGCCGGAGGGTTCACCTCCCCCTAAACAATTCAATGAACTGAGCTGCAAAGGAAAACATGTTATGAAAAAAAATCATTACCATCCTGGGACAAATGTACACCATCTGGTTTAAAAAACATTTCATCTTTACGACCAGTGCGTAATTTGTAAAATAATAATTGCCGGGTCCCAAAGTTTTGCTCAGAAGCCATGGCTGGTGCAATCGAATCCCAGGGGTAATAAATACTAAAGTTGAATAGTCTTGATTCCATCTCATGCCGCTTTCAGCCACCACCAGACGCTCCCTGCCCCTTTATCTCTCTCTTTCTTTTTACTTTTCACCTTTGCTTCTTTATACTATTTTTCTTTCCCCCTTTTGGGTTTCTCTCTCACTTGCTCTGAGTGAAACTCTGATGAGAAAATATTAGTGCTGGTCCTCAAAACGCAGTGCTGGGGGCCCCATCTGCAGCCACAGGCTCAAATCAAGCACTAAATAAGGCAATAGTGAGAGATAGACCTCGGATGCCCTGTATTGAGCAGGCATAAGAGTCTTCTGTTCAAGCGCTTAACTGATTCATTAAGCACCCCAACAGATGACCAGGCTCTCCGAGCTCTAATGAGAATCATATGTGACCACTGCTTCTGGAAAAATGTGGGTGAGTCAAGCCAGTTCAAGAATCAATAAGCCAGCCAACTCCCTCCGAACACACTGCAAAGTCAATACCATCAATATGTACAGTTACACGCAGACGGCAGACCCCTCACCACAATCCTCTCAACTAGGGGCTACATAGTCTGCAAGTGAAGTCCCCTGTTGTCAAACTATCTCATCCTGAAGCCCACTTGAAGGGCCTGAGTCTCAAATCCTCCATATTGTAATTAACTGAGCCACTCGCAATGGGGGGCCATCACAGGTTGTCGGAGACCAGAAGGGCCCAGCCCACGCAATAAAGGGAAAAAAGCAAAGCAGTGGCAAATGTAAAACAATCTATCTCGGTTGTGAAAGCTTTTTGAATATTTGTGTTTGTAAACCTCCCCACTATCATTGGCACCAGACAACCGATTCCTATTCTCCTGTTTTAGCAGAGAAAGGCACAGGTTGCACATTATCTACGTCACATTATTCTCAATGAACAATTTGAAACTCAAATTATAATATATTTTTGTTTTTGTTTTATTGCTCCTCCTTATTTATACATTCATCGTTTTCATTATGTGCTTAGGCAGCCATGAGGTTGCTTCAAAGTGCAAACAAATATGAACATTAGTATTATCTCTCAAATCTCTTTTGGATATTTGGCAGAAGTAACTGGGAAATTTCTCACTCAGATCATGGGAAAGATTTCTGGGTCCACATGTACTTCAGAGTTCATGCAGCGCTGCGTTGCGTGAGCTGAGGAGAGTAGAGCCTCACCATATCTACAAAGAAAAGGCGCAGTTCTGCTCTCTCCATGCGCCGGCGCACTTTGTGCTGCCTAGCGCCAATGCAGGCACCCTTGTGCTGTACTGCAAGGGTGTCTGCGTTGTGGTCAGGATAGATTTTGTGCAGGAAGGAGTATCTTTCTGAAAAAAAACTAACTTGTGAGACTATTTCCTTTTGATTCTGTGCTGCAGAATGCAGCACACAAGCAAAGAGGAACTAACAAGGAGAAATCAAGATATTTCTCCTCATTACGCCAGCCTCAGGCAGGCACACTATTTTGGCTCAAACCCATGTCAATATCTCTTTGTAAATATGGGTTTGCTTCAGAATCTATGGGTGTGGAGCAAGGCAACTTAGGCTCCACCCTTACACTTCACAAATAAGCAATTCTATACTTGCATTTAACATTATATTCACTGTGTGCCATACCTTCATTAACGTGTGTGAAACACTTAAATGTATCAGTGAAATGTAATCACTGTAGAGACTAGAGATTTATACACATGTATACTAATGTTCAGTTTAAACATGTACGCATGTATTTTTTATTCACGTTTTTACACTTGTACTTCAAGTCATGCTTGCATATGTAAACATGTACTCCTTTATCCATGTTTTACCTTTATTCTACAAGTTACTCGTGCACATGTATAACCATGTATTCGAAGTGCATATTAAATGTTAAGTTAAACTTAGCTTAACTACAGGCCTCAATTGAAATACATTTTGCTTTGCCAGCATTTTCTCTCTTTCTTTGCTGGTCTATTATTATGATTTTCGTTAGTTATAGGAATGCTTATTGTTTGTATTAGACTGCTGATAGCGAGGCCTGGAGAGAAGAACTTGGCAGTGAATGCAGAGAATTAATGGTTGAGAGAGGCCTTCTGTTTATCATGTACCAGGACGGAAAGTTGTTCAAGGTAGAGAACTGCAGTCCCAGTTCGATGCAATGGGAAACTGAAGGGATGTTGCAGATGCACTCGAATAACAATTAGAATGGTTCCTGGTGGTATGAAAGGAGATAAGGACATTACTGAGTCTCCTGTTACTGGAGAAATTATAAAATGGCGTTCTCACAGTTGGATAACACAGAGATTCCCATTAGAATTCCCAAGGTACAGACCACTCTGCTTGCCCTATTCTTGAAAGTGTGAAGCTTTATGCTAAACACTTATTTCCCTTTCCCAAGATTTATACTGAAGTCGGATCATGCTGACACCTTCCATGCTCCCGAATTAGAGACCCTTGATGGATGACCCTATATTTGACTTATGTTTAGAAGAGAGAAGGGAAGATACTTTATGCTGTAATTGGCTTCTCTATAGTAGTGGTTGTCACAATTCGGTATTTCCTTCTATTGTGCCTCAACCAAATGAGATACTTCAGCTTACCTATTGAATTGCTGTATGGATTGAACTAATTTTTGGTTTGCATGTATACTGGATTGGCTAGTAATCCAAAATAAAACCCTTTAACTATATTTGGCGATTCCTGGTCCTTATTGTGGAGTCACATTCGCTTCACAAGTTAGAAATGTATTGTTGATGTCTTCTCTCTTACAATGCTTCATGTCAACCAACTAAGGTCCATTCGACCAATGGGGAAAATTCTTTAATGACTTGACTAAGAGATTACGTTGTAAGGCCCAGTGCTCTTTCAGATGGATGTATGGGAACGCCCATGCAACACCCATGGAACGCTTACTTGACACAAAGTAACGCAAGGCAGAGCAATGTGCTGCGTTGGTTTACTTTATGTTACATAGCCATGCAAATAGACAATTGTGTTGCTTTGTTAATACCAAAAATGATTTTGCGTCAGGGCTGCGTCAAAAAAGTGATGCAACCCTGATCCAAATCTTTGCGGATCTGGGCCCTGGTGTCTGGAATCCTGGCCTGAATTAAGATAACCAACCCCAACAACAATGTTCCACTGTGAGTTGAGAGGTAGATACATTAATCACATATTAACCAGATCATTATCAGCATCCCTGAATTAAGCTGCATTATTAGATTATTTTACCACTTTACACTTAAGCTGTCTGTGAAGCCTGGAGGCAGGATAGTTCAATGTGACTATGCATGCGTTAGGGGTCATGTGTCTGCCAACCTGTAAGCCCTTAATACTTTTGAATGGTTTTAGCTCAGGGACAGTCTGACTTAGATAAGGGGACTGAGAAACCAAAACAAGTTCATCCACAGTTATTCAGTCATTCCATTGGTTAAATTGCAGTGTTGAGTGCCAGTGGGTCTCACAAGCTCTTATTAGGAAGCATGTGATATCAACAAGCAGCACGGGTCTTCCCTCAGGCTGGCTTTTTAAGATTCAATGCACTCATAAAGGTAAACACAGATTCACTTGGTGCGTCAGGACCCTGGCAGTCTGCCCCTGATGCATGGAGCTTGGGGGAAGGTTCAGAGGTTGCGTCTAGGAAAACTACACCTCCTAAGGGCAAGAAAGGTCTTGGTGGTGGGGGGGGGGTGTAGCCAGGACGGCCCAGATGGCGGTTTCAGCTTGAGGCTGCTCCCGATCCCTCTTCTTATCTCCAACATAATCCTGCCGGAGAAGTCGCCTTTGGGGACCTGCTGTTTATCTCCTTGTATCCCAGACAATCCTGCTGCTGCCGTGGAGGCTGAGGTTGCCATGAGCGAGGCTTTGACGGTGACGCGGGCTGCATGTCCTGGCCTTGGGCGCGGTCTGCTGGCGGCACGCTGACCCCAAGGAGATGTTTTTGAGGTGAGGATGCTCTGCTCTTTTGTTGAGGCCGCACGGCAGAAGACTGGGGGCCGAATTACTGGACCCAGGCCCAGACAGGTGAGTTGCCACATCAGCCCGCGGGGTGCGCATGTTGTGCTGGGCCTTCGATACTTTTGGCTGGGGCTGCCCTCCTGTGGCCTCTGTACCTGTGCTTGGGGACCTTGTGAGACTGGAATTTGGTGAGGGACGCACATCCGCTAACTTTCCCCAGTGCCTGGCTGGGTTCTGTTGGGCCAATTACACTTAGGGGCTCTGTCTTGCCTGCATAAGGAGCCTTAAAGATCCAGAGCCAGCCCTGGGGGATCATCACTCACTGCTGAATGAGGTAGCAAGGAGCACCTCTGTTTTTCCCCCCACAAGGCTGTCCAGTTGTAGTGGGGCTGGCCTGTGCCCCTGCATTCAGAAGCCATGGTCTACTTGTTGGAGGGGCGGGAATCCTGCCCGGGTGGGGTCCCCCCACCTCTCTCTCTCCTGTCTTGTGGGGTGCTGGGCCTGTGGATGCCCCGGAACTGAAGCGATTGCGGTGGGTTGCTGGCTGTGGCAAACTCCACATCCTCCCTTGGGGCACTTCCTGGGGCTTGCTGCATCCTTGGAGGCCCACTTGAACTCTACCTTGACCGTCTCATCTGTCTGGGCTGTGGTGCCCGGTGGTCTCTCTCTGATGTAGTGGGCTCCATCCTGGTATGATTCTATGAGGGACTCAAGAGACTGTGTTGCTCCTGATCCAAGGATTCCCTACCATTGCGGGACCAGTCTCCTACTTGGCAGATTTACTTTACCTGGCTCGCGCACTCTGATGACTAACCCGTTCTGTGTCCCTCTTACTCCTGCACACCTTGGCTGCTGGTGCCGCCGTGTGGCAAGCGGGAATGGGGGGATACCTCTGCACTTTCTCCTCACTCTGCCAGAAACCGTTTTTCTATGTTCTAAAGCCTGCTGCACTCCGGCTGCTCCTGCTACCAACTGGTAAGAGGGCTGGAGAAGGGTTCTCTGTCCTACAAGGCCCCATGGACTTGGCTCCTCAATGTTCACCATGGGTAAGGACAAGGCCCCACCACCTGCCCCGGGCCAGACAAAAGTGGATCGCTTCTCTATGAGGCAGACAGGGCATGGGGGCTCTGGGGGGCCCTCCAATGTGACAGACTCTGTGGGACAGGCCCAACCAGAGTTGGACACTATTCTTAAGGCCATACAAGACTCGAAAACGGCCCTAGAGAACAGGGTTGACTAAGCCCAGATGGATGTGGCTCTCCTTCGCAAGGATCTTCGCAACATGGCTGGCAGAGTTGGTAAGGTCGAACACCAGGTGTCCTCTGTGGAAGAAGATGTGTCCATCCTGAAGCGGCAAGTGGCCGGACTTCTGACGTCGATGACAGCCCTGGCGGAGTGGGCGGAGGATGCTGAGAACCGCTCTCACTGCAATAACCTGCACATAGTCGGCTTCCCAGCGGGTTCAGAGGTGTCTGATGCCCCAAAGTCCTGGATTGGTTTTGCTCAAAGATCCCGGAATCAGCTCTCTTACCTTGGTTTTTTTGTGGAGTCAGCCCACAGATCCCTGACCCAGCGCCCCCCCACCCCTCCAATGCCCCAGCGCAGCCTTTGATCTCTCAGATCCATAACTTTTGGTAAAGGGACGGAATCCTCAAGGAGGCTCGTGGGCAGTCTGAGCTCCACTTCCAGAACACACAGATTATGTTGTTTCCCGACTATACTAGGACTGTCCAGCAGCATCGTCGCTTCTTCACAGAGGTCAAGCAAAAACTCTGGGAGTGAAACCTCCAGTATATGCTCCTCTTCCTGGCAAAGCTCAAAGTCCTCTTTAATTTTAAGTCCTTTTTCTTTGAGACTCCTGAGCAGGCTTGGGAATGGGTTGAGGAAAGAAGGAACCCACGCCCCCCCTTCATATAGAATGGGCCCCAGTGGTGAACCATGCCAGGGCGCAACCAGCCATGCCTGAGGCCTCAAAAGGAGGCGGCGGACCCGTTCCTACAAACCCAGTAATCAGGAGGATGGCCAGCATGATTCTTCAGGCTCGGACTCCGAGCCCCCGGCACACAAGATGGCGGGGACTGATGGCTGCCTTGGCGGGGACTTGCCAATGCATAACCCTGAGAGGCCTCTCTACCTGACCCTTTTAAGTGTATCTCCATGATCCTGGAACTGCAGGGTTGTTCCACGGCGGCCGGGTCGGCCTCTTGGTAACTGTATGTTCTCTTGTTATGACTTTCGACGTCACAGTGCCCTTCTTGAGGGGGTCTATTGGGCTTCCTACTATTACAGTATGCTTCCCTCTTTGTTTTTCATTCTTTCTTTATCACCTGTGTTGAGGTTCAGTTTGGGCAACAGATGCTTCAGGGGTGGAAGCATGGAGTGGGGGGAATTGGGGGCATTTGGGGAATGGTTTGTTGTCTGAGGGGTTTTGTTGATTTGTGTCTCATTTACCACTGATTTTTTTTTGTGCTTGCATTTCACTTCACGCATGACCCACTAGGTCCTGCCTTTCTCCCCCCTTTGCGATTAATCATGTGGGCTCCCCACCGGGTCTCCTCCCGGCTTATCTTGCGTAGTCACCACAGTCTGCCATGCCCTTCTTTAAGCTGATGTCCCGGAATGTGAACGGCTCCTGGACCATTTCAAACGCTTGGCTGTTCTGCACTTTGCCAAACGCTTTCAACCAGCGGTCCTTATGCTTCAGTAGACTCATTTGCTAGGGTCCCACTGTCCTTTTCTCTGCCGGTATGGGTATGATAGAGTGTTCTCCTGCAGGGTTCGTCAGGGCTCGTGGGGTGTGGCCATACTGCTCCACAAGGGGTTTCCTTTGATAGTCTCCAACTCGCATCTAGACCATCAGGGGCATTATGTGGTGGGGGAGAGCCTTCTTGAGGGTCACCACTACAACTTCTTCTTGGGTTACCTACCCAATCAAGCGCCCACTGGGACGTTCTCCTCACTGACCACCCTGCTTGTTGTTTTACCCATGGGCGTATCCATCCCTGGCTTGGATGGATGCTTTGGTTCTCTGAGACGTCTGGAGGTTCTGGCATTCTCGGATCTGGTATACACTAACCCTGGGCGACAAATTCCGTTCCGCTCGCGGAACTTGCGAAATTTCAGCATTTCCGCGATCCGCGGCGGAACGGAATTCGGGTATAAATAAAAGCAGGTGCCCGAGTTGAAGCTCAAATTCTGTAACGTATGATTTTCTCGAGCGCAATCCTCGTGTAGAATTCGTGAGCGTGGTTAAGCAGATGTGCCTTCTCTCCATTTCCACCCTGTAAAGTTAGCTGTAATCCTTGATGGAGGTCTTTGCATCCTTGATTTTCTCGAGCGCAATCCTCGTGTAGTTCCCGTGACCAGGAGGTTCCTTCTCCTCGTCTGCCGCTGAGATCCTGCTCTGACCCTTTATAAACAAGAGGCATGTGAACGGGCCTAGAAGCCCCGCCCCACATACACTAACGGTATGCAACGTCTTCCCTCCCTTTCCCCACTATGATGGACAGCTTAATCAAAGGACCCCGGTGCTTTCGGCGCGGTGGCAAAGTTACAGACACACAGGTCACTGGGCAAAATTCTTCAGGTCCTTTACGCAGCTGTAGTGTAGGGAAAGGCACTATACATTTACCCAACGAGGTAGCACTTACTGATTAGCCAGTAGAAAGTACTCCAGCTGAGTAGAGGTATTGCACAAAACGGAGGCATCTTCTTGGATAAATATGCAGGGTAGGTGTGCAGAATTCGTGAGCGTGGTTAAGCAGATGTGCCTTCTCTCCATTTCCAACGTGAAAAGTTAGCTGTAATCCTTGATGGAGGTCTTTGCATCCTTGATTTTCTCAAGCGCAATCCTCGTGTAGTTCCCGTGACCAGGAGGTTCCTTCTCCTCGTCTGCCGCTGAGATCCTGCTCTGACCCTTTATAAACAAGAGGCATGTGAATGGGCCTAGAAGCCCTGCCCGTTTGGCCCCGCCCCACATACACTAGCGGTATGCAACGTCTTCCCTCCCTTTCCCCACTATGATGGACAGCTTAATCAAAGGACCCCGGTGCTTTCGGCGCGGTGGCAAAGTTACAGACACACAGGTCACTGGGCAAAATTCTTCAGGTCCTTTACGCAGCTGTAGTGTAGGAAAGGCACTATACATTTAGCCAACGAGGTAGCACTTACTGATTAGCCAGTAGAAAGTACTCCAGCTGAGTAGAGGTATTGCACAAAACGGAGGCATCTTCTTGGATAAATATGCAGGGTAGGTGTGCAGAATTCGTGAGCGTGGTTAAGCAGATGTGCCTTCTCTCCATTGCCACCCTGAAAAGCTAGCTGTAATCCTTGATGGAGGTCTTTGCATCCTTGATTTTCTCGAGCGCAATCCTCGTGTAGAATTCGTGAGTGTGATTAAGCAGATGTGCCTTCTCTCCATTGCCACCCTGAAAAGCTAGCTGTAATCCTTGATGGAGGTCTTTGCATCCTTGATTTTCTCGAGCGCAATCCTCGTGTAGAATTCGTGAGCGTGATTAAGCAGATGTGCCTTCTCTCCATTGCCACCCTGAAAAGCTAGCTGTAATCCTTGATGGAGGTCTTTGCATCCTTGATTTTCTCGAGCGCAATCCTCGTGTAGTTCCTGTGACCAGGAGGTTCCTTCTCCTCGTCTGCCGCTGAGATCCTGCTCTGACCCTTTATAAACAAGAGGCATGAGAACAGGCTAGTAGCCCCGCCCCACATACACTCGCGGTATGCAACGTCTTCCCGCCCTTTCCCCACTATGATGGACAGCTTAATCAAAGGACCCCGGCGCTTTCGGCGCGGTGGCAAAGTTAGACACACAGGTCACTGGAGACAATTCTTCTGGTCCTTTGCAGCTGTAGTGTAGGAAAGGCACTATACATTTTCCCAACGAGGTAGCACTTACTGATTAGCCAGTAGAAAGTACTCCAGTTGAGTAGAGGTATTGCACAAAACGGACTCATCTTCTTGGATAAATATGCAGGGCAGGATTCATTCTGGGCTGGCACGATGCTCCTGTCACAAAAATTAAACCTCAGCAGGAAGCACTTACAGATATAAAAGGGCGCAGCAAAATCTCCGCGAGCATGCGAAATTCCGCGTGCTCGTGGAGATTTTTTGCTGTTTCGCGGAATTTCACGGAACGCAATTCCGCAAATTCCGCCCACCCTTAGTATACACCTCTGCAGCACTCAAATCTGACTCGCACATAAATGTCCTATTGCCGGCCACGGATGTGTGCCAAGTGGACTGCATGACTGCATACTGGTGCTGTAGACTGGACTCTGAGGCCCATTAGGTGTTTTAATGCCTGGTTCCTCACAGACCCCCAATTTGAGGCCTCTTTTGCTCCCGAAATCCAGTCATACTTTGAGACCAACCAGGGATCATTTGCGTCAACAGTCACCCTACGGGAGGCAGGTAAAGCCATGCTCCGAGGTGTGGCAAAGGGGCTTGTGTGCTAAGGCGAATGGGAGAAGTCGGCACAGATCACAACCCTTGAGATCCAGATTCATATTCTGAGGCAGCAGAAACCTGATCATCACGCACTTGATCATGCACAGCGGCTTTCGATGGGCCAGGGACAACTACGACGCCTTGCTCTTTAAGACGCACGTCAGTGTTGGCGGGCGAGAAAGTGTAACATTTATGAGCATGGTGATAGATCCAGGAATCTCCTCTATTGGCTCGCCACTCATGACCCTGTCTTCTGTATCCTCCCCCAATTCATGGATGCAGATGGTCGGTGTTTGTCCCAGACCCCTGATATTCTGCAAATGTTTGCGACTTTCTACAAGGACCTATATGCCCGCAGACCTCGTCTCCCCCAGGAGATTGAACATCCACTCTTTCGTGACATTTCGCTTCATACTATTCCCTCCTCCCTCGTCCGAGAGTTGCACGATCCCATAACAGCAGAGGAAATTTCATCTGCCTTCTCAGATATGCCAACACAAGGAGATGATGGACGGAGTGCTGAAACTTTTCAGACACTCACCCCCAGTCACAGATCCGGGTTGAATCCATCATCGTTCTTTAGCTCACTTCGCCACCTCAGTTCAGACCCAGCTAAATACAAATCAGTCTTCAACCTGCGCCTCATGGGAACAGTCCACCCCAAACTGCCAAGCCAGGTCTTCCCTGAACCGGAAACAAGCATCCTGGGACCGGTTCGGGGTAACACCATATATGCATATGGCTGGGTCCAAACTGGAATGGCATGGTGAGCAAAAAAACGATGGATTTAGGCCCAGATCTCTGTACTTGGGTGAATGTATGACATTGTTCTGCATTCTGTCCATCAATTGTTTTTTTTGCATCTCTCAGATATGCCGGCTGGCGAAACGCCTGGACCTGATGGCTTTCCCGTTGAGTATTATCAGCGGTTCCACACTGAGTTGACCCCCTTCCTGCTTAAACGTTATGCTGAGGTGGCCAAACAGGGTGCATTCCCCCTGAATTAGACCTTGTTCCATAGTCGTTCTTCCCAGGTCGGGACAACCTCCTGAGAAGTGGTTTTCCTACATGCCTGTCTCATTGATAAACACCAAAATTAAGCTCTATACTAAAATTCTGGCCAGCCGGCTACAACCCACTTTACCATACCTGATCCATCATGATCTATGTGGATTCATGCCCGGACACATTACGAGACACTACATCTGAAGGGTCCAGGTGTCACTCTCCAGGTTGGGTGCATCCCATCCTCCCGTGGCATTACTACTCTTAAATTTTGAGAAGTCATTTGACACAGTGGATTGGTCCTTTCTTGAGGCTGTCCTTAAACGAGCGGGTCTGAGGGAGTACATGAGGCACCTTATTGAGGCCCTCTACCACCAGGCCCAGGTCTGGGTCAATGGCTCGCTGTCGGATTATTTCCCTATCTGGCGAGGCACGTGCCAGGGCTGTCCTTTGCCCCCAATGCTGTTTGGTCGCACGATCAAGCCCCTGGCGCGGCTTATCTGCTGCGATGCCCAGCTCAGCGGGTGGTCATGGGCCGGAGGGCCGGAGGAGAGGGTTGCCATTTATGCTGATGATGTTCTGTTGTTTTTGCCTGACCCCCCCTCCCCCCACCTCACCTCATTGCCAAAAACTCCTTAAAGTGTTTGGAGAGGCCTCTGGCCTACAGGAGAACACCTCCAAGTCTTTATTGGTTCCGATCAGGGGCGATGCCAGCACCCACCTCTGTCACTCCGGTATCCCGCTTTGACCTCTCTCCTTTAAGTACTTGGGGTTCCACATCTCCCTGCTCCCTGACTTTACGAGGCATCTCAGTTTGAACCCGCTGGTGTCCAAAATGAAAAGCAACATACAGAAGTGGTCGCTACTCCCCCTGCATGCGATGGGCCGTATCGCTCTATTAAAAATGATGATTCTTCCCTGCTTCCTTTACAAATTTCAGCACTTCCCACTCCTGATCCCCCTGAACTGGTTTGATGCACTTAGTTCTGCCCTTCGCTCCTTTCTTTGGTTGGGCGATCGCTCCTGAGTGACGTTTCCCAATGGTCGACAATCTCCATATGATGGTGGGCTGTGGATGGTGGACCACCAATGTTATCAGGCCTCCCAATTGACTGTGGTCAATGACTGGCTCAGCGGTGGGTGGGACGACCAAACATACAGAGCGGAACTTTACTCTTTAAACTTTGACCGCATTCTGGATATGTTGTATGGCACTCTGATACGCTGCAGCCTCCCTGACATCACTCACATAATTTTCCTTTGCTGGCGTGCTGTGTCACGATTTTTTGGCTGGAAGGGTACATAACAGGGATGACTTCCCTGTGGAGGGGGCGCTAGCTTCATCACAGGGCTGGCTTGGAGGGCTTCTTTAAGTGGGACATGCTCAGTATCTCGGTACTCGGTGATCTTTGGGCCTTGAGACATATTTTGTCCTTCCAAGAACTGCAGGATTGCTATGAGCTTAATCTAACTCCATTTCATAAACATTTGCAGCTCTGCTAGCTAACATCACTCCTGACTCAGATATCGGAATTTATTCTCCTGGAGGCCAGGTTGTGGATGGGCCGCGTTGGTAAAGGCGCAATTTCCCAGGTTTATCGATCACTCTTTGCGAACGCCCCCAACGGTTTTGACAAACTCCGACTTCGCTGGGAGGGGTGGGTTGGCGAGCTTGACGAGGCAGATTGGAGGGAGGGTCTGTTGGCCCGGTGCACGCTGGCTATTTCTTCTCGCATTCGACTGATTCAACTGAATTCTTTGCATACCCCGAGACCCTACCCCAATTCGTTTGCACTGGGCTGGCACAATCCCTCATCCAGCCTGCTTTCGCTGTACAGAGGCCCCTGCCGATTTCTGCCGCATTGGTTGGGCCTGCCCGGTACTTTCCGTGTCTTGGCAGCGTGTGTGCAACAAGCTCTCCAGGGTCCTTGCGTGGAGTCTTGACTTGACCCCCGCCCCCCAGTGTGGCCCTGCTGGGAATGGTTGACGAGATGGGAGGTTTCCGGGCTGACCCCATATTTGTGGGTGTTGCCACATTGATAGCTAAGAGGGACATTGCTCGGTGTTGGGACTCCCCCAGCGCCCCGGCCATGGGCCGGGGTGGACTGGTGAACTCAATTTGAAAAATCTGTTTACATTGCCCGAGGCTGTCCACAGAAGCATGACAAGATATGGGGGAGGTGAGGGGCATACTAGTGACTGGAGATGTGATTTATTCCTGACTGGTTACATTGTGAAAGCGAAATGCGAATGCACTTGTACATTGCTTGGCGGTTTTAAAAAGAATAAAAATTAGTTATAAAAAAATAAATTAAGGTCTTGGTGACAGAGGAGCACATGAAGGTGAGAGCAGGGGGTGGCCTAACACCCACAGAGCTCAGGAAGTGAATCATTCAAGCTGCCTAAACCCACACCTGTCCTTAAGGGTTGTGGCTGCTTTGCAAGTGAGAAGGGGCTGGCACTACAGAATATGGTAGGAAGAAAAGGGCCTGAATGTGGCCCTCCAATGCCTGCCAGTTCGTCAGTGCAGTTACGTGTTTCTCTGTCAAGTAAGGAACAGTATTCCAGCAATAGTTTGTCTGACTCATTTTCACATTTTCACCATCTGTACATGTTGCAGTGTGTAGTGAATAAGCCATCTGCTGAGGTAGCCAGCGAATTTAAACTCTCCAGTTCCCTAGAGTATCGGTCGAGTATTAATTGTGAAAGCTTTGCAAGGACACTGCTTTAATTTTGTCTGAAGCGCATAGTGCTGTACATGTAGTTGATTTTATGAATTTTATCTCGTTAAATATGCTTTCTGAAGTGCTCGAGAAACGGGGAGGGATCAGCCCACTAATGTGGAAGACGGGAAGGCATGAGCTACCTAGAAAGGAGATACAAGGAAGGGCAGTAGCTAAGAGTATTTGTTTTGAGGGACCTGTACCCCAGGATGACAATATGAAGAGAAGGTTCTGGAGCCGGGGTTTCTTCACCTGATAATTTTGGGGGGGAAACTGCAAAATTAGTAAGGTTTTAAAGCACACAATGCATTTCGTTTGGTATTTTTTTTTTTTTTTAATAATTGTATTCTTTGAGGATTTTTAGTGGAAATGTATGACAAAGTTTAACTTTAATAGTATGCGGAGTAAACAATTGGATATAGTTTGAAGCCAACATTACAGGAAGCAAGGCTGAAGAAAGGTGCCATGGTGACGGGTCCCTAGGGATAAGAAGGAAAATGCCCTTCGCCATCAAATGGTTGACTAAGCAGCAGTAACTAGGGTGCAAGAGGCCCCTCAGGCACCTTGAACTCCACGCCCTTGTCAATGTACTCACTGCACTAATGGTAGCGCTACCCCCAATGGAGGGACAGGTGTCAAATCATCACTCGTGTGATCCAATAGAAGCACTTCCAAAGAAATAGAATGATACATCCAAACATTGACTAGCATGATGGTGAAGCTAAAATATTTATCTAGGGTGGTCCAACATGTGACTGAAAATATATTGAGCCAGTGGCGAAGGGGGCTAACCCTATCAACTCAATGGATGAAGGGGCTGAACTAAAGCCCAGTGTCTGTGCACTGAGCACAACAGATTGGTTTCACCAGACCTAACAAAGAGCAGGCTTTAAACAAATATACAATGTGGCTTATGCTCTGCTCATTCATTTTCACCGATCCACAAGGCAATTGCCGTTCGTAATTTTCTGTAGTTAAATAAATAGTAATGTGTATTTTATGTGGCACTTGCACGCGTATCAGTTCGCAGTTTCATAGCCTGGTAAAAGTGTACATTTGTGCACGCCAACTTCATGGTAAATATTTGATTGAATTCATAAGGATGGGAGAAAGAGAAGGTTCAGAGAGATGAGGAAAAAGGGTGGAGAGGGAAAACTATTGAGAAAAAGTTTAGAACATAGCAGGGAGGGCAAACTAACGAAGAAGGAGTAAGTAAGTAAATGATGGAGAAAGACAGAAAAGAGAAAGTACAGGAAGGACTAGAGTAAGGTTTGAATTAGGAAAAACTAGCAAGTGATCAGGAAATAGCTACATTGATTGGACAGAGGGAGAAGGAGGGGTAAGAAAGAACACAAGCAGGAAACTGAAGAGTTAAGAGAGGAAAGAAACAAGAGAGGGAGTGAGAACACTAGTGTGAATAAGGGAAGATACTCAGTTAAGAGAAAGAAAACAATAGAGGGGCTAGAGAATGTGAGGGAGCAGGAGAGCCATGTACATTTTAAATGTTGTTAGAATTGGGGGTCTCTAGTTGGCAGAGGTTGGTACCTTTGACCAAATAGGAACCCTTGCTTCTAGTCAGGGTAAGGGGGAAACACACTGTAGATAACCCCTGCTCACCCCCTTGGTAGCTTGGCACGAGCAGACAGGCTTATCCCCAAGGCAATGTGTAAAGTATTTGCACCAACACCCACAGTAACACAGTGCAACACCACAAATGGACACCATACAGGTATTTTAAAAAAATAGAATTCTTTATATAATTTTAGGCAAGACCAATAATGACCAACATCCACATACACAATAATCTCTTCTTTAAAAAATGTCCTCTTGTAGATTCCGTACCTCTCTTAGGCCAATCTCGGGGGGATCAACAGCTTAGTCTCAGGGTTAAAAAGAAAAACGTGTGCAGGGGCTGTATCTCCCTTGGTAATCAAAATGCAATATCCCCAGTACTGTTCACTTCAGCACCGGCACAGTTCTGTCGTTATCTGTCCAATTCCTCTTTTTAACAATGAACTTCCCCCGACTGCCTGCGGGCTCCGTGGGTAGTAATTTTATCACAAATATGCCCCCCAAATGCTTCAAACAGAGGAGGGAGGCGTAGCTCAAGCCCCTGTGACAGCCGATCCCGCTCTGTTCCAAATGCGGCCGTCGGAAGTCCCCCTTCGCTCCGCAACCCACCCCCAGGGCAGTGACGCACGCTGAGACTCCGGACTTCGATCCGAGTCTTACCTGGGGGGTTGCGGTTCGTCTTCTTCGCTCGAGCGCTCCCGGTCGGCAACAGCTGATCAGCGCAGGGGAGCCCTGCTTGCTAGGCAACCCTCCGTGATCGCTCCGGCTCTGACGCGGCTCCTTTCTTCAGCGAACCCGGCCTCGGGCAGTCGACTCGAGCAGCGGCGGTGAAAAGCAGGCACGCAGCACTTTTGGCGATCGGGGGCCGGCGGTGGTGAAAAACCGGTCCTCAGCGCTCCTCTCCGGTCACGGGCCGGCGGCGGTGAAACACACAGCGCTCTCGGTGATTTTGAAAGCAGATAGACGTGCAGGCAAGGCGTGCTTCACGGCGGGCACCAGCGACGTCCTGTGGCACACAACTATACCCAGAGGCAGTATAGAAAGCGGAGCACTGTTCAGGAAGTGCGAGCTTCAGGATCTTTAGAAACTTTTGTATCCCTGAGTTTCTATAACAGGAGGCCAGCTCTTCTCAGGCCCTTGGAGACGGTTTCACTTCAGAGGTACAAAGCGCACAGCACAGTTCCTCTTCAAGCAGGGGGACACAGCACACAGCAGAAAAGTCCCTTAGTCCCTTCCTTAGCAGAAACAGCAAACTGCAGGTCAACCCCAGACACACAGCAAGGGCAGCACTTCTCCTCAGTCTTCTTCAGCTGTTCTCTTTGGCAGGGATTCCTTCTTGATCACAAAGTTTCCTAGTCTAAAGTTTAGGGGTTTCAGCTCTGATATTTATACCCCAAAAGTCTTTGTTCTTCATGTGTGAGGGGTCCTGGACTCAGTCCAAACCAGTTCTGGGTGCACTCTGCCAGGGCACATCTTCTTCCTTTGTGAGTGTGGGCCAGGGCCATCAGACACACCGCAGGGGGTGGAGCCAGCATTGTGGAAGGCAGGCACAGCCCTATTCAGGCTCAGGTGCTACTCCTCCCACCACTCCAAATGCAGATAGGTCTATTCAGCCTAGTGCTGACTCACCCAGCCTCCTGGAGCCACCCCAGCCCCTGTCACTCACAAACCAGACAGTCAATTTACAAACAGGCAGAGGCACACAGAAAGGTTGAACAAGAAAATAGCCACTTTCTAAAAGTGCTATTTCCAAACACTGAATTTAAAAACCATCCTCCCTAAACGATGTGTTATTAAATTCTGAGTTCAGGGATACCAGACTTCAATTTTCTATCTTGCTCCTATGGGAAGATATGCAGGTAAATATGTTGCACAGCATTCCCCATTCTGTCCTATGGGCAAGATAGCCTTTCAATAGTGAAAAACGAAATTGGAAGTATTTCACTATCAGGACATGTTACCCACACTAGTACATGTCCTACCTTTCACATACACTGCACCCTGCCCAGGGGGGTACCTTGGGCCTACCATAGGGGTGTCCTATGTGTAAGAAAAAGGGAAGGGTCAGCCTGGCAAGTGTGTACACTGGCCAGGTAAACATGGCAGTTAACAAACTGCGCACAGGCACTGCAGTAGCAGGCCTGAGACATCATTTTAGGGCTACTCATGTGGGTGGCACAATCAGTGCTGCAAGCCCACTAGTAGCATTTGAATTACCACCCCTGGCACACTCAGTACACTTTACTAGGGACCTACTGGTAATACAAATATACCAATCATGGATAACCAATCACAATAGCAATTTATACAGAGAGCATATGCACTTTAGCACTGATCAGCAGTGGTAAAATGCCCAGAGTTCTATAGCCAACAACCACAGGTCAGTAAAAACAAAGGAGGAAGAAGCAAAACGTTTAGGGATAACCCTGCAAAAAGGGCCATTTCCAACAAATGTGTTTTATGCTAACGCATTTGGAGAGTGTGTGACATCATAATTGTTTGCCTAATGTATTTTGATAAAATGTGGCACTGCGAGAATGAGTACGAATTGGCATGATTGAATGTGCCCCATATTTCTATTGAAGAAAGGTGACATTGTCATGCCCTACTGTTAGGTTCTGCTTCAAAAACACCACATCAATGTAGGATTTTCACAGGTTTATTTTGATGATGCACAGCAACAGACTAACAACCCACATCGGCAGCCTCTGGATAGCAACTAACTGATTTGTATTCAACGTCTAGAACACAATGAGCACCTAGAGCTTTATGCTGTAAAAGATCACATGGACAGGATTCTAGATGCCGAGCAAACTAAGCCACAGCACATCTCTCATCCATATATTATTAACAACTAAAAACAAAATTAAAAACATGCCACAAAAAATACATAACAGGAATTAAATTGCTGGAGAGAAAACAAATATACATAGAAACTAATACGGATATTATTGTGATGTAGATGCAAATGTGATGTAATGTATTATTGTTTGACATCTTATGACTCGCGCGTGTAGCGGATGGTGAGTGAGGATTCTGAGAGCAACAGGTAGTTGCTGTTGGGATTTGAGCTGGCAGACGTGTCATGTAGTAGGCGAAGTGAACTTGGAATAAAACCTCTTTATACTTACCTGCTTTGTGAGGATTATTACTGCACTACAATTATTAAATTAGCTGAGAAACAATTTTCAGCCAGTGTGAGAGGGACGGGCGGAAGAAGAAGCTAGGATGCCGAATTCGGGGCTCAATGATGGCAAGATTTTATTGATAGTAACAGAAACAGAGTGTTGAGTTCTCCTCTTCCTTCCTGGGTCTTTGGCCGAGGTCTTCTTCCCAGTTGGCTCGTCTTTCCCTTTCAGAGGGGCACCCCAGGAGGTTCACAAAGGAAAAAAAACCAAAGAAGGACGGTAAGTTATTCCACTCCTCTACTCTGCTGAGGAACAAAACAAAAAGAAAAGAAGAAACCCCGTCAACACTACAAATGGTTTGTTGCTACTCTACCGACCCCTTAACTGCAGGGGGTGGTTTGGGGTCGAACCGGTACTGGTTTATTAAAAAAACCAACAAAGAACCTAGGCAAAAGCAGGGAATCGCCGCTAGTCCCTGGGCCTTCTGCGGCGAGGACCTTGTATTTAATTAACGAGGTGTCTTAGTGCAGGGGTGGGTCTCGTACAATGGCGTGAGGGATCGGGTGAGGTGTGGGAGAGTGGTGACTATACATTTCAATCTGGTGACCACAGTGATGTGACCCTCGTCCCGGTTCCCTCCCTTCACTCCCTCCAGAGTCACGTACCGCAACAGCCGCAACTCTCCTGAGTTGCGGCGGCTCTTCGGCGTCCACCACTCTTCTGACCAGGCTTCTGGACCTCAGTCTCCGTCAGGATCTCGGGGGTCGGCTTTTCCCGTGGTCTCCTCTCTGCTGGTCGAGATGCTCTCTTTCGGCACCCAAACAGGGTCCCGCGGCACAGCGTCCTTGTTCCTCGTCTCGATCCGCTCTCCTGGCTCCTCCGGACTCAGCGCTGCTTCCGGGTTCTCCAAGACTTCCTTACGTGGTTGTGGCCCCGCCTCTCCTTGCTCCCATTGGTCTGGGCTCCCCGGCTGGGCAACACCTCCCTGCACGTAAGAGGCAGCAGGCATGGTTAACTCTTGCTTTCCCGGCTTCATCGGAACAATGTCTGCATACGCAAACTTCATAGGGCATAAAGGCAGGTGTTGAATAGCAGCCTCCTCATCGGCCCCCTCACATCCTCACATCCCCCTTCCCTAACTTTCTTGCTAGCAAGAAAAAAGTCGAGGGGGTACCGAGATAAGTAATCCGCATTAGACTGTTCCTTTCCCTTTCGGTGTAGAGTGTTAAAGCGGAAAGGTTGGCGAGCCAAGAACCATCTCATGACCCTGTCGTTGTGTCCTTTGTTGCGGGAAAGCCATTCCAAGGGGGCATGGTCGGTGTATAAAGTTAACTCTCTCCTCTCTAGATAATAACGGAGGGTTTCGATCGCCCATTTAATGGCCAGTGCCTCCTTCTCCATTACTGAATATCTTCTCTCGCGGGGAAAGAGTTTTCGGCTTATATACAATATAGGCCGTTCCTGTCCTTGTGGGTCGGATTGGGACAGAACAGCGCCCAGTCCTTGTTCCGAGGCGTCTGTTTGGAGGATGAATGGTTTCTTGTAATCGGGGCTTAGCAGCACGGGTTTAGAGGTAAGGGCAATTTTAGGTCTTGGAAGGCAAGTTGGAGCCTAGCCAAGGGCTGTCGTAACTCCTTTTCGGTGTTCACGTGTTTTTGTAGGAGGTCTGTCAAGGTAGCTGCCTTTTGGGAAAAATCAGGGATGAACCGCCTGTAATAGCCTAGGATGCCCAGGAAGGCCCTGAGGTCTTTCTTTGTGTGGGGGAAGGAAATGTTGGCTATGGCGGCGACTTTCTCGTTCTGGGGTTTGATGAGCCCTTCCCCAAGTAGACACCCTAGGTATTTTACAGACCTGGCTGCTAATCTGCTTTTGGCGGGGTTGATAGTCAGGCCCCCCTCTCCCAGGGTTCTGATAATTGTGGTGAGGTGATCCAGATGCTGCTCCCAGGTAGCACTATGGATCACTATATCATCGATATAGGCCGCCGCGTATTCTGCACAGGGCCTAAGTACAGTGTTCATCAACCTCTGAAAGGTTGCGGGGCCCCGTGTAACCCAAAGGGCAGCACTGTAAACTGATACAATCCCCCTGGGGTTGAGAAAGCGGTCTTCTCCCTGTCTTATTTTTTTAGGGGCACCTACCCATATCCCTTACACAGGTCCAGCGTGCTAATGTATCGAGCCGTTCCCAGCCTCTAGATCATTTCGTCTACTCGTGGTAACGGATAGGAGTCAAACTGCGAGATTTTGTTGACCTCCCGAAAGTCGATGCAAAACCTGATGGACCCATCAGGTTTTGGTACCAACACGATGGGAGAGTTCCACTCACTTTTTGATGGTTCTATCACCACCATTTGGAGCATTTGCTTTACCTCATCCTCTACGGCCCGTCTACGGGACTCTGGGAGGCGGTAAGGACGTAGCTTCACCCTCTTCCCTGGTGGGGTTGTGATGGAATGGTCAATTAAGGAGGTTTTACCTGGAGTAGAGGAGAGCACTGCTTGAAGGGGCCATAACCTGCAATCCAGGTCGTTTTTCTGCTCTTCAGATAGCTCAGGATCTATACTTTGGTAGTATAATGGTGAGAGAGTTTTAGATAAAGCCACTGGTGTAGGAACCCCCTTCCCATCTTTTTAGTAGGTTTATATGAAAAATTTGGGTATTGTTTTTCTTCTCGGGATCCATTTCGAGACGGTAGGTCACAGGGGTGACTATCTCTATGACCCGAAAGGGTCCCTGCCATTGCCCTAGGAGTTTGTGGTCTGAGGCAGGCATCATGAGTAATACATATTCGCCCACCTTCAGAGCACGTTCTTTAGTCTTTTTATCGTACTGCTGCTTCTGGGATTCTTGGGCTTGCTCCATATGTGTCCTACATATGCTGCGTATTTCTTGGAGATGTGTTTTGAGGTTCAGGACGTACTCAGGGAGGGGTTTGGTTCCTTCTGGTTCCTCCTCCCACTCCTCCCTTGCCATATCCAGCAGGGTACGAGGTTGTCGTCCATACAGTAATTCAAATGGGGAGTATCCTGTGCTCTTCTGGGGTTTACACCGTATGGCAAAAAGGGCGAGGGGTAACATATCCTCCCATCGGCAGGTTTCGAGATCTAGGAGTTTTTTCAATGTAGTTTTGAGGGTGGCGTTATATCTCTCGACTAACCCGTCAGTTTGGGGGTGGTAGGCTGCCGTGCGTATTTGTTTAATGTCTAGCTGCAAACATACCTGTTTCATAAGCCTGGAGACAAAAGGCATTCCCTGGTCTGTTATTATCTCCCGGGGAAACCCTACTCTAGAAAATATGGTTACCATGGCTTTTGCTATCTGCTGAGCATTTGGATGTCGCAATGCAAGCGCCTCAGGGAAGCGGGTGGCGTAGTCTACTACCACCAATACATATCTACAGCCACTTCGGGAGGGAAGCAGGGGGCCGATGATGTCCATCCCTACTCGTGTGAATGGCTCATCAATAATGGGCAAAGGTCGTAAGGGAACCTTGGTGGGCAGGGATCGACTGTTCTTTTGGCAGATCGGGCACTCCTTACAGTACCTACGGATTTGCTGGTATATACCGGGCCAAAAGAACCGTTCCAAGATGGTTTTTTCTGTCTTCTCCTCCCCGAAATGTCCCCCCAAGAGATGGCTCTGCGCAAGAAACATCACTTTCTCCCGGTAGGATTGGGGCACTAGTAGCTGGAGAGGCTGGTCCTTCCCTCCCTTTCTATACACCAACCCCCGCCTGGTAATAAACTGGGGACCTACTTGGTCAGGCTTTTTGGTATCGGTGGCCCTGTTCCAGGCCTCTCTCAAGGTAGGGTCTTCCCTCTGGGCTGCAAAGAATCCCCTGTCATATTGCCATAAGGGTTCCTCTCTTGTCTGGGTTAAGGCGATCCTAGTCCAGTTTCTCTTCTCTCTTTTCTTCTGTTTCCCACTTTTCTGTGGTTTCTCTTTAGGGCAGGTAAGGCATGGTTCTTGAGCAAAAGGAGCGGTCTGACACCAGTCATCATGGTCGACGCCCATTTCTGGCACCAATGTGGACAGGTAGGGATAATCGGACCCAAGGACCAATGGTTCCAGTAAGCGGGGCACCAACCCTACCCGTAGGGGTACCGGTTTGAAGGAGGGTCTGTGCTGTACCTGCACTTCGGTAGTGGGGTACCGTTTGTTGTCGCCATGCACACATTGTATGTTAACTACTCCCGTGGTTTGTGTGACCCCCTCCCCCCCGGGATTGCCGAAGGCTGTATCACGCTCTGTAGACAGCCTGTATCCAACAGAGCTCGTCTTTTTTTGCCGTTCACTCTTACAGTACGATAAGGGGGTTTCTTTCCCGTGGGATTACAGTAATATGAACGGGTGAGCCCTACTTCCATGGGCTCCTCTTTTTGAGGGCACACCCGGGCAATGTGACCAAAAGCACCACAGGCGAAACACTGGGGTCCAGGGTGTGGCGGTGGTCGGATGGGGACAGGTGTGGAGTGGGGCAATAAAGTCATTGTGTCTAGTCTGCGGGGCAGGGGTGGTTTGTTTGCTCTGGGAGGACCCCCACCTGACTGCTTCCAATGATGTTCTTCCTTGCCCCGTTGGAGCTCCTGGGCTCGGTTATAAGCACTAGCGATTTCTACTGCCCGTTCAAATGTCAGATGTGTGTGTTGCCTTACCCATTTCTGCAGAGGGGGATACAAGGAGGACAAGAACTGCTCCAGATAGACCCTTTCCATGATTTCCTCCTTGGAGGAGGTTAGGGGTTTTAGCCACCGGTCGGCCAGATCCCTAACCCGGTAGGAGAGTGCTCGCAGGGTTTCCTGTGGTCCTTCTTTCACTTGCTGTAGGCGGATCTGATACGTTTCTTCATCTATACCTAGCCTTTCTAGGATGCTCTTCTTCACTTCTTCATAAGGTGTGAGGCCGAGGGGGTTCGCAGCTTGATACGCTGCTTGTAGGTCGCCCGACAACAAAGGACCCAGATATTGACCCCACTTGTCAATGGTCCATCCTGCTACCCTTGCCATTCTCTCAAAATTAGAAAACAAAAAGTCGGGGTCCTCCCCGTTGACGTACTTTTGTACAACAACGTATGGTAGGGTGGCATGGCCTCTTTGCTGGCCCAAAGTGTCGGCCAGTCTTCCGATAACAGTTTCCTGAGTCTGACTTTGCTCCGATAATGTTTTGTGGAGCTTCTCCCTATCCTCTTTGGCGACCGCCAGGAATTTTTCCATGACACGGCTTAGTCGTTCTTGGCCTTCCTCCATCTTCACCATTGCGGCCTCCATCCTCTCGGATCCCACTTCTGACACCAGATGTGAGAGGGACGGGCGGAAGAAGAAGCTAGGAGGCCGAATTCGGGGCTCAATGATGGCAAGATTTTATTGATAGTAACAGAAACAGAGTCAGCATAGGCGGGTGTTGAGTTCTCCTCTTCCTTCCCGGGTCTTTGGCCGAGGTCTTCTTCCCAGTTGGCTCGTCTTTCCCTTTCACAGGGGCACCCCAGGAGGTTCACGAAGGAAAAAAAAACAAAGAAGGACGGCAAGTTATTCCACTCCTCTACTCTGCTGTCAGGATAGAACCCTCCACCAACCCCAGAAGGAGTGGTACGCATGCAGATTTCAAAAGGAAGGAAAGAAAGTACCCGGGCCTCGGAGCTATACGTAAGGCATCCAAGAGGAACAAAACAAAAAGAAAAGAAATAAGAAACCCCGTCAACACTACAAATGGTTTGTTGCCACTCTACCGACCCCTTAACTGCAGGGGGTGGTTTGGGGTCGAACCGGTACTGGTTTATTCCCCCAAAAAATAAAGAACCTAGGCAAAAGCAGGGAATCGCCGCTAGTCCCTGGGCCTTCTGCGGCGAGGACCTTGTATTTAATTAACGAGGTGTCTTAGTGCAGGGGTGGGTCTCGTGCAATGGCGTGAGGGATCGGGTGAGGTGTGGGAGAGTGGTGACTATACATTTCAATCTGGTGACCACAGTGATGTGACCCTCGTCCCGGTTCCCTCCCTTCACTCCCTCCCTCCTCCCGAGTCACGTACCGCAACAGCCGCAACTCTCCTGAGTTGCGGCGGCTCTTCGGCGTCCTCCGGGGGCATCCACCACTCTTCTGACCAGGCTTCTGGACCTCCATCTCCGTCCGGATCTCGGGGGTCGGCTTTTCCCGTGGTCTCCTCTCTGCTGGTCCTTTATCAAAAAACATTAGGCAAACAATTATGATGTCACACACTCTCCAAATGCGTTAGCGTCCTTGTTCCTCGTCTCGATCCGCTCTCCTGGCTCCTCCGGACTCAGCGCTGCTTCCGGGTTCTCCGAGACTTCCTTATGTGGTTGTGGCCCCGCCTCTCCTTGCTCCCATTGGTCTGGTCTCCCCGGCTGGGCAACACCTCCCTGCACGTAAGAGGCAGCAGGCATGGTTAACTCTTGCTTTCCCGGCTTCATCGGAACAATGTCTGCATACGCAAACTTCATAGGGCATAAAAGCAGGTGTTGAATAGCAGCCTCCTCGTCGGCCCCCTCACAGCCAGTCACATAATCTTTGAGCCCAAAGTGATAACTAGATCACCTTCAGCCAAAGTGTTAACTTGTGAGCCTGACCTGTCATCAAATTTCATCAAACGAGACATATTCCCTACATCTCCAGAGTCTAATGCCACAACATTCTTCCTCACCCCAGAAATAATAAAAGGACCCATTAACTTGGAACACCCTTTCCACATCATTACTGTATTTTTCACCAAAACTTTATTACCAAATTTCCAAACATGTTCTCGTACAGAATTCTTGACATCAAATCGGGCTTTATACTTTTCTTGATGTAATGTCCTATGAAAATTCAGATCTTCTTCAGAACTGTGCACTTCACTCCTTTCACCACTCAAATGTACCTATTCAGGATTGAGTATCTCTTGAGAAAACAAATTGCACACCATTGTCTGTGATAAAATACTTGGGAATGCTCTCCCGGGAGAACTCCTCCTTGAGAAATTCAATCAATGTCACAGTGTTAACCGAAGCCACTCATTTGGTGACCACCCACTTAGAAGTGTAATCAATCAATAACAAAACACAGCGTTCATCATGAGCCATTAATTCAAAAGGACCTGTGATGTCTAAACCTAATTTGATCCACAGCTCTGACGGAATTTCAACTGGCGACAATGGGGCAGTCTGTGTTTTCTTACACTTATCATAACTGGCACATTGCCAGTAGTCTTTCACAACACTATCAACCTGGCGATACACACCAGGCCACCAATACCACTCTCAGAGCCTTGTTTTTATCATATTTCTTCCCAAATGCTCTTCCTGAGTTAGGTTGATCAATTTCTCTCCTAAATCCCTGGGTGGACAACAGACGATTCACTCTGAAACTTTCCTCTTCCATAATGCAAAGTTCTTCTTTCACATTTTAAATCCTCTTAATATGTCTGGAACACTCTTAATATTAGGCAAACCTTTTACAATGAACTATTCAAAAGTCAAAGAATCTGCATCATTTGAACCACACATTCACACACCAATCCAACCAATGTGCTGTCACAACTCCTACTAGCATGGTTGATAGGCAGTCTTGATAGACAGTCAGGAAAACCATTTTTTAGATCCGGGTAAGTATTCTACACTAAAATTATACTCTAACAATCCTTCCATCCACTGTCTGATTCTGGGAAACAAATATTCCTCCTCCCTACAATTAAAGATCTGGAAAAATTCCCCATAGAAAAAATTTGAAATGGCAAATGGCCCAATACACGGCCAATGCCTCACACTCTATAATGGAATATCGCTTCACAGAACCTTTCAATAAGCGTGAAGGAAAAGCTACGACTTTCAATTCACCATCAATCAGTTGAGATAATACTTAGCCTAAACCACTGATACTTGCATCAGTTGACAAAACAGTTTTCCTGCAAACATCAAAATGTCATAGTGTAGGCAAACTACTAATGTTCTGCTTCATGGTTGCAAATGCCACATTACATTCATCAGTACAATCAAACTTAAGTCCTTTATTTAGTAAGGATCTTAGGGGCATATTATCAAGGGCCATTTCGCGCTTTTTTGGCTTTAAAAGCCAAAAAAGTGGCGAAAATGACATCGCCCTAACTACAAGGGGATGCTAACATGCATTAGCGCATGTTAGCACCCGCTTTCCGACAGCCTCACTTTGCATCTCCAATGAGATGCAAAGTGGGCGTCACTAGGCAGTACTCCTTGTAAATTATCGCTGAGGTGCACATCGCGATATTTACAAGGAGGCCTACGCATTTTGCAGACGTTAGTTTTGGCGAAACCGCGGTTTTCGCTAAAACTAACGTCTGCAAAAATGCTGACTTAGGTATACTTACCATTGGGGGTGGATTATGCTGATACGACCACAGGGTCATATCAGCAAGGTTATCGCCGCTTTCCATGGAACATCGCTGAAAAACCAGCGATATTCCATGGAAAACACCGCTATCCCTGGAAAATTATCGCCATTGCGCTATGCGTTGTTGATACAGCAATAGCATGGCGATAATTGCCAGCGATAGCCGGCGATAAATAATTTCTCGCTAAGAGCGGCCAGCGATAATTATCGCTGCCGCTTGATAGTATGCCCTTAATGGTTATGACAAACTGGCAACATTTGGAATGAACTTTGAGTAGAACTCTGCTAAACTAAGAACTCAGAAGAGAACGCACCTGAGCTTTGTTTTTACAGTGTAGGTGCATCAATTATGCCTTTCACCAAGTCCAACTTTGGACTTACGCCCTCACTGGAAATAGTATGACCTAAATAAGTGAGAAGTTGCTTGAACCTTACACTTTTCTTTTTTAATGAGCAGTCCTGCTTCTTGCAACCAACCCAACACCTTCCATATTGTCTCATCATGTTCCAACTGGTCTTTGCCATAAACCAAGATGTCATCTTGAAAAAACAACACCTTTGGTAGACCCTCCAGTTCCTTCTTCTTTACCCTCAGGAAACATGTAGCGGCTGATGCCAGCCCAAACGGCATGTGAACAAACCTATATGCCCCCAGAGGAGTTACATATGACGTCAGATGCCTGGATTCAGTGTGAAGCAAAACCTGATGGTGTGCAGAGGACGAATCCATGACACTGAAAAACTTTATATTTTTCATCAAATCCATTGTCTCGGAAATGTGTGGTAAAGGCTGTTTGTCATCTCAGATATGTTTATTTAACCCATGTAAATTGATACACATTGTAATCTTTTTTTTCTACCATCATTTGGAGCCAAAACCACAGGAGCAAGCCAATTCGAGGACTCTATTTCTTCAATGATACCCAGCTACAACAATCTATTCAATTCTTTTTTTTAAAGATTCCAACATCAAATTCGGAACTTCCCTCACTTTGGACACAAACGGCACAGCACTATTCTTCAAAGTAATTGTGTGCTCAAAATTCCTAAGTAATCCCAGCTCACTCCCAAACTCCTTAGGAAACTTAAAACAAACATCATCAGGCATTTCATCTGCAGAAATTAGTTCAAATATTTGTGTGCTCAAAATTCCTAAGTAATCCCAGCTCACTTCCAAATACCTTAGGAAACTTAGAACAAACATCAACAGGCATTTCATCAGCAGATAATAACACTTTTTCACAAGAGTTAGGATTTAGGGTTATCTCCATGTCCCTCTGATGTCTCAATCCCAACATATTGTCAGCTCTCCCAGCCACATACACCTTCCACACAGTCTTGCGGTTAGAAAATGGGATTTTCATGACAGAATATCTAAGAACATCAATCTTCATGCCACCATAACCCATCGGAATAATATCCGGTGGTAGTAGATCAATTTTGTCATTGCCAAACACAACATCCTAGTTCTTGTCACCTACCATGGTATAAGGTGTTCCCGAATCAGCAAGCACAGATATTTTCCTTTCCCCTACCAAAGTCTCACACTCTGGCATCTCCAAAGGATCACCATCAATCAGTCAGTCATCCCTCACTCAAAATCTTTTTTTTAAAGTCTCTAAGCAGTTCACACTTTGCGTTTTAGCCCCATGACACACCCACACCAACACACGAGCATGATGCCCTTTCTTTTCACATTTTTTGCCTGTGGCATATTTTTCAAAACACCCTGTACTATTTGAAAGATGTCCTTCACTGCCACATCTAAAACATTTGATATGAAAACCCTTGCCAGGATTTGCATTCTCAACACCAGAGGATTTTTTAAAATCTGAAGTTCTGTCGACATCTCTATCTGTACCTTTACTTGACACTTTAATTTCGTGGACAGGTCGCCCCAACTCATGTGTATCTTTTTCTTTCTCCTCCCTCATTTAATGCACCCACATACTTGTATTCTCCATTCCCTCTACTATAGCTATGGCTTCTTTTAATTCAGGATTTTTTTGTGAGAAGTTTTTCCTGAGACATAATATTATTAGTGCACCTGACGATTTGATGTCTGACCAAAGAGTCAGTAAGTTGGCCAAAATCACTGGTACGTGGCTAAAGTCTTTAAGGGTGCTACATAACAATTTGCTCCAATCTTCCTTGTACCCTTGTAAAGAACTTATGCCTTTCAAGGACAATATTAATCTGTGACCCAAAATGATTGTCAAGCATCATCACAAACATATCATACAGATTATCCGGCTCACGCTCCCCTTGATCAATAAGAATCTCATCCAAACTTCATACACATTCTTGCCTTCAATGCCCAAATTATGTAGCAAAATGGCTTGCTTTCTTACTGCAGAAAGTTTCTCCCCACCAATTGCAAATAAATAAGAGTCAAATTCAAATTCAACAGTTCTTTGTTCGATTTTAAAACATAAATCATGAAAGTGACAAATACAGTGCACTACAATACTTTACTTCTAATAGAAAATAATATAACCATTAAAAAAGCTGTTCGAAAAACAATAAAAACATATGACTACTGATACATTCAAGAGATTCTAGTATTATAAAATGCAAAATATAAAAAGAAGCAGAGTGCATTTTCACAAATGTGGAACACCACCATAAATATATATCAATTGATTCAATAAAAAACTAAAAACATACTTCTTCAGCCATTCATTGATTTCTTATTTCTAACTGACATTTTGAAAAAGCAGCATACATTGTAACAAATGGTTGGGCTACCTAACAATTGTAGATACATTAACACATCTTTACATTTCTGGAAAGCAAGAGGTTTCAGAATATGTTTGAAACACCATAAAAAAAGTCTATAACATTTACAAAAAAACATAGGGGCATATTCTCAAGGACTCATCTCCGATTTAGCGGCACTTTACCGCCACGAAAGTGGCGATAGACCTATCCCCCTATTCATAAGCCTGCACAAACAGCCGACATCGCCAGTTTACCTGCGATAGCTGCAGCTAAAAACATCGCCAAGGCTGACAGCGAGAACTAACGCTAATCATATGCAGAGTAGGCATTCCCGTGCAAAAATTCACGATAACACCACTTCGCGATATTCTCAATGACCAGCCAGATCGGCGATGCGGTCCAAAAACAGGCGATAAAGCGCGTTAGCAGCAGGGACTTAAGACCTGCTATTTTCTGGTCTTAAGTAGGACGAAAACCTGCAGTATAAAGGGAGCCCAGCCCAGAGCCACACCAGAAGACCAACAGATGCCATGGAGCTACTAATCATGCAGCTTGGAGACCCAAGAGGGCCACAACACCCACCGCCACCACCCCCAGGACCACCCCCTCACCTAGGACACCCCCCCGGACTACCACCGAGGCAGCGCAGAACAAGACAGCGGACCTACCGAAAACGCACCAGCCCAAGAGACTTAACGCCAGAGGATGTCATTGCCCACTACAGGCTCAAAAGGACAACCATCCTCCGCATCCTGACCCACATTGCCCACAGGCTGACAGTACCAACACAGCGGACAACCAACATCCCTCCGCAGACAAAGCTGCTGGCTGTGCTGCACTTGTTGGCCTCTGGTACCTTCCAACCAACAACTGCCAGAGTCGGAGGAGTCTCACGGCCAGCCCAATCAAAGTTCCTCACACCTGTCATGGATGCCATCATCAGCTTCATACCCCAGCACCTTCACTTCCCACACACTGCGCAGGAACAGCTGGAGACCAAGCAAGGCTTCTACGCCATAGCTGGCTTCCCGCACGTGTTGGGGGCAATTGACTGCACACATGTCCTACTTGTACCCCCTGCCGACACTGCACACAAGTACTGCAACAGAAAGCACACGCATCCCATCAACGTGCAGGCAATAGTGGACCACCGGGGACTGTCCACCAATGTCGTCGCCAACTTCCCAGGCAGTGTGGATGATTCCTACATCATCCGACAGTCCATCATCAACCAGCGCTTTCAGGATGGCACCTATGGAAATGCACTGCTCGTTGGTAAGTACCAACGGAACACACCACACACCTCAACTCCACAATCATACAACTCACAACTGTGGGAATGCACACGTAACAAAATCACA
Organism: Calotriton arnoldi; assembly: GCA_963921515.1. Classification (NCBI taxonomy): domain Eukaryota; kingdom Metazoa; phylum Chordata; class Amphibia; order Caudata; family Salamandridae; genus Calotriton; species Calotriton arnoldi. The sequence goes on along the minus strand of CAWUFW010000898.1, from coordinate 2,571,277 downwards.
TACAACATGCCAACCAACATGCCCACCTACCAGACACGACAACACAAGGAACTGTGGTAACAGGGGCCAGATATGTAGACAAACCATCCACAAAGGCATAGCCCCTCTGCCACACAATTGCAGAATGTGGGGAGAGGTGGGAACCAAGAATGTGCGAAGGAGGCGATGGTCCCAGGAATAAGAATGTACACAATGCCAAGTGTGGCCGTGATGTGCTGGACAGTCTTGAGTATGCAGAGCACAGACATGTCCATGTGGACATATACTGCTGGTGTTTGCAGTGTTGTAGACAGTGGACGCAACCATGTTACCTCAGGCAGTGGGGAAGACCTTGGACATGTAGCTATGTCGCCCCCCCCCCTGTAAGCGTAAGCGTAGTGGGCTGGGCCGGTGTACGCCACTCCAGCGTAGGAGTGTGAAGAAATGGCCCGGGGCTCTGGGCGTGGGTCAGTTCTGGGCTCTGGTTCAGTTCCGGGCTGGCCACAAAAGTGACTATGGCATGTGTCTCTGTTGTGGTGTCGGCGCCACCTGACCCTTAATCGACAATGTTGCAATGTAGTGTTGTAGGGATTCTGCACATACACAGAACTATGCACAGCAATGCGGGACTTCGGTATTTAGGGGCTACGCCTTCCTACAGCCTTAGTACCCACGAACCCATGACCGGCTAGCTATAGTGTCCCACCTGCCCTCCTATACACAGATAGAGAAACAGGCGTTTAGACAACCCAGAACACAACACTCCCCTAATCACTCAGGGATCGTGGTAACAGGTCATTCTATTTCGCTCAGACTCTCGTACACATCCACAAAAAGAGATTGACAGAGTCACTGAGTTAGTTTAAAATGTTTATTTTAACTAAAGTGCTCTAAAATGCAGTATACGAGCCACTACTACAATCAGAATGCATAATACAAACATTGTCAGCATTGTAGCAAGTTCATACATTATAAAAGGAGAAATCATTGTATATTGATTCTGGAGACAGGACTATAAAACCTATTCTTTCTCCCTATGGACGGGAAAACTAAGATGATATCATAGAAGTTCTCTGGGTTTGTATAGCAGACCCCATACCTCTAAGACATAGATCGTGTCTCTACATCACAGCTCCATACAGCTCTTCATTCTTGAAAAGTCTCTCCTCAAGTGTGTCTGCGTGTAACATGCAATCCCCTAACATAAAAAACAAGCATTTGCAATGCATCGGTCTCGCCTTTGGGACCTTATATGTATTTAGCTATGCAGCACATTAGCCTGGGTGCTGAAACATCTACTGTTCTTTAACATGGAGGGAAAGTAAGCACCAAACTGCGTGACACGCCAGCTATGGAAACACATGGAGAGAAATATTGCCTTTCAGCGGGAGATGGTATAGTCCAAAGCTCTGTTTTTAATATAGAATTAGGCCTTCGGTGGTTATATCAGTTAAAATACAAGATTTAAAAAAAAATATTATCTATGGGTGCTCGTGGAAGACAATTTCTATGGACCAATGTCTGTGTGGGCAGAAGGACATGGAGGAGGTAGGTAGTATGGGTGGCAGGCAGTGTGTGGAAAGCTGGACACAGGAGACCTTAATAGCACTTAGCATGAATTAATGTACCTCATGACAGTGATCCAGCGCGATATTAGCAAACAGCATTCATACACTAGATACTCACTTGGGCCCATACATTCATACTACGCTAATACTTACGCTGGGGTTATCAGTTGTTACTCTTTATCAAAATCCCTGCTACCAATTACCTTCCGATTGAAGAGTAATGACTTACCAATGAATCCTTTGCTAATTGGGAAGTTTCAAATGAGTGACATTCATTATAGTACATAATCCTGAAATAACCACTGAGTCAGGAAGTTTTAAAATGTTTATCTAAAGATTTAGCAGAGTAAATTACAGAACCACATGGTACTTAATCGCATATCACGGATGAAGCATAGAATAATAATTATTGATTAATGACGGTCCCTCAGAAAGGAGAAGATAGAGACAGCAGCGCAACTAAAGGTTGCATTTATATTTTCCTAGGTGCGAGAACCAAACCCCTTGGCCAAGGAGTTGGAAAGAATAGGACCCAGGAAGGATGAAGAGCAAAGACCTCCTCCAGGATCAGGACAGGACCGGTGACCTCTCTACAACGACGCCTGCGTCGTTCCCCTCTCTGATACTCGGCTTCTCATCGATTCTCCCGTGCCTTCCTTCTAATGGACTCCACCGCCCCCTCCTCAGGACCTCTCTGGACAGCGATTCAGTCTGCAATCGATCAGCTTGACGGTCTGGAGCTCTTCTTGTCAGCATGAACGCCTGATCTTCTAATTAACTAATGCTATATTCTATTATACCCTTCTACGCCCATGTACCTCCCCTTAATGTTGCTAAAATATGGGACCACTATTTCTGATTGGACAGGGACAGGGGGTTGATCCTCACACCATATTGATTTGGTTCGAATTCTGAAGACCTTTGTTTTTAAACTACCGCCCATCAATTTTAATACATTGGCTTTATTTCCCACCCGTCTCACGACAAAGTTTATTCATTTTCCATATACATAGTTGCAAGTTAGGCAAGAACACATGAATATATCAATATCGGCCATTAGGTCGTGGCCTTGGACGACGTCCAGGTTGACTTCATCTTTATTCTTTGGCAGCCAAGCAGGGCACACATGCGCAGAATCATTGTCTCTCGAGTTTCAGATCACCAACCCCAGGCCCAAGTTTACGAACTAATAAAAGTCAAAGAAGAAAATATTAAAATCACAAATAATATGTTTCACTGTATACCCACTCTTTCTACTCTATCCCCATTTACTTATAAATCTATCCCGCATTAGTAGCATTAAGAAAACGACAATTTAATAATAATACAAGAGCAAGCTGAAGCATGTGAAAACATCAAGCAGCCATTTTAATGCACACTGCGCAGAAGCAGAAATTTCCCACCAAGTAAAGAAAGACGTCACACCATGTGATATGGTTGAGACATGCGCAGTGAAGTTCCCGCACTTTAGCGGCCATTTTAGAAAAAGACAAGCGTTACTTGTTAGTTAGAACACATAGGCAAGCTTCCTTGCTATTCATGTAGTGTATGCAAAGTTAATATACACAATACAAAATTAATAAATTAATACTGTGAGGAGATTGCATTCGAGCAAGTCTCATTTGTGAGTCCTTGCTCCATCAATCCCCTCTCTGATGGCGTTTAAGAGCCATCAAAATACTACCCTCAATCAGATGCCAACTTCTAGCAAGTACTTTCATTCTCATTTTTACACTTTCTATTTTTACCATCCCCTTTCAATTTCTTGTATAATTCACTTCTCCACTCTTCGAGTTCTATTTCAGTCGATCTTTCTCTTCTTCCCTTTTCCTGTCACATTATATGTTCCATTCTTTCTACAACATTTGCACCATATTATTATTGTCAGTACTATTATTGCTAACCCTGCTAGGGGTACTAATATTTGGCCTATAAGCCCTTTTCCTACATTAGAAAACCAGGTACCAATTGACGTAATACTACTTGTCAATCTTTCCCATACACTATCAACTTCCAGTGGTTTAAGTTCCTTCTCAAGTTTAGTTATATTCTGTATATACGTTCCAATTTCTGCACTTTTATCAGGAATGTAAGTGCAACAATGTTTCGTCTTCAGTAATTTACATACTCCGCGCTCTTTTGCCAATAAAATATCAAGCGATACCAAAGGGGATGATGGACGGAGCATTTGAGCTAATCAAACACTCACCCCCAGTCAACTGATCTGGGTTTAATCCATCATCATTCTTTAGCTCACTCCACCACCCCAGTTCAGACATAGCCATATGCAAATCAGTCTGACCCTGTGCCTCATGGGAACAGTCCAGCCCGAACTGCTAAGCCATGTCTTCCCTGGACCGGAAACAAGCATCCTGGGACCGGTTTCTGGCTATTCAGCCGTCATCAGCCAGGCTAGCTTGAATCCAGTGGCAAAGTGAGCAAGGGACCCACGTCTGGGCATACCCTGCCAACCTAGGGCGAACAAAGCGATACCAAAGGGGATGATGGACGGAGCGTTTGAGCTAATCAAACACTCACCCCCAGTCAACTGATCTGGGTTTAATCCATCATCATTCTTTAGCTCACTCCACCACCCCAGTTCAGACATAGCCATATGCAAATCAGTCTGACCCTGTGCCTCATGGGAACAGTCCAGCCCGAACTGCCAAGCCATGTCTTCCCTGGACCGGAAACAAGCATCCTGGGACCGGTTTCTGGCTATTCAGCCGTCATCAGCCAGGCTAGCTTGAATCCAGTGGCAAAGTGAGCAAGGGACCCACGTCTGGGCATACCCTGCCAACCTAGGGCGAACAAAGTGATACCAGGGGATGATGGACGGAGCGTTTGAGCTAATCAAACACTCACCCCAGTCAACTGATCTGGGTTTAATCCATCATCATTCTTTAGCTCACTCCACCACCCCAGTTCAGACATAGCCATATGCAAATCAGTCTGACCCTGTGCCTCATGGGAACAGTCCAGCCCGAACTGCTAAGCCATGTCTTCCCTGGACCGGAAACAAGCATCCTGGGACCGGTTTCTGGCTATTCAGCCATCATCAGCCAGGCTAGCTTGAATCCAGTGGCAAAGTGAGCAAGGGACCCACGTCTGGGCATACCCTGCCAACCTAGGGCGAACAAAGCGATACCAAAGGGGATGATGGACGGAGCGCTTGAGCTAATCAAACACTCACCCCAGTCAACTGATCTGGGTTTAATCCATCATCATTCTTTAGCTCACTCCACAACCCCAGTTCAGACATAGCCATATGCAAATCAGTCTGACCCTGTGCCTCATGGGAACAGTCCAGCCCGAACTGCCAAGCCATGTCTTCCCTGGACCGGAAACAAGCATCCTGGGACCGGTTTCTGGCTATTCAGCCGTCATCAGCCAGGCTAGCTTGAATCCAGTGGCAAAGTGAGCAAGGGACCCACGTCTGGGCATACCCTGCCAACCTAGGGCGAACAAAGCGATACCAAAGGGGATGATGGACGGAGCGTTTGAGCTAATCAAACACTCACCCCCAGTCAACTGATCTGGGTTTAATCCATCATCATTCTTTAGCTCACTCCACCACCCCAGTTCAGACATAGCCATATGCAAATCAGTCTGACCCTGTGCCTCATGGGAACAGTCCAGCCCGAACTGCCAAGCCATGTCTTCCCTGGACCGGAAACAAGCATTCTGGGACCGGTTTCTGGCTATTCAGCCGTCATCAGCCAGGCTAGCTTGAATCCAGTGGCAAAGTGAGCAAGGGACCCACGTCTGGGCATACCCTGCCAACCTAGGGCGAACAAAGCGATACCAAAGGGGATGATGGACGGAGCGCTTGAGCTAATCAAACACTCACCCCCAGTCAACTGATCTGGGTTTAATCCATCATCATTCTTTAGCTCACTCCACCACCCCAGTTCAGACATAGCCATATGCAAATCAGTCTGACCCTGTGCCTCATGGGAACAGACCAGCCCGAACTGCCAAGCCATGTCTTCCCTGGACCGGAAACAAGCATCCTGGGACCGGTTTCTGGCTATTCAGCCGTCATCAGCCAGGCTAGCTTGAATCCAGTGGCAAAGTGAGCAAGGGACCCACGTCTGGGCATACCCTGCCAACCTAGGGCGAACAAAGCGATACCAAAGGGGATGATGGACGGAGCGTTTGAGCTAATCAAACACTCACCCCCAGTCAACTGATCTGGGTTTAATCCATCATCATTCTTTAGCTCACTCCACCACCCCAGTTCAGACATAGCCATATGCAAATCAGTCTGACCCTGTGCCTCATGGGAACAGTCCAGCCCGAACTGCCAAGCCATGTCTTCCCTGGACCGGAAACAAGCATCCTGGGACCGGTTTCTGGCTATTCAGCCGTCATAAAATATCAAGAGCAAGTCGATTTTGCATAACCATAGATCTAATCGCAACCATCTCCGCATTAATCATTAGAAATCCTCCAGCAGTATCTGTTGATAAACGATCAACCACTGTAGACAATTTACATATCTTCCTTGAGTTCAGAATTATTCCCACTGAAGGTATCAATGCACCAAATATATCACCTACAATTTCAGAAAAACTAGCTCTTTTACTACGTGTTAATTCGCTATTGTTTTCATTGCTCCCAGTGTTTCTTTTTACGTGGTATATTTTTGGAAATACTATTCCAAAATAACAACTTCCATACCACCGTGCAGGAAGCCTAAAGTAAGCCTTATTCCCGCATACATAATAGATTCCAGGAAAAACTGAATCTGTTCCTCCTTTTATTCCCCAACCTCCAAGAATTAAGAAATTGTGTTCACATTCACTGGTACCGATGAAAACATTGTTATAATCAGTCCTTAATCTATGTAGACAAATTTTTCCCGTCTTTACAAAATCCAGAGCCATAGCAGCTTGAGCCTTGCCAGGTGTGTAACTCCCTTCTTTCTCAGCCCAAGGTGGCAAATGAGCCTTATGCTCAGAAGCTTTCTTTTGAAAATCTTGTCTTCTATCTTCTACTAAATTCAAAAATATATTTTCTTCTTCGTGTAAAGAACATGTTAGATTGTGTCTATGTGCATGTGTTATGTCTATCGATTTCATTGTCAAGAAAACATCTCCCATAAACTGTGCGTCTTGACTACTAAGCACTGGGTTCATACTCTTTCGAATTGGAACCTCAGAATATATCACATCTATGTTTGAATAATAATATTGAAGTCTCCATGTTCTATAAAATAAACTAGCTAATACACTACATGATATGCCATATGTCAATGGTAAGTGATGATATGTTAATCCTTCTGCTACTGATTCGGGTAACTTCATACAGACATAACAATTACTAACTTCCATGGTATCTACATATTGAAATAATAACTTTGTGAAAACATTTAAACTAGTGTCGTTATCAGTTATTTCATGATGAAATTCTGGTTCATTTTCTGCCATTAGTTCTACTCTATTTCCCTTCATGTGTGCTGTCTTTCCTTTAGTTTCGTTATTAATCTTTTTATCCATTATCATAAGGTAAGGGACTGCTACGATCAGGACTAACCATACTATAAGCACCATTACTAGACTACATATGCATATTGCTCAGCATCTTCTACAACATCTCTGTTTTGGTCTCCCAGCAACTCTATCATCAGACATTTCGACAAGGAAGATTGCTCTTCTTATCTATTTTTCGCTTTTCTTTACATGACTCTTTTGCTTAGTCAAGGTGGTCTTGTTTCTTTCTCGTACGTCAGTTCTGCACTTGTTCCTTCGTCACCACTTTCACTTGACTCTGAGCTCTCGTAATCTTCAAGAATGATGTAAGTCCAATCAGGACCCTTGAATTTGTTATTCACAAGTTTCAGTCTCTTGCTTCTTCTTTTCTTAGTTCTATTTTCTTGTTCGGTTTGACTTGTTACTTCATTTACTTGATCTGGATCTTCACTTCTGGTTGTTATGTGGTATTTTACTCTTTTAATGACACTAGGCCAATGATCACCTTTTCTTGTTTTCTTTGTTTGCACTGTTTTTTTATTTTTGTCTTCAGCAATCTCTTTATTTTCACTGTTTGACACCTTTTCGTTTTCTGCAATTACTGTTTTTCTTTCTTGCTCTTTTTCAGGCCTTATTTGTTTTTCTTCTGCAGCTCCTCCGTGAGTTTCCAATAATTGACCTTGTTCTTTGTTTAATTCTTCATGTTTATGTTTCTCGAGATCTTTTTCTTCTGTGTGATTTTCTGGATCTAACTGGTTCTGATCAGGGCTTATTGCACTTTGTACTTCTGCAGCCTGACCGGATTCTTCTAAACCTGTCTGTCCCTGCTCAAAATTTGTCGATTCTTCGTTATTTTGAGCCCAGTTTCCTTTCCCTATCTGGTCCTGCTCAGGTTCTTTTATTGTATGTTCTTCTTTCCCTGAGCTGCTTCTTCTTCACCTATCTGATCTTCTTCAATTTCTTCCAATTTTGTTTGACTTCTTGTTCTGTAGTAAACTTCAGGAATTTCTACCACCGGTATCCAGTCCTGACTTGTGCTCGGTTGTTCTTCTGCAGCTTCTCTTGAATCTCGAGTCTGAGATTCTTCAGCTGGGCAACCTTCAGCTTCCTCAGTGATTGATGCTGACTGAGGATTTTCTTCTTCAGGGTCTGGTACTCTTTTGGTGTGGCTTACATGAATCCAATTAGGAAATCCTGCACACTTCACTGCTGTATTGGTAGTCAGTATGACTTGACAAGGTTTTCCCCATCTAGGTGATAGACACGTCTCTCTGGTGTGATTCTTCACTACCACCCAGTCACCAGGATTCAGATCATGTTCTTGTTCAGGCTGCCTCGAAACTGCGTCTTCTCCGACCTGATGAGAGACAGAACGCACTAGGTCAGCCAATCCTTTGCAATAATCCAGAACCATATCATCAGATATATTCAGCAGTTTGTTTATGGGAACATGTGCTTGTCTCATTGCTCTTCCCATCATTATCTCGTGTGGGCTCGATCCCGTATTTCTATCGGGAATGCTTTTGAGTCCCATTAAGACAAGTGGCAATGCATCTGGCCACTCCAATGATGTTGATGCACACATTTTTCCTAGTCTGGATTTTATAGTGCCATTCAATTGTTCAACCACTCCAGAAGCCTCTGGACGATATGCACAGTGCAATTTTTGTTCAATTTGGAATGCTCCGCAAATTATTTGAATCACTTCACTGTTAAAATGTTTTCCTCTATCTGATTCCAAAGTTACTGGGAAACCAAACCTAGGAATGAGTTCTCGTAGTAACAGCTTTGTGACTGTAATGCTGTCACTCCTCCTGGTAGGGTAAGCCTCCACCCACTTTGAAAACAGACATACTATGACTAGTACATATTTCAACCCTCTGCATGGTGGTAACTGTATAAAGTCGAACTGTAGTCTTATAAATGGACCTTCTGCCTTTCCAATTTTTCCAAACCCAATTATTGTTTTTCTTCCTGGAATATGCATCTGGCAAGTCAAATATCTTTGGCAAAGGCTCTCTGCTACAGCCCTGAACTTGGGATTGTACCAGTTCTGTCTGAAAAGCCTAATCATTGCATCTCTCCCTATGTGTGTGTCTCCATGATACATCCTGGCCATTTGAGAGAGCAGACAGTCAGGCATGACTGGTCTGCCATCAGCACAAATCCACACTTCATCATCTCCCCTATGGGAACAACCCACTTTGACCCATGTTTTCTTCTCACTTTCATCAGCACCATTTTGCAATCTTCTAACCTCATTCCATGTTTCAGGTGGCATATACAGCATAAGTTGGCAGCTGATTCCCATTCTTTCCACCCTTTTATTGACTGATAATCTATTTCTGGCACAATGTTGAGCCACAAGATCTGCAAATCTGTTGCCGACTACCACCCAGTCATCTCCTGACTGGTGTGCGGCACATTTCACCACAGCCAATTCTTTTGGTGATTGTATTGCTTCCAGCAATTCCCTTACAAATTGTCCATTTTTAATGGGGGATCCTGAAGAAGTCATGAAATCCCTCTGCATCCATAGTTGGCCAAAATCATGCACAACCCCGTAACCATATTGGCTATCTGTAAATATAGTTACTTTTTGATTCTTCCCAATTTTGCACGCTTTTATCAAAGCAATCAATTCAGCTACTTGTGCAGATTTTACTCCTGGTAAATAGGATGCTTCGACTATTCCAGTTAATTCACCTACTGCATATGCTGCAGTTAGTTTACCATCTTCATGCCTCTGGCATGAACCATCAACAAACAGCTCCCTGTCTGGCTTTCTAAGGGGCTGTTCTTCAATGTCCGGACGTGGTTTCGTGCATAACTCTGTGACTTGTAAACAATCATGTTCTTCTTCTTCGTCATTTTTAATTTCCTCATGATATGGGTCTGGTAGTAAGGTTGCGGGATTTACTATTGTACACCTCACTATGTTCACATTTTCAGCACCCATTATTATTCTCTCATATTTAGTCAGCCAACTAGGAGTAAGATGCTGAGTTCGTGTTCTTGTCAACAGAATCACAACCGCATGTGGAACAAACACCTTTACTGGGTGTCCCATCACTATTGACTCACTTTGTTCAATGCTTAAACAGGTAGCCGCTACTGCTTTTAAGCAGCCTGGCAACGCGGCTGCCAGTGGATCCAATGTAGCAGAAAAATATGCTATAGGACGTCTGTCTAGACCATGTCTTTGTGTTAAGACTGAAAGTGCACAATTCTCTCATGACAGAACAATGCGAAGCTTCTCTTATAGTCAGGCATGTCTAGGGCTGGTGCTGAGCACAGAGCATTTCTCAATTTTACAAAAGCTCCTACACTCTCATCATCCCATTCAACTGGGTCCTTGGCTTTCTTTTTTGTCATTTGAATTAGGGGCTTCGCTAACAAGGAAAATCCTAGTATCCATTGTCGACAGTAACCTACTATTCCTAAGAACATTCTTACTTCTCTTTGGGTTACAGGCATTTGCATTTTCTTAATCAATTGTACTCTTTCCGAGGTTATTCTTCTTTTTCCCCTCTCAATTTGGTGTCCCAGATATTTAACAGCTGTTGTACAGAACTGCAATTTTTCTGGTGAGACTTTATGCCCTTCTTCAGCCAAATGATTTAATAGTGCTATGGAATCAACAACACAGTCCTCTCTGGTGTTCGATGCCACCAGTAAGTCGTCAATATATTGCACTAGGACTGAGCTTCCTGGCATCACTAGTTTCTCTAAGCACTTTTTCAATAACTGATTGAAAATAGAAGGACTTTCCGTGTACCCCTGAGGAACACGATTCCATACATAGACTTTGTTCTCAAATTTAAATGAAAAAAGATACTGGCTGTCTGGGTGTAATGGTATTGAAAAGAACGCTTGGCATAAATCAATCACTGTGAACCATCCTGCACTCCAAGGAATCTGGTATAGGATTACTGCAGGATTGGGCACTATAGGACAACAAGGTTCCACAATCGTATTTATTTTGCGCAGGTCTTGCACAATCCTATATTTTCCGCTAGGTTTCTTTAAACCCATTATTGGTGAATTACATGGGCTACTCATTACTTCTTTTAATATATTTTGCTCTACCATTCGATTGATTTCTTCAATGACTCCTGTCTTTACTTCTGCACTCATTTTGTACTGTCTAGTATTTGGGAAAATCGCACCTTCTTTTACAGTAATTTTAACCGGGTCTATTTTGGCCATAAGTCCTACTTCCTTTCCTGTGAAATCCCATACTATGGGGTTTACTGTAGTTTTTAATTCTTCTGGCAACTCATCTTTTGTTATAAAAGAAAACATCTCATCTACTTCTGTACCTTGTTTTGCAATCATAAACTTATATACATGATCTTCATCTGGGGTCTGAACTGCCACACCATCCGGTGTGCAGAAAATTGTGCAATTCATTTTGCACAACAAATCACGACCTAATAAATTTACTGGACTAGAATCACACACTACAAATTGATGCATTTCTCTGAAATTTCCAATTTTAACTTCCATTGGTTCGGTAAGCGGTGTTCTAATCTTTCTATTAGCTACTACCACTACTTGGATAGCTTCTCCAGAGAGAGGAAGGTCTGGAATGTCTGCTGTTCTCACAGTAGACCGGGTAGCACCAGTGTCCAAAAGAAAAGTAATATCATTACCTTTCACATTCCCTTCAACATATGGACCTGACTGATCTACCGATAAGGATGCGCCAAGTACGCACTCCTTCTCCCCCTCTCCTAGGCACCGTCATGAACTGTATTGACAGAAATCGTCCTGTAAAAGAAACTGTGATGTTACATAATCATTCTTACCACTTCCTCCTTGATATCCGACGTCTGTACCGTGGTTTGCTCTGCTTACATTACCCTGAATAGGTGCAGGTGGCAACTGACTCTGAGGATTTACACCCTGCTGTGAGTCATTCTGTGTCTGTGGATTTAAATTTGGATTTGGGCCATTATTATTCCGAATCGTTTTACATTCATCTTTCCAATGCCCCAATTTTCCGCATACATGACAAGGAAATTTCTTTTTAGCTTCTTCTCTACTCATTCGTCCTCTCACTTTTCCACCATTTCCAGTATCGCCATTCGTTCCAGAATCCTTTCCTTGATTTTCACTCGGATTATCCAAATTAATTCCCTGTTTCTCAGCCATTTTCACTTGTGCCCACATTACTTTTTCCTGCAATTTCTTGTGCTTATCCTCAATATCATCTCCACAGTATTTCGCATATTTCAGAATCTCATCTATGGGCTTGCCTTGCCAACACAACATGTGCTGCTTAATCATCTGACAAATTTCTGGCTTCAGACCATAAACAAATCGATACACAAACTGACTCATGTTCTTATCTCCAATGTCCTCAAATCCACTATACTGCTTAAATACCTGCAATAAATGCTCATAATAGGCGTGTACCGATTCACTGGCTTCTTGGGTGGTTCGGTCTATTTTCACCCAATCTGTTTCTTTCTGTGGTATTTTGCCTTTCAGGTAATTATCACCTGCTGATACTTTTTCATTACATCATTTGACGGGGCACCTGTTTTCGGATCTCTAGGATATTCGTCACTTGGCCAATCAACTGTAATTTTACAATCTGTCCACAAATCGGCAGGTACCACTATGTCAAACAACCCATCTAAATCTTTCAACAATACCTTTGACACCTTCACAAACCTCTCAACCTGCTTGTACCATTCAATTGGTTTTTCTCTCAACTTTGGAAAATCATTCGTAAATGACAAAATATCCTGTCTACTCCATGGGACATGTACATAGCCCCCTCCTGGAACTTCTCGCATCGGGTACATTTGATCTGTCTTCCCTGTTTCTTTCATCACATATTCAGAGGCTGTTCTACTGGATCGTGCCTCATCCTTTTTCTTTGCCCATCGAACTCTCCATTTATCTAGGTCTCCCCATTTTTGCAAGACTGTCATTAACTCTTTTACTTGTAACTTTCTTCCAGAGGCATTCATATTTTCTAAATCTTTGTCTGAAAAATCTGCTCTATAGGGTTTCTGCAACACCTTTGATCCCCTATTTCAATTCCCATCTGCAGAGCCAAATCTGATAATTTTTCATGAAATATTTTTACATTTCTGGTAATACTTCTGCATACGAACAATAATTCTTCTTCATTGTAAGCATTTAGGCGATCTAGCCCCACATTTCCTGCTATTATTTCTTCTAATTCGACTTTTAATTTATAAATATCCAAAATTTTTGGAGGTGTACACTGCTGTTCTGATCCTTGTGCCCACCTTTCTAAGTCTTCTGGACTAACTACAGTGACACTTTTTGCTCCTGATGAGGTTATCAAGTTTATCTCTTTCGAGCACCCAGGTGTAGTTCTTCTGGGAGTACTATTGACAGAATCTCGAATTGGTAAATCCATTAATGATATTGTTGATTCACAATCACTAAAATGATCCACAACCATTACTGTTGCTTCAGGTTTAGGAATATTCACAGGAGTAGGCATTACTAACGGTGGAGGACAGTTTCCCTGACTACCATATAATGGAACTACTGGACCAATTGTTACAGGTATGGTCAAAGAGTCAGGATGCACTTTTATCTGTGTTATTTTCTGTATTAATTCTGCTCTGGTCTTCTCTAGGGCTTCTTTCTCTTTATCGTGAAGTATCCTACTGGGGGTGAAATCATGCATTACCTGTGGTACTAATGGAGTTTTTAACAGTGGGGCACTTGGGGTGCATCCACTTGTCCCTTCCTGATATGGTGGGGGTTCCTTAATATTTCTTCTATAAATTCATCTTCGGAATCTCCATTTCTCATTAAGTGTTTTGTCTTTTCTGTGCATTTCTTCCCTAACAGTTCTTCTGCCGTAAATATTGGATATAATCCTTCTGTAAGCATTGCTCTCCTCCACTGTTTCATCTGACCGTCCCTATTCTCATGTTGGTTTCTTGGGAAAAATCCTCGATAACCCCTATTACTCCTGGATCGGTCACGCTCAAATGCCTCGGTTTCCCATTCCTCTAAGGCTTCGTATTGAGTTAATCTAGGTCTGGGTCCTAGGTCATTCATCCTCAATCTCAAATTTTGAAGAATTCTTCCATTAAAGGTACCATTCTCGGGAAATGCTAATATTCCATCATTTTTGGTATATTCTATCCAATTCTCTATCCATACACAAGTATGATAACCTCTCTCCATCATCATGAATGAAGCGGGCGTTTTAGCTGGTGGAATGATAATTCCTTCCCTAGTTTTGATTGGTTTATCCTTTTTAAAATAGTTCTTAATCTTTTGCAGAAAGGACATTTTTCTCTTCTCTCCGTACATTCTATCTAATCTTCGGTGTATAAAATTATATTCTGCAAAACCTAGGAATCTCCTATCCGGACGAGTTCCTGTTAAAGTCGGATCGCGTTTTAACATGCAATCTCTATCCACTAAGATTTTAGATTCTAGAATATCAACCAATCAAATGTCTGCTAACTTTTATTTCTGAACCAATCCTAACGCGGCCTTTTGGTGACGTTTATTTGTCAACCCCTCCTTTACAATCTGCTCTTCCCTGTCCCTCTCTGTTTCAACCAATCCCAGCGCGGCACCTGTGATGTCAGTACTGCTCCTGACTACTGACCCCTCCTTTACAAGAGTCGTTCCACACCCGCTGATTCAACCCAATCCCAGCGCAGCGTTTGTGACGTCAGCTCCCTCTCCGGCAGCTGACCCTCCCTTTACAAAATCTTACGCAAACTTATTTTCTCTATAAATCTTAATTAAATTTCAGTAACAACATATAACATTCGCTATCGTGCCAGTTTCTCTAAATAGAAAAGATAGTTTTCTTTCACACTTAGTAAAACCTTTCCGTTTACTAAACATACACTACGAGTAAAACCCTTCCGTCTACTCTTCACACAAGCTCCAGAAGTACCTGTTACTTCTTCAATGTTACCCTTTCTAGGTGATATAACATCAAATTTTCACCAACGTACTCTTTTGCTATTACTCACACGCATAGATTCCCTAACCAGTACTGATAGTCCTGCTTAACTTTTCAGTACTATTTCTGCCTGACAGATAACCTCACTGCAGTATGGCTTCCACTTACCAACCGCTATTCAATTTTCCCCGGGATTCTAGACAACATAAAACAAACTTTGAATACACGGATGTTAGTTCATAAAAATAAAATTCTCATTACCCAATTAACAAAGAGTAACCATCCTCTGATTACCAGAAAACTGATCCAGCGCGATATTAGCAAACAGCATTCATACACTAGATACTCACTTGGGCCCATACGTTCATACTACGCTAATACTTACGCTGGGGTTGTCAGTTGTTACTCTTTATCAAAATCCCTGCTACCAATTACCTTCCGATTGAAGAGTAATGACTTACCAATGAATCCTTTGCTAATTGGAAAGTTTAAAATGAGTGACATTCATTATAGTACATAATCCTGAAATAACCACTGAGTCAGGAAGTTTTAAAATGTTTATCTAAAGATTTAGCAGAGTAAATTACAGAACCACATGGTACTTAATCACATATCACGGATGAAGCATAGAATAATAATTATTGATTAATGACGGTCCCTCAGAAAGGAGAAGATAGAGACAGCAGCGCAACTAAAGGTTGCATTTATATTTACCTAGGTGCGAGAACCAAACCCCTCGGCCAAGGAGTTGGAAAGAATAGGACCCAGGAAGGATGAAGAGCAAAGACCTCCTCCAGGATCAGGACAGGACCGGTGACCTCTCTACAACGACGCCTGCGTCGTTCCCCTCTCTGATACTCGGCTTCTCATCGATTCTCCTGTGCCTTCCTTCTAATGGACTCCACCGCCCCCTCCTCAGGACCTCTCTGGACAGCGATTCAGTCTGCAATCGATCAGCTTGACGGTCTGGAGCTCTTCTTGTCAGCATGAACGCCTGATCTTCTAATTAACTAATGCTATATTCTATTATACCCTTCTACGCCCATGTACCTCCCCTTAATGTTGCTAAAATATGGGACCACTATTTCTGATTGGACAGGGACAGGGGGTTGATCCTCACACCATATTGATTTGGTTCGAATTCTGAAGACCTTTGTTTTTAAACTACCGCCCATCAATTTTAATACATTGGCTTTATTTCCCACCCGTCTCACGACAAAGTTTATTCATTTTCCATATACATAGTTGCAAGTTAGGCAAGAACACATGAATATATCAATATCGGCCATTAGGTCGTGGCCTTGGACGACGTCCAGGTTGACTTCATCTTTATTCTTTGGCAGCCAAGCAGGGCACACATGCGCAGAATCATTGTCTCTCGAGTTTCAGATCACCAACCCCAGGCCCAAGTTTACGAACTAATAAAAGTCAAAGAAGAAAATATTAAAATCACAAATAATATGTTTCACTGTATACCCACTCTTTCTACTCTATCCCCATTTACTTATAAATCTATCCCGCATTAGTAGCATTAAGAAAACGACAATTTAATAATAATACAAGAGCAAGCTGAAGCATGTGAAAACATCAAGCAGCCATTTTAATGCACACTGCGCAGAAGCAGAAATTTCCCACCAAGCAAAGAAAGACGTCACACCATGTGATATGGTTGAGACATGCGCAGTGAAGTTCCCGCGCTTTAGCGGCCATTTTAGAAAAAGACAAGCGTTACTTGTTAGTTAGAACACATAGGCAAGCTTCCTTGCTATTCATGTAGTGTATGCAAAGTTAATATACACAATACAAAATTAATAAATTAATACTGTGAGGAAATTGCATTCGAGCAAGTCTCATTTGTGAGTCCTTGCTCCATCAACAGGATCAAGAGAGGCGTGCGAATCAACATCTCCAGGTTTTAGTGAGAAATGCTCTTTCCCCTTGTGTTCGCCATTACAAAGCACAATACGCTCTGAATTTTTCACCCTGAAGGTGGGGGCAAAAATGGAGAGCCCGATAGGGCCCTGTCTCAGCACCTGCTAGTTAGAACTGCCGGTGCTGAGCACCGGCAGGACCCGGCCCACTTAAATTACTGATGCTTTCTCCTATAAAGATTAATAACCAGTGCATTGTACCTCCGCATGAACATCTTCTGTCCATGATTCTGCTGTTTTTATTATGACAGATTGCCATTTTCATTTGCTGCTCTGTGTTTAGCAGTAATCCTTAACCCGTAATAAATTAGCTTCATTTTTCACATTTCAGTTCTGATTGGCAGTGTTAAAAGACATAATCGATTCCTGGCAACAGAAGGACAACAATCACTGATCACCGTAGACAAACTTATTTACATAGCGCCATCTGCCATGGACTACTGAATCTCTGGTATTTATCTTCCGTTCGACGTTTTGTTGAGAACAACTTTGGGATGTGGAAGCACCTGACGCTCCGATGCAGCCTGGCTTTGTGATGGAGAATAGGATGAGCTGTTTGTTTTGTTTTTATTTATTTCAATTCCATCTTAAAGGTGCGGTACTCTGGCGGGCATGCGAGCCAGCTGCTTCTCTTCCATAATGGCTCGGACTAGACCAGAAACAAGGTTTATCACACTTCGTTGAGCCTTCTCAACACAAATCAACAAATGGCAAAAAAAATACTTTCTGAACGGGCATTTTCTTTCTGTGGCATGAGGCACAAAGAAATTGATGGAATCTGCATTGCTCGTACTCAAAGAAGCAGTAATTACAGTGTGGCTAGTTAGCACAGCAGTGATGCTTTAGAATCTCACAACAGTCAGTGCTGTGCCCAGGTGCAGCAGGTCAAGGTGGTACCCTGGCACTTGAACACGACAGGGCTGTAGGTGGGTGAGGAGGAATACGACGACTGCCTGGCTAATACCAGGGATCCCTACAGGGGTTGTGACTCTTTTTGCGAACGATGGCAGTAATTCAATTACTGTGTTCAGTTCTGACATTCCGTGAAAAAGGACAGTGAAGTCCCCGCCCAAGTACATCACCACCGCCAAATCACATCGTGCAACTGGCAAGCCTCCGTAGGAGATATTTAGACAAAAACTGTAACTTCCAGCCACTGCTGTTTATACAGTGCTGCAATGTATTTCATATTAAAATGATGTGAAGAACATGAAAACAAAACTTCACATACAACAATTAACATAGATAAACGCATGACTGCCAATTTTAAGGTGGCGACTGAGGCGAATGCATTTATTATTGTGACACCTGAGCATGAACAGCAATTTATAGCTCTTGGGCCTTCATAATTATTCATAATTATTTTAAAACATTACCACTGAGATGAGGAGCAGGACAGTGATCGGCGCGGCCCTCCTTCTCGGCGCCTACTGGTTACGGGGGTGGTTTCAGAGCAGGACAGGGTGCAAGGGAAGGAGCATCAGCTCTCGGTGGGGCCCTCCTTCTCGGCGTGTACCGAGGTGGTTTCAAGGAGCCCATGAAGTTTCTGGGCCTGTACCACGCCTCCGGCGGCTGGACTTGAAGCAGAGTCCCCGCTGGTCAAGCCTTTTTGCAAGCAATTCAATAGAAAGGTTAATCATGGGTTGCAGCAATGCCGATTGTTTTACTTCCAACGATGTAGTTTGTTATGGCTGTGAGCTCTGTTGAAATTTGTATACCAGAAGATTTTATTACAGATCCAGTGTTTGGTTTCTTGCTTGCATTCATATCAGTTTCAGCTAAAGCGTACTTTAATCACACTCTCCTGACAAGGAACGGGTCCTTATCAGTTATTGGCGATAAAAGCATGCCTTAATGCAAATTCACCAGGCTTGTATTTTATTGCAGTGGGGCAATTTGCATCTGCCCTTGGCCCGCCTGGTGCGGTGATAAAACTTGCTGATGAGCCGAAGAACCGGTCCTGCCCATGACTCAGTGTATGCTGTGACACTGGATACACCCGTCGCAGCCCGGAGCAGCACCGCAGACAGTCCCATCTCCTGCACAGGGACCACCCGCTCCCTTCAACATCTTTAGTTCAGTGAAAGTTGATTTTACCCTGTCGATACTTTCTAAAGTGAGACAAACACTTTAGCAATGCGTCAGCGCAAAAGAGACCCGAGGAGACCCCCCCAGCAGAGTTCCGGCGACAAGAAGCAGCAGGGAGCCGATAGCACAACCTTCCGTTACAGTTACACCAACAAGAGCGGCTATGATATCACCCGCAACCCCCACCTCAACAAAGTACAGCAGCAAGGAGGGCTGGGAGCTGGGCGGAGGAGAAAAGACAGCTGGGTACAGAGGAGGGAAGCAGTGGGAGCTTAAAAGCACGCTGCCTGTCAACTGCTGCCCACGTGAGCGCCGCCTCAGACCAGATCTGTTTTTCGTGTGATGCAGTCACCACAGAGCAGCTCTGGTTACACAACAACACAAACCGCTCGCACACACTACAAGCGCAGTCCTGCCCAGGGGGAGACCTGCTGCTACACGCGTCCCAGTGATGCCTGATACAGACATACACTGGTGTGTAGGAAGTGTTATTCTCCGGCTCGCGAGTTGTTTCAGAGTGGCACCGGCAGCTGCGCTTCCAACGGACATCTAAATGAGATGGGGTGGGGGTAGAGAGTGGGGATAGAACTGCCGCTACTGTTGAGGATTTGGGTGGGCACGAGCACCACTGGGAGTGCCTGGAGAGGAGCGGGGGTGCCACCAAGAAGTCACAGACTGCTGGGAGGGAGGGGGAGGGACGGGAGGAAAGTAGTCTGTGGAGTAAAGGGGCTGATAGCCATGGAAGGACACAAATGACGACATGGCCGTCATGGGGAGGGACTAACAAGCCAAAAACCAATCAGAATGCAGCATTTAGGATGTAAGCCAATCCAAAAGATGGGCGGAGAGTGGGCGGAGCTTAAACGAAGCTTCCCCACTATAGTATATACTGCATGTCTCAACGAGACAGCGCAAAGCGCTGCCTAGTCGAGACCTAAAAAGGTGCGTGTCCCACAAACAGCAGCTGCAGGGTATGTTTTGTCTATGTGCTAGGGCCTGACCTGATCAAAATAACAAGGGAGGGTGTTGTTTGACCTTGCTCATGATGTTCAGACTAAACTCCAGGAACAAGCAGGGAACCAGCGCAGCCAGCGGGTCGCAGGTGACCAGCGAAAACATTCTTGCATAAGAATAAGCCTGTAGTGTTGTGTGCAAAAGCAGCATCATGGCCTCCGGACCCATTCTAATCTAAAGATGTCAACGGGGTCCCTTCAATCCACATGACACCCTCACCCTGGCCAGGTTGCAGAAGAATAGAAAAAACAAGGTTCAAGTCGCAAGCAGAGTCAAAGCACTGAGCATAGCAGGGGCAAAGTTCCAAAAAATCTAAATCATTATAAGGTTGATTAGTGGTAAAATACGAGAAGAAGAAAAAAAATAAAAATGTCTTGTTGAACATTAATCATCGGAATCATATGAGATCCGTTGAACCTTGGAAGGCAAGGTGTTCCAAAAGACGGTCCCCCTCCTCAGAGACAAGGAGGGACAACATCCAATTCAACAACTCGAAGGAGCATACGTGCTCATCATAATCCATAATTTCAAAAAGCATGGTCGTACATCCTGTATCGTACTCAATGTAGCTGTGGTGCAGCAGGCGCGAAGCCCCTTCACAGATGTCCCATTGTGCCAACACTCCATTCACAGCCGCCATCAGCATGCGGGTACCAGTTGCACATGATTGATCATGACGCAATAGGGGCCACAGCAACAGGTCGTAATCAGGGCAAGGCCGTATGGTGTTTGAGAGGCACAAATCCAAAGCCCAGGAGAAAGGACAGTCGCGGCACCAAAAAACTGGATGAACGCATGTAAAGTATGCGTATCTGTAAGTCACATTGTAGGCAGCACCCACAACAGCCATAGGCAGGCAACCAAGGAATTCCTGCATTCGGCTACGGTACAGCTCTAGCTGGACCGGATGATTGAGTACCACATGAAGGGCAGCCATTACGAAGTAGTAAAACAAGTACCAGGACAGCACCAGCGAGCAAGAGGATCAACGGCAAGCCACCAAAAGCGCTGGAAAAAATGGAATGAATAAAAGCCGGAATTACACTAAATATCGTTTGAAACGAGGACACAAGACCTCAGCCCACCAATTTAAAAAAAGGTGCAAGGCCCTCTGTGTCAGAAACATTGAATATTTGATGTATCAACTCCCCAAAATTTAGTGGGAGATTGGTATTTAATAGGGATTGTATTTCACTTGATGCCCGAGCCACCTGTAGCCCGAATGTTTCACGGGCTGAGGTCAAGGCAAGTTCATGTTGGAATAACAGTGCTTTGAGCCTACTTAATTGGTTGAAGCTTGCTTTCATAGTGGGAACAGAAGGCCACAGAGAGCTATCAGCAATGCCATGCGGGGGCGGAAACAGGACGTTGCTGCAAGAGGGACACCATTGCCGATACACCTGCGTGCGCCGAAGCCATGCCCTCATGTGCAGCTGTGATCAACGCATGTCTGCGGTCCTCGTTGGGAATCAGGGGATCCCCATCGGAAGGAAATGTTACTGTCGGAACTTGTTCCGGGGACAATTGTTATTTATATTTGTACGGAAACCCCTGTGGGTATTTCGTCCCGTCTCTGGTAGCCGCTACGGCTGCCAGTATGTCGGTATCGACTTTTGTCATAGACCTTGTGACTGCTGCTACTGAACAAGTGGCTACTGCAATTCTGGCTGCCTCGTCAGCCAGAGTGTTGCCTACAGCGTGTGGTCCCACGAGCTGATGGCCAAGAGTATGTATTACATGTGTAAGTGGCAAGCCCTCTTTGAGAGCCGCCACTCGTACCCAAAGCGTTTTATGCTTAATCGTGTTACCCACATGACATGACATGACATGACAGTAGCATGCACCCGGAGGGCGGGCTCGCCCCAATGGAAAAATAAAGGAGCGCTCGGGGTCTTGGCTCATACATGCCAACTGTTGTGTGTGTATCTTCATTGCCGCAGCATAAGCCAAAGGCCAAGCCTCAATCACAGCGCGAGTTCAGCCAGGCCTGAAATCCACATCTGTGTCCGCCCTATCCTTACCATAGGCCTACACACACGTGGCCGCCCACCTTCAACGGCCAACATTACAGTGTTGTTGTCAGGCTTGCGGACATGCGCAGACAGGCATGACAATGGTGTGCCGTAGGAGTGCAAGTGATGCAACCGCGCAGCGCACACAAGTAAATTGGCTCGGGGGAGGGACGAGCCGCTGTGAGGCTACGTAATACACATTGATCCCGCACATTAGCCAGAAGCAATACATGGCAAACATGAATCCCAAAGTCGCACAAATCACACACCACAGAACTTGTAAGTCTGCCAACACAGCATGCTGAACCACCAATTTACACTAATCTCACTTACCTCTCACAGGTGATCAAGGATATGCACTCTGCCCGTGGATGATGACACCCCTCTGAGCCCCGAACACCCAGCGCCAGGACACCCTCGGGTAATTGCCGCGCTTTAGAAATTGCCATAACATCATAACATAACACCCCGGCCCAGAGGCAGTACAATGTGGCCCACAAACGCACCAGGGTCATTGTTGAGCGTACATTTGGCGTGGTAAAGTCACGTTTCAGGTGCCTGGACATCACAGGTGGAAGACTCCTGTACAGCCCGGAAATAGTGTGCAAGATGATCATTGCATGTTGTGTATTGCACAACATATGTGTACGCACCAATGCCCCATGGATCCAAGTGCCAGATGCACAGGATGATGATGAGGAAGATGGGGCAGGTGGACCACACCCCACTGCAGCTGCAGCAGGAATAGCCCGAAGGAACACAATCATTAGCAATTTCTTCGCATGAGCACGTCACATTGTGACTGTCCTTAGCAATCATGGAACAGTACAAAATGACCACATGAACAGCATGTGCAAATAAATTCATTGCAACACACATTCCCTGTGTGCATGTCAGTCCTCTGCATTAGCACATCACTCTGACAAGTGTAAGTGCAACATTAAGTGCTTACAATCTCACAATTAGCATATAGATGGGGAGTATGTCACCTTTGTACAGAGAGGCTGTTTAGGGTGTCACGTATTCGAAATGCCATTTCAGGGTGTCAAATGTAGTACGTAATCCCACTCATCAGGGTATCACATGTGTACAATAACATGACATGAAGGCTGTCATTGGTGTTCAAAAAAAGACAACAGGGTGTCATTTGGGCTCAAATATGACAATTCGGGTGTCATTTGGGGTCAGTTATGAATTTCGGGTGTCATTTGGGGTCCAATATGGAAATGCGGGTGTCATTTGGGGTCAAATATGAACCACCCTGATGCAGAGATGCACCCTGTGACTCAAGTCCCACAACATGTGCAACATGGACGTAAGGGGGATGGGGGCACAGTGAACACCTCCGCAACATGGGAGATGCACGCCAGCCAAAAAGCCAGCAGGAATACCTTGCGTGGAACACACCAAGGTGTCCCCTGGACATATGTGCCATGTACAGATCACATGTATACACGGACGTCATCCATCAATAGTAGTGAACAGTGTCAGCTAATAGATGCAAGGTGAGAAGTCACGCGCCTCCTCACAGCTACCTGTACACATCACTGTCGGACTGCAGCAAAACACCACTGCTACATCTGAGCATGCAAAATTGACCGTGAGGGCATGTACATGGCTGGTTAGGGTTCAACCGTGCCGGAAGGCAAAGCAGTGACATCCTCCCCCCCAAAACCCACATCACTTTTCCAGAATGCAAGCAGATGACAAACTAACATTAGGGATGTAAGCACCTTTGTCTGAACTAGAAGGCGGTAGCACATCTGCACCTCCCACCTTGGAATTGCATGCGCCCGGCACCCCCTGAGAGATACCATAGCAGCTGATGTCGACTCCCACACTATGCACAGCGCTAACCAAAGACCAACGTATACACACCCCACACACAGAAGTCCTTGCTCGCAGTTCTCTTGCATGGAATGACCTTCACACTTACGCACAGACCATCCCAGGAGTCCAACTGCTGCACACTCAGACAAATCATTGATCCGAGCTGTGGCATCCACATAACTTAGACTTAGGCTTTTTTACACACAGCCCTATTTCCTACATTGACGTGGGGCTAAGTTGGGAAATTGCGAGATTGTTGTTTAGGAGCAATGAGGCCACAGGTAGTTCACACATTCCCAGTCATCTCACTGCCTGTCTGGGTCACGGTCAAACATGCACATTGATATCAGTTCCCAGGGAGTACCTTTTTGTGGAATCACTGCCCCTACATTCATCCATACTTTCATACTTGCTTGATCATAGACATGACACATCTGTGTGAATTAGAATGTTTTGGTCCCATTCGGTGGAGTGTTGAGGCTGGACCAGTACATGGCCATGCAAACCCCACTTTACATTGTTGCCCCGTGGAGGGCCAGCCTTGTGCATGTGCATGGGTTTGCACATGCATGGGTTTGTTGTGAGATTGGTGATGTGTGGGGAGGGCCCCCTCTGGGCACATTGTCGACGGGGGCCTACTTGCTGTTTCTATGTGTGCTGCAGTATGCCAAGGAGATCATGGACATGATCCATAGTCATTGTGGGTGTGCACTGTGCTATACTTAATTGTGCATGTGTGCCGTTGTACCCATCTCCCCACGTCCCCCCAGTCCCTGGTCGTTTCTCACCCTGTTGCTGTTGGGTCAGGTCATGTTGAGCAGTGTCCGGTCTCCCAACTCCTGCCACCGTCTCCCCACTGATGACTGTGGACACCATTTCCTCCATCTCATCCAGCTCCTGCTGTGGCACTGGACTCCCACCTCCAGTCTGCATTGCTGCTTTCCGGTTGTTAGCGAGTTTCAGCTTGGTTTTGCACTTCACATCATTCCAGCGCTTCTTGCAGTCGTCCACTTCCCTTCTCTTCACTCCGACTGCATTCACCTTGGCCAAGATGGACTGTCATATTGCATTTTTAGTTGCCAATGACACAGTGGAGGTGATGAACAGTTGTTGGTGGTGTTCTATTACCTCCGTAATCAGGATCTTGTTTTCCTGCGGACTGAATCGCGGGTTCCTCTTCTTCTTCTCCTTGCCCTTCTCCTTCCCCGAGGTCCCTGGCTGGTCCTCCGGGGGGTTTGTGGGGTTCTGGTTGGGCTCTGTAGTTGCTCCAGCGTCCTCCATGGTGCTTCTCAGTTGTTTGGGTTTGGGTTTAGATTTCTTTCTTTTATTTTTTCAGTTTTTATGGTGATTTTTCCCGCCTGACGTGGCAATTGCAGGCCTGGCGCTGCTTATCGCTGATGTTTTTATCGCTGTTGGGCCCATCAGCACTTTTTTCACGTTCAGGTTTCCTTTTTTATCGGCGTCCCGGTAATTTTATCGCGGACATTTGACGCGTTATCGGGACACTATCGCCTGTTGCAGGCATGTTGAGAATACGCCGTTAACGCGGCGTTAGTTTCCCGCAATAGACGGCGTTATGTAAAATTGCGTTAGCCTAGGTTGGCGATAATTATCGCACGTTCTTGAGAATATCCCCCATAAAGTGCAGCAGCGATTGTTCAGCCATCCTATCGCATGGGCAGGCTGGTTATTGGCCGTCCCCAAAGCTTTGAATCATCAGAAAAACACAATAGACGCCAAACTGAACCTGCGCTAAATCTGAAAAGAAGAGACCTTTCCTACAGAGAAGTTCTAATTGCAAATAAAAGGCCATCTCTCCGGAGGCTAAAAAGATATAATAATCACATGGTTGGCCCTTGCTTAAAATCCCCTTCAATCTTTGTGAAATACGAAATGCAACGAAACAGGTCTTCACTAGCCCCTTATCAGATTTGATTAATTTAACCCGGCCATAGAACATTTCGGGAAGGCCGATATCACTAAAAGCCTTTTTGACATATTTTAACCAAGGTATTGAAAGGCACTTATCTAAGTTAAGGCTGTACAAAAAAACCTCCCTATCAAAACTTTGGTTAGGGCTAGACAATACTTTGACCCACAACAAGAGTGGTGCCAGCTTATCCAAATCTGAGAAGCAGTGCAAATTAAGCTCCAAATCCAATATAAAATTGGAACTAGTTGGTGGAAGGTTCAGAAGTTGTCTGCAGATCTGATTGTCTTCCACCTGGATGGAGGAAGCATTGTGAAACCCCCACACCCCAGTCCATAAGTGGGTGTAGGAACACACTGCATGTTATGAATCTTAATACAAGGGAAAATAAGGTCCCGGCCTTCCTTTTGAACAAGATTGAATAGAGATCCTGCCACCCTACTTAAATAACAGTCCAATAACTGCTTCCATCTTTTCCAAGGCAAGATAAGCCACCTTTGTCAGATAAAAATTGTGGTGGCTGCGACATATTTGCAACCACCATGATCACCTTAAGGTTAACTAATTACTAAGAAAAACATTAACCAGAGGACCTCTAAGTGAAGCAGCATAATCATTTAAATTAAGTTTAAGGGCCTGATTTAGATGTTGGAGGTAATGGTCCCACCACTGAGTTATTGACTGAAAACCCATCCACTGCCGTGACGGTCCACCCGTCCTATTGAGATGTTAGCGGAGCCTAGGCCAAAGACCGCTGACAGTCCGCCATCACCGCCAAAAATTACCACCGGTGTCAACGGTGCCATAGGCTAAAGCAGCTGGTGGGGGTACACCAGCCCTTTTTACTGCTGAGCCAATAATGATGTGCATTCCCGCCGATGCAACTGTGGTGGCTAAACCTCCACACCTGAGTTGGTGGATTGGGAAGGATATGAGGACAAAGCTCACCTTTTTTACTCTTTCCACATTTCCTGCTGCCATGAACCCGCTTATACCAGTCCTGCTGCTGCTCTTGGGCCAGGTCCAAGATTGAAATCAACCCCGTCCTTGCCAGAACAGAAGGTAGGTCACGGTCATTCCTGTTATGCTTGAAGTTGTTGCTTCACAGAAGTACTGGACTCGTGCATGTGTAAATAATTCAGGCAAACAACGCCATAATGATGCACAATACTTAAAGTGTGCAATGTTGTAGTTAGAAAATGTATCACAACAGACCTCGAGATATAAGTAGCACCCACCAATCCTGTACGAACTGCCATCATGGCAATGGACACCTGCACAAAAAGTCACGGCAATCACAGAGAGAGGAATGTGTCCTCACAGGTGTGTGTAATCATTCCCCAAAAATATTGAAAGCATCAACTGAAACAGTATGCCCAATCGCAACCAAACAATCCCATGATGACGTAGCAATTCCACTACAATATGCTACAGGTGGGTGTTCACAGAATGTACAACCAAACTTATCGCTAAAGTGCAAACATGGCAGAGATGTATAAAGGTCACATGTACCCTTGGTGGGTGTGCAATAAATCATATACATCAGATGTCACTTAGCTGTAAAGTGCCAGGTTCTCTGTGAAATGCATATATGCATATCAGTGACACATGTCAAAATAAACACACATACATTCTCCAGTCACAAAAACAGAAACACATATAATTTTGGTGTAAGTGTCCAGTAACAACATGAATGCTTGCACCAAAATTAAAATGTTCATCACAAATGTACAACAGTAATGTATGCAATTAAAAAATACTTAACTACAATCCACAAAGTGTTCTGGTCACAGTCACAAATGAGAGTAAGTGCATGGCACACACATTAACAGAAATTACATTATGAGCAAACAATTACCAACATTCATTAAACAATATTGTATTATGAACATGAGGTAACTCTCTCATAACTAATGTAACCAAATGTACATGAGAAAAACAAAAGGCAGTAGGCCTGTAGTCCAAAGTATGGGTGCATGCCCACAACTTGCTTCCTAATGTCACTGCCAAAATAAGCCTCTTCTGGAAGGGGCATCTATGGGGCAGAGAGCAGGCACCTCAATGATCTCACTGGGAGGGGGGGGGTCCTTGGGTTTGGGAGGGGTGGTTTTGGGTTTGGGAGGGGGTGGTTTTGGGTTTGGGAGGGGTGGTTTTGGATTTGGAAGGGGTGGCTTGGGAGGTGGAAGGGGTGGTTTGGGAGGTGAAAGGGGCGGTTTGGGAAATGGAAGGTGTGGTTTTGGATTTGGCATGGGTAGTTTGGGAGGTGGAAGGGGTGGTTTTGGATTTGGAAGGGGTGGCTTGGGCTGGAATGGCATTTGAGGAAGGTGGGTTTGGGTTTGGAAGGGTCAGTGCCAGGGCAAAAAGTAGGTCCTAAATTGCAAAATGGGTAGGGTGGTTTTCAGGGAATTCGGGTTGGGAGGTAGAGGGAGTGTCTGCGTCTATTGTGCATATGTCTATTGAAGCTGTGGGTGCCTGAGGGTCTGGTGTATGTGCTGTATGTTTTGATCTGTGCTTCTTGCTGATTGTGTGAGTGTTTGTGTTTAGTATGTGTGTGTGTGTGTGTGTGTGTGTGTGTGTGTGTGTGTGTGGAGATGTCTGTTGTGGAGGGTGTGTGTGTTGTGGTGTCTGTGGGTGAATTGGTGGTGTGTGTGGGTGTTGTAGTGGTGGTGTGCTGACTGGGTTTGCTGGTGGTGGGTGTGGCTGTTGTAGTGTTGGGTGTGCTGACTGTGGGTTTGCTGGTGGTGGGTGTGAGTGTTGTAGTGGTGGGTGTGCTGACTGTGGGTGTGCTGGTGGTGGGTGTTGTAGTGGTGGGTGTGCTGACTGTGGGTGTGCTGGTGGTGAGTGTGGTTGTTGCTGTAGTGATGGGTGTGCTGACTGTGGGTGGGCTGGTGGTGGGTGTGGGTGTGGGTGTTGTTGTAGTGGTGGGTGTGCTGAATGTGGGTGTGCTGGTGGTGTGTGTGGGTGTTGTAGTGTTGGGTGTGCTGACTGGGTGTTCTGATGGTGAGTCTGGGTGTTGTTGTAGTGGTGGGTGTGCTGACTGTGGGGATGCTTGTGGTGGTGGGATGTGTGGTGTCTGCCTGTGTGTGTCTCTCTTTTAGCCAACGATACAAAAGGGGATGATGGACGGAACGTTTGAGCCAATCAAACACTCACCCCCAGTCAACTGATCTGGGTTTAATCCATCATCATTCTTTAGCTCACTCCACCACCCCAGTTCAGACATGGCCATATGCAAATCAGTCTGACCCTGTGCCTCATGGGAACAGTCCAGCCCGAACTGCCAAGCCATGTCTTCCCTGGACCGGAAACAAGCATCCTAGGACCGGTTTCTGGCATTCCAGCCGTCATCAGCCAGGCTTGCTTGAATCCAGTGGCAAAGTGAGCAAGGGACCCACGTCTGGGCATACCCCCGCCAACTTAGGGCGAACAAAGCGATACAAAAGGGGATGATGGACGGAACGTTTGAGCCAATCAAACACTCACCCCCAGTCAACTGATCTGGGTTTAATCCATCATCATTCTTTAGCTCACTCCACCACCCCAGTTCAGACATGGCCATATGCAAATCAGTCTGACCCTGTGCCTCATGGGAACAGTCCAGCCCGAACTGCCAAGCCATGTCTTCCCTGGACCGGAAACAAGCATCCTAGGACCGGTTTCTGGCATTCCAGCCGTCATCAGCCAGGCTTGCTTGAATCCAGTGGCAAAGTGAGCAAGGGACCCACGTCTGGGCATACCCCCGCCAACTTAGGGCGAACAAAGCGATACAAAAGGGGATGATGGACGGAACGTTTGAGCCAATCAAACACTCACCCCCAGTCAACTGATCTGGGTTTAATCCATCATCATTCTTTAGCTCACTCCACCACCCCAGTTCAGACATGGCCATATGCAAATCAGTCTGACCCTGTGCCTCATGGGAACAGTCCAGCCCGAACTGCCAAGCCATGTCTTCCCTGGACCGGAAACAAGCATCCTAGGACCGGTTTCTGGCATTCCAGCCGTCATCAGCCAGGCTTGCTTGAATCCAGTGGCAAAGTGAGCAAGGGACCCACGTCTGGGCATACCCCCGCCAACTTAGGGCGAACAAAGCGATACAAAGGGGATGATGGACGGAACGTTTGAGCCAATCAAACACTCACCCCCAGTCAACTGATCTGGGTTTAATCCATCATCATTCTTTAGCTCACTCCACCACCCCAGTTCAGACATGGCCATATGCAAATCAGTCTGACCCTGTGCCTCATGGGAACAGTCCAGCCCGAACTGCCAAGCCATGTCTTCCCTGGACCGGAAACAAGCATCCTAGGACCGGTTTCGGGCATTCCAGCCGTCATCAGCCAGGCTTGCTTGAATCCAGTGGCAAAGTGAGCAAGGGACCCACGTCTGGGCATACCCCCGCCAACTTAGGGCGAACAAAGCGATACAAAAGGGGATGATGGACGGAACGTTTGAGCCAATCAAACACTCACCCCCAGTCAACTGATCTGGGTTTAATCCATCATCATTCTTTAGCTCACTCCACCACCCCAGTTCAGACATGGCCATATGCAAATCAGTCTGACCCTGTGCCTCATGGGAACAGTCCAGCCCGAACTGCCAAGCCATGTCTTCCCTGGACCGGAAACAAGCATCCTAGGACCGGTTTCTGGCATTCCAGCCGTCATCAGCCAGGCTTGCTTGAATCCAGTGGCAAAGTGAGCAAGGGACCCACGTCTGGGCATACCCCGCCAACTTAGGGCGAACAAAGCGATACAAAAGGGGATGATGGACGGAACGTTTGAGCCAATCAAACACTCACCCCCAGTCAACTGATCTGGGTTTAATCCATCATCATTCTTTAGCTCACTCCACCACCCCAGTTCAGACATGGCCATATGCAAATCAGTCTGACCCTGTGCCTCATGGGAACAGTCCAGCCCGAACTGCCAAGCCATGTCTTCCCTGGACCGGAAACAAGCATCCTAGGACCGGTTTCTGGCATTCCAGCCGTCATCAGCCAGGCTTGCTTGAATCCAGTGGCAAAGTGAGCAAGGGACCCACGTCTGGGCATACCCCGCCAACTTAGGGCGAACAAAGCGATACAAAAGGGGATGATGGACGGAACGTTTGAGCCAATCAAACACTCACCCCCAGTCAACTGATCTGGGTTTAATCCATCATCATTCTTTAGCTCACTCCACCACCCCAGTTCAGACATGGCCATATGCAAATCAGTCTGACCCTGTGCCTCATGGGAACAGTCCAGCCCGAACTGCCAAGCCATGTCTTCCCTGGACCGGAAACAAGCATCCTAGGACCGGTTTCTGGCATTCCAGCCGTCATCAGCCAGGCTTGCTTGAATCCAGTGGCAAAGTGAGCAAGGGACCCACGTCTGGGCATACCCCCGCCAACTTAGGGCGAACAAAGCGATACAAAAGTTGGGTTTGGAAGGGTCAGTGCCAGGGCAAAAAGTAGGTCCTAAATTGCAAAATGGGTAGGGTGGTTTTCAGGGAATTCGGGTTGGGAGGTAGAGGGAGTGTCTGCGTCTATTGTGCATATGTCTATTGAAGCTGTGGGTGCCTGAGGGTCTGGTGTATGTGCTGTATGTTTTGATCTGTGCTTCTTGCTGATTGTGTGAGTGTTTGTGTTTAGTATGTGTGTGTGTGTGTGTGTGTGTGTGTGGAGATGTCTGTTGTGGAGGGTGTGTGTGTTGTGGTGTCTGTGGGTGAATTGGTGGTGTGTGTGGGTGTTGTAGTGGTGGTGTGCTGACTGGGTTTGCTGGTGGTGGGTGTGGCTGTTGTAGTGTTGGGTGTGCTGACTGTGGGTTTGCTGGTGGTGGGTGTGAGTGTTGTAGTGGTGGGTGTGCTGACTGTGGGTGTGCTGGTGGTGGGTGTTGTAGTGGTGGGTGTGCTGACTGTGGGTGTGCTGGTGGTGAGTGTGGTTGTTGCTGTAGTGATGGGTGTGCTGACTGTGGGTGGGCTGGTGGTGGGTGTGGGTGTGGGTGTTGTTGTAGTGGTGGGTGTGCTGAATGTGGGTGTGCTGGTGGTGTGTGTGGGTGTTGTAGTGTTGGGTGTGCTGACTGGGTGTTCTGATGGTGAGTCTGGGTGTTGTTGTAGTGGTGGGTGTGCTGACTGTGGGGATGCTTGTGGTGGTGGGATGTGTGGTGTCTGCCTGTGTGTGTCTCTCTTTTAGCCAGGTCATTAAGAGGATGTGCTGCTTGTGCTCATTGTAGGGTGCGTGCAAATGTTTGAGTGTACTTGGGATAGGGCTGGGTGGAGGGATTTGGAATTGGGAAAGGGTGGTAGGTTGGGAACGAGGTTAGGGTAGGTGGGAGGCTGTGCTTAAAGAGGAGGCCATACCGCTGAATGACTGCTGTAGGCCAGACAGGGCACTGTGAATGCCATCCAGGTAAGCCAGCATCTAGGTGATCTGGCCGGCCAGCCCCTGGATGGCATTCAGTATTGCGGTCTGGCCTACAGCGATCATCCATAAAAGATCAACAGCCTCCTGATTGAGCGCAGCCTGGTACACCGGGGCAAAGGGGTGGTGCCTGCAGCAAAGGTGATGCCACTCCTTTTAGGGGTGTGGCTACGGCCAACTGGGGGAGCAAGAGATAGAACCATGGGTAACGGATGACGACGCAGGTGCTCCAGGTTCCGACCCCACTAGGGACTGGTCTTTATTGGAGGCCTCCGAAGAAGATGTTGAGTCACTGGTGGCCTCCATGCCAGTCACCTCACCCTCCATGACCTTGTCTCCCTCAGTGTCTGTGGCGTCCACAGAAGAGCCATGGTCGCCAGTTTCCTCCCCGCCGACTTGGATGCTGTCAGCTTTGCCTTGCCCAGACAATGCTGGAAAAACAGACACAACAGTTTGAGGGTATTTGTGCAAATACAATTGGACATGAACTTTGATCAAACAACATTTGCTTAAAGTCTAGAAATTCCCCTTGCCAGCTCATATATCATGTATGCCTTTTTTTCTTATACATCTGTAGTCCCCTCCATGGCAAAGGGGTTCGACAGCATGAGTAAACACATAGGCCATGAGACATTTCTAACCGACTGCAGTACAGAGTTAAAATATATTCACAACTCTAAAAGAGTCATGTGTTGGGCTTGAAAATGACTTTTCAAGATAGGATCCCACAACATCTATGTTATGTAACCTTCCATCTGCAAATGTCCCTTTAAGTATCACATTTCTCACCATCATTGATTTCTCATCTGGACAGAACTAAGGACACCAAAATGTTGCTTGGTGGACATGTAACTCTCTCACCAATGTCAACACATTCCTGTATGTTGCAATTAAAACAGTTTGGCATACAATTTCACTTTGTTTCACACACTGCGTTACATGCACAGTTGTGAAGGACTAAGGCGTAATGCCAACCTGCTACTGGCGGCATGAACTGAGAAGAAATTGGCTGCAAAAACACATTCAAACAGGTTCCAGATTATGAATGATGCCACTGTACACGTTTCCAATCCTGATGGAGCAGATGATCATTATAATTGTGTCATAGCATCAACTTACCAATGTCAAGTCTGATACATCAACTGCATCATAAGTGTGCAGTTTGCCATTTCCCCAGTAACAGGTTGACACAATTTGGTCATGGAGCATCCCACCTGACCCAATCATTAAATGGGGCATGTTTGGTTCAACTGTCCCTCATGACATAGACAAAATGCAGGTACCCCTTT
This sequence comes from Calotriton arnoldi, assembly GCA_963921515.1. NCBI lineage: Eukaryota > Metazoa > Chordata > Amphibia > Caudata > Salamandridae > Calotriton > Calotriton arnoldi. Next base: position 2,537,833 of record CAWUFW010000898.1, on the reverse strand, counting down.
GTTCGCATGCAGCCATGTGTCTGCTCAAAACAGTACTTGGCTTGTGAGGAGGAATATAGTGGCGACCTTCAGCACAAAGCAATACTCCAGACACAGCATCAGACAGTGTCTGATTTATTTACACCCACAGAGTTCCTCAAGTACGTTGGATGTGTGTCACCCGTCATGCTGATGCTATTCAACATTGCTGGAACTTAAAAAGGTTAAATATCAAAAATATCCACAGACAATAATTTACCCGCTTGATGCTGCTGTTGGACCCTCAACTTCCCATTAAGGTCCGCGTAGGCCATCGCTAAGATGTGGGCCATTAGGGTGATCAGGGTGCAGCATACCCGCTTGGATCGTTGAGAGGACTGCCCAAGCGGTCTTTCAGCAGACTTGCGCGTTGAGCGCCGCAGGTCCTCCCACCGCATCCGACAATGCAGGCTGCACCACTTATGGACCCTCAGGGACCGCACCTTCTTGGCAATGGCCTTCCAAATTTCACGCTTTTGATGGGCGTTGACCTTTATGGATGATAGAAAAGAACAAGAAGAGAATTTTTGAGTGAATTGTTTTGTCTGTAGTCACAATTTCGTAGCAGCGCTCACATGCATTCACTAACAGTAACTCCATCTTTTCCTTAGAACATTTAGAGGTTACTAGGAAATACTGATTTGCAGTGTTTGTTTGAGCACCCTCAACACTGTCTCTTTACTCATGTTACCATTTCAGGCCCAAAACATCATCTAGGCCAGGGCGCCCCACACCTATACTCTTGTACGCAGATGACGCTTTTGGTGATTTTATTGCTGCTAGGAAATTGACTATCAATAAAAGTAAAACCTATACTACGGCCTGTGGGTCAAGGGTTAAACAAAGCAGAATTTTTTTATGGATAAATCGCCTGTGACTTCGGTTGATACTTTCTGCTACCTGGGCATTACTTTTTCAGGTAACGGGTCGTGGACTCGTGAAATTACCAATGTCCGGAGCAAAATGGTCAGAAGCATCCATGGTATTTTTAGATTTTCAGCAAAGCTGGGCTGTAGGCCAGTTAAGGAGATGACAGCAATTTATAGGGCGAGGGTTTTATCTATTGCAACATATGGGGCTGGTGTCTGGGGTTATCACAATAGCTCAGTGCTGCAGATGGAGACAAATAGCTTCCTCAAACGCCTCCTCAGCCTACCCACTTCAGCTTCCTCAGAGATCATACACAGAGAAGTAGGGCTTCAGTATCTTACAGATATAATTGCATCTCGCCCCTTAGTGCTCTGGCACTCCATATGATCAAAAGACGAAACCAGCTTTACAAAATCAATCATTTTAGACTGTTTTATTTTGGATAATGTTATGACGATTCCATGGTTAAGTTATATCAGCTCACTATACAGTAAATTATTTAAGATGTCAGTACGGACTAATCCCCTCCAAGTAACATGCCTATCAGAGAAACTTTTATGAACCATAGGAAGCTCGGCTTGACTGTGAATGCAGGAAACCAACTGTAAAGTTTCATTTAACACTTACTTCTAATGTGGGCTGTCAAGATTATTTAACATATATTCCAAATCTCATGCATCGTTTTGAATTAGTTAGATTCAGATTGGGAATTGCTCACCATCTAGTTGCTTTCCCTAACATGAAAACATGTGATGGACAGAGCAAGCAGAGCACCGTGCACTTTATGTTGTTTTGTGGCTTCTACTCTGGTTTCAGGAGTTACTATTTAAAACCACTTCTGCTTGCGTATGGCAGTGGTTCGCATCTTGCCACAGTAAAATACTTGACCGAGCTTAACGATGCCAAGGTATGCCTTAATGTGGCACTTTTACTGTACCAATATAGTGACAACCCTATGATGATTTAAAGAAATGTTGTGCTGTCTTTTTAAAAGAAATAATATTTTATGTGTTTTTAGATGTGATTAACTCTGGCCTCATGTTGCAGACCAAGCGTCACCTGCTTTGTTTTTTAATATTTGATACTCTCCATGTGTAATGCAATCAGTTTTAATGTATGTATGTTTTTAGATGTGACTAACGTTGGCCCCATGTTGCACATCAGGTGTTACCTGTCTTGTTTTTTACTACTTGATACTTTTAATGCGTAATGCAATCCGTTTCACCATATGTACACTTTTATGGTTATTTTATACATACCGAATAAAGATTTTGAACTCAACTGAACTGACATCTAGGCCAGGGCTATGAAACAGTTCCTGTTGGAGACCCACTCACGATTTCTCACACTCATTGTGAGCTACTACAGGCTAAACTACCTGTATAATCCTTGCACATAATCCCATGCACAGCTACTTTGTCATAAGGCCTAAACTCCTAAGAGTCAGTACCCATGGTTTACATCACATACAGGAACTAAGGGCAGTATGGAAGGGCAGCTATGTGTAAGCGAGAGCAGGGATTTAAGGGATGTATAAACAAGTGTGTGTAGGAATGGGACATACTGGATGATTGAGAGCCTCTCACATTTGAACTTACAGCACAGAAAATGAGTTACCTATACCTGGCACCATGACATGTATGAAACCATACAGAGCATCCTATTCCACAGTATGGACTGTAATCCCACTTAACAGGACAGCATCAGACAGCTCCACTACTTAAAAATATTTTCTGCCACTTAACATCACTATCATTTTGATATTGGATGTATGTTGTCACTACTGGTACACCGTCGACTGGTCACTGGTAGTAAGGGGCCTGCATTTTGTCTGATGAAACTGGAATTGTGAGTTACATGGACAGATATTACAGCTTCTCATTGCATGTGACTTTACATTTTCATGCACAGCCAATTCTAACAGTGGCAAACAACATTCTGTACCCAACAAAACCATTCAGTCCACTCCACTCCAATCGCAACATTTCACCCATGGACAAAAAGGGACAAATTAGGCTGTGGACAACAAATGAAACAAGTAAGTTAGTCAAACATTTTCCAACTAGACATGAACCTGTGCGTCTGGGGTCCCATACAGCTGGCTGTACAGGGACAGGACTTCCCTGGCAAGGAGATCCAGCTCCTCCGTGCCAAAGACTGGGGCCCTGTAACCTCCTTTGCCCACCATCCTGGCTCCCAGAGGACGGTATCAGCAGCAAAAAAACTAGGCGGTCTTGTTAACTGTAGTATTATGAGGTAAGTGAGGTTTTTTGGTAAATCCCACGTACAAGTACATGGCGGACGACATCTGTGATGGAGACAGACACAGCAATTGGCTTTCGTGTGTAGCCGTCACACACATTAGCCTATAGCAGGGACCGTCGTGGAGGGGACCACCAACTATGGAGTCAACTTCTGCTGACGGCCATCGAGTAGCCAATGTCTTGAAGACAAGGTCAGGCAGCCGCCATTTTAGAGCGTGAAGCTGTGCATTTTTCCATTATTAGTGCATCACCAGTACTCAAACTGGAGGCTAGTGCATTTATAAATGTCAGATGTGGATGACACTGTTCTTGGCAAGAAAAGACACAAAAATTGTGAATCGTGACTGTGTTTCTCATTGATAGTTCCGTGGGTAAAGTAAAAAACGTTTAAAAAGAAAAATTAGAAATATGTGTGCAAAATATGTGCAAATAATACATTTCAAATGTATTATTTGCACATAATGAAAATAAAAATATGAAATGAAAATTGATCTTAGAAATTCAAAAAATGTGATAATTGTGTACATGTATTAGATACACAATGAGATTCCTAATGTAACCAAGATTTAACGTGTATTGATGTTAAAAGTATGGTGTGACCATTTCAGGTGAAATTTTCTTTTCCATAGACCCGGCCATGGGTAGGAGACAACAGCTTCAGGAGGAAAGGGATGTTGTCAAACATTTTTGGCTAAATAGGCTGACTATCCTGGATTTGTGTCAGCAGTTGGAGCCTGATCTCCCGCCTCACAATATGAATCCAACTGCAATAACACCAATAGTGAAACTCATGGTAGTACTGCACATTGTGGCAGTATCTAGGGGCATGTCCCAACTAACTTTCAGTGGTGTGCTCCAAGAAGTCCTTGCCTCCTTGATGAGACACAGCTACATCCAGTTCCCATGTCAACAGGATTTGGCCACTGTGAAGGGAGATTTCTATGCTTTGAGTGGACTACCACATGTGGTTGGTTGGAGCAATAGATGGCACGCATAGTGCCTTGGATCCACCACATGCAAGGGAACAGATCTACCACAATCGGAAGAACTTCCACTCCATCAATGTACAAGTTATCTGCTTACCGAATTTACACATCTCAAGTGTGTGTGCCCGCTTCCCTGGATCAAAACATGATTTATTTGTACTACGGAACAGCACCATACCCATGTCACAACTTGGACCGAAAGGGCCTGGCTTGTTGGTAAGTACAATATGACTTGAGGATCTTGAGCTTGAATCCTAGTTTGGGATGGGACAATGCCTTGATATGTCATTCATCTGTTGATGTGTAGCTTCCATGTAGGAGACTCAGTGTATCCTAACGATCATGGTTATTGGCATCGCTGAGGAATCCAATAACGCCAGGGGAAGTCTGCTTCAATGATGCCCATGGAAGAACACAGAGGCCAGTGGCATGGGCTTTCAGGCTCCTGAAGGCCAGGTTTAGGTGCCTGGACAAGACCGGTGGAGCCTTCCTCTACTCACCTAATAAGGTGTGCCAAATCATGGTTGCTTTCTGCATGCTACACAACATCGTCCTGCGACAGAACATCCCTATAACTGCAGAGGAGGCAGAAAGTGAAGAGCCACCGGGTGAGGATGTTGAAATGCTCAGTGAAGATGACAGTGGTGAAGAAGGAGCTCACCTACGTCAAGATGTGATTGACCACTTCTTCACCTGACTGTAAGTTTATCTTCACCAATTGTAACCTCCAATGTCAGAACAACTTGTGACATAGGGAAGATATCAGTCTGCAATATTGTAGGAATGATCAGTTCATGAAAGTCCAAGATAAAGATGTTAGTGGATCAGAGTTTCACTACATTGACTATTGTGTGTGTTGCCATAGAGTAACTTTGCTTGTGCTAAGTATGTGTGCCCTCCTAACTTGTCAGTTGAGTCAAATGTAATATGTAAAATCATTATCCCTTGTCATTCTGTTTCAGGGTCCTTCACCATATCATCATCATTTGGACATTTCAAAGTTGTGTCATTTACAGTGATATGTTGCTGTTGGAGAGTACAAAGTGAATATGTGCTGATCCTGGGACAGACACCCACTTGGGATTGACAGATCTTGTATGGAGACAACTTGCACCCTGATAGAATGGAAGTTCAGGAGATTGAATCAGACCTGTTTTCTGTGTGGTGGTGCCATCAATATAATAATTGCCACTTAACTTGCTCTAACCACTTGTGTATGCCAAGCCCAGCATACTGTTCTTCCTTCACATTGGCTAAATCTTCAATTTGTGTTCAGTGGAGGTAGCTGTTGATGTGTCTCCTCGCAGGTGATAGGCCTTTTATTTGAGCAAACCACTGAATGTTGGTTGTATAACTGCACCAGATACTGCCACAGTGTCCTGTAATGGTCATGTGGCCTCAAATATTGTTACTGCCATTGATCCAGCGGTGTACTAACACCAGATACTCCACTACCATATACTCACCTGGGCCCATACAACTCGCTTCTACTAAACACCAAGTAGACCGCCGGAATTTTTAGTTTATGATGATTCTCATACCTTAAGATCTAGTTATTTCTTCTCCAACTAAACCTTTCACTGATCAAATAGTTATTTCCTCTGGTCAATGGACCATTAGGTGGAACTAGTTGATGGTGATAATTAACATAACTTTATCAAACATTTCTCGATTGAAATGAAATAATCACAGACTCGGGAAGTTTTAAAATCTTTATCTAAATTAGTTGATTGTGAACCATCTCAAGCGTTTCAGTACAAACACCCTCATTCACAAGAGTGTCAATTCAATCAAAAATTCAATAGATATAATAATTCAGATCCACACAACAACTATACTCAGAAAGAAGAGGACAGAGAAAAAGAGCATCTATTCAAATACGATATATTTTTTTCCAAGAATGGTGTGAAGACCAAACCCTCTGGCCAAAGGGCTGGTAAGGGTCCCCGGGATAGATCAGGAGACAAAGACTTCAGGACAGGAATTAGGACAGGATACTTCACCTCTCTAGATACCGACGAGTGCGTCGCACCCCTCTCTGGCACTCTCTTCCTCCTCGTGGTTCTTCCGCGATCTTCTTTCTAACCCAATTAAATTAAGTAGATGGTTCTGCATTCGATTTTCTTCATCAGTATCTCACTGCATCAGCACCACCCCAACACCGACAGCATCCCAAGCTCTGCAATGCTTCCGCCAAAAAGTCACTTCCAGCATCGCGCTTCTCCAAAAACTTCTTTCGCGACCTGTTTCCTCTAACTAACTGAAACTACCTCAATTATACCTTTTCATATCCAATGTACCACCCATTAATGTTTCAATTTTACAAAATACTAATTCTGATTGGACAGGCCAGGGGGGGATGATCATCACACCATGCTTATATTTCACTTATTTCTTTAAACCTTTGTTTCAAAACTCCTCCCCTCAAACTTTTATTCTGCACTGCCTTTCCCATACATCTTTAAACTTTATTAATACAAATGTAACGATCTTTTGAATAAAGTTCTTTCATATGAACTCTTCACCCTCATGTTCCCAGGGCACATCTTCGTCGACCTTGGACGCATGACAAGTCCTTAGTCATCTCTTCGTACTTCATAGCCAGGGCGCATGGATTGCGCAACGTCAGTCTGCTCGACTCGGACAAGTTTAACAGGCCCAAATACGCACTAATAATAAAGTGGAAAGGAAAAATGTTATTCTCAAAAATAAATGATTTCACTGTATACCACCAACCTCTACTCTAACCCACTCCATTTATTATTTCCCTTTCTGCATTTGCGTTAGTATAAAACTTATATTCTATTTCAGCTAAGCAGGTGCCATGCATGTGAGCTTTTCAAGCGGCCATTTTATGATTCTTTGCGCAGGTGCCAGAATTTCCCTCCAAGCGATAGTACGTCATACTACGTAGATGCAGTAGACGCATGCGCAGTAAAGATCCCATGTTAGAATGCATCCTAGTCCTTCGTTCATGTTATTGCAGTTAGTAACCACATAGGCAAGCTTCATTTTCTCCCGTGTGTAAAGGAAATGCGTATTATTAATCAAAAAACACATTGTTAATAATTTGTTAATGAGTTAAACGAGAGGATTGCTTCCGAGCAAGTCTCATTTACGAGTCCTTGCTCCATCACCATGATGTTCACTATGTGTGCTATTGATGTGGGATTCCTATTGTTAGGGCATATATTGCTCCAGCTGAGGTCATGTATCAATGATTGTTTGCCTATTCAATTTGCTACCATGTGATATTCCCTTTCTTCCATGGTGTCAAGGTCATGGAGTGTCCACCTCTGAATGGAACATACTATTGGGGTACTTCATGTTTTGGACACATCTGTTCAGAATTCCTTGATGAGTAGTTCTCTACATCTGTAAGGCAACAATACATTGGGATTTTGCTTTGTCTGAATGAAATGGGGAACACATTACCTCTTGGTAATTTATATTTTACATTTAAAACTGTTGGGTCAATACATTTTGACATAATCATGATGAAGACAGGGATGTAAGATTGAATGCCACAATAAAAGAAACAACAGTCTTGTAGTTTGTGTCCATAGTATTTATTCCCATTACACCAAGCAAATTTAAAGTGTGCAAAACAATGAGGAAAAGGCATAAAAAAGCCTGTCATGGTGGATGAAAGGATAGTGGTAGAGGCAAAATTGTTTGTAGTCCAATGTCCAAAATACAACTGTTCCCAGAAAAGCGAATTATGTCCCAGAAATAGTCCACAGAGTGAATGGTAGACACACACAGGAGGAAATTTGGTACGGCGTCTCTTTGAGGTGGCGGTGGAGGTCTTGCCATCCTCTCTTAGCAGGCCGGATGACCACCCCCTCCTGAAAGGGGGGGGGTCGATCAGGTGCAGGGATTGGGGTGGGGTAGCAGGCCCCTCATGTGGCTGGCCCCCCTGTCTGTGTCTGGCAGTGGTGTAATTGGCCCAGAGGTAGAGGGACCACAGACAAGGGCTGGTGGAATTGGGTGGTAAATTTCATATAGCACCCCAGTCAGGGAACTCATATTTTCATTATTTTGGCATATTTCCAACATGAGCTCCCTCTGCACTGCCTTGCACTATTTTTTTGCAGGTACCAAAACAGGGAATCAAGGTTGTTGACACCATAGAAAATAGTTGTTGTAAGGTGATTTGCACTTATCTTGTTCAATGACTACAGTGGAGATGAACACACATTAACAACATGGACACACATATGGGTATAATGTGAATCCGTGACATAACCCACTTACAAGCAGTATGCCTTTATGTGCAAATGGATGGATTTTTGTACCTGTTTTTGGGAGAAGAACAACAACATACATTGATAGTAGGCAAGGGACTTCGTAAAGGCAAGGGATGATTCAATGGGAACAACCCACAATCTGGCTTAACATATTGCACATTGTTACAAAAGGAAGAGACAACCATGAAGCTAGTAATTGGTATGACACAAGTTATTTTGTGGAGTCAAGTTTAGATATATATGTTTTGATAAGGGTGCTGAACCATTGTAAAAGTCTACCTTAAGTGTGGGACTGCATTCGTGATTATTGAGACATTGCTAAGTTAAACTTGCCAGACTCCACTCCATCAGAAAATCCAGTCAAGCCTTCAGAATGTAGGATCTGCAAGACCTTCTCCTCCCAGGTAAATAGTTGTAATGGGGGGCTGGAGGAACCACCACCAGTCCTCTGGGCCTCCAGGTGATGCTTGGAGGACAGGGAACGCACTCTCCCCCATAGGTCATTCCACCTCTTCCTAATCTTCAGGGTTACCCTTACTAGGTGATATAACGCCTAAAGTTTCACTAGCAAACTCTTTACTATCAACCACTCTTACTTTTACACAGAAAATAGTCCCTACTTTAACACTGCCAGCCCTACCTAGCTTCTCAGTGTTATTCCAACAGACGAGTAACCTCACTGCAGTGTGGTTTCTATCACCACCTGCTATTCATTCCCCAGGAATTTTTCCAGACGACATAAAACAAAGACGCTAACTCTTTTGTGAAAACATAAATCAAATAATTAATAATCTATACTTATCACCAATCTAGTCACTAATTACCATCCTCTGCTACCAGAAAACTGATCCAGCGGTGTACTAACAGCAGATACTCCACTACCATATACTCACCTGGGCCCATACAACTCGCTTCTACTAAACACCAAGTAGACCGCCAGAATTTTTAGTTTATGATGATTCTCATACCTTAAGATCTAGTTATTTCTTCTCCAACTAAACCTTTCACTGATCAAATAGTTCTTTCCTCTGGTCAATGGGCCATTAGGTGGAACTAGTTGATGGTGATAATTAACATAACTTTATCAAACATTTATCGATTGAAATGAAATAATCACAGACTCTGGAAGTTTTAAAATCTTTATCTAAATTAGGTGATTGTGAACCATCTCAAGCGTTTCAGTACAAACACCCTCATTCACAAGAGTGTCAATTCAATAGATATAATAATTCAGATCCACACAACAACTATACTCAGAAAGAAGAGGACAGAGAGAAAAGAGCATCTATTCAAATACGATATATTTTTTTACCAAGAATGGTGTGAAGACCAAACCCTCTGGCCAAAGGGCTGGTAAGGGTCCCCCGGGATAGATCAGGAGACAAAGACTTCAGGACAGGAATTAGTCAGGATACTTCACCTCTCTAGATACCGACGAGTGCGTCGCACCCCTCTCTGACACTCTCTTTCTCCTCGTGGTTCTTCCGCGATCTTCTTTCTAACCCAATTAAATTAAGTAGATGGTTCTGCATTCGATTTTCTTCATCAGTATCTCACTGCATCAGCCCCACCCCAACACCGACAGCATCCCAAGCTCTGCAATGCTTCCGCCAAAAAGTCACTCCCAGCATCGCGCTTCTCCAAAAACTTATTTTGCGACCTGTTTCCTCTAACTAACTGAAACTACCTCAATTATACCTTTTCATATCCAATGTACCACCCATTAATGTTTCAATTTTACAAAATACTAATTCTGATTGGACAGGCCAGGGGGGATGATCATCACACCATGCTTATATTTCACTTATTTCTTTAAACCTTTGTTTCAAAACTCCTCCCCTCAAACTTTTATTCCGCACTTCCTTTCCCATACATCCTTAAACTTTATTAATACAAATGTAACGATCTTTTGAATAAAGTTCTTTCATATGAACTCTTCACCCACATGTTCCCAGGGCACATCTTCGTCGACCTTGGACGCGTGACAAGTCCTTAGTCATCTCTTCGTACTTCATAGCCAGGGCGCATGCGTTGCGCAACGTCAGTCTGCTCGACTCGGACAAGTTTAACAGGCCCAAATACGCACTAATAATAAAGTGGAAAGGAAAAATGTTATTCTCAAAAATAAATGATTTTACTGTATATCACCAATCTCTACTCTAACCCGCTCCATTTATTATTTCCCTTTCTGCATTTGCGTTAGTATAAAACTTATATTCTATTTCAGCTAAGCAGGTGCCATGCATGTGAGCTTTTCAAGCGGCCATTTTATGATTCTTTGCGCAGGCGCCAGAATTTCCCTCCAAGCGATAGTACGTCATACTACGTAGATGCAGTAGACGCATGCGCAGTAAAGATCCCGTGTTAGAATGCATCCTAGTCCTTCGTTCATGTTATTGCAGTTCGTAACCACATAGGCAAGCTTCATTTTCTCCCGTGTGTAAAGGAAATGCGTATTATTAATCACAAAACACGTTGTTAATAATTTGTTAATGAGTTAAACGAGAGGATTGCTTCCGAGCAAGTGTCATTTACGAGTCCTTGCTCCATCAATCCCCTCTCTGATGGCATATTAAGCCATCACAAAATTACCCATCCATCCCAGATACCAACTTTAACACTTCTCAGTTATCTCTATTTCTCCTCTCAAATTTTCATCCATAATTTCGTTTCCTTCTAAATCTTGCATCTTCTTATATAACCTGCCTTTCATTTCTTCCAAACGTATTTCATCATATTTTCTCTTTCGTGTCTGTCCCTTTCCTTTTCTTTCCAAGTGTACTTTTTCTACAACATCTGTATGTAATTATTATTAACATTACTACCGTTATTATCCTGACTAATGGTATTATTATTTGACCTAAGAAACCTTTCCCAAAGTTAGTAAACCATTTCCCTATTAATGTTATACTTTTAGTTAGTCTTCCCGACACACTGTCAACCTCCAGTTGGGTCAAATCTTTATGCATTCCCGTAATGTTTTCAATATATCCTTTATTTCTCTGCTCTTGTCCGGAATATAAGTGCAGCAGTGTTGAATTTTCAACATGCCACAGACTCCACCTTCTTTCGCTAACAATATATCAAGAGCAAGACGGTTCTGTAAAACCATAGATCTAATTGCAACCATCTCTGTGTTAATCATTAGAAATCCTCCTGCAGTGTCTGTAGAAAGACGATCAACTATGGTGGATAACTTACAAATTTTCTGTGAATTCAGGATGACTCCAACTGAGGGTATCAATGCACTAAAGATGTCTCCTACAATTTCAGAAAAACTAGCTCTTCTTCTACGTGTTAGTCCATTAGAATTTCCATTGGTTCCACTGATTTTATCTATATGATACATTTTTGGAAATACTATTCTTAAGTAGCAGCTCCCGTACCATCTTGCAGGTAACCTATAATAGGCATTGCTCCCACAAACATAATAAACTCCTGGAAACACAGGATCAGTTCCCCCTTTTAGTCCCCACCCTCCTAAAATTAGGAAGTTATGTTCACATTCACTGGAACCAATGTAATTATTGTTATAATCTGTCCTTAACCTATGGAGGCAGAATTTTCCCCTTTTCACAAAGTCCAGGGACATCGCAGCATGAGCCTTGCCACTTGCATAGATTCCCTCCTTCCCAACCCATGGAGGTACATGGGTTTTCTGTGTAATTGCCTTCCTCATCAAATCCTGTCTCCTTTCTTCTTCTAAATTCAAAAAATCTTTTTCTTCTTTTCTTAATGTACATGTTAGATTATCTTTATGTGCCTGAACTAAATCTATTGAACTCATCATTATGAAAAATTCACCCATAAACTGTGCATTTTTACTACTAGCTACTGGATTCATATTCTTTCTAATAGGTAATTCAGAAAATACTACATCTATATCTGAATAAAAATATTGAAGTTTCCCTGTAGCATAAAAATAAACTTGACAAAATACTACATGACACACCATAAGTTAAAGGTATATGGTGATACGTCATTCCTTCTGATACTGATGAGGGTAACTTCATACACACGTAGCAATTATTAATCTCCATAGTACTAACATATTGAAACAACAACTTAATAAACACATTAGAGGACGTATTATAGTCTGATTCATTATGATAATTTGCCTCATCTTCTACCCCTATTTCTATTTCAGTTTCTCTTATTCTATCCACCTTAACATTAGTATCTGTGTTATTCTTGTCACTTGTTTTCATTATTAAAGGTACTCCCACTGTTAAGAATAGCCATCCTAATGTTGCTAATAAAATACTACAAAAACAAAATCTAAAACACTTTCTTTTTAGTCCATACTTTGGTTTCCCGATAACTTCGGTTTCTGTCATTTTAATTCTGAGAATTTTTTTTTTCTCTTATCTTTTCTTTGACAGTTTGAATTTTCTTTTCGTTTTAAGGACGCCTCAATTTGCTTTCATCAATCTGGACAATATTAATTTCTTCTGTATCATCAGTTAGATCTAAAGATTCAAACTCTTCGAGTATGACGTAAGTCCACTCAGGAGCCTTATATCTTCTATTTAAATTTCTCAGTCTTGGACTTCTTCAAGTTATTTTTGCCAAGGTTTGTTTAGGTCTTGTTTGACTAGTGACTTCGTTCACTTGTTCTGGTCTCTTTTCAGATTTTCTCAAATGATATTTCAGTTTCTTTACTCCAGTTGACCAATTGTCTCCTCTCCTGACTCTTTTGATTTTTACTGCGTTTTCACCTTCCTTGTCTCTTTGTAAAATTCTTTTTATTTCTTTTATTTTAGGCACAATCTGTTCTGTTTCTCTGTTTTCTGTACTTGTACCTTCTTTTGCTTCCTCCTGCTCAGGTTCTACCATATTTTGTTCTACTTCTTCCTGAGCTTGTTCTTCTAACTCTATCTGACCCTGTTCAGGTCTTACTTCAAACCTTTCTTCTTCTGCCTGAACTTGTTCTTCTAACTCTATCTGATCCTGTTCAGGTCTTAATTCAAACATTTCTTCTTCCGCCTGAACGTGTTCTTCTATTTTTCCCTCCTCAGGTTTGTTTGTATCTCTTTCTATTTTCACCTGAGTGTGTTCTTCTTTCCCTGTCTTTTCCTGACTACTTTCCTGTCTTTTCAGTTCTGTTCTTCTTCTGGTTTCAATAGCATCATCAATTATTTCAATCACTGGTATCCAATCTTCCTGACTTATCTCGGGCTGTTCGTTATGTGGTTGTCTTTCAGAATCTATCACTCTAGATTCTTCAATTTCACAGTTTACAACTCCTGACGCTTCAGCCTGCTCAGTCAGTGGTGGCTCTTGTTGATCTGATGGGCTCGGAACTCTTCTGGTATGGCTGGCATGAATCCAATTGGGCAGACCTGCACACTTCACTGCGGTGGTAGTGACTAGTATGACTTGTCGTGGTCCGTCCCACCTTGGTGCTAGACACGATTTCCTTGCGTGTTTCTTCACTAGCACCCAATCTCCAGGATTCAAATCATGCGTTTGGTCTGGCTGTCTTTCAACTGCGTCTTCTCCAACCTGGTGAGAGATAGAACGCATCATTTCAGCCAATCCTTTGCAATAGTCCAATACCAGATCATCAGTTATACTCATTAGTTTATTTCCAGGAATAAATGCCTGTCTCATGGCTCTTCCCATGAGAACCTCATGTGGGCTCATTCCTGTTTTTCTGTCTGGAATGCTTCTGAGACCCATCAATACAAGAGGTAATGCATCTGGCCATTTCAGCTTTGTGGATGCACACACCTTTCCCAATCTTGACTTGATTGTGCCATTCATTTGCTCAACAACTCCAGAAGCCTCTGGACGGTAAGCACAGTGCAGTTTTTGTTCAACGTTAAATGCAGCACAGATTAATCAAATTATTTCATTATTAAAATGAGGGCCTCTATCTGATTCCAAAGTGACCGGAAAACCAAATCGCGGCACTAAGTCCCTCAACAACAATTTTGCAACTGTAAGACTGTCATTTCTTCTAGTAAGGTAGGCTTCCACCCATCTTGAGAAAAGGCATACTATGACAAGTACGTATTTCAGTCCATTGCATGGGGGTAATTCAATAAAATCCAACTGTAATCTGGTGAAGGGTCCTTCTGCCTTTCCGATCTTTCCCCAGTTTACCACTGTCTTTCTACCTGGGTTCTGCTGTTGACAGGTTAAGCATCTCTGGCAAAGGCTCTCTCGATTACCCTGAACTTCGGATTATACAAACTCTGTTTGAATAGCCTGATCATTGAATAGCCTGATCATTGAATCCCTCCCTATGTGTGTTGCTCCATGATATACTCTCGCCATTTTTGAAAGCAAACAATCTGGCATGACTGGTCTTCCATCTAAATACACCCATACCTCATCATGTGGTCTCTTTGTACAGGCTGCCTTTATCCAGATTTCTTTTTCCTTTTCCTCAACTTCTTCCTGCAATTGTCTAATCTCATCCCATGTTTCTGGTACTGAGAAGTACAAAAGTTGGCATCTGGTTTCACCCGTTTCAATTTTTCTGTTTATGGCTACTGCATTTTTAGCACAGTACTTGGCCACTTGGTCAGCATAATTATTGCCAGCAGTCACATAGTCATTTCCTGACTGATGTGCAGCGCATTTTACAACTGCTGTCTCTTTTGGCAATTGTAATGCTTCCAACAAATCTTTTACATTTTTGCTGTTTCTGATAGGAGATCCTGAAGAAGTCAGAAATCCCCTTTGCATCCAAAGCTGGCGAAAGTCATGCACAATCCCGAAACCATATTGGCTGTCCGTAAATATGGTTACTCTCCAATTTTTCCCCTTTTTGCATGCCATTGTTAATGCAACCAATTCAGCTACTTGTGCAGACTTGACCCCAGGTAAACAGGATGCTTCAATTACCCCAGATACTTTACAAACAGCATATGTAGCACTTAGTCCTCCCTCTTGTGTCCTAAGGCAGGAACCGTCTACAAATAACTCATCGTCAGCCTCTTTTCAAAGGTGTCTCTCTTATGTCCGGGCGGGGCTTCGTGCATAACTCAGTCACATCCAAACAATCATGATGACTTTCATCTTTCACTTCTTCATCGCAGGGGTCTGGCAGTAGGGTAGCTGGGTTCATGATCGTACACCTTATCACAGTCACATTCTCAGCTCCCAAAATTACTCTTTCATACTTTGTCAAACGACTAGGGGTGAGGTGCTGTGTTCTTGTTCTTGTCAAAAGAATCTCAACTGAGTGTGGAACAAAAACTTTTACCGGATGTCCCATCACTATCGACTCACTTTGCTCCAGACTCATACAAGTAGCAGCTACTGCTTTTAAGCAGCCAGGCAAGGCTGAAGCCATTGGGTCCAATGTGGCTGAAAGATATGCCACTGGACGTCGACTCAATCCATGATCAATGATTCTAGCCACTTTTTCAAAATTTGATTAAAGATTGGAGGACTCTCTGTGTACCCTTGAGGAACACGACACCATGCGTAAATACGATCTTCAAACTTAAGCGTAAAAAGATACTGGCTGTCTGGGTGCAAAGGAATAGAAAAGAACGCTTGACATAAATCAATTACTGTGAACCAGCCTGCATTCCAAGGTATCTGATAAAGGATTACGGCTGGATTTGGCACAATTGGACAACAGGGAATTACAATTTTATTTATTTTCCGTAGGTCTTGCACTATTCTATATTTTCCGCTAGGCTTTTTCAGTCCCATTATTGGCGAATTACAGGGACTACCCATCACTTCCTTTAGAATACCCTGTTTAACCATTCGTTCAATTTCTGGAATAATTCCTGCTTTTACTTCTGGACTCATTTTGTACTGTCGGGTGTTTGGATACACCGCACCTTCTTTCACTGTCACTTATACTGGGTCTATATTTGTCATTAGCCCAATGTCTTTTCCTGTAAAATCCCATACTTCTGGATTGACTGTCGTTCTTAATTCTTCTGGCAATTCATTCTCGGTTACTAATGAAAACATTTCATCTACTTCTGTTCCCTGTTTGACCAGCATCATCTTGTAAACAACATCTTCATCAGGGGTTTGGAAAGCAACACCATCCGGTGTACAATAGATCGTGCAATTCATCTTGCACAAAAGATCTCTTCCCTACAGATTTACTGGACTGGAATCGCAAACTACAAATCGATGCATTTCTTTGAAGTTCCCAATGTGCACCTCCATTGGCTTTGTGATTGGGGTTCTAATCTGTTGGTTGGACACGCCTACAACTTGGATAGATTCTCCCGAGAGGGGTAGGTTTGGGATGTCTGCTGTTCTCACAGTAGACCTGGTAGCACCAGTATCCAATAGGAAAGTAATGTCTTTACCTTCTACTCTCCCATCAACAAATGGACCTGACTGATCTACCGGCAAGGATGTGCCAAGCACGCACTCCTCTTCCTCCCCCCTCAGGCACCGTCATTGTGCTGCATCCAAACGTTTTTCATCATTCTGAAAAAAATATTGTGCAATTGTTTTATTATTCTTACCACTTTCTCCTTGAAATCCGGTGTTCGCACTGAAACTCTGATGGTTCACAAAATTTGGCATAGGAGCTGGTGGCACCTGATATTGTGGAGTAACTACCTGCTGCTGCTGATTCATAAGTACTTCATTCTGCATCTGTGGGATTAAATTTTGGTTTGGCCCATTCTTCTTCTTATTATTCTGAGTACTCTTACACTCGTTCTTCCAATGTCCAAGCTTTCCGCACGCATGACAAGGAAACTTCTTTTTCGCTTCTTCTCTGTCCATTCGTCCCTTATATTTATTACCACTCGTTCCTTGATTATTCTGACTCTGTTCTTTCACTTGATTATTATTTTGATCATTTGCTTTCTCTTCTTGCTGCTCTGCCAATTTAACTTGTGCCCACATCATTTTCTCTTTTAGCTTCCTACGCCTGGCCTCAATGTCATCTCCGCAATATTTTGCGTACTTTAGAATCTCCTCCACTGTCTTACTTTGCCAACACAACATGTGCTGCTGTATCATCTGACTGATTTCTGGTTTCAAGCCATATACAAACCGATACACAAAATGTCCCATATCTTTGTCACCGATATTCTCAAAACCACTATACTGTTTAAACACCAGCAATAACCGTTCATAATACGCATGTACAGATTCATTTGGTTCCTGTGTCGTTCTATCTATTTTTACCCAATCTGTTTCTTTTGGAGGAATTTTCCCTTTCAAATACGTAATCACTTGGTGGTACTTTTTCATCACCTCTTCCGAAGGTGCTCCTGCTTTTGCATCTCTAGGATACTCCTCATTAGGCCAATCAATTGTGATCTTACATTCTGTCCATAAATCAGCATGTACCACTATATCAAATAGACCATCCAAGTCTTTCAATAACACCTTTAAAACCTTCACAAACCTTTCTACCTGTTTGTACCACTCAACTGGTTTTTCTCTCAGTTTTGGAAAATCATTTGTAAACGATAAAATATCTTGTCTACTCCAAGGAACATGAACATATCCACCTCCTGGAACTTCTCTCATCGGGCACAATTTTTCTGTTTTGCTTGATTCTCTTACTGGGAATGCAGCTGCTGCTTCTCTCGCTTGTACTTCCTCTTTCTTTCTTATCCATCTAATTCTCCATTTATCAAAGTCTCCCCATTTTCGCAAAATGTTCATTAATTCTTTTATCTGTAGTCTCTTTCCAGAAGCATTTACACTTTCCAAATCTTTATCAGTAAAGTCCACTCAATATGGTTTCTGCAACAACTTTGATTTTCCTATATCTATTCCAATCTCTGAAGCAACTTCAGTCAGTCTCTCATGAAATACTCTTGCTCTTCTCGTTATACTCTTACACAAAAATAGTAACTCCTCATCGTTGTAAGTATTCAATCTTTCTGTGCCCACACATCCTGTCATCATCTCTTCTAATTCCACTTTCAATCTGCTGATATCTAAAATCTTTGGTATTGGGTTCTGATTATCTCTTTCCTGAGCCCACCTTTCTATTTCTTCAGAGGTGACTACTGTAGCGCCTCCAGTTCCAACCGGAACCAAAGGTCTTCTTTCTCTCAAATTCATAGGCGTAACTCTCTTTGGGGTTTCCATCAGAGATTCCACAATAGGGAGATCCATTAGTGAAATAATTGACTCATTTTCGCTAACCTGATCATCTGTAATTATTATTTCTTTTCTAGGACTATTTAGTGGAATTGTCACAGATTGTGGTTCCTGGCAAATCTTATTATCTCTATATAATGGGATACCAGACCAATGGTCACTGGTACTGTCAAGGCTTCAGTATTCAAATTGAACTGTCCTATCTTTTGAACTAGTTCTTCTCTAGTTTTATTCAAAGCTTCTCTTTCATGATCCTGCAACACTCTGTTATATGACATTTTAGGTAAAATCTGTGGGGTTAATGGCATTCCCATTACCGGTGCACTTGGGGTAACCTTCCTAGTTGCTTCCTGATACGGTGGTGGGTTTTTAATTAAAATATCCTCTAACAACTCATCGTCTGATTCACCATAACCTGCCAAATTCATGTGTTTCGTTTTCTCCTTACACTTTCCTCCAAGCTGTTCCTCAGCCATCAACACTGGATATAACCCTTCTGATACCATAGCTCTCCTCCACTGTTTCATCTGCCCTTCTCGTGACTCATGCAAATGTCTGGGAAAGAACCCTCTATACCTTCCGCCTCTGCATTTCTCTCTTTCATATGACTCAGTCTCCCATTCTTCCAAAGCCTCATATTGTGTTAACCTAGGTCTGGGTTCCAAATCATTCATTTTCAATCTCAAATTCTGAAGAATTCTCCCATTAAATGTACCATTCTTAGGAAATGCTAACACACCATCATCCTTCATATATTCTATCCAGTTTTCTAACCACACGCATGTATGATATCCTCTTTCCATCATCATAAAAGATGCTGGTGTCTTCGGTGGCGGAATAGGAATTCCTTCTCTAGTCAACACAAGTTTATCTTTTACAAAGAAATTCTTAATTTTCTTTAAAAATGACATCTTTCTTTTCTCCCCATACATTCTTGAAGAATGGTGTAGGAAATTGTATTCCGCAAACCCTTGAAATCTTCTACCTGTACGTCTTGCACTGACAGTTAAATCGAAATTCCGCATACAATTCCTCTCTTCAACAATCCTAGCGCGGCTTCTAACTAGGTATCCAATCAAATCAGGTTCACACTCGTACTCTGACCAATGCCAACGCGACCTTTTCCTGACGTCAGTTCTGCTCCTAACTACTTACCCCTCCTTTACAAGGCTGCTCCTGTCACACGTCCGCTGTTTCTACCAATCCCAGCGCGGCTCTCTGTGCCGTCAGTACCTCTCCGGCAGCTTCTTACCCCTCCTTTACAAGGCTACTCCTGTCACACACCCGCTGCTTCTACCAATCCCAGCGCGGCTCTCTGTGACGTCAGTACCACTCCGGCAACTGACCCTCCCTTTACAAGGTAATGTGAAACTTTATTTCTCTAAATTCTCTTTAAACTTCTTTGTTAATAACGACATAAAACATTCGCTACTCTGTCTGTTCCACTAAATCAAAGGATAGTTTATTTCTTTTCACTGCGAGTAAAACCTTCCGCTTACTCTTCACCTAAGCTCCAGAGAACCTGCTACTCCTCCGGGGTCACCCGTCTAGGGAAAATTTGAGACCGATGTTTCACAAGCGAACTCCTTTTGCTGTCAATCTAGCTTAGAAGAACCTGCTACTCCTTCAGGGTTACCCTTACTAGGTGATATAACGCCTAAAGTTTCACTAGCAAACTCTTTACTATCAACCACTCTTACTTTTACACAGAAAATAGTCCCTACTTTAACACTGCCAGCCCTACCTAGCTTCTCAGTGTTATTCCAACAGACGAGTAATCTCACTGCAGTGTGGTTTCTATCGCCACCTGCTATTCATTTCCCAGGAATTTTTCCAGACGACATAAAACAAAGACGCAGCAGATACTCCACTACCATATACTCACCTGGGCCCATACAACTCGCTTGTACTAAACACCAAGTAGACCGACCGGAATTTTTAGTTTATGATGATTCTCATACCTTAAGATCTAGTTATTTCTTCTCCAACTAAACCTTTCACTGATCAAATAGTTCTTTCCTCTGGTCAATGGACCATTAGGTGGAACTAGTTGATGGTGATAATTAACATAACTTTATCAAACATTTCTCGATTGAAATGAAATAATCACAGACTCGGGAAGTTTTAAAATCTTTATCTAAATTAGTTGATTGTGAACCATCTCAAGCGTTTCAGTACAAACACCCTCATTCACAAGAGTGTCAATTCAATCAAAAATTCAATAGATATAATAATTCAGATCCACACAACAACTATACTCAGAAAGAAGAGGACAGAGAGAAAAGAGCATCTATTCAAATACGATATATTTTTTTCCAAGAATGGTGTGAAGACCATACCCTCTGGCCAAAGGGCTGGTAAGGGTCCCCCGGGATAGATCAGGAGACAAAGACTTCAGGACAGGAATTAGGACAGGATACTTCACCTCTCTAGATACCGACGAGTGCGTCGCACCCCTCTCTGACATGCTCTTCCTCCTCGTGGTTCTTCCGCGATCTTCTTTCTAACCCAATTAAATTAAGTAGATGGTTCTGCATTCGATTTTCTTCATCAGTATCTCACTGCATCAGCACCACCCCAACACCGACAGCATCCCAAGCTCTGCAATGCTTCCGCCAAAAAGTCACTTCCAGCATCGCGCTTCTCCAAAACGTCTTTCGCGACCTGTTTCCTCTAATTAACTGAAACTACCTCAATTATACCTTTTCATATCCAATGTACCACCCATTAATGTTTCAATTTTACAAAATACTAATTCTGATTGGACAGGCCAGGGGGGGATGATCATCACACAATGCTTATATTTCACTTATTTCTTTAAACCTTTGTTTCAAAACTCCTCCCCTCAAACTTTTATTCCGCACTGCCTTTCCCATACATCTTTAAACTTTATTAATACAAATGTAACGATCTTTTGAATAAAGTTCTTTCATATGAACTCTTCACCCTCATGTTCCCAGGGCACATCTTCGTCGACCTTGGACGCGTGACAAGTCCTTAGTCATCTCTTCGTACTTCATAGCCAGGGCGCATGCGTTGCGCAACGTCAGTCTGCTCGACTCAGACAAGTTTAACAGGCCCAAATACGCACTAATAATAAAGTGGAAAGGAAAAATGTTATTCTCAAAAATAAATGATTTCACTGTATACCACCAACCTCTACTCTAACCCACTCCATTTATTATTTCCCTTTCTGCATTTGCGTTAGTATAAAACTTATATTCTATTTCAGCTAAGCAGGTGCCATGCATGTGAGCTTTTCAAGCGGCCATTTTATGATTCTTTGCGCAGGCGCCAGAATTTCCCTCCAAGCGATAGTACGTCATACTACGTAGATGCAGTAGACGCATGCGCAGTAAAGATCCCATGTTAGAATGTATCCTAGTCCTTCGTTCATGTTATTGCAGTTAGTAACCACATATGCAAGCTTCATTTTCTCCTGTGTGTAAAGGAAATGCGTATTATTAATCAAAAAACACATTGTCAATAATTTGTTAATGAGTTAAACGAGAGGATTGCTTCCGAGCAAGTCTCATTTACGAGTCCTTGCTCCATCACCATGATGTTCACTATGTGTGCTATTGATGTGGGATTCCTATTGTTAGGGCATATATTGCTCCAGCTGAGGTCATGTATCAATGATTGTTTGCCTATTCAATTTGCTACCATGTGATATTCCCTTTCTTCCATGGTGTCAAGGTCATGGAGTGTCCACCTCTGAATGGAACATACTATTGGGGTCCTTCATGTTTTGGACACATCTGTTCAGAATTCCTTGATGAGTAGTTCTCTACATCTGTAAGGCAACAATACATTGGGATTTTGCTTTGTCTGAATGAAATGGGGAACACATTACCTCTTGGTAATTTATATTTTACATTTAAAACTGTTGGGTCAATACATTTTGACATAATCATGATGAAGACAGGGATGTAAGATTGAATGCCACAATAAAAGAAACAACAGTCTTGTAGTTTGTGTCCATAGTATTTATTCCCATTACACCAAGCAAATTTAAAGTGTGCAAAACAATGAGGAAAAGGCATAAAAAAGCCTGTCATGGTGGATGAAAGGATAGTGGTAGAGGCAAAATTTTTGTAGTCCAATGTCCAAAATACAACTGTTCCCAGAAAAGCGAATTATGTCCCAGAAATAGTCCACAGAGTGAATGGTAGACACACACAGGAGGAAATTTGGTACGGCGTCTCTTTGAGGTGGCGGTGGAGGTCTTGCCATCCTCTCTTAGCAGGCCGGATGACCACCCCCTCCTGAAAGGGGGGGGTCGATCAGGTGCAGGGATTGGGGTGGGGTAGCAGGCCCCTCATGTGGCTGGGCCCCCCTGTCTGTGTCTGGCAGTGGTGGCCCAGAGGTAGAGGGACCACAGACAAGGGCTGGTGGAATTGGGTGGTAAATTTCATATAGCACCCCAGTCAGGGAACTCATATTTTCATTATTTTGGCATATTTCCAACATGAGCTCCCTCTGCACCGCCTTGCACTATTTTTTTGCAGGTACCAAAACAGGGAATCAAGGTTGTTGACACCATAGAAAATAGTTGTTGTAAGGTGATTTGCACTTATCTTGTTCAATGACTACAGTGGAGATGAACACACATTTACAACATGGACACACATATGGGTATAATGTGAATCCGTGACATAACCCACTTACAAGCAGTATGCCTTTATGTGCAAATGGATGGATTTTTGTACCTGTTTTTGGGAGAACAACAACATACATTGATAGTAGGCAAGGGACTTCGTAAAGGCAAGGGATGATTCAATGGGAACAACCCACAATCTGGCTTAACATATTGCACATTGTTACAAAAGGAAGAGACAACCATGAAGCTAGTAATTGGTATGACACAAGTTATTTTGTGGAGTCAAGTTTAGATATATATGTTTTGATAAGGGTGCTGAACCATTGTAAAAGTCTACCTTAAGTGTGGGACTGCATTTGTGATTATTGAGACATTGCTAAGTTAAACTTGCCAGACTCCACTCCATCAGAAAATCCAGTCAAGCCTTCAGAATGTAGGATCTGCAAGACCTTCTCCTCCCAGGTAAATAGTTGTAATGGGGGGCTGGAGGAACCACCACCAGTCCTCTGGGCCTCCAGGTGATGCTTGGAGGACAGGGAACGCACTCTCCCCCATAGGTCATTCCACCTCTTCCTAATCTCCACCTGTGTGCGCAGGTTGTTAGCTACAGCAATCACTCTGTCAACTATTCTGGCCCACATTTGCCTTTTCTGTGATAGGGGTGTATCTTGGACTTTCTCCTCCCTGCCATTGAGATGGTTTGCTAAAAGAAATATAGTGCCCATAAAATAAAGGAAGATGTTATGTTATGTTATTGAAGTTTGTAGCGCGCACAGATACTCCAAAGAGTGTCCCGGCGCGAGCCTTGAGAAGTGAAGAAGGACCAGTTTAGTTAAAAAGAAACATTTTGAGCTATTTTTAAAAAAGAGTATGGTCCTGGATGCTGCGAAGAGCAAATGGAAGAGAGTTCCAGGCCGTGGCAGCCCTAAAAGCAAGAGAGCTGCCACCCATTCTTTGGAGGCGAAAGCGAGGTATCTGGGCGAGAAGCTGAGAGGCTGACCGAAGCTGTCTAGCTGGAGTATAAAACATAAAACGTTTCCTTAAGTAAATTGGGCCGGAAGCGTGTAAGGCGTGCTGCGCCAAGACCAGGGCTTTAAACTTAATGCGTTCGGCAACAGGCAACCAGTGAAGTATGCGCAGATGTTGTCTAACGCTGCTTCTAATTGGGATATTAAAAAGAAGCCTGGCTGCAGCATTCTGGACTACCTGCAATCTGTTGAGCATGTAGCCCAATAAGCCAACGTACAAAGCGTTGGTGTAGTCGATACGCGACAGTATCAAAGCCCGAGTGACCGTTTCCTTGGCAGCCCTGGGAAGAAGAGGGAGAAATTTCCTAAGGGATTTAAGTATCCCAAAGCAGTTCCCAGCAAGCTTCTTGATCTGGATGGAAAAGGACAAGTTCTCTTCAAACCAGACTCCCAGGTTCTTAGCGGGTTGTTCTGAAGAAGAAGGCAAGGGATAGTCGGGTGGCCAGAGTGTTTCTCTAAACTGGGGAGGGAAATTCCTTTAAAGGAGGATTTCCGATTTGTCTTCATTGCACTTTAGCTGCGCCAAGGAAAGCCAATGAAAGACTGCTGTCAGACAGTTTTTCGCCTCTGAGGTAGAGTACTCAGATTTGCCCCAAGTGAACAAAAGCTGAGTATCTCGGCGTACGCAATAATTTTGGCTCCAAGATCCTCCGCCAGCTGAACCAAGGGAGTGACGTAAATGTTAAAAAGAAGGTGGCTCAAAGAAGACCCCTGCGGCACTCCAGTGGTCACCAACTGTGGCGGGGGAGCCAAACCTGTTGCGTACGACCTTCCAGAAAAGATTTCAACCAGCTCCAGGCAGTACCTGAAATGCCTATGTCCGCCAGACAAGCCAGTAGCAAAGAATGGGGAACAGTATCAAATGCTGTTGAAAGGTCCAGCAAAATCAGGGCTGCCCTTCCGCCAGCGTCCAAGCAATCCCGAATAGCGTCAGAGACTTCAACTAAAGCAGACTTAGTACTATACAAGGCTCTGAACCCGAATTGGGCTGGATGGAGTAAGCCCGAGCTTTCGATGTATTCGGTAAGTTGTTTATTGATGACCTTCTCACAGATTTTAGCCACACTAGGTAGAAGGGAGATGGGACGATAGCTCACAGGGTCCAGTGGGTCCAGCGACGTTTTTTTTAAGAGTGGCAGAATCTTAGCCTGTTTCCATGCCACCGGAACAAGAGCCTCCTGGAGGGACAAATTAATGAGCCTGTTGACTTCAGGGTTGACTGTCTCTGCTACTGAAGCCAGAAGCCTAGCTGCACAGGGGTCAGATGGAGAACCTGATTTCAAGGCCATGAGAATCCTAAGTGAGTCCGGCAAATCGATGGGTGTAAAAGCCACCAGGGAAGGAGATGAAACAGGTGGAGACTCCGAAGGCGAGGATACAGCCATAGCCTGATTCCGAATAGTAAACGACGTCTGGATAGAGCGAATCTTGTTAATGAAAAAGTTTGAGAGTTTCTCGCACCAGGCGTCCGAAGCAGGAAGCCTAATAGACTCAGCTCTTGGAGCCAGAAAGCTCTGGATGATGGAGAAAATTTCCTTAGAGTTATTTCTGGCTGAATCAATGCAATCCGCATAGTAAATGCTTTTAGCATGTGCTATGGTAGTGTAATATATTTTCTGGGCTTTCCTAAGTGTCAGCTTCACTAGCGGGCAGTAATACTTCCGCCAGCAACGTTCCAATTTTTTGCATTGCTGCTTCAACGCTTTAAGTTCAGACGAGAACCAAGGTTTTGAGGGGGACTTCCTGGCCCGCCTATGAAGGGGAAGAGAGAAAGTTAAATTAAAACAAAAACACAGAAGGAGAGGAGCACAGATAAAGAAGAAAAACCTGTCTCCTGTGTAGAAAATCTGCTGGCTGACTGGTGTTCTGCAGTGTGATGGCAAAGGATCATGGTCTGAAATGGAGAGTGTTTTATAGTGTGTTTTGCAGGTGTTCACAATTGTCCAGTATATAACAGGTGTGAGCTACTAGCATCCAACCAATAGCCACAGCCAGGGTGCTATACTGAACGGGTCCCGCGACAGCCTCCCACCTATATGTGCCTGCTGCTGAAACACCGCCAGCACGACTGTGTGATCTAAATAGGCTCTGTGGGACCCCCCTTCAAGACAGCGATGGAGGGCCTGCTTGTCAGCATTGCAGTCCGCCGCGACGGAGTGGACTCCGTCATGGAGGTCTTCGGCTCAGCCGCAATAATCTAAATACGGCAGGCGGAAGACGGTCGACTTGGCGATCTTTTCAGGTCCACGCACAATGCGGCTTGCCGGTGAAACAGCCAAGATCTAAATCAGGCCCATAGTTCCTTAAAAAAACAACTTTCATAGATCGTTAGTTAGACTCCTATGATTAAAGAGAGTACACAATATATATACCTAAAGTATAAATGAACTAGTTCTCATTGTGGAAAAAAAGAAAGTAAAAGAAAGAAAGAAAAGACAAATAAAAAAATATTCCACTCAGCTAGACTGCCCTTGATGCTAACCGTTTTCTTTTCATATTGTCTCCCATGTATCGCAATAGTGTCAAACATCCACAGCCAACGTTTCACAGCGTGCAGGTCTTCACAAGAGTTGACAAAGAAACAGGATATATTTCAAACAGAAGATGGCTGCCAAAACATAGGGAAGACTCGACTTTACTTTATAATCCATCGTGTTTCAAGACGTGCTCTTCGATCAGCAGCTTTGCGGTGAGAAACAAAACAACCAAAATCGATTGGTTCACCTCCCGAACCAATATGGCTGACACTCTGCATGCATGTCAAAATTTCAGAAAGCGTGCTTCCTCAAGGCGGCGTAAACTCGATTGGTTCACCTCCCAAACCAATATGGGCAAACACTCTGCGTACGTGTCTAAGTTTCAGGAAGCATGCTCCTGCACGGCGGCATGACATTAAGGGGCATATTTACAAGCCTCTATCGCCACCACAACGTCACTTTCAGTGACGTTGTGATGGCGATAGGGGCCTCGCCTTATTTACAAGGCAGCGTTAAGCCACTTAACGTGGTTTAACGCTGCCTTGTAAATAAGGCACCCTTTCAAGCTGTATTTAGCGTGAAAGGGGAGGTCAATGGGTGTTGCAGTGGGCATTCCACTGCAACACCCATTGATTTTGATGCTGCCTCCTATTTACAAAGGCAGCATAAATAGGAGGCAGCGCCAAAACTAAGACGAGGGAAAACCTGGTCTTGAACAGGCAAAATGAGGAGAAATGCTTTATTTCTCCTCGTTTTTGCTGTTTCCATGTGTGTGCTGCCTTGTGCAGCACACATAGAAACAGCAAATTGCCTATGATTGTTTATGTGCAGGAAGGTCCCCCTTCCTGCACATAAACAATAATTTTTAAAATGCTGTTTTGCAACTTCTATGTGTGCTGCATTAAGCAGCACATATAGAAGTTACAAAACAGCATTTAAAGATTGTCTATGTGCAGGAAGGGGGACCTTCCTGAACATAAACAGTCTTCCCTTCAACACAGGCACCCTTGCACTATGGTGCAAGGGTGCCTGCGTTGGCGCTAGGCAGCTAAAGTCAGTGCCAGCGCAGGGGGAAACACAAGGCTGCACCACATTCTAGTAAATATGGTGCAGCCCGGTGTTTCTAAAGTGTCGAAGCGTGTTATTAGCCTTCTTGGATTAACGACGTACTTCACCACTTTCTTGTGAATATGCCCCTAGATTCAGACTCCACTCATGTGATAAAGGACAACAGCAGGCTGGCTAAAACAGTGTGACGTCACCAGAGCTGCACCGAAGAACTGCGGCAAACAAACTCCAACCGCTGCGGCTGGCATGGAGATCTCTGTAACCCAACTGCGACAGCCTTTTACACCACTCACAGGCAAGCTAACTGCTCCTCCCCAGACAGCAAGAAGAATAGAAAGATCATTTTAACAGTAATACAATCCATCTCAGCATTCAGGCTCTGTGTGAGTTCGCGAGAAAGCTGGCAGTCTTTCGACTGTCCCCAACTCTCGTCGCCAGTGTTAGGTTCCGCTTCAAAGAAACCACTTCAAGGTAGGATTACCACAAGGTTATTTTGGTCGTGCACAGCAACAGACCACCAACCCACATCAGCAGCCTCAGGACAGCAACTGATTTGTATTCAAAGTCTAGAACACAATGAGCACATAGAGCTTTATGCTGTAAAAGATAACATGGACAGGATTCTAGATGCAGAGCAATGTAAGCACAACACCTTCTGGCAGTGACTTCTTAAGAATTGGGGGAGCTCTGAACAAGGCATGTTTTTTTCACCCCTGTCTGGAACAACTTTAACTTTTATTACTCGTTTTCTGCTATACCAAGTCTGCACAATGCTAATAAAATGCTAAACGCACAGTAAATGGTCACACAAAAACAGTCAAAATATGTCTAGCTTGTGGCATAAAAATCGTTAAGATGACACTGTGCAGTGAAAGTAAGAGTCAGGGAAGAGGTGTGTTGAGAAGAGGAAGAAACATTAAAATAGGAAAAAAGCGAAGGAGAGACATTTCCTCTTTCCCAGGGGTCACCTTGGAGGTTGGGAGCCCTGGGCAAATGCAACTTCAGCCATGCCCTAAAACGTCTCTGCCTACGTGCCCATGCCAGCAACGTATCTAGGTTAAACGAGTGATTCAGTTCCTGGATGTGTTTTAGCCCTGAGCCGCCCACACAGCATTAGCAACTCTGAGCATGAAGTGAGGAAGGGATTAAAGATAAAGCGCTCCCAGCATGAACATTTTTGAGCAGGAAGTGAGTAAGAGATTAGAGATAGAGATAATACGTGAGCAAAACAAGTAATAGACACTAGTCAGAAGGAGAGGAGGTGATAGCATACAGTAAAAGAAAAGAGGGAAGTGGGATCCGATTGTAAAGCAAGGAACAAAAGTAAAAGAGGAGAGGAAGGACAAGAGATGAGAGAGAGAAAAGTAAGGAGCGATGATATTCAGGTGACGGAACAGAAGAGAAAAAATTAAAAGAGGAGAAAAGAAAAGAGTGGGGGCAGAGGAGAGAAGAATTAAAAGGCAGGAGCAAGGATAGATTTGAAGACAATAAGGCATGCTAGGACGGGGACTCTACTCTATGGTACCACTGAGACCAGTTAGAAGTAATTCTATTCAGACGTGCTATAAAGGATACTCCACTGAGGTCCATGTCGCCAGCAGGGATGCAGGAGTGACACTCCAAGTAAGTCTAGGTGATCAAGTATTCTAACTTCCAAAAGACACATGGCAGCTGTACTAGGAGGTACATTCACAAGAACGTGCGATAACTACCGCAAGAGTAGCGTAATGCAACTTTCAATATCGCAGCCTATCGCGGGAAAATAACCCCGTGTCAACATGTAATTCACAACAAGGCAGTAGCATGCGATAGTCACCAGATAACGCATCAAATGTCAGCGTGAAAATCTAAGCCACGCCTAAAAAATGCGAAACGCGAACGCGAGAAATCATGCGATGAGGCCAATCGCGGTACAAAAAGTAGCGAAAAGCAGCCACAGGCCTGCAAATCCCACGCATCTGGCGGGAAATTGCACCATAAAAACCACAGAAACAACACACCAGAAACAAGCCAAAGCACGTAGCAACATGGATGCACCCTGACCCAGCGCAGAGGTCAACGCGAACCCCACAGCCCCCACAGACCACCAGCAAGGAACAACGGGGTCGGGGAAGGCCAAGGAGAAAAGGGAGAGGAAGACGGGGTGCAGACCGCAGGAAAACAAGACCAGCGCCACGGAGTCACAGAACACTACCAGCAACTGACCCACAAGCAGACCACCTGGAATGCAGTCGGAGTACCGAGGACCCCATATCCAGGAGGCCAAGAGGCGCCGCCAGGACGTGACAACCTAAACCAGGCACAAACCCGCTGCCAACAGGAAGGCAGCAACGGCGACAGGAGGTGGCAGTCCAGCACCCCAGGAGGAGCTGGAGGAAACCCAGGCCACAGTCATCAGTGTGGAGACGGTGCAAGGAGGTGGGAGTACGGACACAGCTCGACAGAACCCGACACAACAACAACAGGGTGAGGATCCAACAGGGACTGGGGGACGGGGGGTGATGGGCACATTGGCACACATGCACAACGAGGTGTAGCACACTGCACACCCACAATTACCCAGGGACATGTCCCCCATCCCCGCGGCACACTGCAGCACACACACATAGCAATCACAGCACATACCATGACAATGTGGCACAAAGTGCAACACCCACACTGCAGAACAGGGGACACAACTGGGTCCGCCCAGGCGCAGAAACAGAACAATCACATTGGACAGAGCAGGGAACTGTGAGATGCATATCTACGGCTACAACCCCACATCAGCCATGTAGGCCAAATGTACACTGTCCCAACTCAAATAGCCACCACCGCCCAAACAGTCACAATGTACATTGTCACACAGTCTGCATGTCGACAAGAACAAGGCGCCAACACAATGCCAACATGCACCTCCCCTTCACAATGCAGAGGGACAAACAACACCTCCAGCAGGTCAGAACAGACAAGCCATCAGTGATGCCGGAGACGAACACCACACCTTTGACACCGATGCCCTACAACAGCCCATGGACATCCCACACAACCCACCACCAGGACCAGGGCAGACAAGCTACTCAGAGGAGAACCCAGCCCCTGCAACAGACCACACAGCATGAAGCACCCGCAATCATGGCTGGCTCACAACACTTCACCGACCCACACATGGCACCCCAATGCCAGGTGTCAGAACGCCAAAAGGAGGTGGCCCAACAGGTGCGGGTGTTGCCGAACCCATGGAATGCGAACTAGAACACATACGTGGGTGTTCAATACCCTTCAGGGACCACCTACACCCCACAAAGGAGACCCACACTGCCATAAAGACACATGCAGATGCACATACCCAGTACAGAACCACTCCCAGGGGCACGCACATATCTGTCACACACCCACATTGGCTCTGCGTACGACGGCACAGTCCACTCCCCTTACGAATTGAGTGGGTGACGACAAAGCTACATGTCCAGGTTCTAGCCCGCTGCCTGCGGTGACATGTCTGCGTCCGCTGTACACAGCACAATGTAATGTCGTAGGGCCCAGGGCCCCCATGCATACAACAAGACCACAGGGACACATGCACAAATCATGTTGAACTGGCTACGGGCACGTGCGCCTGGCCCCTTTATTGGCAGGGCCACATATACAGTGACGCCTGTGCTGGATGTGTGTGGGGTGAGTATAAGCCAGCCCGCAAGGAGTGCTTGGTGCTGGCAACAACCTGAACAGTGGACACCAGTGTAATGGAAACAGAAAACACCAGCATAACAGAGTCAACTGCAGAGCAACATGGAGGGATCCGGAGTAAGGACAGAGGTTACCCAATATTCAGTCAGGAGGTTCTGTGAGTTGCAGTGCACTGAGGTAAGGGCACTAGAGAAGAGCATGCTCATGTGAAGAAATTGCTAGGATTGTGTCCCTTCGGGTTAGTCCTGATGCAGAGGGGAGTGTTACACCTGCATCAACTTCCCCATCAACGTCCCAGGTCTCCCACACTGCCTGAGGTGACAGTTGTGTCCGCAGTCCACAGCGCAATACCCAGTAATAGATCCAGGTGTGTAGCTTGACTACCACCACCAGTCTGCATTCCTGCCTTGAGGCTGTTGCCTCCTGCCCTCCCATTGTCTGTGCCTTCTCCCATCCGCACACTTGACACATCTTCCTCATCATAGTCCCAGGTATTCCCCACTGCATGAGGTGACATTGCTGCGCAACCTCACAACAGCACAAAACTCAATCAGTAACGGACAATGGCTTGCGGTGCACTGAGTCACTGGCACCTGGAGTGCTGAGCAGGGTATCAGGCCGATGATGGCATCCACGACAGGTCTGAGCAACTCCGTAGGTCTGTCAGGACCACCCTTTCGACTCTGGCAGATGGCGGTTGGAGGTGGTCCTTGCGGTGGTGGCGTGTGCCTCCTGCGTGATGCGACGTCCGGGCCGGTCAAGACTCGATGCTATGTGTGGGCCCTGGTGGCCCGCAGTTGAGGCCGGAGGATGCGGACAGTGCAGGGCCACAGACACATGGCGTTGATGACCCCAAGACCATCGCTACAGAGGCCATTCAATGTCTCAGAAGAAGGGGTCCCAGGCATGAGCAGCACAGAGTTAGTGGCCCCGGATGCACTGCAGCCGGCACAGGCACCCAGCCACGGGACGGTGACTTGCGGTGCAGTCAGATGGGCCATGCGACCTGAGCGGGTCCCCATCAATGTCCGAGGTGTATGTTGCGGAGGGTTGTGGGGGACAGTGGAAGGTGTCCTCCAGTGCATGATGCGGAAGGTCTGATGTTATCTGGAAGCAGCAAATGGAGGAGTGGAAAGTGCAACCCTCGTTTTCACCAACTATTCGGTATCAGCTACATGAGGATGAAAACTAGCCCCTATTCCATAGACTCAAACGCCACCAATGTACGACTAGTGAGTGTCCATGAATGTCGGGGAACACACTTAGTGGCACAGGTGCTGAGAGGGGATGCAGTCTGCGATGATGCCGGTACACAGATGTGAACTCCAACATTGCCAAATCAAGACTCTGTGACCTACTGGACCGCAGTGTAGGCCGGAGGCAGCGGTCAGCAGTGGCCCACAGCCACGTGTCGTTGGCTGGCGAGGCACAGAGTTAGTGACACAGTGGCAGTTGTCGGTAGTGTTCAATCACCTCCGTAACGATGATCCTGTTCCCTCCGGACTGCAACGCGTCATCCTCTTACGCCTCTCCGTGCGTGCGATGAAATGTATTCTGCCTTTTGAATTACCGATGTTCAGTTCCAAATCTGTGATCCCACTCGTGCGCAGCGTAGGCCGAGGGCAGTAGTCCGCGTAGGCCCACAGACACGTGTGGTTGTGATGCTATGCACAGACTTGTTGCCACCACATCGAAGGGTGTATAGTGAATTGTTCTCTGCCTTAAATAATGTTCACTGCCATGGTGTAATCAAGACTCAGTTCCAAATGTGTGACCTACCTGACCGTGGTGTAGGCCTGAGGCAGAGGTCAGCACGGCCCATTCACCGAGTGTCGCCGGCATAGGTTGGATGGCACCACCGGCCTGCGTAGTTCAGGTTCAGTGGCACGACGTGTTCAGTCACCTCCGTGTATGTGACCCGGCATTCGTCCGGACTGAGCCGCATCTTCCTCTTACACCTCTCCATGCGACCACTGGTGTGGACTCTGCCATTCGTGCTTTGCGACTAGGTGCTGGATGTGTGACCTACAGGTCTGCAGGGTAGTCCTGGTCCCTCATCCACGTGTCGCCGGTTGGCGTTGAACAGGGTTAGTGGCACCACGTGTAGCCGGCTGGTGTTGAACAGGGTTAGTGGCACCCTGTGTCGCAAGATGCCCATATGGAACTATGCCTCACTGATGGGGGGGTCTGGTGCTGTGGCCGCTGGCCCAGATTTGGAGTCACTGCCATTCATGACTCAGGACACAGTTTCACATATGGGACCTACTGGTCCGAAGAGTAGGCCGAAGGCGGCAGTGGAGTACGTCAACGAGAAAGGAATAAAGCGGGCCTGAGTCGTGGAGGCCGTGATGGTCTGAGGTGGCTGCCAAGGTCGCGGGACTCAGGCTTGGAGCTTGCGCCGGCATGTGGTGGGCCCTCCTTGACACACGCCGGTGTCGGCAGGTGATCAGTGTGGCCTGGCTGCGCAGGGGCGGGCCTGACGGGTTCGTGGTCCAGCATGCCGGGGTCCGGCAGGTGCACAGCATCGCAGGCAACTACGCTCACGAGGACGGCGTCGGCCTCGTGGCGGGGTGGGAGGCGCCCCCCTGGCAGAGACGTGGGGCTTTCCGGGAGAGGATCACGCCCAGGCCTACGTGCTTTTTATTCACACCCCTACGCTGGCGTGGCCTAAGCCAGGCCATCCCACTCCGGTGACGCTTAGGGGGTGGCGTCACAGGCAACATTTCCACGAGGTCCCCCACTGGCTGGGGTGACATGGTTGCGTCCACTGTCCACTGCACCCCATACGCCAGAGGTGTATGTCGCCATGGATATGGGTGTGTTCTGCATACTGCGGTCTATCCAGCACATCTCCACCACTCTTGGCATTGTGTGCTTTCCTGATCATGGTTCTACTGCATCCTTCAGACATGCCTGGTTGCCACCTCTCCCCACATTCGGCTATTATATGGCTGAGGTGCCATGCCGTTGATGGCTCATGTTCAGGGCTTGCCCAGGTTACCATTGAAAGTTGTTCTGTCGTGTCTGGTCATGTTGTTGTGCATGTTGGTTGTGATTTTGTGATATGTGCATTGCCAGAGTAGTGAGTTGCATGGTTGTGGAGTTGAGGTGTGTGGGGTGTTCATTTCGAACTTGCCACGGGGGTGTGCATTTCCCTTGTTGCCATCCTGGGAATGCTGGTTGATGATGGACTGTCGGAGGATGAAGGTATCATGCACACTGGCTGTGTATTTGAAGGCCACATTGTTGGAGGTTCCACGGTGTTCTGTTGTTGCCTGCACATTGATGTGAGACGTGTGCTTCCTGTTCAGGTGATTGTGTGCTGTGTCACCAGGGGCCACAGGTAGTACATGTGTGCTGTGGATTGCCCCAACAGGTGCGTGCATCCTGCTATGGCGTATGGTCCTTGCTTGGTCTCCAGCGTATCCTGAGCATTGTGTTGGACGTATGGGGACTGGGGTACCAGGGTGATGGTGATGTCCAGGACAGGTGTGGGGGACTTGGATGTGGCTGGCTGTGTGACTCCTCTGACTCTGGCGGGTGTTGTTTGGGGGGTACCAGGGGCCAACAGGTGCAGACAAGCCAGCAGCTTTGTGTGGGGTGGGATGTTGGTTGTCCGCTGTGTTGGTGCCGTAGGCCTGTTAGGCGATGATGGTCAGGATGCGTAGGATGGTTGTCCCTTTCAGCCTGTAGTGGTCAGTGACATTGTCAGATGTTGGGTCTGTGCGGCTGGTACGTTTCCTGGGGGTCCGCTGTCTTTGTCTGTGCTGCGTCTGTGGTGGTCCGGGGGGGGTGTTCAGGGTGTGGGTTGGGGTCCTGGGGTGGTGGCGGGGGGTGTTGTGGCCCTCTTGGGTGTCTGGGCCGCATGATGAGTGGCTCCATGGCATCTGTTGCCCTTAGGATGTGGCCCTGGGCTGTGCTCCCTTTTGTGGTGCTGGCTGCCGTCCGACTTTACACCAGGTCAGAGCAGGTGTAAATTTCCTGGTGCTAACGCGCCTTATCGCCCGTTTTGTGTTTCTATCGCCGATGTGGCTGGTCGTTGTGAATGTTGAGGTGTGATGTTGTCTCGGCTTTTGGCACGGGAACGCCTACTCTGCATCTCATTAGCGATATTTGCGGGGGTCCTCTGTGGCGATGTTTTTTGCGGCTGCTATCGCGGGTAAACTGGTGCTGTGGGCTGTTTACACCAGCTTGTGAATGGGGAGGTATATTTATCACGACTTTGGCTGCGATAAAGTGCCGTTAATTCGGCGATAGCTCCTTGTGAATATGCCCCTAGGTTTCTTAATTTTTGTGTTAAAACTAGGTTGCTTTTTTGTGTTCGTTTCCAGGTGCTGTTTATTAGCCACCAACCTGCCTCTGGGTCATGATAAACCACAATCAGTGGTGCTTGTTATTGCCAATTTGATTAGCACCCAGCCCAGACATTACTGAGGTGTTGTCTGAGACTGAATGTGTAGCTTTTTAAGCAGCTTAATGTGCCTGCTGCAGAGATCTGTGTGTTACTTGCAGATCATAATTTGGTGTTATAAGGTTGCGCTGCTTCTGCATGGGCTGCACTTGCTGTGTGAGGGAAGCTTGCACTGCTGCTTCCAGCATAGCACTTCCTCTGAGTAAGAGTAGCTTCCACTGTTTCTACATGTGCTGTACTAGCTGTGTGTGAAAGAAGCTTGAACCAACTCACTCCAGGACATCCCAAACATTGGCTTCATTCCTGCCAATCAGGGGTGGTTTTAGTCTAGTTAGTTAAATGAAAACAAAGCAGACTACAACATCCAAAATGCATCACGTTGTACATGTAAGCCCAGAACTGGAAACAAAGTCTGTGATTATATGGAGAGATGTGACCACCCTATATTTGGGTCCCTGAAAAGGGAGAGTTGATGACATTGGTTGGATAAGAGAGATGCTAGAATGTCTAACACTTGTGACCACACCACACTTTGAATGAAACATTTCCTGCCCAGATTTCTTTAGACCCTGACACTTCTGGGGTGACCCCAGAAACTGATCCTGCCATGTAGCAATGCACAGGTAAAATATTCGGTGGGCAGTCAAAATATCGGAAATAAAATATCGACATACACTAATATCGAAGTCACAATATCGAAGGGACAGAATATCGATGTTAAGAATATCGATGTTAAGAATATCGACCCTAAGGTAAGTAATATCGATTTTTTTTATATCGATGTAAGTAATATCGAAGTTAGTAATATCAAAATCAAATATATCGATGTTACTAATATTGATGTTACTAATATCGAGATTTGTATTATTGTTATGTATTTTGTTATGTTTTTAATATGTATGTGTTATATGTTTTTTGTGAAGTGTTCTACTTGTCTAAAAATATATGTATACAATTTTTATATGTTAATAATGTTTTTTTTTTTAAGTTATTGTTTTTTTTTTTGTACCGTAGCGGGTTGTGGGTTTATAGGGGAATAGGGTGGGAAGTAATTTAATTATACTAAATTAATTATACATTTTTAGGAATTATAAATTAATTTTAATTATTTTTTGCGTTTAAGTTCTGTAGCGGGTTGTGGGTCTATAGGGGAATAGGGTGGGAAGTAATTTAATTGTGATTAAGTTATAATTTATTTTAATTAATTGGTATTGATAATTATATTATTGTTAATTAATTAATAATCGGTAATAAATTTTTATTAATTAGTTATTAATTTTTATTAATTGATTAATTGATCATTATGTAATTTAATTGTGATTAAGTTATAATTTATTTTAATTAATTGGTATTGATAATTATATTATTGTTAATTAATTAATAATTGGTAATTAATTTTTATTAATTTTTATTAATTGATTAATTGATCATTATGTTAAGTGTATTATTTTATTATTGAAGTGTGTTGTGCGTTTATAGGGGAATACTTTTGGAAGTAATTGAAATCTAATTAAGTAATTATTAAATTTATTTTTGGGTATTGATAATTAATTTATTGGAAATTAATTATTAATTGGTAATTATTTTTAATTAGAATTTTTTGGTTCTAAAAATTAATTTATTGTTGATTTATCATCAATTGGTAATTAAATATTATTAAATATTATGTATTGATACATTTAATTCATATCTTAAGAAGTAATTATTAATTGAAAATTAATGTTTAATTATTATTATTTTTGGTATAAAAAAGCATTTAATTGTTCAATATTAGATAATTGGTAATTAAGTTTTAATAATTTATATGTTTTTTGTTATTAAAAATATTTTATTGTTCAATATTTATTATTTAGTAATTCATATTTATTAATTATTATTTATTGGTATTTATTATTAATTTATTGTTAATAAATTTTATATTGGTAATTATGTTTTTAATAATTATTTATTGGTATTGGTAAATAGTTTACAGTTATTTAATAATTCATTAATTATTTAAAAAAATTATTTTATTTATAAGTATGTTATTTGTAACTTCTACGCTATCCAACACTTTCCCTACTATTGCACTCTCTGGAGTTGGACTAGTAATTTTTACCCCTACGCTATCCAACGCTTTCCCTACTGTTGCACTCCCTGGAGTGGGAATAGTAATTTCTACCCCTACGCTATCCAACACTTTCCCTACTGTTGCACTCTCTGGAGTTGGAATAGTAATTTTTACCCCTACGCTATCCAACACTTTCCCTACTGTTGCACTCACTGGAGTGGGAATATTCATTTTTACCCTCCCGCTATCCAACGCTTTCCTTACTGTTGCACTCACTGGAGTGGGAATAGTAATTTTTACCCCTACGCTATCCAACACTTTCCCTACTGTTGCACTCACTGGAGTGGGAATAGTAATTTTTACCCTTACGCTAACCAACGCTTTCCCTACGGTTGCACTCACTGGAGTGGGAATATTAATTTTTACCCTCTCGCTATCCAACGTTTTCCCTACTGTTGCGCTACCTGGAGTGGGAATAGTAATTTTTACCCCTACGCTATCCAATACTTTCTCTACTGTTGCACTCTCTAGAGTGGGAATAGTAATTTTAACCTCTACGCTATCCAACATTTTTCTTAATGTTGTTTTTTTGCGAGTTGAAATAGTATTTTTATTCTTTCCGCTATTTAATATTTTTTGTATTATTTTAGTTAATGTAGTATATAATTAATTTTAAAAATATTAAAAGTAAATTTTATTTTTTTAATTTGTTATACATAATTATTTAATTTGTATTTATGTTATTGTTTTATGTGTATAGATGTATTTGTAATTTATAATATTTTTTATTAATTTATAATTTATTAAAATAATTATTAAAACTGATTATTAAGGGGCCCATTACGATACCCGGCGTAAAAAAATCCGCCAGGCATGGAAGCGGCAAAAATCCGCCCGCACACACCGTCTGAACACCGACCACGCCATTACGATTACACAAACCGAAAACCGCCATCGGCGGAAAAATCACACAAGATACCGCCCGCCATCGTCCGAGTCGGAGTCAAACCGCCCGCCACGGACGGAAACACGCACGACAACACAAAACCGCCCGCCCTCACGGCCGACACACCGCACGTGAGATTACGATCGCACTGCCATGAGCGCGGGAAAACTACAAATATACCGCCTGCCAGCGCAAACAACGCCGATGAGAATCGACACGGCAGAAGTCATGGCGCCCACGTCCCTGCACAGAAACCATCCGCTGACAAAACCAATCGCACACAACATGGCCAACAAGTCCACACAGCAAGGCACGCACAAATACACAAGCACAGTACACATCCCGAAAACACCCCCTGGACAAACAAAAACTACAAAGGCCAGAACAACAGACACAACACACCTGAAAACAACAGACCATGAGGACACACCCACATAGGTAAGTACAAAAGCAGCACTCCCACAGACCACAACCCCTTGCAACATTGCAAACTAGAGAGGAGAGGAGAGGACACAGTGACACAGCAAGGACAGCAGCACACCACAGAAACGCACACATCACAACCACCACCACCACCACCACCACCAAACACCGGCACCACAAACCCCCTGCACATTACACAACACACACCGCACCAGCACCACAAACACCATGGCACCACAAAGAATGCCCAAGTTCACGCCCATTGAGCTGACGCTCATGGTCGACGAGATCATCAAGGTGCACCCACAAATCTATGGGAACCTGGTCCAGCACACACCACTAGCCACCAGAAAGAGAATGTGGAACCGGATCGTAGACCAGGTCAATGCAGTCGGGACCCTGCCCAGGAACAGAGTTGAAATCAACAAACGGTGGAATGACGTCAAGAGCCTGGTCAAGAAGAAGGAGAGCAAGAACAGAGAGCTGGCAGCCGTCACTGGCGGAGGGAATCCCGCGCTCTTCAAGACCTTCAAAGCGTGGGAGGAGAAGGTGCGAGTCATTATACATCCGGAGATCCTCGCCGGATTAGCAGGAGAGTGGAGGCTGGTAAGTACAAACTAATGTATACCAGCACACCGCTATGTACTCACATGCACTACCACCATGCCACAGCTCCCAGGGACAAACACCCCCATGTCCAGCACACAATACACAACACATCACACACACATGCAACAGACACCACCACACACAGCCCAAACCGAACAACTGTAAGATACGTGGGGACATGTGTACACTCAGCCAGCCACGTAACCACCAACAGGTCCCCAAGTATGCCAGAAGCGCCACAACGAGCACCCACCACACCCATGTGTCCGCCATAGCTGCACTAACCGACAAGTAACAGGTAAGTGGCAGGAACACAAAGTGCAGTGGGTGGGAGGGTGGACAGCCAAGTACAACACACACCAGGCCCCTAGTCCCACAGCACAGCAAGGAGGAGCATCCCCCACACCCCACAGCCACGTGTCAGCCACCGCAGTGCACACCGACAGCCGAAAGGTAGACATCACGGTCCACAACAATCGGTGTCAGTGGGTGTCCAGCCACCACCACGACCCACAACACCCCCCACCCCCACAGACCTGCAACATGGAGCACCCCCGCTTAGAACCATGTGGCATCCAGTACAGTGCACGCCCGAACAACCTGCAGGTGGGAAACTGGACAGGGCTGGATTACTGGAGGCATGAGGACCGTAACACGACCAACACATGGGACATGTCACGTAGCAGACGAACACGCAGCACCGCCCACCGTCACGAACAAGTGAACAATGTGCACACGGACATGAACCACAGACTCACACCTCACATGACCCATCACAGACACAGCAACACCCAAGGAGCCACGTCTGCATGCACAAGCCACACTGAATATAGTACCACACGGCAGCCACTGTGCAACTCATCACACACAACCGAAACACCATTGAAGTCCTGTCCATGTAGCCCCTACTGCCTGTCAACCACACACCCCACAACTACGCCTATGTAAGACAAACAACACTAGACGCAACAGAGCGGAACAACATAAATGCACACGAACACCACTGAACCCATCAAACACACAGACACACCATGCACATACAACATACCATCCATCCCATCCGTCAGCCCCAGTCTCATGAAAGGCATGTCATCCGCACAGCTGCCACACATACAGCAGTCACGCTAAGATACATGCCCATGACCAACCATGTGCCAGAAGTCAATGAAGCGCACGCCACACTGTGAGCAACAACACACAACATGGGCCACACCCCCCGAGCACTGCAGTGATGCACATGGCACAGGGCAGCACGCACACCAAGGAGATGGGACAACTGCAATACGTTGGCTGGCACACAACCATCACTCACTCATAACGATGCGTCCAATGCCATGTCCAGTAATCACAACAGACAGCAAATATGCAGGCCATGTCAGGCATGCACACACCTCAGACCATGCACTGTCATGCTGCCACAACACATGTCACGTTCGGCACCCATGGCTCACAGCATGTACCCCAAAAGCATATTCCCTCCCAAATGCGAATCTGGGGCATGGCCCCCATGTTGCCATATGCGTTCCTAAGCGTTCCATTTGAACCCCAAAAGCATATTCCCTCCCAAATGCGAATCTGGGGCATGGACCCCATGTTGCCATATGCGTTCCTAAGCGTTCCATTTGAACCCCAAAAGCATATTCCATCCCAAATGCGAATCTGGGGCATGGCCCCCATGTTGCCATATGTGTTCCTAAGCGTCCCATTTGAACACCAAAAGCAAAGTACAAACCAGACCCAGGATGGGCCAGGAGCCCGCATACACCAGAGTCACAATAAGTAGGGGCACAGCAACACACCCATCGGCATGGCCAATCCGTCCCATGCCACATGTGCACAGCACACAGTCCCATTGCCAAGCACACACAACTACAAATGGTACAGCCACACACACGCCTCCGGGAAACCCATGTACGAGATTGCACGAACTGTTAATGTCAGACGACAAATACATACTTCGCCAGGTGCAACACAATAACAAATCTCATTCTCTCCACAGGTGACGAACTGCTGGATGCTGGGGATGGAGACAGCAGCCAGCACAGCCAGCCTACAAGCCCCCAACGAGGACACACGGATGTGGAGGATCTGTCCTCCTCTTCGGACACGGACCACCAAGCAGGCCCATCTGGTGTGGCAGGGCCCAGCCGCTCCCCAGGACCCCTCCTACCCACCAACCCATCATCCAGGGCTGCTGAACATTCCCAGCCCCCTGCTGCCACTGTCGTTGCGGCCACACCCACGGACATTGCGGCCACACCCACGGTCATTGCGGCCACACCCACGGTCATTGCGGCCACTACCACTGCCGCAACCGCCACCATCGCCGCACCGACCACCGCCGCCACCACCACCACGTCTTCGCTGGCACCAGCCCCAGCGCAGGTGGTGGCCCGGCCGACTGGATCCACCCTGGGAGCCACAGCGAGGACCGTGGTGAGCAATGTGGCTAGTGGGCAGGCCGGTGGCAGCAGTACCGGTAGGAGGAGCAGGGTCAGGGAAACGCAAGTCTCCCCTGGGAGCCATGCCCTGCCTCAAATGGCCAGAGTCCTTGGGGCCTATGAAGAGGCCCAAGGACAATGGGCCAGGTCTGCTTCAGACACGCGGGAGGTGCTGGGGGTGCTGAGGTCCATGGACGCCCGTATGGGCCAACTCGTGGACCTCATGGGCCAGCTGGTGGTGAGGTCACAGCCAGGGACAGCAGCTCCACCACCGCCACCACCTGCCGGGGCGCAGGGTCGTGCAGCTGTGTCCAGTTCCCCTGCGTCCACAGCCAGTGAGCACACCTCAACCACCAGCAGGTCGCAAGCAGGCACCCCCTCGCAAACGTGGAAGGGGCCGTCCGAAGTGGAAACAGATCTCACGGGAGGACTTCGCACGCTCCAGACGCAAGTGAGGCAGCCAGCCAGCCCTCCTTGACCACCCACTGCATTGACTTGGACTACGATCCCACTCCACACAGCCATCTGGATGGCATGTGTCTGTTGGACCATGGACATAGAACCAGTGGGTACACCCTGAGCATCACGCAGCCATGACCGACAGCTCATTGTCACTGCACGCACCACTTTTGTCATCACCTTACACACAATCACATGTCACAGTTTGAAATAAATGCACCTCTTACACAAACTGCTGTTTGTGCCCTGTGTTTTATTTGTACGGAATACAACGGCCACCTTGGGCGGAAAGGCACCTGATGCGTGGCATGGCAATGGAACCGGAGGGCCTGTAGG
The DNA here is from genome assembly GCA_963921515.1 of Calotriton arnoldi. Lineage (NCBI taxonomy): Eukaryota > Metazoa > Chordata > Amphibia > Caudata > Salamandridae > Calotriton > Calotriton arnoldi. The sequence goes on along the minus strand of CAWUFW010000898.1, from coordinate 2,494,866 downwards.
GACCTAGGGGTGGGAGACAGAACAGGAGCACATTCAATGAGTGTGTCACACACCCATCACACAGTACATGTCAACAACTACAAGCAATGTACACACATCGCACAGAGCAATAGGGCACAATGCCACAGCCACCAACAGTGGCATACTACCCTGGCCATGGAGCGTTGACACACAGCACGCAGTGAACAAGCGGCCACCCTGACACAGCACACACACACCTGCACAGATACAGCCACATCAGCCGTCGTACATGGACACTCACCGTCAAGTGAAGTAGTGGGCGATGAGCTGCTGCCGCACATTACCAGCTTCCTCCTCTCCGCTGTCCTCCTCACTCGAGCTGTCCTGGTCTGCGGGCTGGGGCCCTGGTTGATCTCCGTCATCCACGATGAGGGGGATCTGCTTCCGAATGGCCAGATTGTGCAGCATGCAGCACGCCACCACTATCTGGCACACCTTCTGTGGGGAGTACGCCAGCGCACCCCCGGTGCGGTCCAGGCACCTGAACCTGGACTTGAGGAGGCCAAAGGTACGCTCGACCACACGTCTGGTCCTCCCATGTGCCTCATTGTAGCGATCGTCTGCTGGGGTGCGAGGATTCCTCAATGGACTGAGCAGCCATGCCCCATTCGGGTACGCAGAGTCACCTGGGTGTGAGGGACACAGAGAACCGTTGCTATTCCAACTGGACAGGGGACAGCATCGCACAACCAGCACGCTACACCACTCCACATACTCACCGACAATACAGCCACGATCCTGTTGCAGATTGGACATCAGTCGTGGCAAGATGCTGTTGCGCATTATGTGTGCGTCATGGGCCGAGCCTGGGAACTTTGCACACACGTGGGTGATCACCATGTCCGCAAGGCACACCACTTGCACATTCAGGGAGTGCGTGTGCTTCCTGTTGCGGTACAGGTGCTCAGTGGCCTGTGGTGGAACAAGGCCAACATGTGTGCAGTCAATGGCTCCAACGGCGTGTGGGATTCTGCCAAGGGCATAGAATGCACCCTTCACTGCCGCCAATTCACGAGCCCTGGGGAAGCGGATGTACCTGTTTCGGTACAGCATCATGGCTGCCAGTACATCCCTCAGCACCTTGCTGAACATGGGCTGGGACATCCCTCCTCCACTGCCCACTGTGTGCTGGAATGACCCAGTGGCGAAGAAATGCATGGCGGCCATCACCTTAGCCGTGGGGGTGACAGCTGTCGGATACACCCTGCGGGGACGGAGATGGGGTTCCAACATGGCACACAGTCGATGCAGGGTTGGCCTGTCCAGCCGAAACTTCCTAATGACCTCTGTATCGTCCATGTCCGCCAGCAATTGGTATGGGCGGTCAATGTTCGGTCTCCGCCTAGGGAAAATGGCAGTGGACACATGTCAAAGCAACACAACACATAGCAATTTCGCATACACATCACTGACATGACTGAGCAAGCACATGAGCCACAGCCCAGCTGTCAAGCTGGGACGGCACGGCCACAATACACTTACACAGGTCTCCCAACAATGGCAATGGCTAGTGATACAAACCACTGCCATGTGCATGCACATGGGGATCTAGGCCCCAATGACTTGCGGGCGTGCTGATGGGGACTGACTGCATATTCGTCAAGCGGCAACGCCACGGCAACATGAATGTCTGCTGAGCATGGAACTGCTTCCGAGGCTGGATGAGTATGGCACACGACGACGACGATGTGGGCACAGGCTGAGCGGCCAAAACAAGTGGGACCTGTGGCACGAGGGGATATGAGACAGTAGTAGGTGTCAGCACTGCACCCTATGTACAGCACTGTACGGATCACACCTCCCGAAACATTGACAGGTGTCCACATTGACAGCCCCATGCCAAGACGGCTGTGTGCTTGCAGTCACACGTCACAGGTGAGAGGTTACATTGCACGTGCCAGGTGGCAGACGTACATAGTGGGAGCTGGCATGTGTGTGCATGTGTCTCCTGTTCAGGATCCACCAGATGGGCGCTGACTCTGTACTGACCATTGGACACAGCATGTTCCGTGGAAGGCTTGTGTGTGTGGGATGGTGGCACTGGATGTGCCTCCGTTGGGTGGGGGGCCATGCACAGGGCGGGTACGTCGATGATTGCGCATTGTTGGTCACGGTGGGTGCACCCACTAAGATGTGTTGCCCTGTGTTCAATTCCTATGTCCGCATGATGATGGACTGTAGATGTGGGCAGACTACACATTGGTCGATGTGCTGTCTATATGCATGTGCCTTCACACCAGGCACAGCTGCCCCTGCACATGTGACCCCTGCTGGACTCGCTGCTGGGTCTGTGGAGCTGATGCACCTTCTGTGCGTGGGGCGGACAGCTCTCCTCACTTCCCTCATTGCGCATGTCATGACTTTGCCGCAGGTGACATGGATCATGGAGGGCCCACATGTACGCGTGGGTAGGCTACACATGATTGTTCACTGGTCGCCACCCCCAGTCAGTGTTTCGAATGGGAAGGTTGTCGTGCTGGTGGTATATTCGATGTGGCGGATGGGCGGGCCTAGGTGCGGGCTTACATTCCGGACATGGGGGGGTAGTTGGATTGGCGACTAGTTGCAGTACACACGGGACACGTCTCTTCCTTTCCACATCTGGGTCATCCCTTGTACTCACTGACAGTGATACAGTCATCTTCGCCCCAGCCCTCATGTCCTCCCCTCGCTCCCCCAATATGCATGTGCACCTGCGAGGCTAGCGCTTGCACAGGCAGCCCCAAGCTCGCACCAGAGAGGGCAAGGAGTGTATGTGTGGGTCCAGTTGCACGAGTGGGCTGTCTCAGGGTATGATGTGTTGCGGGACGCCAGTCCACCTGCGTGGTGCCCCAAATGGAGACCCGGCCTGCATGGACTATGCATCACAGTCTTCGCCTTCCGGATCCGCCACCTGCGACACCCAGTGGCTGTGGCTGCCCTTGCGGCCAGGCCGCGTCCGTCTGTGACTGATGGCCCACACATTCACTCTTTGGCCTCTCTGGGGAGGGCTCGGGGGTGGTGGCGCACGCGCTTGCACTTAGTCGCAATGGCATGTGGCGTGGTTGGTATAATGGGCAATGGATGGGATGGTGCGAGCCACCTCCCGTGACGTCAGTGCTGCTCGTGCTGTGGTGCGTCCCCCTACACTTCCATTTGACTTGTGCCATGCTAGACGTTGAGGTTCTATTGCCTGCGTGATATGACCAGGAGGAGCGCGAGGAGACCTCTCACACACCATGCTCCACTGCCATCCCGTGCCCTGTATCGCCTGTGCGGATTGACTATGTTGGGGTTACACCTGGTCGACTGGGGCTGTGTGTGCCTTGTCAAGGGGCATGGCGGGCGCACAACAGGATCCAGCTTGTCCACAGAGGGTGGGCTGAGGTGCGCCTGGTACCGCTTTGTACGTGTGCCCGGCTGCTGTGCACACACGTGTTCACTCCCCCGACAGGTGTCCTCTCACAATGCCCAGGGAAGCGGTGGTGTACTGTTCATGACCCCTCCCAACACGGCGTGCTCCAACTTGGCATGTGCGCATCTACCCGTCACACCCACCCACCTGAGCACTGCGTCCATACGACTTCACACGACACATGTGTGTCTTCCACAGTTGTGCTACTCATTTGCGTTGACATCCAATACCAGTGGACTACATGGTCATGTCACGACTGCCGTGTACTTCACATACTCTCATCCTCTCTCATTCGTACTTGTGAAATGAGTCAGCGGAGACAGTTTTGGTTTCAAACATTATATTGAGTCTTCTGTCCTCTGTGATGCAGTATAGTGGACACTACTGGCAGCGGAATACATGTTGAGGATATACTGAGCATGATTGCAAATGGGATAGGGTGTGGGGTTACATGTGATTGGCTGTTGCATGTGGGATGTGGGCTTCAGAGTTACATCTGCTTGGCCAAGGCTGTGCTAATGTACATTTACGTATAGCTGCGGAGCTGCGGACTTTGACACAGACGGTATACATGTAGCCTACCAGACCGCTTGGCATCATGGGCACAGTCCATCTCAGTTCCATGTGACAGGTTTGCTGCGGTTGTTCCTCATGCACGCGTGCATGTGAGATGACATCAGGGCATGTGCTTGCGTGCATGCAGCGGCGTGCCACTTGTTGTTGCAATGTGGTGGTTACTGGACATGTCACAATCACTGGGGTCGTGTTGTTGTTGTATGCACTTGTCGTCCATGCAAAGGTCCTGGTATGGGATTCCCGGGGCGGGGGTGGGAGGGGTGCAGCACCCACAGACTCCAGGCGACCTATTCATGTCCACTGAGCGGTGTGTGTGTCCATGGGCGCTGGATCCATGTCGTGTCCTGGTTGTTCGTGCAGTTCCGTCCATGTGGGTGCGATACACAGACCCCATGCCACTGCCTCCCACGATGCATGCGGTGTTCCTGGATGTGATGGGGAACAGTGTGCATGTCCCGGTCATATCCGATGTCATGGCGATGTCGTTGATGGTGTGGTAACAGTTGCCGGTCGTTTGGTATGGCTGTTGTGGTGGTGACTGGCCAGTCCGTGCGGAAGCTAAGCATGGGTGCGGGGTTGGACATCATAGGTCAATCGGGGAACCTGCGTTGTGGTCCGACGAATTTACAGGTTGTCAGGTATGCGATGCCGTCCAGCAGGGCTTCCATGTCATTGGTGGTGTACATGTTTGCCAGCCAATGTAGCGGATGGTGGCTGTCAAGGTGTTGTTCGTAAGTTGTCCCTTGGAGGACCATGATGGGGCATGCTGGGTGACATTCGATGTAGCTGTTCTCGATGATCCGTCGTGTGGAGGCACAGTGGTCCCATTTCAGTGCGGGTGCGATGTTGGCCACATACGCCATGCCCCCATAGGCAGAGCAGGCCCTGTCGTGTGCGTCCAGAGGGAGGAGTAGTGGTAGCAGGTCCGCCTTTAGACATGCCGGGTTGGAGAGGCACATCTCCACGGGATGCTGGTAGGGACACCTCCGACAGTAGAAGACGGGCATGACGCAGCTGAACAATGTGATGCGGTAAGTCAGTCGGTAACTTACGTTCAGCAGGGACAGGAGATCGCATCCCAATATATGTATCAGGTTGGTTTTGTACAGCTTGAGCTGTCCGGCGTAGTTGGGTAGGTGTGTTGCGGTTGCCATTTCGCAGCGGTGCGTTGTGGTGGCGTGCTCCGGCTGTGTGTGCAGTCTGCAATGTGCACGCTCCGAGGTTGCTGTGAGCTCTGTGTAGTCGTAGGGAGACAGGACTTGTGTTCTGTTGGCTTGTGCGGAGGACACGGGCCCTCATCCCACATGCTTCTCAGACAGTTCAAGGTCAGTGATGTGTGACTCCTTCCAATTAACTTGCATGTGGCCGACATGGGGGAGTGTTTTCTTTTTCTTCCCCGTCCGTTGTGTGCTTCTGTGATATGCGCTATCTGCCCTGTGGTCGGTCTCCTCGGCATGCCTGTGTTGGTCTTTTCTTGGACAATGGCTGTATTCACCGGCTTCTTTCGTAGGGCTGTGGTTTCGGAGTTGGAATGGAAGGTCATTCAGTGCTGTCTGCTCTCCCTTGTGTGGGCGGCAGGCTGCCTTTCCGCTCTGCGTTGGGCCTTGTGTGTGAATGTTATTCTTGGGCCACCTGTTGTCGGTCCCCGGGCTCTTTGGTGTTCCGTTTTATATGTCTTGTTCATATGTGCAGGGTGGTATGGGTGTTTCAGTGTGGGACTGGCGTTCCTCTTCCCGAAGGGAGCCCTGCTTCTCCTAGTTGGTGTTGCCGCCGCTGTGTGCTACGCCATGTTTGTTACACTGGGGTGTGTCCTGCTGTTGCGTGACTTCACTGACATGTGTGCGTCGGTTGTGTGGCGTTGGGTGTTGTCCGTGAATTGGGCGTTGGGGACATGTCTGTGGCAGGCCTGTCACGTGTCATGTGCGTTCGGGGTGGGGCTGATGTGTGTGCTGCTTGGTTGTGTCCCTGTGTCTGTGTGCGACGCATGCATGGCGCTGCGGTTGGCCTCTGCGTTGTGCGCATGTGTGGCGGCGTCATCGCCGCTTTGGGGCCGTGACGGGGTCGTTGGTTCCTAGTCCCAGGTGGTGTGTACACATGTGTTACGCGATGTTACGATTTGGCCTGTGTGTCATATGTGGATGCAATGGTGGATGTGTAGTGTACACGCGGTGGTGGGGGGTTGTCCGCTTTTTCCGCCCTTGCACTGTGTGCGCTGTTTGCGTGCACTTGTTGTGTGTGTGCCTACCTGCGTCTCCGCGGTACGTTGCGTCCTTGGTGGTGCATCAGCAAGAGCATGGGGAGGGCCTGCAGTGCTGGATTCATGCTCGGGGAGCCGCTTCTTCGTTGTCCGTGCTCGGCGTCCGTGTTACCGCTTCGGTTTGTCGTACGGTATCTCTTAGCCGTGGGAGCCGTTTGTTTGCGGCATCGTAATTTATACGCCGGGCGGGACGTGATTTCGTCGGACGGTGTGTGTCAATTGTGCTGCGCCGCTACGTGTACGGACGCACTTTGATGGCGGACGGTGTTGCTGGCTTGCCGGCGGTGTTTGGCCTACTTTTCGCATCGTAATTGGGCGGGCGTGTGGACTGCTGCGTGCCGGCGGTAACTGGTGGTTTTTGCATCCGCCAGCACGGCGGTTGTGCTTCCGCCCGCCATCGTAATGACCCCCTAAGTAAGTATATATATTATATATTATATGTATATGTTTAATTAATGTTTTATTAAATTATATACATTACTTATTAATTTTAAACATTATAAAATATTTTTAACTGTGTTTATTTTAATTATAAGTATTATTTAGTTTATTTTACATTTTTTTTTAACAAAAAAAAATACGATATTTTTGATAACTATATTTTTGACAACGATATTTTTTTTCGATATTTTTGTACTTACCATGTTGTAGATAGGATATCGATACTGTTGACATCGATATTCTTGCTCCGATATTTTTGTAGGTCGATTTTTGACCTTCGATATTTTGTCAGTGATCCAAAATATTCTTTCCAAGACTATCTTCAGGGACACCTTACATCCACTGGCTCTCCATCTTGCAACTGAGAGCCAAGGGAGGGTACAAGGCATTGAGTGAAACTGAAAACTAGTTTTCCAAAAACTTAAGCCTAGATTTACTGAGGCTTTGAACCATTGCAAGGTGACAGAAAGTGGCACATTGGTGTTTACTTTCCCACCCAAAAGGTATTTTGTGCTGGAAAGGTGTCCCTTTCTCAGCACAAAAAGCACTTTGCTGTGCTGTACATCACTTTACAACAAAGGGGCATTACTTTGATCGTTAAAAGGGCAGTTCAGTGCAAACACCCATAGGTTTTCACGTAAAGCCATATCTACTAACATAGGTAAACTGGTCTATTCATCAAAAACGAATGCCTCCTTAAAGCAGGTATTAAAAAGGGAACATGTTTTAATTTACCAAAAGAACCCATGCACAGCAAGTGTGCTAAAGTGCACAGCAGACATCCAATGTATGCAATCCTTCTAAAGTTGTCTAGGCAACGGAGTCTGTACTGCAAGTTTATGCTACCAGTACAAATCCTTAGCTAGACAGCATACAGTCACCTCTGCACCCTGATGGGATCCTGAGCATCGCGCAAGACAGCCTGCTTGAAGCACAAGCCAGATCTACTAAGAGAGAAACTGGTCTTTGCATCAAAAACAGTCACCTCCTTAAAGTATTAACATGGGAAAATGTTTTAGTTTCCAAAAGAAATCATGCACAGCATGTGTGCTGAGGTGCACAGTACACATTCAATGTGTGCAATCCTTCAGACGTTGTCTAAGCAAAGGAATGTGTACTGAAAGCTTAAGCCTCCACTACAACCCCTTAGCTAGACTGCACACATTCACCTCTGCACCATGGTGTCAATCTGAGCGTCACGCAAGATAGCCTAATTGAAGCGCAAGTGCAGGAGATGACAGCAGCAGCAGGCCAATCTTAGTAGAAATACATTTGTGCTGTCTTTTCTCCTTTTCACAATGCAGCACCCAAATTTGGTTGCTACATTGTGTGGAAAAATTTGTAAATCTGACCATTTGTACTTTCCTGTTGATGGGCTCTACTGGACCTCTGTGGCACCAAATCTACTGAGCAAATCTGAACACATGAACATTTGGAAATTTTTGGAGCATTTCTCGTCTTGAACTCTTCTTGAGATGTGAAAAGTTTCAACTAAAGAGGCACTCTATTAACCCCATCCTCTTCCCTCCCTCACTCAAAGAGGATTGGTCCACATGCAATGATGGTGATTTAGGGCACTAGAAACTGATCTATTTTAAGAAACAGAACTTTAGAGAGGGGCATGTTTGAAAATGCAGCATTTTGCATTCTCACCCCATCTTATTGCTGGTTTTTATTCTTTGCACATTGGGGCACTGCTGTTTATTGCCCAGTGCATGTGCTCTGACCACTAAAAACTGTAAACAACCCCTAAATGGCATATTTAACTCTCCTGTAAGGCCATAGTATATGGTTTAGAAACTACACCCTAGGCATGGAAAGTTAAATATCACATGTAGACAGCAGCACTTATTGTTCCATCCACTACTGTGACAAGGAAAAAATGGCTCCAGGCCTACCAATGTAGCCTGACTGCTGCAGTTTAAAACAGCACTATAACCTGCCAAAAAAAAAACTTTTTGACAGTGAAACATCGCCTTCTTAAATGTTAATGTCACCCCTATGTAGATCTTGTAGTCTACAAGGTAGGGTGCATGTCATTTAAATGTGGGACATGTAGAAATTGAGTGTTACCAAATCCCTACATTGCCAGTGAGGAAAACTAGAGCACAGATTAAAATATTATTTCTGTTATATCCGGTTTGGGACAAGCTAGAGAAATGGACAAATCACTATTTCTAATGTTTATTAAACATCCAATTCAATGGTGAAGTTACATTTATAACAAAATGCAGGAAAAGTAACTTTTTGAAAGTTATTTTTTCCCTGCCTGAGGCTCCTGGATGCTAATTTGTATTAGTCTGCCAGCAGTGCCCTGTCAGCACTTGAGATTAGTGAGGTATGAAACTTGCATCTAGAGCAGGGCAATAACTTAGGCCTGGTGACAGGATGGGCTGGGTGTGAGGCAGATGATCCCTATGAGCTCAGGAATGGGAGCTAGGGAAGGTTTGAGTAACTTCATTATGTTGAAACAGACAGAGGTGAGGCCTACCCATTCATAGTTTAGTGTAATGTGAGAGACCTGGGAGGTGGAAACTATTTCATCCCAGGACACATGGTAGTCAGCCTGAATCCATCGCAGTAGGAGGTGGAGCTGGCCCCAGAACCAGTTTGGTGTAGCCTAGGAGGAGGGGACTGCCTATTTCTCTAAACATGCCCTTCCTGGCACACAAGCGTCTCCCAAGAGCATAAGGCCTGTGCCATCTTGGATTCACCATAGATTAGTGCATTCTAAGCCAGTTTGCAATACTGCAAACAGAATGTGTTGTGCCAGTAGGTAGGGTTGCTTCTGGGAACATCTTCTGCAATGGTCACGGAGTATCCAGGAGTCATTCTCACCCACTGGCTACTGAACTGTACAAAAATGGACCTCACCGCCGGCTCCACAGAACACATTCTAGATGTGTGGATGAACAGAAAAGGATTGAGCCTACTGTTTGAGACTAGTGAGGAGACCTGGTGGACTGCACCTGCTTCCACTTGAACCCAGGACAAAGAAGTGGACTCCAAGGGTCAGTTGGCTTCCCTCCTGTGTGGCTACAGGAAAATCAAAAGGTGCAAGAGGCCTTTTTCCTGGAGTGAACGGTAACCATTTGCAATTGTAAGAGGAATGGACCCTGCTGGTCACCATTGCTGGAGTGAGACCTTACCCCTAAGTGCTGCCCTGAGGTCCTGGCTGACTTAGTGACGTGCAGAACAACGTATTCTGAAATCTCTGAAAAAATTGGGCTTAGAAAATTTTGAACTTCAGACCTCAGGAGAGCCGGGACAAACTACCAAAGTCAATCTGCCCAAGGCACAACCTCATTGGACAAGAAATTCTGGTTGGTCCCGCCCAGAGCCTTTTGCCACCTAAAAATCCAGTTCAGCGAACCCACGCAGAAAGCCTATCCACCTTTGGTGCGGTCTTCCCAGATACAGCCTGTTACCTTGCCCTGCCGTAGGAATCCAAGTTCCAAAAAAGAGATTAACAGCCTAATTTATATCTTGGCAATTGGGCTGTCCTCTGCCAGGGCGACAGATTATGTTACTCCATCGCCCTGGTGGAGGTCCTGACTGCCAAATTTATGAATGTCTGTTGGGCCGGGGGATATTTAATGAACTAACAGGAACCACCTTCAAGGCAGTTCCTATCAATGAATTGTAATTTTGCCCTAAAGCTCCGTCAAACAAGACATGTCAAATAAACAAAACCCCAAAGTGGGATTTTGGTTTTGAAAATAAAAAAATGTGCCCCTCACCTTTCAATGCTTCAGGTCAACCAACAAAAGTCCATACCACCAGTGGGGAAAAATCTTTAACGACTTGACTAAGTTTACTTTTTAAGGTCCAGTGCTCTTTCAGGTGGATGCATGGGAACGGCTATGCACCACCCATGGACACAAATTAACGCAAGGGAGCGCAATGTACTGCATTGGATTACTTTTTCGTACAAAGCCATGCAAATAGACAATTGCATTGCTTTGTGAATACCCAAAATTATTTTGCGCCAGGGCTGCGTCACAAAAGTGATGCAACCCGATCCAAAATCTTTGCAAATCTGGGCCCTGGTGTCTGGAATCCTGACTCGGATTCAGATAATCAACCCTAACAACAATTTGCACTGTGAGTTGAAAGGTAGATCCATTAACCACATATTAACTAGCAAATTATCAGCATCCCTGAATTAAGCTGCATTATTTGATTATGTTACCACTTTACACTTAAGCTGTCTGTGAAGCCTGGAGGCAGAATATATCAATGTGACTATGCATGCGTTATGGATCATGTGTCTGCCAGCCTGTAAGCCCTTAATACTTTTGAATGGATGTAGCTCAGGGACAGTCTGATTTAGAGAAGGGGACCGAGATACCAAAACAAGTTCATCCACAGTTTTACAGGAATTCCATTGGTTAAATTTGCGGTGTTGGGAGCCATTGGGCCTCAACAGCGCTTATTACGAAGCATGTGATATTAACAAGCAGCACAGGCTTTCCTTCAGGCTGGCTTGTTAATATTCAATGCACTCGAAAAGGTAAACACTGATTCACCAAGTGTGCCAGGACCCGGACAGTCTGTCCTTCAATGCATGGGTCTGGGGAAAGCTGCACCTCCTAAGGGCAAGGAAGGTCTCAGTTACTGAGAAGCACATGAAGGCGAGTGTAGGTGGAGGCCTAACGCCCGCAGAGCTCAGGAAGACAAGTGAATCATTCAAGCTGCCTAAACCTGCACTTGTCCTGAAAAGTTGCTGCTGCTCTGAGAGTGGGAAGGGGCTGGCACTGCAGAACATGGTATGAAGAAAAGGGCCTGAATGAGGCCCTCAAATGCCTGCCTGTTCGTCAGGGCAGTTACGTGTCTCTCTTTCAAGTCAGGAAAAGTATTCCAGCAAAGTGTGTCTGACGCATTTTCACATTTCCAATACCTGTACATGTTGCAATATATAGGGTCTTATTTATGAGGCCCTTATATCGCCGTTGTGTCACTTTTTGTGACACTGCGGCGACGAAACAAATGCACCACACTGCGCCATATTTACAAAGTGGCCATTATGAAAATGGGGTGACCCAGTGGTCCTGGACCTGGGTTTAATGTGGTACGGAAAACAATGGTCCTAGACCTAATTTCAAAGATGAATTGAATCACAACCTACAATAATAATATGACAAATTATTTACTGAGCGCAATTCCTGTTGGCTCACAGTAATTAATTACAGGCAGTTTACTAAAATGCAACAACCACAAACTTTTTCCTTTACAAGGGTTTTATTCCATCATATTTAATGCAACAGTATATACTTTACTGTACGTGACAATGAGAGACAGGGAAGAGGTTATTTTTTCCCCTGCCTGAAGCTCCTGGATGCTAATTTGTATTAGCCTGCCAGCTGCTGCCCTGTCAGTACTTCACCTTAATGAGGTGGGAAACTTGCACCTAAGCAGGTCAACGGCTTAGGCTTGGTGACAGGATGGGCTGGTTGTGGGGCTGATGATCCCTATGAGCTCAGGTATGGCAGGCAGCTGGGGAGTTTCAGTAACGTCATTAAGTTGAAATGGGCAGAGGTGAGAGCTACCCTTTCATAGTTTCGCGTAATGTTAGAGACCTGGGAGGGGGAAACTATTTCATCCCAAAGCACATGGTAGTCAGCCTGGCTCCATCGTAGTGGAAGGGGGAGCTGGCCCCAGAACAAATTTGATGTAGCTCAGGAGGAGGGGACTGCTCATTTCCCCAAACATGCCCTTCCTGTCACACAAGCTTCTTCCTATAGCAGAAGCCCTGTGCCATCTTGGATTCACCCTAGAATAGTGCATTTTGAGCCAGTTTGCAATAAGGCAAACGGGATGTGTTGTACCAGTAGGTAGGGTTGCTTCTGGGAACGTCTTCTGCAATGGTCAACGAGAGTCATTCTCATCCACTAGTTACAGAACTGTACAAAAATTGACCTTATCACCAGCTCCACAGAACACATTCTGGACCAGTGGAAGAACAGAAGAGGACTGAACCTACTGTTTGAGACTTGTGAGGAGACCTGGCAGACTGTACCTGCTTCCACTTGAACCCAGGACAAAGAAGTGGACTCCAATGGTCAGTTGGATGACCTCCTGTGTGGCTACAGGGACATCAAAAGCTGCAAGAGGACTTTTTCCTGGAGTGACCATTTGAAACTGGAAGAGGAATGGACCCTGCTGGTGGCCATTGCTGGAGTGAGACCGTACCCCTAAGTGCTGTCTTCTAAAATCTCCCAAAAAGTTGGGCTTAGAAAATGTTGGACTACTGACCTCAGGAGAGCCGGGACAAACTACCCAAGTCAATCTGCCCAAGGCATGACCTCACTGTGCAAGAAAATCAGGTTGGTGCCTCTAAGAGTTTTTTGCCGCCTATCCAACTTTGGTGCGGTCCTCCTTGATACAGTCTTTTGCCTGATCCTGCTGTAGGAATCCAAGCTCCAAAAAAGAGACTAATGGCCTGATTTATATCTTGGAGGTTGGGCTGTCCTCTGCCAGGGAGACAGATTATTTTACTCCATCGTCTGGGCGGAGGTCACGACTCCCAAATCTATAAATGTTCATTGACCTGGCAGATATTTAGGGCATTGACAGGAACCTCCATCAAGACGGTCCCTATCAATGCCATGTAACTTTGCCCTACGGCTCCGTCAAACATGTCATGACAAAAAAACAAAACCCCAAAGCGGGATTTTGTTTTTGAAAATAAAAAAATGTGCCCCTCACCATGGGATTTATTTCCCAAGGTAAAGGGGCATTTAGCAGTTTTTATTGCCCCTTACCACCAGGGTTTTCCTGGTGGTGATGGGCAGTGAAGAGTGACCTGTTTGTCTGCCCATCTAAATGAGGTGGGCGGACATACAGGTCAACCTCAGACAGCCCTTACACCGTCGGGCCAATGGAGGCATCTAACCACAGTGGAGATGGGGTAGTCACCATCGTGGTTACACCAAATGTTGGACCATTCAGTTGGCAGGAAGGTGTCTCTGTCGCAACGGAGTACCCTTTCTACAAAAAATATAAATCAGGCCCTAAGTCAGAAGGTACAAATCTTGGCAGGACAAAGATGCCAAAAGTATCCAGCCACCAAGAGGCCTTCCCTGGGCATGAAATTTGACTTTTCCCATTTGGTGCTGCGGCAACATATAATGGAAGGAATGCTGAATGAATCAAACATTCACCCCCAGTCAAGTGATCTGGGTTAAATCCATTGTTCTTTTGCTCACTACGTCACCCCAGGTTGCAACCAGCCTTATGCAAATCAGTCTTGACCCTGTTCCTCATGGGAAAAGTCCAGCCCGAACTGCCAAGCTGAGTCCTCCCTGGACCGGAAACAAGCATCCTAGGACCGGTTTTGGGGTAACACCCCTCATCAGCCAGGCTAGCTTGAATCCAGTGGTACAGATAGCAAGAGACCCACGTCTGGGCTTACCCATCCCTCTTAGGGTGAAAAGTGCTGCAGCAACAAATGATCGACGGAATGCTGAATTAATCACACATTCACCCCCAGTCAAGAGATCTGGGTTAAATCCATCGTTCTTTTGCTCACTACGACACCCCAGTTTGCACCCAGCCATACGCAAATCAGTCTTGACCCTGTTCCTCATGGGAACACTCCAGCCCGAACTGCCAAGCTGGATCCTCCCTGGACCGGAGACAAGCTTCCTGGGACCGGTTTTGGGGTAACATCCCTCATCAGCCAGGCTAGCTTGAATCCAGTGGCACAGTGAGCAAGAAACCCACGTCTGGGCATACCCATCCCACTTAGGGTGAAAAGTACTGCAGCAACAAATGATGAACCTAATGCTGAATGAATCAAACATTCACCCCAGTCAAGAGATCTGGGTTAAAACCATCGTTCTTTTGCTCACTACGCCTGCCCAGTTTGCACCCAGCCATATGCAAATCAGTCTTGACCCTGTTCCTCATGGGAACAGTCCAGCCCGAACTGCCAAGCTGGGTCGTCCCTGGACCGGAAACAAGCATCCAGGGACCGGTTTCAGAGTAACACCTCTCATCAGCCAGGCTAGCTTGAATCCAGCGGCACAGCGAGCAAGGGACCCAAGTCTGGTCATACCCATCCCACTTAGGGCTAAAAGTGCTGCAGCATGATGGACGGAATGCTGAATGAATCAAACATTCACCCCAGTCAAGAGATCTGGGTTAAATCCATTATTCTTTTGCTCACCACGCCACCTCAATTTGCACCCAGCCATATGCAAATTAACCTTGACCCTGTTCCTCATGGGAACAGTCCAGCCCAAAAAGCCATGTTGGGTCTTCCCTGGACCGGAAACAAGCATCCTGGGACCGGTTTCGGGATAACACCCCTCATCAGCCAGGCTAGCTTGAATACAGTGGCACAGCGAGCAAGGGACCCACATCTGGGCATACCCATCCCACTTAGGGCAAAAAGTGCTACAGCAACGAATGATGGACAGAATGCTGAATGAATCAAAATTCACCCCCAGTCAAGAGATCTGGTTAAATCCATCGTTCTTTTACTCACTACGCTACCCCAGTTTGCACCCAGCCATAAACAAACCAGTCTTGACCCTGTTCCTCATGTGAACAGCCCAGCCCAAACTGCCAAGCTGGGTCGTCCCTGGACCGGAAACAAGCATCCTGGGACCAGTTTGAGGGCAACACCCCTCATTAGCCAGGCTAGCTTGAATCTAGTGGCACAGCGAGCAAGGGACCCATGTCTGGGAATACCCATCCCACTTTGGGGAAAAGTGCTGCAGCATGATGGACGGAATGCTGAATAAATCAAACATTCACCCCCAGTCAAGAGATGTGGGTTAAATCCATTTTTCTTTTGCTCACTACGTCACCCCAGTTTGCACCCAGCCATATGCAAATCAGTCTTGACCCTGTTCCTCATGGGAACAGTCCAGCCGAACTGCCAAGCTGGGTCTTCCCTGGACCGGAAACAAGCATCCTGGGACCAGTTTGAGGGCAACACCCCTCATTAGCCAGGCTAGCTTGAATCTAGTGGCACAGCGAGCAAGGGACCCACGTCTGGGAATACCCATCCCACTTTGGGGAAAAGTTCTGCAGCAACAACTGGGGTGGCGTAGTGAGCAAAAGAACGATGGATTTAACCCAGATCTCTTGACTGGGATGAATGTTTGATTCATTCAGCATTCTGTCCATCATATGTTGCCGCAGCACTTTTCGCCCTAAGTGGGATGGGTACACCCAGATGTGGGCCCCTTGCTCGCTGTGCCACTAGATTCAATCTAGCCTGGCTGATGAGGGGGTGTTACCCCCGAAACCGGTCCCAGGATGCTTGTTTCCGGTCCAGGGATGACCCAGCTTGGCAGTTTGGGCTGGTCTTTTACCATGACGAACATGTTCAAGACTGATTTGCATATGACTGGGTACAAACTGGGGTGGCATAGTGAGCAAAAGAACGATGGATTTAACCCAGATCTCTTGACTGGGGGTGAATGTTTGATACATTCAGCATTCCGTCCATCTTTTGTTGCCGCAGCAGTTTTTGCCCTAAGTGGGATGGGTACACCAAGACATGGGTTCCTTGCTTGCTGTGCTACTTGATTCAAGCTAGCCTGGCTGATGAGGGGTGTTACCCCGAAACTGGTCCCAGGATGCTTGTTTCCGGTCCAGGAAGGACCCAGCTTGGCAGTTCCGGCTGGACTTTTCCCATGAGGAACAGGGTCAAGACTGATTTGCATATGGCTGGGTACAAACTGGGGTGGCACAGTGAGCAAAAGAACAATGGATTTAACCCAGATCTCTTGACTGCGGGTGAATGTTTGATACATTCAGCATTCCGTCCATCATTTGTTGCAGCAGCAGTTTTTGCCCTAAGTGGGATGGGTATACCAAGACGTGGGTTCCTTGCTTGCTGTGCTACTTGATTCAAGCTAGCCTGGCTGATGAGGGGTGTTACCCCGAAACTGGTCCCAGAATGCTTGTTTCCCATCCAGGGAGAACCTGGGCTGGATTGTTCCCATGAGGAACAGGGTCAAGACTGGTTTGCATATGGCTGGGTACAAACCGAGGTGGTGTAGTGAGCAAAAGAACAATGGATTTAACCTAGATCTCTTGACTGGGGGTGAATGTTTGATTCATTCAGCATTCCGTCCATCATTTGTTGCCTCAACTCTTTCCCATTTGGAGCATTTCCAACCAAAACCAATGGCTTCAAAACGGACTTTGCTGGATACAAACTGCTGCCTTGCCCTGCTGCAGGACTGTAACTTCCTGAAATTACGCCAAGGTCCCAGTATAATTGCAAACAGTAATTACTGATTGGTGCTTTACATTTTCTTAGTGATTTTTCTCATATATTTTGAGAATTCATATCTCCGGTTCTCTTTATAGGATTTTTGTTATTTTGGTATCATTTTGTTTATTGCATTTTACTCTATTAGATTAACAATGGCCCACTTCTGGAAGCAGGGATGCCCATCGCCCCTAGGACCACAGTGGTCAAAAATATGGCACATATACACCATGGAACAGCTATTGCTCATATTGAAGGACAAAATGCATTGCTTTGAGAAAATTTGGACTCATCTTAAAACGTATTTTAATGGCCAATTCTGACTGCCCAATGTGTTTCCAACCTTGCAAGGAAGGGTGTCTAGATAGGATCTTGGGCTCTTCTGAGTTAACAGAATTTGAGGAGGACTGAGCTTGCCGTGGCCCGCTAATCACTGGTCCCGACAGCGTGGGCTGCCTGTCCTCGCCATCATAATTAGGGTACCCGATGATTGAGTAACACATTATGGCAATTTGTTGCCAAGGGCCTCAGCCAAGCAAAGCATATCCTGGAGCACCTGAGTGCATAATAATGTAGATGAAAACTAACTCATCGATCCCACAAGAGTCAAACAAGATATTTCATTTCTCTCACTTGCACATCTGATTTTAGTTGGTATGTTGTTTTCTTCTACGTGTTTTCTTTTTCCTGTTGCCTTTTCCTTTGTTTCCCTCCTCTTTCTTCCTAACAACTTAGGGGCTGATTAGGATGGCGGGCGGACTTTAGTCCGCCCGCCATCCCAGTGGAAACGGGACCGGCTGCCAGACTTGCGGCGGTCCCGCAGCCCTGATTAGGATGCGACCGCCACCCTGGCGGTCGCATTCTGCATATTTGACATTGCGGCGGGTGCTGCTTACAGCAGCACCCGCCGCAATGCCAAATGAGCATGTTGTGCATTCCCATGCACAACGTGGCAGACACGTGCGGTGCCTGCCACCTTGTACATGGAACTGCAGGGGGTACCATGGGTACCCCAAGTGCACCCCACGCCCCTGGGGGTCCGCATCGAGCCCCCAAAGCACATCTCCGCCAGCCTTTCCATGGCAGCATCGCCGCCATGGAAAGGTTTTCGAGACACACATCCTAATATGGATGAGGCACCACCATATTGAGGCCCAATTCCGCCCGGCCGGCAATCGGAACGATTGCCGACCGGCGGAAAAGCGGCGGACGCACTTTGCGTCCGCCGCGTTACCCCCCGCCATTGTAATTTGGCGGGGGTAAATCGGGTAGAGATGGCGGGCGGATCGCCACCGCCTCGCTGGCGATGGCGATCCGCCCGCCATCCTAATCACCCCTTAGTGAGTACTTTGGGGATTAGAATATCCCTTCATTGAATTTATTGTTTCTCTTGTATTGATGGAAGAACTGACTGGAAAAGAATTTTTTTTAAATGATAAAGATATTGTCAAAAGAAATTTACTCTATTTTCTGAATTGGAGTGGGATTTATATTGTGTTGTGTTGTTTACTATTTTAACAGTTTTTCTACTTTTAAATGGTTTACACGTTTTCGTTAAGTGTGTGTGCTGTATGCCATAGCTACCATGGGTTGAGCTCAGGCTTAAATTATTGAAACCTTTGTCTGGACCTAATAGGTCAATGATTTTACTACTTGCGGTGGACTACCGTCCACTCCAATTAATAAACCACTTTTTTACAGGGCACAGTTATTGGTTTTGCTACTGATTGGTAAATGCTCCTTTATACAGAGCAAGATTGTGGGATGTGTTTAAATTAAAAAAGGTTTCCACTCAACCCCTTTCAAGTACATTATCAGAAACGACTTGGAAGAGGCAGAGTGGAAAATGTGAAGAATGAGAATGTATACATTTTGATAAATAACAGGTCCTATGAAATGATGGCTTATTTGGATTTTTTATAACTACAAGTATTTCATTTTGTTCTTTAGCCAATTACTAGGAAAACTAATCTGCAAAATCCACAGCTTTGCCCCTGTTCTACAGTGATTAACTGTGGAGAGTATGCTGCAATAACTACGAGGGGAAAGATAAAGTTTACCTGACATTTCACAGAGGTATTGGAGTATTTCATTAGTGTCCATTCAGAATCTTTGAATTTCTGGTCCACATTTGTGAAATCTGTATTGTAAAATGCACCATTCAGCATTGTATTGTCCAAATATTCTTGAGGTGGAAATGGGCAATGCCAGTCGTTGAAGTGGGCTGCACCTGTGATGGAAGTGGATGGCGGCCTCTTAAAAAACAACGTGGGCCCTTTTTTCTTTGTACAACTTCAGCACTGAGCAATTCAAATTTGACTCTCTCACTGTCCATGGTTGCATATACACAGTGCTTGACAGTTTAAGGCAAATTGCTTTCTCACACTGAGTTAAGGAACTGATATTTTGGGAAGACCGTACATTTTTGAGTGTCTAAAAAGGACTAGGATCTGAAGATGAATTTACTACACAGCAAAGTAGTAAGTAGCTCAAGTCTCCTAGAGCATGGTAATTTTGAAAGGTCACTTTTCTCACTAATGTTGCCAAATAAATCTCAGAAATCACAGCACTGGATGGTTAAACTGCCAAACGAATAACCGCCAAAGGAATTGGTAGCATGAATTTTACATAGATTATTGTTATTACCCTGGGACAGTAACATTCATTATACTGGCCGCGAGAATCCAGATATGTTTACATGTGTATCCAGCCAGGCGTTAGAAAGCTGAGACAAATTACATGCACATGCGTACAATGATATTTAACCGAAAGAACTGATAAATCCTATTGTAAATATGTTATAAAAGCACTGTGGGGCATATGTATAAAAAAGTGGCGGAGCTTGGGTAAGCTAAAAAATTGCTAATGCCGCTCTCCGTCACTTTAAAAATGCAGGGATGCGCTGTATTTACAATAATACGGTGCACCCCTGCGTTTCTCCCTTTGCTGGCGCTAAATTCAGCTGCCTAGCACCAACACAGGCACCCTTGGACCATAGTGCAAGGGTGCCTGCATTGAGGGAATGATTGTTTATGTGCAGGAAGGTGTCCTTTCCTGCACATAAACAATACAGAATGGCGATTTGTAACTTCTATGTGTGCTGCACTTTTAAAATGATTGTTTATGTGCTGGAAGGGACACCTTCCTGCACATAAACAATCATTCATGGCAATTTGCTGTTTCTATGTCTGCTGAAACAGCAAAAACGAGGAGAAATAAAGCATTCGCCATGTTAAGACCAGGTTTTCCCTGGACTGGTTTGAACTGGACTGTGCACAGGGACACCAAATGTGCCCCTCATGCAGACTTTCGGTTGCTGGCAAGCGCACCCACCCAGCCCTAATACACAAAATCCTGTCTGGGAGGTGGTCACACCTCCCTGTGACAGAATGCCTATTGTTCTGCCTTCCCCTGCTTGAGCTTGGCTCAGCAGCAGGAGGGCAGAAATGTGTCTCTGGTCGGCAGCAACCATTTTGTGCTGCCCCGGACTAGAAGGCTGGTACCGGGAACACCAGGGACCCAACGAAGCTCGCTTATGAGGGGTGGAATCATGCCTCCCACACCGGTTACCGGTGTGGGGGTATGATTCCACAATGTTTGGCACCAAACACAATAGGGTTAGTTTCAGTTGTTTTAGAGTTGGTCATCACGCGGTCGCATAATGCCACTTAATATGTCGTAAATGGCTGCCTTACTGACAACCCGAGAGACTGGACTCCGTAGGCTGCAGGGGTGTCCTGCTCATGCAGTGGCACCCTCTCACTTAGAACCAAGCACCCTGCCATCAGGATTGTTAAGGCCTGCTATAGGGGGGACTTATAGGTTTTAAGTGCAGTGACACTTAGATATAGTAAATCTTAAGTAGGTGGTGCATGTACCAACTTACACAGGCTGCAATGGCAGGTCTGTAGGTTCCATTTTGCATGGTCTCTAATGGGTGGCATAATACATGCTTCAGCCCATGGGAGGCCTCTGGGGTACCTATGCCCTGGGTACATGGGTACCATATACTAGGGACTGACAAGGGTACCCCAGTATCCAATCTGGAGTGTACCTAAGTACATAACATAACAGTTTAGGGAGAAAGCAGATAGTCTGGGCTCCTGATTAGCAGGATCCCAGTCAGACTAGTCAAAAACAGTATCACATTTAGCAAAAAGTGAGGGTAACCATAAGAAGCAGATCCTACTTTCCTACACAACCCCCCCCAAACAAAAGGAGATGAGACTAACCTTGCCCAGTTGAGTCTTCATTTTCTAAGTGGAAATATCTGCAGAGTCCATCTGCATTGGCATGGTAACTTCCAGGTCTATGTTCCACTGTATAGTCCATCCCTTGTAGGGAAATGGACCACCTCAAAAGTTTTGGGTTTTCACCCTTCATCTGTTTTAGCCATAGGAGGGGCTTATGGTCTGTCTGAACAATGAAGTGAGTGTCAAACAGGTATGGCCTCAGCTTCTTCAGGGCTCAGACGACAGCAAAGGATTCCCTCTCTATAGCTGACCAACGATTCTCTCTGGGGTTCAACCTTCTGCTGATAAAAGCTCCTGGTTGATCCTGACCCTCTGCATTAAGCTGTGACAATGCAGCCCCTACCCCCAACTCAGATGCATCTGTCTGGACAATAAATTGTTTGGAGTAGTCAGGACCCTGCAGAATGGGAGCAGTGCACATGGCCTGCTTGAGATCATCAAATGCCTTCTGACAGCTAACTGCCCACTGAACCTTCTTGGGCATTCTTTTTGATGTAAGATCATTCAAGGGAGTCACTATAGACCCATACCCTTTGACAAATCTTCTGTAGTACCCATTCAGGCCCAAGAAAGCTCTGACCTGGGTCTGGGTAGTTGGAGCAACCCAGTCCAATATGGTCTGGATTTTGCTCTGTAATGGTTGAACCTGTCCTCCAGGTACACAACCTTGCTGCTCTGCCCTATCTGGCACTTAGTAGCCTTGATAGTGAGGCCTACTTTCTGCAGAGCCTCCAAAACATTCTTTAGGTGGACCAGGTGATCCTCCCAGGTGGAGCTAAAGACAGCTATATCATCAAGATATGCTGCACTATAGGCTTCCAAGCCTGTAAGGACTTTTTTCACCAGCCTTTGGAATGTGGCAGGTTCATTCTTCAAACCAAAGGGCATTACAATAAATTGATAATGCCCACTAGGGGTTGAAAATGCTGTTTTTGGTTTGGCATCCTCAGCTAGTCTGATTTGCCAATAGCCAGCAGTGAGGTCAAATGTGCTCAAAAGCTTGGCTGGGGCCAAAGTACCAATAAGCTAATCTGCCCTAGGAATTGGAAGAACATCAGTCCTAGTGACTGCATTGAGTCCCCTGTAGTCAACACAAAACCTCATCTCTCTTTTACCACCCTGGGTGTGAGGTTTTTGGTACCAAGACCACTGGACTAGCCCAAGGGCTATCTGAGGGCTCAATAACTCCCAACTCTAGCATCTTTTGGACCTCAGTCCTGATGCAATCTCTGACATGGTCAGGCTGCCTGTAAATCTTATTTTTAATAGGTAAACTCTCACCTGTGTCCACTTCATGGGTACACTAGGTGGTCTGACTAGGAGTCAGAGAGAGCATATGTCTGTATTGATTGAGGACCTTCCTGCAATCAATCTGCTGTTGATCAGTGAGGCTGCCTGCCAAGGCTACACCATCAACTGACCCATCATCAGGGTTCTGAGAGAGGAGATCAGGGAGAGGGTCCCTCTCTTCTTCCTGTCCCTCATCAGTTGCCATGAGCAAGCCCATGTCAGCCCTGTCCACAAAAGGTTTGAGCCTGTTCACATGGAGCACCCTGTGGGAGCTCCTGGGAGTGCCAAGGTCCACCAAGTAGGTGACCTCATCTTTTTACTCAAGTCTGGTATGGGGTCTACTCCATTTGTCCTGGAGAGCTGCTGGGGCCACAGGCTCCAACACCCACACCTTCTGCCCTGGCTGATAAACAGTCAGAACAGCCTTTTGGTCATGCCAAGTTTTCTGTAATTCTTGACTTGCCTCAAGGTTTTTACTGGCCTTCTTCATGTACTCAGTCATCCTGGAGCGGAGACCAAGTACATAGTCCACAATGTCTTGTTTAGGTGGTTTGAGAGGTAACTCCCATCCCTCGTTCACTAAACACAGGGGACCCCTAACTGAATGCCCAAACAGAAGTTCAAAAGGGCTGTAGCCAACCCCTTTCTGTGGGACCTCTCTGTAGGCAAAGAGAAGGCAGGGCAACAGGACATCCCATTTTCGCCTAAGCTTTTCTGGGAGGCCCCTAATCATGCCCTTGAGAGTTTTGCTGAACCTTTCAACTAACCCATTGCATTGTGGGTGATAGGGTGTGGTGAACTTATAGTTCACTCCACACTCCTTCCACATTGCAGTGATATAACTTGACATGAAGTTGGAACCTCTGTCAGTTAAGACCTCCTTAGGGAAACCCACTCTGGAAAAAATTACCAGGAGGGCCCTGCCTACCACAGGAGCTGTGGTGGTTCTGAGGGGTAGTGCCTCTGGATACCTAGTGGCATGGTCCACCACCACTAGTATGTAACTGTGCCCAGATGCTGCTGGAGGGTTCATGGGACCAATGATATCAATCCCAACCCTCTCAAAGGGAACCCCCACCACAGGTAGTGGTATGAGCGGGGCCTTTGTGGTACCACCTAACTTACCACTGGCTTGACAGGTGGTACAGGAGCGACAAAACTCCTTTGTGTCTTCAGACGTGAGGCCAGTGAAAGTGAGGGACAAGCCTGTCCCAAGTCTTGCTTTGGCCTAGGTGTCCTGCTAGGGGACTGTCATGTGCCAAGGTGAGTAGGAAGCCCCTAAACTTCAGAGGTATGACCAACCTCCTGGTGGCACCAGGCTTGGGGTCTCTTCCCTCTGAGTAAATGAGTCCCTCATCCCAATAGATCCTGTGGGATCCACTGACACTCCCAGCAGCCTCAGCAGCAGCTTGCTGTCTGGGGGGTTCAAGAGAGGGGCAGGTTTGCTGCTCCATACTCAAGTCTGCCCTAGAAGGGCCCCCTGTCCCCAAGAACTCAACCTGATCAGGTTCAAGTTCATCTGAGATAGTTCCTTCACAGGAACTAAGATCATCTCCCTCAAGAGACTGATCTTCACTCTGAGTCTGGGGGGAAGACACAGCCTTACCCCTCCTGCTCCTTCTCTTGGAAGGCCCTTGGTCCATTATTTCAGGATCCAGGGCCTGTTCAGTGTTAGTCGGTTTGGCCTGTGACCTGGTCACAGCAAACACATCTGCAGAGATGCCCAGCATTGCTACATGATTCCTAAGTTCCACCTCAGCCCAGGCTGAAGTTTCCAAATCATTGTCCAACAAACACTCCACTGGTAGATCTGAGCTAACCACAACTTTCTTAGGGACAGTTAGCCCTCCCCAGCTGAAATTAACAACTGCCAAAGAATGGTCAGTCCTGACATTGTTTGCATTGGTCACTTGATACATTTCTCCAAGTATAATTTGGTCAGGGGCCACAAGATATTTTGTCACCATGGTGACACTTGCACCTGTGTGCCATGGCCTCCTTACCATTGATCAAAGGCTGCTGTCTGTATTTGCCCAGGTTACTAGGGCTGACAAATAGGGTGGCAATATCCATGCCACCATCACAGAGAAGCACAGCCTGAGCTGGAGTTCTGACTAGGCCAGAACCCATCTCAGAGCCCAAGGTTATCTCTACTAATCCCTTGTTCCCTGTACCACCACTTGTACTTGTGCTAGGGGGCGCAGTTGCCTTAGGGGCAGTGGTGGTAGGAGGATTTTCCTTGGCTTTTGGACAATCAGCATCTCTTGTTCAATGTGTTTTCTGTTTACAGAGATAACTCCAAGGTTTCTTTTTGCCTTTACCTTTGTTAGATTGGGACTCCCCCCCCGAAGCAGGTTTTTGGGGCCCTGATGAAGACTGTTTTTGATCTTTACCCTTGTCCCCACCCTTATCTGGAGTTTTAGAATCCTGTTTCTTTTGGTCACCACCATTGTTCTGGTTTTTCTGCCTCACCCTGGTTCTGAGCCATTTATCTGCCTTCTTTCCCAATTCTTGGGGAGAAGTCAGATCAGAGTCAGCCAGGTATTGATGCAATAACTGATTTTGGCAATTATTAAGGATCTGCTCCCTCATAATCAAATTGTACAATCCCTTGAACTCATGCACTTTGCTGCCAAGCAACCAGCCTTCCAGAGCCTTAATGGCACTATCCACAAAGTCTACCCAATCCTGAGTCTGTGTCTTCTGGGTGTCTCTGAACTTAATCCTATACTGTTCAGTGGTTAAGACAAACCATCAATGAGAGCACTCTTCAAGATTGAGTAGTTGTCAGCATCCTCTTCTCTAACAGTGAGGAGCTTATCTTTACCTTTGGCAGCAAAGGAGAGCCACAAGATAGCTGCCCAATGCTCTTGAGGGACCCTCTGAACTTTACAGGCCCTCTCTAAAGCAGTTATCCATTTATGGATGTCATCCCCAACATGGTAGGGAGGGACAATAGGTTCCTATTATCAAAGGAATGTTCCTTAACTCTAGGGACACTGTTGCTGCCACCATGGGACTCTGGTCCCAACTTTTTTCTAGCTCTCTGGACTAATAGGGACTCTTTATCAAGGGCCAATTGCACTTGCCTGAGCCTAAGCCTAGCTTTCTCAAGTTCAAGAAATTGGTAGTCCCTATCATAAGAGTGGTCCCTCTAGCTAGATACAGAGGTCCCTACAGACTGTCCTGAGTGATTAGATACTGCAGAGGAAGATCTAGATCTCCTTGGTAAACTCTGCACTCTTCCAGAAGGAGTAAAGAGAGGGCCTTCAAACAACCCTTATGGTGATTTAAGAGGTCAAAGATAACCTTAGAAAGCTATCCAAGTGGTAGCTGTGGAGAGCAGCCTTCAGGCTTAGTCTTGAAGGAATGTTAAGCAGCTTGTTTTACCAGAATGCAACCTTATAGTATTGGTTAAATGAAGGGAGAACCACACAGTAGTTATAAAAATATGTATTTATTAATATAACACTCTCTAGTATGACACAGTATCTCCTACATGGAGATAATCACAAAGCACACAATACTTATGCACAGAAATGATAGTAAATAGCACTAATGCACAGTGGGCCCTGGGGGGGGGACCAAACCATATACTAAAATAGTGGTATAAGAACTACCACTCGAGTCAAGACAGTGTCTAGAGGATGTAGAATTGCTGGGACCCCAAGGAACCACCCAAGGTGAGTAAGGAGGGACCCCACGGAGGACGGGTGCAGTGTGGGAACACGACCGCATGCTCTGTACAATTCTATGGGGAAGTCACGGTTGAAGTTTTAGAGTTTAAGGACCCTTCCCACCATAGATACCAAAGTACCAGAGTTACCTATCCCATAGGAGCTGGGTGCATAGGTCTGAAGTGGCGTCGGAAGCCGCCGTCGAACCCAATGGAGGACTTCGAAGAAGGAAGAAAAGTGTCCCTTGGAATCCAAAGGCGGATTCTTGTTGAAGGGTACCTGAAAGCAGATGGGACAGAGTCTGGAGTCAGGAGTGACCAGGGGCTCGGTAAACGAATGCCCACAGATGTCGGGTGCTTCAGGTGTGTTGATGGAGTTCTTGACTCAGCAGCCACAGGAACCAGGAGGTGTTGAGGATGACCAGGAGCTGGATACCAGCTGTCCCACAAAGGATGTCGAGTGCTGAGGGGTCGGTGTCTGGCTGGAGCACCAACAAGCATTGGCAACGGCAATCCACGCAGAAGGTCAAGGATGTGTGCGGTTCGGACCAGCAAAGTCAAGGAGACTCACCAGACACACGGGAGTTAGGGCAAGAATGGAGCAACCAGGGGAGATCAAGAAAAGCAAAGTTGAGCCCCAAATGGACCCACAGCCTAGAGGCACAGGAGTCATGAGAGGACCTCAA
Source organism: Calotriton arnoldi (assembly GCA_963921515.1). Lineage (NCBI taxonomy): Eukaryota > Metazoa > Chordata > Amphibia > Caudata > Salamandridae > Calotriton > Calotriton arnoldi. The sequence goes on along the minus strand of CAWUFW010000898.1, from coordinate 2,468,038 downwards.
GCGATTTCACCAAACAGCAGCCCACGGATTACTCGGTGTGAGGAGGCTAGAGTTCTTGGTAGGAAATGGTGCCAGAGGTTGGGGCTAATCGGAGCGCAATGCACTTGTCCAGGAAGCGCCGACAATCATATGCACTTGCAAATGTATGCGGTGCACAGGGGTTAGGGTATTGCCGCCCCCACGAGGGATTCTGACCTCAAACTTGGTGAGAGGGCAGCTCGGACCTTGAGGGACAAAGAAACCTACCTCCTGTGTTGCTGATGACTTCGGAGTCCATAGGAGCTCAGGATCAGCAGACCGGACAGCAGTGTTACGGTGCCTGCGAATGCAGGGGAGTGACTCCTTCACTCCAAGGGAGATATATTTGGTTGTCCTTGATGCTCCACAGGTCCTGCACGGAACCTATATAGTGCACGGGCACAGACGATGCTTCAGACTGAGAGGGAGACGAAGTCGGGCCCAAACGAAGTCCAGCGAAGTTCAGAGTGTCCAGACGGTCGAAGTTCAGTGGTTTCTGGTTCAGAATCTTGTCCACGTCAAATCTAGGGTCCTACAGCCAGGTAAGCCCTTTTGTACCCATGGGAGAGGGTTGGACAGATTCAGGGGACCCTCCCAGGAGAGGGTGTGGACAGTGGGGAGTTACTCCCATGTCCTTTGTCCAGTTTCGCGCCAGAGCAGGAGCCAACATCTCACAGGACTGGTTTGAACTGGACTGTGCACAGGGACACCAAATGTGCCCCTCATGCAGACTTTCGATCGCTGGCAAGCCCACCCACCCAGCCCTAATACACTAAATCCTGTTTGGGAGTGAGTCACACCTCCCTGTGACAGGATGCCTATTGTTCTGCCTTCCCCTGCTTGAGCTTGGCTCAGCAGCAGGAGGGCAGAAATGTGTCTCTGGTCGGCAGCAACCATTTTGTGCTGCCCGGTACTTGAAGGCTGGTTCCGGGAACACCAGGGACCCAACGAAGCTCGCTTCTGAGGGGTGGAATCATGCCTCCCACACCGGTTACAGGTGTGGGGTTTGATTCCACAATGTTTGACACCAAACACGATAGGGTTAGTTTCAGCCGTTTTAGAGTTGGTCATCACGCAGTCGCATAATGCCACTCTATATGTCGTAAATGGCTGCCTCACCGACAACTCGGGAGAATGGACTCCGTAGGCTGCAGGGGTGTGCTGCTCATGCAGTGGCACCCTCTCACTTAGATTCAAGCACCCTGCCTTCAAAATTGTTAAGGCCTGCTATAGGGGGGACTTATAGGTTTTAAGTGCAGTGACACTTAGATATAGTAAACCTATATCTTAAGTAAGTGGTGCATGTACCAACTTACACAGGCTGCAATGGCAGGCCTGTAGGTTCCATTTTGCATTGTCTCTCATCGGTGGCATAATACATGCTTCAGCCCATGGTAGGCCTCTGGGGTACCTATGCCATGGGTACATGGGTACCATATACTAGGGACTGACAAGGGTACCCCTGTGTCCAATCTGGAGTTTACCTAAGTACATAACATAACAGTTTAGGGAGAAAGCAGATAGACTGGGGTCCTGATTAGCAGGATCCCAGTCAGGCTATCCGACTCGGTAAAGTCACTAGGCATTACCCTAGATAAGAACCTATCAATGAAGGACCACATCAAAAACTCTGCAAAAGGTGCGCTCTACTCACTAAAACACCTGAAGAAAATTAAACCTTTCATTCCCCAGGATGATCTCAAGACAATAGTTCAATCCCTAGTCCTTTCCAAACTGGACTATGGGAACACCATCCTAACAGGGACACCAAAAGCTCACCTAGCCCCACTAAGGTCAGTCCTTAACATGGCAGCTCGACTCATAACTGGTGTAAAAAGATTTGAACACATCACACCAACCCTCAACGCCCTCAACTGGCTTCCCATGGAAGGTAGATGTATCTACAAACTGGCCTGCATCACACACAAGGCCCTTCACGCACATTCCCCCAACTACCTAAACAGCAAACTGGTAAAAGCAGGAAAATCTAGAACTCTGAGAAGCACCAACTCACTTCTTCTCATCCCTCCGAAATTGAAAAGGAAAACGACCCAGTGCCGAGCCTTTTCTGGTAACGTACCCAGGATGTGGAACTCATTACCTATAAACCTCAGATGCAACCCCTCCTTCTCCTGCTTCAAAAGGGACCTGAAACTCCATCTCCTCAACAATTACTTTACCGTCCAGGCCAACTAACCTAGGCTTCAATAACCTAGTGGACTCCCCTCTCACTTGACCTTCAAGGATGGGTGGTTATCTGACTGTTCCAACCACCTGCGTTTTTCTCCCCTTCACTGTATTCATAAGTATTATGTTTTTGCTTATATCTTTATGCTCCCTCTTATCCTGCGATGCAATGCAAATTTTTCTTTTCCTTTGTGTATGTAAAGCGCTCTGATACCCACGGGTCAAGCTAGCGCTATATAAAACTTTATAAATAAATAAATAAATAAGGCTAGTCAAAAACAGTATCACATTTAGCAAAAAGTGGGGGTAACCATAAGAAGCAGATCCTACTTTCCTACACCCCTCCATCAACGTGGCCCCCAGCTGCCGTTCTTTCCTCCTTCTCTCCCTGTCTCCCAGTAGCAGCACCTAGCATTACTTCTACATTATATACTCCTCACTGTACAGTACTTCATTTGTTCAAGTTAGGCTTGCGCTATAAAAACCCCACATAAACGCATCTTCCCTTCACACTAAACAGCACACATTGGCACCTGTGTGGCTAACTCAACAGATTTAGGACTGAGCAAGCACAGAGTTAAAAATATGGCTCTAATCCTTATTATGATGCACATTTGTGACAGAGTGTGGACGTTTGTAGAACAGAGGGGGGCTTCAATTTTCCAGTGCTCTCCATCTGGACATTTCACAAACAAGTCATTTCCACAATAATTAGTCATATAAGCAAGGGGACATAGGCCCTCACTGTGCCCATGGGTCTCACCCTCCTCATAGGGGCCCGACTCAGCCCACAGTTATGTATAGCTATGAAGCAGTCAGCTTTCATTAGATATATGGGGGCCCTCTACAAATTTTGCTCCTGTAAGTGGCATGGGGGGTCAGGCATCATTTCCACTAGTTCACTTATACACATCCACTAGCGACTCTGAAATCTGTAAGCACTAGAAAAAAAACTCACTCCTATTAGGCATGGAAAGTGAAGAACTGTGGCGCGGCAGACCCCACAATTTTGACACCCCAAAAAGTTATCTCAACAGAATGCCCACAATTTGATGAATTGGAGATGGTTTTAAACCTCAATTTTATAAGGAAATGTGTTCCCGAGTTAAGGCACCTCCCAACACATCAAATATATATATCAGAAATACAGTCAATTAAGTAAAAAAGCCACTCAGTAACTGAGTTTTAGTTCATCAGAATAGTTTAAAGATTTATTAGAAAACTTCAAACGTGTTGTACAGGTTAATTTCCATGAAGGTTCTCAGCAAATAGAACATTATAAAGAAATGCAAAATCAAAAATATTCTAAGTACCAAATGAGTAGCAAAATCGGGAAAGAAACAGAGAGCATCTCTAGTAGAACAGGAAAGTCTTTGGCTCACCCCCAAAGCCGAGGGTTTTTATACATTATTTTGGCATATGAAATTAACAAAACTGCACAATCATTGTAGTATGATCGAAAATGTTACATTCATAGCAAATCAGAGCACAGTTTCATAAAACATCATATTACCTTAGTACCTAAGAACTATCCCACTACATCAATAATTTGTCTGCCCCCTTTAAGCTAATGTCATCCAAAGATGCTGGAACAAATTAGATACATGAACAATAGCGTGTTGTATGAATGAATAGGCTGCAGTTAGCTAACGGAAGGGCCTTGAAATGTATTTGCAGTATGTGACTGAGCCGAGGAAGATTCCAGAATAGCATAAACAATAACAGAAATAAACAAATAACATTCAACTTGACTAGCACTGCAGAAATGACAGACAGAGAGATGTGCAGGGGAGGACGAAGGTGACATTCATTTTGGAAAACACTGCTGGGCCCAAATTGAGGCCTAATTAATAAGTCAGAAAAACACAGTTCAGCACATCATAGGATTTTTTTTTTTTTAAACAGTATTATATCAGTGTGTATAAGTAAAATCAAGGGACAACTCCATTCTGCACCTTGTTAATGATGCATACAAGTATAAATGCACAAACATCCTTCACAGAACTAACACACACAGGCAGACAGCCGCGCCAGAGAAATGTCAACACTAAAAAAAGGCGCAGTGAATTAGCTCATGATTGGGAAACAAACACATAGCTCATACAATGCTTAAAATCAAAGGTGAAGAGCAGCTTACTTCAGTTAAAATAACTTCCGCTGGAGGAGGAAGTGTCCGGCCCTCTTTCCGCTCCATGCTGGTGAGAATAAGTCTGTGGTCGGGCCTGAGAGCAGGCTCTGTTCCCTTCTCTGGATGAGTCACAGTGATGCGTCATTGTGATGTTGAACGGCCTTGGCTCCCTGGCCGCTGTGGCTCATTAATCAACTTATCCTGCTGGGCTTGTGGGCACTGCAGAATTTCAGACACAGCAGTTGCATGAGTTAGTGAAGGCAAATGCGCAATGCGCCTATCATTATATTTGTGTTTGTTTGCAGTATTTGTGCAGTATTCAAACGGTGAACTCTAATGTAACTCAACGAACTAACTTAAAACACTTGTGTTATTTTGAGCAAGTAGGTTACAGTGTAAGAACATTTTGTACTTTTCTGAAGCACTACTAAAACGAGATATATATAAGCTCCCAGTATTTAAGAGAATCCTGCAACACCTGAGGTCTGCAGTAAATTCGGATCCCAACTATCCTGTAGCCCGGCATTTCAAGTTGGTACATCAAAACAACATAAATGATTTGAAATACTCTGTATTAGGGGCTGTCCCTGTATCATTACGGGGAGGCAATAGAGACAAAAGCCTCCGCCAACTTGAATCGCACTTTATTCTAGCTTTAGACACTAAGATGCCTAATGGCTTAAACACGAGCGAAGACTTACATAATTTTCTCTAGGAAGTCTGTATTTATTAGCCTTTTTACCTAGAGAGTCTTTCCCCAACCCACGATATTCTATTATGTGTGTTATATATGAAATCATGATCTGTATCAAGTTCTGCTGACAATTTGGCCGTATGAAAACTTCACATTGATTTCTTGGTCTTTCATGAGGGTCCTCTGTTACCATCAAACATTGTTCCTATTTGCACTAGTGATGTAATCGTATGGGCACTGGCCCACGATTGCCATACAATGAGAGAATGAGATTGTTGCAACTCCACACTATTACTATTGTTGTCCTAATTGTATTTCAGCAAACACAAGGAGATGATGGACGGAGAGCTGAAACTTTTCAGACACTCACCCCCAGTCACAGATCTGGGTTGAATCCATCATCGTTCTTTAGCTCACTTCGCCACCCCAGTTCAAACACAGCTATATGCAAATCAGTCTTGACCCTGTGCCTCATGGGAACAGTCCAGCCCGAACTGCCAAGCCATGTCTTCCCTGGACTGGAAACAAGCATCCTGGGACCGGTTTCGGGCTAACAGCCCTCATCAGCCAGGCTAGCTTGAATCCAGTGGCAAAGTGAGCAAGGGACCCACGTTCTTTTTGCATTTGTCACCCCGAGTGGGATGGTTATGCCCAGACGTGGGTCCCGTGCTCTCCATGCCACTGCAGTCAAGCTATCCTGGCTGATGAGGGTTGAAAGCCCGAAACCGGTCATAGGATGCTTGTTTCCAGTCCAGGGAGGACCTGGCCTGGCAGTTCGGGCTGGACTGTTCCCATTGGGCACAGGGTCAAGACTGATTTGCATATGACTGGGTCCAAACTGGAATGGCATGGTGAGCAAAAAAACGATGGATTTTGGCCCAGATCTCTGTACTGGGGTGAATGTATGACATTGTTCTGCATTCTGTCCATCAATTCTTCTTTTTGCTAATTGTATTTCAGCACTTGCACTTTATAAGTATCTACTTCTGGTTTTTAGACTTCGCCTCTGGGCTGCCACGAGATCTAATCATTTTAGTATTACGGTGAATAGGTTTTAGAACACTCTTTTGACACTAGGTTTTTATCTTTTGGCACATAAGCACTGCACTTTCTAGACATAACAGACTATATTGATACAATATATGAAATGTAATCAACTGTTGCATCGTAGATTTCGGGTCAATTGATCAGTTAATACTGGTTTATAGCAGACTATTAGAACTGTTTCATACAACAATACAATTGTATATGAGGTTGCTTCCCCCCCCTTGATTTAGCATTATTTTAAGTATGTGAACTCGTAAAAGCACTAGCACTTTAAAAAGAGATGATACTTATATTTAACTGAAAGATTATAATGGTGTTGTCACACTCGTGAATAAGGAGTCCACTACTAGCTGTTATACTTGGGTGGTCTATATGCACTCAATGATCATGTATATGCATATAAGCAGCATTGATTTCATTTTTGATTCAGGTTTATTATTACCGCTACATAAACCACAGTAACCCTATTTGTATGAGGACTACAAGTGATAATTACGATGCCATCAATTATGTGTATAGTCTGTTGTCATTTTCTATCAACATACCTGAGAGTTTCTGTAACCGATAGGGCGTGCACACTATTTATTGGTCTATTGTCATGTGGCGTGTCATGTGATCAAGATCACGTTCCTGCGATCGAAACGCGTCATGGCAGGCATTAAGCCTGATCAACACTGAGGTCTATGATACTTATTAAAACACTTTGAAACGAGGAACCTGGAGTCTGTGCGTGGTGTGGTTCGTACTTGGATGGTCCCATCATGAAAGGAGGTGGGCCAGGATTGTGCAATTTTCATATATATATATATATATATATATATATATATATATATATTATCTACTGGCGGTCGACAGCAGATAGTTATAGTTAGGACCTATTTTCCATAGGAAATCCGCAACATTCTATTTGAAATAACTCTTGCGCCGGTTGATGAATCTTCGCGAAATTTTCAAACTTTGTGGCCCGCTCCGGTCCGCTCCTACCCTGAAAGTCTCGGGGTGATTCATCAAGCGGGGGCCGAGAAAAAAGGGGGGTCCCAAAACGTGTTTTCCCCATTCATTTTTCCATAGGATCCTTTCATCGCAGCTACAGCCCGAACTGCTGAACGGAATTACACCAAATTTGGCAAAAAGGTAGCCCTTGGTTCAGAGTCGTGCCTTTTGCTTAAATGGTGTAAATCCGTTCAGTAGTTCCTGAGAAAATCACAAGTAAAATCACATATATATCTATGGCCGCGTCGGATCCGCGTACCCTCCCGATCACGAGCTGCATGCTAATTGACTGTCAAGTGGCTGTCAACACTCCAAATCAGGAAGTGTTGGCAGCCATTTTATGCCTCGGTAGAACCGAGGCACAGAAACAAGTGCGCAAAATGCACAAAGGGGGCAGGGTAGAAACACCCTGACCCCCTAGGTCTGCTCAGGGGGTCCCACAAGGACCCCCTGGGCAGAAAATTATTATTATTTTTTTTTTTTAAATCGGCGGGATGCGCTTAGAGTGTGCGGATCCCGCCGAGAAAAAAAAAAGAAACAAGTGCGCAAAACGCACAAAGGGGGCAGGGTAGAAACACCCTGACCCCCTAGGTCTGCTCAGGGGGTCCCACAAGGACCCCCTGGGCAGAACAAAGCATTTTTTTTTTTTTTTAAATCGTCGGGATGCGCTTAGGGTGCACGGATCCCGCCGTAAAAAAAAAAAACGAAGCGCGGTCTCCCGCGCTTCGTAGTTAATTAGCCCCCGGGTGGGCCAAGTCCCGGGGGCATGCGGGGGTTTAATAAATATTATCATGGGGGGCCTCTAAGGACCCCCAAGCCCCGGGGACTGCCACCCCCCGGGGCTTTAAAAAAATAATGGTACCGGGGACCTGCTCTCTCTTCCAAAAACCAAAGCCGATTGCTTTTCCACACGGGGAGCTGCATCTTAGCAGCTCCCCATGTGGAAAAGCAATGCCGGCTCCCGAAGGACGCGGGGAGCCGGCGGGACCGTGGGGGGATTGGGGACCCCCCCACGGTCCCCAACGGAGAGGGACAGCCCCGGGGGATGGGGTCCCCGGGGCTAGTAGTGGCCCAGGAGGGGGGCCACGCAACCCCCCTCCCCAAATGTTAATTAAAAAAAAAAAAAAAAAAAAGGCCGGCCCCGGGGATGGGGTCCCCGGGGCCATAAGTGGCCTAAGGAGGGGGCAACACAGCCCCCTCCATAACATTTTTAAAAAAAGAAGGCCATGCCCCGGGGGATGGGGTCCACGGGGCCGATTAAGGCCTGGGGAGGGGGGCCACGCGGCCCCCTTCCAAATTTTTTTTTTTTAAAACAAGATATTAGGGGGCAGGCCCTGGGGAATGGGGTCCCCAGGGCTAAGAAATTAGAAAAACAAGGAGGGCCACACAGCCCCCTTTCTAAAAAAAAAAAAAAAAAGACCGGCATTGAGCCAGAGGCCACGCCCCCTCCTTCCAGCACTCTGCAAACGCGCCCCCTGGCGTGTTTGCAGAGGGGGAACAAATTCCCCTTGAATACTGGGGGTCCCTGGGGGCCAACTAGCCCACCAGGAACCTCCAGGATGCGCCAGGGGGCTGCGTTGCAGAGAGGTGTTCTGAGCCCACGCCCCTTTTTACACCTCGGGCTGGGGTCCCCGGGGCCAATACAGGCCCAGGGAAGGGGGGCCACGCGGCCCCCTTCCCGTTTTTTAATTTTTTTTATTTAAATAAAATGCTCAGGCCCCGGGGGATGGGGTCCCCGGGGCCAAAAGTGGAGCAAGGGAAGGGGGCCACGCAGCCCCCTCCCATTAAAAAAATTGGAAAAAAAAACGACCGGCATTGTGCCGGAGGCCCGCCCCCTCCCTGCAGTACTCTGCAAACGCGCCCCCTGGCGCATTTGCAGAGGGAGCGAATTCCCCTTGAATACTGGGGGTCCCTGGGGCCAACTAGCCCACCAGGAACCTCCAGTATGCGCCAGGGGGCTGCGTTGCAGAGACGTGTACAGAGGCCACGCCCCTTTTACACCTCTCTGCAACGCAGCTCTGTGGCGCTTTTTGGAGGTATATGGTGGGCTAGTTGGACTCCAGGGACCCTCAGGATTCAAGGGGACTTAATCCCCCAACTTAAAACGCGCCACGGGGCGCGTTTGCACAGTGGTGAAGGGAGGGGGCGGGGCTTCAGGTGACATGTGTGCAAACAGGCCCTGTGGTGTGTTTTAAGTTCAGGAATTAATTCCTCTTCAATCCTGAGGGTCCCTGGGGGCCAACTAGCCCACCAGGTACCTCCAGTAAGCGCCACGGAGCTGCGTTGCAGAGAGGTGTAAAAAGGGGCGTGGCCTCTCTGGCGCATACTGGAGGTATCTGGTGGGCTTGTTGGCCCCTAGGGACCCTCGGGATTGAGGAGGAATTAATTCTCCAACTTAAAACGCGCCACAGGGCGTGTTTGCAGACATGTCACCTCAGGCCCCACCCCCTTCCTTCACCATTGTGCAAATATTCCTCTAAAATCAGCCTAGCTACGAATTCCGATTTACTCACCTGTTATCAGGAGAGACCTCAGTGCTGCATCTTTGAGCCTATACTGATCCTGAAAAGTAATTTTAACCGTACTTACCAGTAACTTGAATTTCCTTCCATAGGCTAACATTGACTGGTTTCACTTGGAAATTCTTCTAAGTGTGGAGTTTTGGAACTTTATAATATTCCTCTTAAATCAGCCGAACTACGAATTCCGATTTACTCACCTGTTATCAGGAGAGACCTCAGTGCTGCATCTTTGAGCCCAGTACTGATCCTGAAAAGTAATTTTAACCGTACTTACCAGTAACTTGAATTTCCTTCCATAGGATATCATTGCCTGCTTTTTGCTGAAAAAGTTTCTAAGTGTCGATTTTTGAAACATACAAATATTCCTCTAAAATCAGCAGAACTACGAATTCCGATTTACTCACCTTTTATCAGGAGAGACCTCAGTGCTGCATCTTTGAGCCCAGTACTGATCCTGAAAAGTAATTCTAACCGTACTTACCAGTAACTTGAATTTCCTTCCATAGGCTAACATTGACTGGTTTCACTTGGAAACTCTTCTAAGTGTGGAGTTTTGGAACTTTATAATATTCCTCTAAAATCAGCCGAACTACGAATTCCGATTTACTCACCTGTTATCAGGAGAGAACCCAGTGCTGCATCTTTTAGCCCAGCACTGACCCTGAAAAGTAATTCTAACCGTATTTACCAGTAACTAGTATTTCCTTCCATAGGAATCCATTGTCTGGTTTTCAGCAGAAAAGTTTCAAAGTGTCGATTTTCACAAACTACAAATATTCCTTAAAAATCGCCTGTATGACTTAAACGCATTCTTTCAACTGTTTACAGGAGATGCACTAGTGCTGGATCCAGGATCCACCACTGAGTAAGAAAAAGTAACGATAACACTACTTACCTGCTAAGTGAATTTCCTCCCATACGATAACATTGGTGATTCTATGTGAAAAAAAAGTTTCGAAGTGTCAACTTTTAAAATACAATAATATTCCTTAAAAATCACTACTGTAACCAAAACGCTTTTACTCAACTGTTTACAGGAGATGTCCCAGGACTGAATCTAGGATCCAGTCCTGTGGTTAAAAAGTAATCCATAAAGTAACTAATTGCATTTAACTAGAAATTCACATTGAGCTCAATGTTGCATTGTGTTTGAAATTGTGTTGCCCATTGCAACAACTGTAACTACTGTACTTAAAAGTCTATTGCCTATTTGCAAAGTATTTAAACTAAAGTAATTCATTCTGAGAAAGTATATTTTGTAATGTAATGTATAATGTAATTACAATGTAATTTAAAAAATAAAATGTCTAACAATAAATAGTTTAAAAAAATGTAGTAAATCAGTATCAAAAAAATAAATATAACAATTAATACATTTAAAAATTGTTATTTACAAAACCTTTGAAATTCACTGAAAAAAACCATAGGTTTCAGACATGTTATAGTTAGGAATTAGCATTTAAAAACCTTTGAAATTCACTGAAAAAACCATAGGTTTCAGGCACGTTATAGTTAGAAATTAGCATTTAAAAAACCTTACAAATTCACTGAAAAAACCATGGGTTTTAGGGACAGTTATAGTTAGTTGGACATTGCACTCGTACAAAACCCGTGAAATTCCCCCGTTATAGTTAGTTCAGCTAACTATAACTCGCGCCCCGCAATGCACTGCTGATGATGTCACATATTACATCACTCATGACATGGTCAGTGACATCACTGATGACATCTCAAATGACATCACTGATGACATCACTGATGACATCATCCACGTGATAATCTGATGCACCTCCTCACACCCTAATATAACCTTTGATACACCCACTCTAAATTACAGACTGCCATTCGCAAAACCATAGACACTCCAACACCAATAACTACATACCCACTCACTGATTCTTAGGTCTACACACACATCCACTCACTCACCCGTACAGTCACTCATACTTACGGTCACTCAGTACAGGACTATCATATGCACTCATACTCCTATATAGACACTCAAACACCGCCACTCATCCATAGAGGTACTCACACACCTAGTCAGTCATGCAAATAATTAAACACACTGCCATTTACTCACCTATACAGTTATACACACACCAGCTCACTTACTCATACAAATACTAGCACATTCTTACGCTCTTATACAATCACTGATACAAGCACACACTCATCCATACAGTCACTCTCACAATCACACACTCTCGCTTATAGCTATTTATATACTCAACACACATATATACTGCCTTTCACATATATAGTTACTCACACATGTACCACTGGGACATACATTCACTCACTAACACACTCTTATACACACTTACCCACCCATACAGTGTATCACAGATGCACTCTTGAAACCATCCACCCAGTGAATCACCCACTCACACATCTATGCACAGAGTCGCACACACCCCACCCACACAAACACTCAGGCACCCATACAGATACTCAGACAACCAATCAATAACTCATATAGACACTCATGTAGCTATTCACAAACCCATGCAGCCACTTACACAGCAACAGACAGACGGATACAGACATTCACCCAGTTTAGTCACTAACCCATGCATTCAGTAAGATACGTTTAATCACTCACTTATAGAGTTAGTCACGCACCTACTAAATCATCCATACAGACACTTATACACTCACTCATTCTTCAATACGCCTTTCCCTATATATATTAAAAATATTTAAACTTTACAGAAACAAACTGTCACTGGATGATGTCATCAGTGATGTCATTTGAGATGTCATCAGGGATGTCATCAGTGATGTCACTGACCATGTCATGAGTGATGTAATATGTGACGTCATCAGCAGTGCATTGCGGGGGCGCGAGTTTAGTTAGCTGAACTAACTATAACGGGGGAATTTCACGGGTTTTGTACGAGTGCAATGTCCAACTAACTATAATTGTCCCTAAAACCCATGGTTTTTTCAGTGAATATATATATATATATATATATATATATATATATATATATATATATATATATATATATACATACATTGCTCCACTTTACCGGGGCCTCCAACTCTGCAGGGCAGGCTCTCAGGCAGGAATGGAGAATCCTGTTTGAAATTTAGAAAAAGAGACGGAGCCCACAGCTTCGGCATCACTTCATGCTGAGACTTTATTGCTCTGGTTAGCGTGGCAGCAAAAAACAAATCTGAAATACCTTACGCGTTTCGGCGCACAGCGCCTTGCTCACAGAGTGAGTTGGATTAATTTTATGTCCAAGTGGTCATGTGATCCTTGCTTTCGACCACAATTCCCAGAATGCATTATTATTCAAATTTTTAAGCTGGGCTTGACCTCGTATTATACTGTGCATTAGTAGCGTTATCCTTTAGTCAAAGTCCAATTATATGCTATTTTACACACTGCATTCAGGAAAATATTTTAAAGAAGCATAGTGCACTTCGCTGCCACGCACTGGGTACTTGCTTGACTTGAAAACACAAAGTCCGTCAGAAAGAGGATGACTCCTCCTTCGTTTCCCTTTCGCTTGTATTAACACCAAATAAGCTTGGAAATCCACTTTTGGCTGGTGTGACATAGCGCGAGTCATGCCCCCTCCGTTTAATGTACATACATTGCTCCACTTTACCGGGGGTCTCCAACTCTGCAGGGCGGGCTCTCACGCAGGAATGGAGAATCCTGTTTGAAATTTAGAAAAAGAGATGGAGCCCACAGCTTCGGCATCACTTCATGCTGAGACTTTATTGCTCTGGTTAGCCTGGCAGCAAAAAACAACTCTGAAATACCTTACGCGTTTCGGCGCACAGCGCCTTGCTCACAGGTGAGTTGGATTAATTTTATGTCCAAGTGGTCATGTGATCCTTGCTTTCGACCACAATTCCCAGAATGCATTATTATTCAAATTTTTAAGCTGGGCTTGACCTCGTATTATACTGTGCATTAGTAGCGTTATCCTTTAGTCAAAGTCCAATTATATGCTATTTTACACACTGCATTCAGGAAAATATTTTAAAGAAGCATAGTGCACTTCGCTGCCACGCACTGGGTACTTGCTTGACTTGAAAACACGAAGTCCGTCAGAAAGAGGACGACTCCTCCTTCGTTTCCCTTTCGCTTGTATCAACACCAAATAAGCTTGGAAATCCACTTTTGGCTGGTGTGACATAGCGCGAGTCATGCCCCCTCCGTTTAATGTACATACATTGCTCCACTTTACCGGGGGCCTCCAACTCTGCAGGGCGGGCTCTCAGGCAGGAATGGAGAATCCTGTTTGAAATTTAGAAAAAGAGACGGAGCCCACAGCTTCGGCATCACTTCATACTGAGACTTTATTGCTCTGGTTAGCGTGGCAGCAAAAAACAACTCTGAAATACCTTACACATTTCGGCGCACAGCGCCTTGCTCACAGGTGAGTTGGATTAATTTTATGTCCAAGTGGTCATGTGATCCTTGCTTTCGACCACAATTCCCAGAATGCATTATTATTCAAATTTTTAAGCTGGGCTTGACCTCGTATTATACTGTGCATTGGTAGCGTTATCCTTTAGTCAAAGTCCAATTATATGCTATTTTACACACTGCAATCAGGAAAATATTTTAAAGAAGCATAGTGCACTTCGCTGCCACGCACTGGGTACTTGCTTGACTTGAAAACACGAAGTCCATCAGAAAGAGGACAACTCCTCCTTCGTTTCCCTTTCGCTTGTATCAACACCAAATAAGCTTGGAAATCCACTTTTGGCTGGTGTGACATAGCGCGAGTCATGCCCCCTCCGTTTAATGTACATACATTGCTCCACTTTACCGGGGGCCTCCAACTCTGCAGGGCGGGCTCTCAGGCAGGAATGGAGAATCCTGTTTGAAATTTAGAAAAAGAGGCGGAGCCCACAGCTTCGGCATCACTTCATGCTGAGACTTTATTGCTCTGGTTAGCGTGGCAGCAAAAAACAACTCTGAAATACCTTACGCGTTTCGGCGCACAGCGCCTTGCTCACAGGTGAGTTGGATTAATTTTATGTCCAAGTGGTCATGTGATCCTTGCTTTCGACCACAATTCCCAGAATGCATTATTATTCCAATTTTTAAGCTGGGCTTGACCTCGTATTATACTGTGCATTAGTAGCGTTATCCTTTAGTCAAAGTCCAATTATATGCTATTTTACACACTGCATTCAGGAAAATATTTTAAAGAAGCATAGTGCACTTCGCTGCCACGCACTGGGTACTTGCTTGACTTGAAAACACGAAGTCCGTCAGAAAGAGGACGACTCCTCCTTCGTTCCCTTTCGCTTGTATCAACACCAAATAAGCTTGGAAATCCACTTTTGGCTGGTGTGACATAGCGCGAGTCATGCCCCCTCCGTTTAATGTACATACATTGCTCCACTTTACAGGGGGCCTCCAACTCTGCAGGGCGGGCTCTCAGGCAGGAATGGAGAATCCTGTTTGAAATTTAGAAAAAGAGACGGAGCCCACAGCTTCGGCATCACTTCATGCTGAGACTTTATTGCTCTGGTTAGCGTGGCAGCAAAAAACAACTCTGAAATACCTTACGCGTTTCGGCGCACAGCGCCTTGCTCACAGGTGAGTTGGATTAATTTTATGTCCAAGTGGTCATGTGATCCTTGCTTTCGACCACAATTCCCAGAATGCATTATTATTCAAATTTTTAAGCTGGGCTTGACCTCGTATTATACTGTGCATTAGTAGCGTTATCCTTTAGTCAAAGTCCAATTATATGCTATTTTACACACTGCATTCAGGAAAATATTTTAAAGAAGCATAGTGCACTTCGCTGCCACGCACTGGGTACTTGCTTGACTTGAAAACACGAAGTCCGTCAGAAAGAGGACGACTCCTCCTTCGTTTCCCTTTCGCTTGTATCAACACCAAATAAGCTTGGAAATCCACTTTTGGCTGGTGTGACATAGCGCGAGTCATGCCCCCTCCGTTTAATGTACATACATTGCTCCACTTTACCGGGGCCTCCAACTCTGCAGGGCGGGCTCTCACGCAGGAATGGAGAATCCTGTTTGAAATTTAGAAAATATATATGTGTATATATATATGTGTGTATATATATATTCACTGAAAAAAACGTAGGTTTCAGGGACGTTATAGTTAGAAATTAGCATTTAAAAACCTTTGAAATTCACTGAAAAAACCATAGGTTTCAGGGACGTTATAGTTAGAAATTAGCATTTAAAAAACCTTAGAAATTCACTGAAAAAACCACAGGTTTCAGGGAGGTTATAGTTAGTTGGACATTTCACTCGTACAAAACCAGAGAAATTCCCCCGTTATAGTTAGTCCAGCTAACTATAACTCGCGCCACCGCAATGCACTGCTGATGACGTCACATATTACATCATTGATGACATGGTCAGTGACATCACTGATGACATCACTGATGACATCTCAAATGACATCACTGATGAATTTCAAAGGTTTTTTAAATGCTAATTTCTAACTATAACGTCCCTGAAACCTACGGTTTTTTCAGTGAATTTCAAAGGTTTTTTAAATGCTAATTTCTAACTATGCCTACAAAGGTTGGACATGTGAAGAAAGAGGAAGAAAAGCGCACAAAGAAGCAAGACATGCAGAAAGAGGCAACAGAAGTCCAGAAAGACGAAGAAAAATGCAAGAAGAAGCAAGAGATGTGCAGAAAGAACCAACAGAGGAGCAGAAAGTCCTCCTGTGCCCCAAACTTTTTGCTGACGGGTACTGGTGGTAACTGACTCTGACTAACCGGCCCTAGAGCCAGTGCTATGCTAAAAGACACTTAGAATATAGTGAAAACACCTACATACACTAGGGAACACTATGCGTTATGGTACCCCTGTGATTAGCATGACCTCCTCTGTATTTGCCATGAGTTAGTGCCTGGGTCATTGGATGAGTACATGGGTACTGACTGGATGATTAGAGTACTGCAAGGAGAGTGGATGGTGAATTTATAAACGCTTGTGTTTTGGCGGAGTGATTGGATAAGGACATGGAACTGGTTGGGTGATTGGAGGAGTGCATGGGTAGTGACAAGGAGATGGCTGGACTGCATCAGTAGTCCTCAGGGGATTGTAGCAGTGCATGTGTTAGTGCCTGCGTCATTGCATGAGTACATGGGTAGTGACTGGATGATTAGAGTACTGCAAGGAGAGTGCATGGTGAATTTATAAGTGCTTGGGTTTTGGCGGAGTGATTGGATAAGTACATGGTGCTGGCTGGGTGATTGGAGGAGTGCATGGCTGGGCTGCATCAGTAGTGCTCAGGGGATTGTAGCAGTGCATGTGTTAGTGCCTGGGTCATTGCATGAGTACATGGGTAGTGACTGGATGATTAGAGTACTGCAAGGAGAGTGCATGGTGAATTTATAAGTGTTTGTGTTTTGGCGGAGTGATTGGATAAGTACATGGTGCTCGCTGGGTGATCGGAGGAGTGCATGGGTAGTGACAGGGCGATGGCTGGACTGCATCAGTGGTGCTCAGGGTATTGTAGCAGTGCATGAGTTAGTGCATGGGTCATTGCATGAGTGCATGGGTACTGACTGGATGATTAGAGTAATGCAAGGAGAGTGCATGGTGAATTTATAAGTGCTTGGGTTTTGGCGGAGTGACTGGATAAGTACATGGTGCTCGCTGGGTGATAGGAGGAGTGCATGGGTAGTGTCAGGGCGATGGCTGGACTGCATCAGTAGTGCTCAGAGTATTGTAGCAGTGCATGAGTTAGTGCCTGGGTCATTGGATGAGTACATGGGTACTGACTGGATGATTAGAGTACTGCAAGGAGAGTGCATGGTGAATTTATAAACGCTTGTGTTTTGGCGGAGTGATTGGATAAGGACATGGAACTGGTTGGGTGATTGGAGGAGTGCATGGGTAGTGACAAGGAGATGGCTGGACTGCATCAGTAGTCCTCAGGGGATTGTAGCAGTGCATGTGTTAGTGCCTGCGTCATTGCATGAGTACATGGGTAGTGACTGGATGATTAGAGTACTGCAAGGAGAGTGCATGGTGAATTTATAAGTGCTTGTGTTTTGGCGGAGTGATTGGATAAGTACATGGTGCTCGCTGGGTGATTGGAGGAGTGCATGGGTAGTGGCAGGGCGATGGCTGGACTGCATCAGCAGTGCTCAGGGTATTGTAGCAGTGCATGAGTTAGCGCATGGGTCATTGCATGAGTGCATGGGTACTGACTGGATGATTAGAGTAATGCAAGGAGAGTGCACAGTGAATTTATAAGTGCTTCGGTTTTGGCGGAGTGATTGGATAAGTACATGGTGCTCGCTGGGTGATCAGAGGAGTGCATGGGTAGTGACAGGGTGATGGCTGGACTACATCAGTAGTGCTCAGAGTATTGTAGCAGTGCATGAGTTAGTGCCTGCGTCATTGCATGAGTACATGGGTAGTGACTGGATGATTAGAGTACTGCAAGGAGAGTGCATGGTGAATTTATAAGTGCTTGTGTTTTGGCGGAGTGATTGGATAAGTACATGGTGCTCTCTGGGTGATTGGAGGAGTGCATGGGTAGTGACAGGGCGATGGCTGGACTGCATCAGCAGTGCTCAGGGTATTGTAGCAGTGCATGAGTTAGTGCATGGGTCATTGCATGAGTGCATGGGTACTGACTGGATGATTAGAGTAATGCAAGGAGAGTGCACAGTGAATTTATAAGTGCTTCGGTTTTGGCGGAGTGATTGGATAAGTACATGGTGCTCGCTGGGTGATTGGAGGAGTGCATGGGTAGTGACAGGGCGATGGCTGGACTGCATCAGTAGTGCTCAGGGTATTGTAGCAGTGCATGAGTTAGTGCATGGGTCATTGTATGAGTGCATGGGTACTGACTGGATGATTAGAGTACTGCAAGGAGAGTGCATGGTGAATTTATAAGTGCTTGTGTTTTGGCGGAGTGATTGGATAAGTACATGGTGCTCGCTGGGTGATTGGAGGAGTGCATGGGTAGTGACAGGGCGATGGCTGGACTGCATCAGTAGTGCTCAGGGTATTGTAGCAGTGCATGAGTTAGTGCATGGGTCATTGCATGAGTGCATGGGTACTGACTGGATGATTAGAGTAATGCAAGGAGAGTGCACGGTGAATTTAAAAGTGCTTGGGTTTTGGCGGAGTGATTGGATAAGTACACACATGTCACATCAGGCCCGCCCCCTCCCTCCACCACTGTGCAAACGCGCCCCCTGGTGGGTTTTAAGTTGGGGGATTAATTCCCCTTGAATCCTGAGGGTCCCTGGGGCCAACTAGCCCACCAGGTACCTCCAGTAAGCGCCACAGAACTGCGTTGCAGAGAGGTTGTCCAAGGCCACTCCCCTTTTTACACCTCTCTGCAACGCAGCTCTGTGGTGCTTACTGGAGGTACCTAGTTGGACCCAAGGGACCCTCAGGATTCAAGGGGACTTAATCCCCCAACTTACAACGCGCCAGAGGGCCTGTTTGCACAGTGGTGAAGGGAGCGGGTGGGGCCTGATGTGACAAGTGTGCAAACGCGCCCCGTGGCGCATTTTAAGTTGGGAGATTTAGTCCCTTGAATCCTGAGGGTCCCTAAGGCCCAACTAGCCCACCAGGTACCTCCAGTAAGCACCACAGAGCTGCGTTGCAGAGAGGTGGTCTGAGACCACGCCCCTTTTTACACCTCTCTGCAACACAAATCTGTTGCACTTACTGAAGGTACCTGGTGGGCTAGTTGGCCCCCAGGGACCCTCAGGATACAAGGGGACTTAATCCCCCAACTTAAAACGCACCACGGAGCGCGTTTGCACACTTGTCACATCAGGCCCCGCCCCCTCCCCTCCCTTCACCATTGTGCAAACACGCCCCGTGGCGCGTTTTAAGTTGGGGGATTAAGTCCCCTTGAATCCTGAGGGTCCCTGGAGTCCAACTAGCCCACCAGGTACCTCCAGTAAGCCCACAGAGCTGCGTTGCAGAGAGGTGTAAAAAGGGGCCTGTGGCGCTTACTGGAGGTACCTGGTGGGCTAGTTGGCCCCCAGGACCCTCAGGATTCAAGGCGATCAATTCCCCAACTTAAAAGCGCGCCACAGGGCGTGTTTGCACCACATGTCACCTGAGGCCCCGCCCCTCCTTCACCACTGTGCAAACGCACCCCGTGGTGCGTTTTAAGTTGGGGGATTAGGTCACCTTGAATCCTGAGGGTCTCTGGGGTCCAACTAGCCCACCAGGTACTTCCAGTAAGCGCCACAGGCCTGCATTGCAGAGAGGTGGTCCGAGGCCACGCCCCTTTTACACCTCTCTGCAACGCAGCTCTGTGGCGCTTACTGGAGGTACCTGGTGGGCTAGTTGGACCCCAGGGACACTCAGGATTCAAGGGGACTTAATCCCCCAACTTAAAACACGCCACAGGGCGTGTTTGCACACATGTCACCTCAGGCCCCACCCCCTCCCTTCACCACTGTGCAAACTCGCCCCGTGGCATGTTTTAAGTTGGGGGATAAAGTCCCCTTGAATCCTGAGGGTCCCTGGGGTCCAACTAGCCCACCAGGTACCTCCAGTAAGCGCCACAGAGCTGCGTTGCAGAGAGGTGTAAAGGGGCGTGGCCTGGACCACCTCTCTGCAACGCAGCCCTGTGGCGCTTACTGGAGGTACCTGGTGGGCTAGTTGGCCCCAGGGACCCCCAGTATTGAAGGGGAATTCATTTCCCAACTTAAAACGCGCCACAGGGCGCGTTTGCAGAGTGTTGCTGGGAGGGGGCGGGGCCTCCAGCACGATTGTGTGTTTTTTTGGTTTTGTTTTTTTTTAGAAGGGGGGCCACTTCTAGCCCCGGGGACCCCATCCCCCGGGGCTGGCCCTCTCCGTTGGGGACCATGGGGGGAGCCCTAATGCCCCCACGGTCCCGCCTGCTCCCCGCGTCCTGCGGGAGCCGGCATTGCTTTTCCACATGGGGAGCTGCTAAGATGCAGCTCCCCGTGTGGAAAAGCAATCTGCTTTGCTTCATTGAAGCGAGAGCAGGTTTCCCTGCTCTCGCTTCAATGAAGCAAAGCAAGTTTGCAATGACAGGGCGGGAGCCGCGAGGCTCCCGCCCTGTCATTGCAAACAGCAGTGTCCCGGGGGTGGGCACCCCGGGACACTGCAGGAGCCGGCCCTGGGGGGTGGCGGTCCCCAGGGCCATCACTGGCTCCAGGAGGGGGGTGCGGACCCCCTCCCAATCTGTACATAGCCCCGGGGAGGTGGTGGTCCCCGGGGCTCGGGTCCTTAATGGACCCCCTATTTACATGTTAGTGCCCCGGGGAGGTGGCGGTCCCTGGGGCATGTGGGGGGGCTTGAGCCCCCCCACACAGGTACATTTATTTTTTTTAAAAAGAAGCCCCGGGGGGTGGCGGTCCCCGGGGCTGCGGGGGGGCAGTGTGCCCCCCCGCAAATATAATTAAAGTGAGCCCCGGGGGGTGGCGGTCCCCGGGGCTTGGGGGGGCCTCAGAGGCCCCCCCAACTTTATAAAAACAAGCCCCGGGGGTGGCGGTCCCCGGGGCTGCGGGGGGGCCGCGTGCCCCCGCCAATATTAATGCAAAGCCCCGGGGGTGGTGGTCCCCAGGGCAGTGTGGGGGGGATTGGGGCCCCCCCACACATTTTTTTACTGCCCCCGGGACTTGGCCCACCCGGGGGCTTTTTGAATACGAAGCGCGGGAGCCCGCGCTTCGTTTTCGTTTTATTTTCGGCCGAAATTGGCGCTGGGTGTGCGAATTTCGCAGATTTAAAAAAAAAAAAAAAAACGGCGAATTTTTGGCCCTGGGAGTCCTTGTGGGACGCCCTGAGCAGGCCTAGGGGGTCAGGGTGTTTCTACCCTGCCCCCTTTTTGCGTTTTGCGCGTTAGTTTTTCTCTTATCTTGTGCGGCACAAGATGGCTGCCAACATTTCCTGGTTTGGAGTGTTGACAGCCAATTAGCATACAGCTCGTGATCGAGAGGGTGCGCGGATCCTACGCTGCCATAGATATATATGTGTTTTTACTTTTGATTTTCTCAGCAACTACTGAACGGATTTACACCATTTAACAAAAAGGGTTCTTTCTGAACCAAGAACTACCCCTTTGCTAAATTTGGTGTAATTCCGTTCAGCAGTTCGAGCTGTAGCCTTGCATAAAGTTTCCTATGGGAAATTGATTTTTTGACTCTTATTTTTTGAATTTCTCCGCAACTACTGAACGGATTTACACCATTTAAAAAAAAGGTCGCTTTCTGAACCAAGCGCTACCTTTTTGCCAAATTTGCTGTAATTCCGTTCAGCAGTTCGGGCTGTAGCCGTGTCTAAAATTTCCTATGGGAATTAACATGGAGAAAACACGTTTTGGGACCCCCCTTTTTTCTCGGCCCCCGCTTGCCGAATCACCCCGAAACTTTCAGGATACGAGCGGACCGGAGCGCCCCACGAGTTTTGAAAATTTTGCGAAGATTTGTCAACAGGCGCCAAAGTTATTGGAAATAGAATGTTGTGAATTTCCTATGGAAAATAGGTCCTAACTATAACTATCTACTGGCGACCGCCAGTAGATAATATATATATAACCTACTGGCGGTTGCCAGTAGGTAGTTATAGTTAGGACCTAGTTTCCGAGTGAACCGAGTCACAAGAAAAAGGTAAAAAAAAAAAAAGGTTAAAAATGAAGAAAAGCGGGCAGGGTAGAAACACCCTGACCCCCTAGGCCAGCTCAGGGGGTCCAAAAGCATTTTTTTTTCAGCGGGATTTGCATACAGTTGCGAATCCCGCTGAGAAAAGAAAAAGAAACGAAGTGCGGTGTCCCGCGCTTCATTTTAATGAGCCCCCGGGTGGCCAGGTCCCGGGGGCAATCTTGTTAATATATGTGGGGGCCGCGCAGGCCCCCGCAGCCCCGGGCACCGCCACCTCCCTGGGGCTTTTTAAATAATATGCAGGGGCAAGCGGCCCCCCCACAGCCCCGGGGACCGCCACCTCCCCAGGGCATTCCTGATTATGGGAGGGGGGCCTCGTGGGCCCCCCCAAGCTCAGGGAACGCCACCTTCCCGGTGCTTAAATTTAAATACGAAAGTGTGGGGGGGGCTGCTGCCCCTCCCCACACTGCCCTGGGGACCACCACCCCCGGGGCAATTTTAAATTAAGGGTGGGGGTCCGTTGCGGACCCCTGGGGACCACTACCTCCCCGGGGCTACATACATGATGGGAGGGAGGCCGCACGGCCCCCCTCGTGGAGCCCTCCTTGGACCTGGGGACTGCCACCCCCCAGGGCCGGCTCCAGCAATGTTTTGGGGCGCCCACCCCGGGACATTGTAGTTTCCTATGGCAGGACGGAAGCACGGCTTTGCTTCATGGAAGCGAGAGCAGGAAACCTGCTCTCACTTCCATGAAGCAAAGCAGATTGCCCAAAAGCAATGCCGGCTCCCGCAGGAGGCGGGGAGCCGCCAGGGTCCATGGGGGCCTTGGGGCTCCCCCTGCGGTCCCCAACATTGAGGCCAGGCCCTGGGATGGGGTCCCAGGGGCCAAAAGTGGCCCAGGGAAGGTGGGCCACGCAGCCCCCCTCCCGTGTAAATATAAAAAAAAGGAAACGAGGCAATGCCCCGGGGGATGGGGTCCCCGGGGCCAATAATGGCCTAAGGAGGGGGACCGCGTTTGCAGAGTGGTGTAAAAAGGGGGCGTAGCCTCAGACCACTCTCAGCAATCTAGCTGTGTGGGGCTTACTAGAGATAACAGGAGGGCTAGTTGGCCCCCAGGGACCCTCAGGAGGCAAGGGGACTTCATCCCCAACCAAGAGCGCGCCAGGAGGCACGTTTGCAGAGTGGTGCAGAAAGGGAGCATGGCCTGTGTCCACCTCTCAGCAATCCCACTATCTGGGGCTTATTGGAGGTAACAGGTAGGCTAGTTCGCCCCTAAGGATCCCCAGCAGCGAAGAGGACTTCAATCCCCATCCAAGAGCATGACAGGGAGCGCATTTGCAGAGTGGTGGGCAAAGGGGGCGTGGCCTGCTATGTGAACTTACCAATGCTGCTGTTTGGGACTTACTGGATGTAATAGGAGGGGTAGTTGACCCCCAAAGACGTCCTTGGGGGCCAACTACCCCTCCTGTTATCTCCAGTAAGTCCCACAGAGTGATATTGCTAAGAGCACTTCGGAGGCCATGCCCCCCTTTTTCCACCACTCTGCAAACGTGCCTCCTGGCACACTACGGGTTGGGGGATGAAGTCCACTTTACTCCTGAGGGACTTTGGGTGCCAAGAAGCCCTCCTGGTACCTCCTGTAAGTCCTACGCAGCGGAATTCCTGAGCACTGGTCGGTGGCCCAGCCGCCTTTCTGCACCAGTCTGCAAACGCGACTCCTACGTTATAGTTACAAATTAGCATTTAAAAAACCTTAGAAATTCATTGAAAAAACCATAGGTTTCAGGGTCGTTATAGTTAGTAATTAGCATTTAAAAAACCTTTGAAATTCACTGAAAAAACCATAGGTTTCAGGGACGTTATAGTTAGAAATTAGCATTTAAAAAACCTTAGAAATTTACTGAAAAAACCATAGGTTTCAGGGACATTATAGTTAGAAATTAGCATTTAAAAAACCTTAGAAATTCACTGAAAAAACCACAGGTTTCAGGGACGTTATAGTTAGTCTGACATTTTACTCGTACAAAACCAGAGAAATTCGGCCGTTATAGTTAGTTGAGCTAACTATAACTCGCGCCCCCACAATGCACTGCTGCTGACATCACATATTATATCACTCGTGACATGGTCAGTGACATCACTGATGACATCACTGATGACATCTCAAATGACATCACTGATGACATCATCCACTTAATATTTGATGCACCTCCTCACACCCTAATACAACCTTTCATACACCCACTCTAAAACACAGAGTACCATTCTTGAAACCATAAACACACCAATATCAGTTAGTACATACTCACTCACTAATTCATAGGTCTACACACATCCACTCACTCACCGATACAGTCACTCATACACGCAGTCACTCACCAATACAGCCTCTGATATATGCACTCATACACCCATACAGACACTCACATACTGCCACTCACCCACAGAGATACTCACACACCTAGTCAGTCACCCAAAGAATCAATCACAGTACCATTTACTCACCAATACAGTTATACACACACTACCTCACGTATTCATACCGATACTAACACATACTTACTCTCTTATACAATCACTGACACAACAATACACTCATCCATACAGCCACTCTCACAATCACTCACTCTCACATATAGTCAGTTATATACTCCAACACTCACATACTGCCTTTCACATATGTAGTTACTCACACATATACCACTGAGACATCCATTCACTCTCCAACACAGCCATATGCACACTCATTCACCCATACAGCCCCTCGCAGATGTACTCATGAACCCATACATCCACTGAATCACCCACTCACACATCCATGTAGGGAGTTACACCCCCCACCCACCCACACAGACACTCAGGCACCCATACAGCTATTATTATTATTATTATTATTACTAAATTAAATTTATAAGGCGCACAGCTACCCGGAGGTTTTCCGGCGCCCAGGACAAATCGCAACAGAGAAGACAGCATTTACTGGTTAAATAGCAAGGTCTTAAGGCCATTGCGGAAGATTTTGTGGCTAACTTCATGACGAAGTGATGAAGGTAGTGAATTCCACAATACTGGGGCCAGATAGGAGAAGGAACGTCCACTACTCAGACAACCAATCGTTAACCCATATAGACACTCACGTAGCTACTCACCAACCCATGCAGCCCCTTACATACCAACTGACAGACTGATACAGACATTCACACAGATTAGTCACTCACCCATGCATTCACTAAGACAAGTTTAATCACTCACTTATACAGTCAGTCACACACCTACTAAATCATCCATTCAGACACTCATACACCCACTCATTCTTCAATACACCTTTGCGTATCTATATATAACATTCCTAAACTTTAAAAAATCACCCAGTCTCTGGATGATGTCATCAGTGATGTCATCCGTGATGTCATTTGAGATGTCATCAGTGATGTCACTGACCATGTCACGAGTGATATAATATGTGATGTCAGCAGCAGTGCATTGCGGGGGCATGAGTTACAGTTAGCTCAACTAACTATAACGGCCGAACTTCTCTGGTTTTGTACAAGATGAAATGTCAGACTAACTATAACGTCCCTGAAACCTGTGGTTTTCAGTGAGATATATACATATATATATATATATACATATATATATATTCACTGAAAAAACCATAGGTTTCAGGCACGTTATAGTTAGAAATTAGCATTTAAAAAACCTTAGAAATTCACTGAAAAAACCATAGGTTTGAGGGGCGTTATAGTTAGTTGGACATTTCACTCGTACAAAACCATAGAAATTCCCCGTTATAGTTAGTTCAGCTAACTATAACTCGCGCTGCCCGCAATGCACTGCTGATGACGTCACATATTACATCACTCATGACATGGTCAGTGACATCACTCATGACATCGCTGATGACATCTCAAATGACATCACTGATGACATCATCCTTGTGATAGAGTGGCAGACCTCCTCTCACCCTAATATAACCTTTGATACACACACTCAAAAATACAAACTAACATTTTCAAAACAATGGACATACCAATACCAGTTACAACACACCTATTCAGTAATTCCAAGATCTACACACACATCCACTCATTCACCAACAGTCCTTATACAGTCACTCATACATGTACTCACTCATCATATGTACTCATAGACCTATACATCCTGTTACACACCGCCACTCATCCATAGAGTTACTCACACACATAGTCACACAT
Source organism: Calotriton arnoldi (assembly GCA_963921515.1). Classification (NCBI taxonomy): domain Eukaryota; kingdom Metazoa; phylum Chordata; class Amphibia; order Caudata; family Salamandridae; genus Calotriton; species Calotriton arnoldi. The sequence goes on along the minus strand of CAWUFW010000898.1, from coordinate 2,441,651 downwards.
GCAAACAAAGTATCAAACATCCATTTACTTGCATATACAGTTATACACACACTACCACACTTACTTCTACAGAAACTTACACATACTTACTCTCTTAAACAATCACTTATAGAAACACCTACTTATTTGTACAGGAACTCTTCCAATCTCTCACTCTCACATATACTCACTTATATACACCAATACTCACATATACTAGTTTAAAACATATGTAGTTACTCATAAAGGCACTATTGAGACAGTCATTCACTCACTAACACACCCATACACATACTCATCCACCTATACAGTCCTGCACACATGCTGTCTTCAACACATACAAACAGTGAGTCACTCATTCATGCATCTATGCACTAAGTAATACCCCCCACCGAACCATACAGACACTCAGACACTCATACTGATACTCAAAAAACCAACTAATAACCCATATAGACACTCATGTAGCTACTCACCAACCCATTCAGCCACTTATACACAAAGTGAGAGACTGATACAGATATTTTCATATTTAAACATTACTCACTAACCCATGTATTCACTAAGATACACTTAGTCAGTTATACAATCAATTTTACAAAAAAAATCATCAATTTAGACACTTATATACCCATTTATTCTTCCATCGACCTTGAGATATACATATATAAAACATATTTAATTTTCAGAAAAACACATTCACTGGATGATGTCATCAGTGATGTCATTTGAGATGTCATCAGTGATGTCATGAGTGATGTCACTGACCATGTCATGAGTGATGTAACATGTGACGTCATCAGCAGTGCATTGCGGGCGCGCGAGTTATAGTTAGCTGAACTAACTATAACGGGGGAATTTCTATGGTTTTGTACGAGTGAAATGTCCAACTAACTATAACGCCCTCAAACCTATGGTTTTTTCAGTGAATTTCTAAGGTTTTTTAAATGCTAATTTCTAACTATAACGTGCCTGAAACCTATGGTTTTTTTGTGAATTTCTAAGGTTTTTTAAATGCTAATTTCTAACTATAACGTGCCTGAAACCTATGGTTTTTTCAGTGAATATATATATATTTATTATACTATGTATACATGTGAAAATGTCTCGGTCCCCTGTTTGCCTCGGTGGCACGGAAAAAATGGATGGAACTGACGTCAGCACGCCGACGAGGTCCTCTTATGGCTCCAATGTCGTCATACGGTGTCGCGAGCGGAGCCGTGCTATTATGACGTCCTCGTTGACGTGGGAGAGCTAGGAAAGAATTTCCGTGGAATGCTGTTGCAGGGGATATTCACCTAAGTGTTCAGGCTAGTCCTTTGGGAGCAACTGTTTATGTTGCCACTCCAGAAACCGAAACCAGTGATCCGAGGGCAGAGACCCTGCAGATGGCACACGAGGTGGGGTGCCCAGTCGTGTGCACCAGCGGGGCAGCGAAGTGACAAGCACCACAACCCACAAAAAAGGTAACGAGGGCACTGAATAACACAGGATCTTCTCTTTGTATCTGGCAGGAACAACGAAGTTAAAATGCCCTAGTACCAAAATGTAGAATTAGTGCTACAACGGTCTTCAAGAGGACCTGCGATGCCGCTTCTGCCTCCCGTACCCTGGAGGCGGCACATGGGTCATGCGGTATGGTCATACTGCGGTGGGACGCACACTCGTTGACCTCTCATGGCACTGCTCCACACTTCAGGGAGGACGCTTTCCATTAGCTATGTTTTCTGATGACATGTCGCGCCGGCCCCGTCCAACAACAGAACTCCTTTAGATCCAAACAGACTCTTCCACTCTCTCACCGGAAGTGAAACCAGGCCACGCGGACACTTTCACAATACAACAGCCGGGAATGCACTTTTCGGTAAAAAAAACACATTCCTTCCTCCTAATTAATCAAATAAACGTCTCACTGAAGAACAGGGGCCAGCTTCGATCGGTAAAGAGCCGTTACAACGACTTTTTTACTTTGCGATACAATTACAACGCATGCATTACCACGCATGTGTTGTACATCACGAAGTCATTACTAAGCATTTTTTTAGCACGCATGGTCATTTACCACGCATGCCATTACAACGAATTTTGTTGTAAAGGTATGCATGGTAAATGACCATGCGTTCTAAAAAACATGTAGACGATCCATGTTGTTGTAAGGAAACAGAGGCTGTTCCGTTTCCTCACAACGACGTGCACCGCCCCTCAGAGGCGACGTGAAGCAGGAACCACGAGGAGAGAGGAACCACGAGGAGTGAGAGGTAAGGGGGATTGGGCATGGGGTGGGGGTTTCTTTTCTAGGGTTTAGGGTAGTGCAGTGGTGTTTGGGTGGTGTAGGGGGTCGTGCTGGGGGTAGGGTTTTAGGGTTTAGGGTAGTGCAGTGGTGTTTGGGTAGTGTAGTGGGTCGTGCTGGGGGTAGTGTTTTAGGGTTTAGGGTAGTGCAGTAGTGTAGGGGGTCGTGCTGGGGGTAGTGTTTTAGGGTTTAGGGTAGTGCAGTGGTGTATGGGTAGTGTAGGGGGTCATGCAGGGGTAGTGTTTTAGGGTTTAGGGTAGTGCAGTGGTGTTTGTGTAGTGTAGGGGGTCATGCTGGGGGTAGTGTTTTAGGGTTTAGGGTAGTGCAGTGGTGTTTGGGTAGTGTAGGGGGTCGTGCTGGGGGTAGATTTAGGGTTTAGGGTAGTGCAGTGGTGTTTGAGTAGTGTAGGGGTCATGCTGGTGATAGGGTTTTAGGGTTTAGGGTAGTGCAGTGGTGTTTGTGTAGTGTAGGGGGTCATGCTGGGGGTAGTGTTTTATGGTTTAGGGTAGTGCAGTGGTGTTTGGGTAGTGTAGGGGGTCGTGCTGGGGGTAGATTTAGGGTTTAGGGTAGTGCAGTGGTGTTTGGGTAGTGTAGGGAGTCGTGCTGGGGGTAGTGTTTTAGGGTTTAGGGTAGTGCAGTGCTGTTTGTGTAGTGTAGGGGGTTGTGCTGGGGGTAGTGTTTTAGGGTTTAGGGTAGTGCAGTGGTGTTTGTGTAGTGTAGGGGGTCATGCTGGGGGTAGTGTTTTATGGTTTAGGGTAGTGCAGTGGTGTTTGGGTAGTGTAGGGGGTCGTGCTGGGGGTAGATTTAGGGTTTAGGGTAGTGCAGTGGTGTTTGGGTAGTGTAGGGAGTCGTGCTGGGGTAGTGTTTTAAGGTTTAGGGTAGTGCAGTGGTGTTTGTGTAGTGTAGGGGGTAGTGCTGGGGTAGTGTTTTAGGGTTTAGGGTAGTGCAGTGGTGTTTGTGTAGTGTAGGGGTAGTGCTGGGGGTAGTGTTTTAGGGTTTACGGTAGTGCAGTGGTGTTTGGGTAGTGTAGGGGTTCATGCTGGGGGTAGTGTTTTAGGGTTTAGGGTATGGCAGTGGTGTTTGGGTAGTGTAGGGGGTCGTGCTGGGGGTCGATTTAGGGTTTAGGGTAGTGCAGTGGTGTTTGTGTTGTGAGGGGGTCGTGCTGGGGGTAGTGTTTTAGGGTTTAGAGTAATGCAGTGGTGTTTGTATAGTGTAGGGGGTTTAGGGTAGTGCAGTGGTGTTTGTGTAGTGTAGGGGGTCATGCTGGGGGTAGTGTTTTAGGGTTTTGGGTAGTGCAGTGGTGTTTGTGTAGTGTAGGGGTAGTGTTTTAGGGTTTAGGGTAGTGCAGTGGTGTTTGTGTAGTGTAGGGGTCATGCTGTGGGTAGTGTTTTAGGGTTTAGGGTAGTGCAGTTGTGTTTGTGTAGTGTAGGGGGTCGTGTTTTAGGGTATAGGGTAGTGCAGTGGTGTTTGGGTAGTGTAGGGGGTCATGCTGGGGTTAGTGTTTTAGGGTTTAGGGTAGTGCAGTGGTGTTTGGGTAGTGTAGGGGGTCGTGCTGGGGGTAGTGTTTTAGGGTTTAAGGTAGTGCAGTGGTGTTTGTGTAGTGTGGGAGGTCATGCTGGGGGTAGATTTAGGGTTTAGTGTAGTGCAGTGGTGTTTGGGTAGTGTAGGGAGTCATGCTGGGGGTAGTGTTTTAGGGTTTAGGGTAGTCCAGTGGTGTTTGTGTAGTGTAGGGAGTCGTGCTGGGGGTAGTGTTTTAGGGTTTAGGGTAGTGCAGTGGTGTTTGGGTAGTGTAGGGGGTCGTGCTGGGGGTAGTGTTTTAGGGTTTAGGGTAGTGCAGTGGTGTTTGTGTAGTGTAGGGGATCATGCTGGGGGTAGTGTTTTAGGGTTTAGGATAGTGCAGTGGTGTTTGGGTAGTGCTGGGGTAGTGTTTTGGGTTTACGGTAGTGCAGTGGTGTTTGTGTAGTGTAGGGGGTCGTGCTGGGGGTAGTGTTTTAGGGTTTAGGGTAGTGCAGTGGTGTTTGTGTAGTGTAGGGGGTAGTGTTTTAGGGTTTAGGGTAGTGCAGTGGTGTTTGTGTACTGTAGGGGGTCGTGCTGGGTTCTAGTGTTTTAGGGTTTAGGGTAGTGCAGTGGTGTTTGTGCAGTGTAGGGGGTCGTGTTTTAGGGTTTAGGATCGTGCAGTGGTGTTTGGGTAGTGTAGGGGGTCATGCTGGGGTAGTGTTTTTGAGTTTAGGGTAGTGCAGTTGTGTTTGGGTAGTGAAGGGGTCATGCTGGGGGTAGTGTTTTAGGGTTTAGGGTAGTGCAGTGGTGTTTGTGTAGTGTAGGGGGTCATGCTGGGGGTAGATTTAGGGTTTAGGGTAGTGCAGTGGTGTTTGTGTAGTGTAGGGGGTTGTGCTGGGGGTAGTGTTTTAGGGTTTAAGGCAGTGCAGTGGTGTTTGTGTAGTGAAGGGGTCGTGCTGGGGGTAGTGTTTTAGGGTTTAGGGTAGTGCAGTGGTGTTTGTGTAGTGTAGGGGGTTGTGCTGTGGGTAGATTTAGGGTTTAGGGTAGTGCAGTGGTGTTTGGGTAGTGTAGGGAGTCGTGCTGGTGGTAGTGTTTTAGGGTTTAGGGTAGTGCAGTTATGTTTGGGTAGTGTAGGGTGTCGTGCTGGGGGTAGTGTTTTAGGGTTTAGTGTAGTGCAGTGGTGTTTGGGTAGTGGAGGGGTAGTGTTTTAGGGTTTAGGGTAGTGCGCCCAACCAGCCACAATATCCGTGGACAAAGGGGATCCTGACTCTTTGGAACGCTCCGTCAATTGAATAATTTGGGTCAAGGGCCCTACCACGTCCAAGACCTATCAATTCCTTTCTTGGGATCCCTCATATACTTGGAGAAAAAGGTACATAGTTTCTCATCAATTTCAGGCGTGTGTGCCACCTTCCCCTTCAGTGAGGGCCTGGGGCATTCTCCCCTCATCCTATACCTGACCTCCCTTTCAAGGGGTTGATGGATTTTCCCCACCACATACTCTGCCACTTGGCGTCAGGTGTCCACTCCGCTGACCTAGGATGGTAAATTTGGGTAGGCTCGAACATGTCCGAGTGGACCCCGTCCCCAACCGGGGACTGAGAGGAGTGGGACTCTGGACGCCAGGGATGCCCCGAGTCCTTATCCTCATCAGAGGAGAAATCGTCCTCCGATACACCCTCTCCCTCTAAGGGAAACCCGCCGTCGGGGTCTACAATAGTGGTGACAGTGTCACAATTTTCTCCGGGCCCCTCCTCCTCCCGGCAGGGTGCATGTTTTAGCGTTCGCGAACTCTTGAGGAAGGTCTCCGTAAGTTTATCAAATCCTTCCAAGTGCCCCGCGTTATGCTTAACGGCCCTTTTATTCCCCATCTGGGAGCTACTGGGACCCGCCACCACCAGATCTGGGTCACTGAACACCCCAGGGATGCTTTTCGCCAGCTTATCAACCTGATCCCTAAGAGGAGCCAGCGCCCTAGAAATAGCCAGAGAGAGGGCTTGGTCCACTGCTGGAGGGAGAAGTTGGGGGCCATTCCTCCTCCACTTCCTGGTAGGAGGAGTAAAAATGGTCTTCTGGAGAAGACATGATAGCAGAGGGTGTGAGCACAGAACAAATGCCCTTAAAATCCTTAAGGCAGCCCCCTCGCCGGTGCTCCAACAGCTGGGCTTTCCCGAAGCTGTTATAAGAATAGACTGAGGCGCAATACCAATTACCACCACCAGGTGGCGCTGGTCACTAACGTGGCCGTGTGGGGAAATCACCGCATAGCGGTGTCAAAATTAGGCGAGGGTTGGTCGGGAATCAAGCGGACACTAAAGGAGTGACCGGATTCCCAAACGCGCGTAAAGACCAGCGGGAGCGCTCGACGGAGCTGCCTCGCTCGGACCAGATGCGCCTGACAGGATCTCACCGCGCGCAGAGCACACAGCAGGAAAAACTGCGAGGGGGAGAATGCGCTCGGGCAAGAGCCTGCTGCGCAGGGAATATGAAACAATACCAAGGCAATAATGCTAATAACTTGCACAAGAAACCGTTACACAAACAGCAACAATGTCAGATTAAGCCAAGAATGTAAGGAATGCACTTAACTGACGAGCAGTGAAGAAAGAGGAAGCGGAAGGGACGTCACGATATTATATACGATGGACTGTGATATGATTGGACTATAGTTGCCTTGGAGACTACCCCCTAATGGTTCATGGGTTGTGTAGTCTTTTGTTTAATGATTGTTGTGTTACGTTTTCTTTGAACTGCTATGCAAATAAAGTGAGGAAAGATATGCATAATCCTCGCCTCCGTCCTGCCATAGAATTCATTAAACTTTATTTGATCTGATTTAGAAACATAGATCATAAAAGTGTACATAAAAACAGTAAATCCTCTTTCCTAATACAATACAGTGAGAATTAATTAAAACCAGTAGGTAAAAACGGGTGTTACAAAGCCCGGTTCAGAGCAACTTCAGGTTAACAGAATCGTAAAGGTCAATGTTTCGCAAGATCAATCTCATGTACTTCCTGCAAAATACGCAATAAGGGGTCCAAGTAAGATGTAACGCTCCAATACCTGACCAGTTTGCACTATATAAAACTGCAGAAAAACTAAAAATAAAAAGTGTTTTGCACACTTCTGTCATTGGGCTATATGTGGGCTACATCTGGGTGATATTTGTGCTACATTTGGGCTCTTTTTTCTCTGGTGGCCATCTTGCGAGACTTATTTGTTATGAAGTTTCCTAATTTCGTCATTTACTGCAGTCTCCTCAGTAGGAAATGCTTTCAGTTTTTTACTTTGATTCCATCAAGAAGGCATTCAGATGTGTCACACATTTGCCATAAATTCAGAATGTTAGCACTCTAGTTGTTCATTAGATCACTGTAGTAAAGCTACTGCTCACCAGGGAGTTAACTGGAAGTCTACTGCTGGTATTGAAAGAAATTGTTTCAGTCTGCATGTCAGAATTTTCTAATGAAATAGAAGAGGATTTGAGATCTCACTTAAAACATGCCCTAAATTGTCTTTCTGCAGCACTAACCATAATTTCTATGGCAAAATGAACCCCCTCATTTTGTTCCTTTTTAAATTAAATGTTTTAAGTGTAACCAGTTTATTCCAATCAAGATGGCTTCAGGTGTGCCATACTTTTGTCATAGGTAAGGCTGTTAGCACTCTAGTTGTTCTTTAGAACACTCTGGGAAGCTGCAGTAGAACACAAAGGCATCAACTGACAGGCTGCTCCTGTTGAAATATAACAGGAAGATATTTGAGATCTCACTTAAAACATGTCCTAATTTTTCTTTCTACAGCACTAACCATAATTTCTATGGCAAAATGAACCCCCTCATTTTGTTCCTTTTTAAATTAAATGTTTTAAGTGTTACCAGTTTATTCGAATCAAGATGGCTTCAGGTGTGCCATACTTTTGTCATAAGTAAGACTGTTAGCGCTCTGGTTGTTCTTTAGAACACTCTGGGAAGCTGCAGTAGAACACAAAGGCATCAACTGACAGGTTGCTCCTGTTGAAATATAACAGGAAGATATTTGAGATCTCACTTAAAACATGTCCTAATTTTTCTTTCTACAGCACTAACCATAATTTCTATGACAAAATGAACCCCCTCATTTTGTTCCTTTTTAAATTAAATGTTTTAAGAGTTACCAGTTTATTCCAATCAAGATGGCTTCAGGTGTGCCATAATTTTGTCATAAGTAAGACTGTTAGCGCTCTAGTTGTTCTTTAGAACACTCTGGGAAGCTGCGGTAGAACACAAAGGCATCAACTGACAGGCTGCTCCTGTTGAAATATAACAGGAAGATATTTGAGATCACACTTGAAACATGTCCTAATTTTTCTTTCTACAGCACTAACCATAATTTCTATGACAAAATGAACCCCATCATTTTGTTCCTTTTTAAATTAAATGTTTTAAGTTTTACCAGTTTATTCCAATCAAGATGGCTTCAGATGTGCCATACTTTTGTCATAAGTAAGGCTGTTAGCACTCTAGTTGTTCTTTAGAACACTCTGGGAAGCTGCAGTAGAACACAAAGGAGTCAACTGACAGTCTCTGCCCTTGTTGGATGTACATGTTTTACTGAGAATGTCAGACTTCATTCTCACATGACTGAGAAAGATAATGTGAATTTACAGAAAATATGCTCTCATTTTAGCTTCTGGAGCACCTTCCAAAACTGTATGGGACAAGCATGTGAAAATAGTTTTCTCTCAAACATGATTCATGATATCCCAGCAGAAGGTTTTTCACAGGGTAAAATCACCTTAGAACGCACCACAATTCCTGAAATTAGTATGGTACCATCAACAAATGAATTCTAATGTAACTAAAGTCTGTTATCACCCTTTATAGTTCTCCTTTTGGTAACCCTCAAAATCTTCGATTCACTACAATGCATTTCAATGGGGTACTATCATTTATATTGGTCCCAATATGGCTGCCAGCAATTCCAGGATGAAGTGCTGACAGCCAATCAGATCTCACGATGACATGTGTGGTTAGGCTCCGCCCAGATATATATGTGTTTTTACTTTTGATTTTCTCAGGAACTACTGAACGGATTTACACCATTTAACAAAAGGGTTCTTTCTGAACCAAGAACTACCTCTTTGCCAAATTTGGTGTAATTCCGTTCAGCAGTTCGAGCTGTAGCCTTGCATAAAGTTTCCTATGGGAAATTGATTTTTTGACTCTTATTTTTTGAATTTCTCCGCAACTACTGAACGGATTTACACCATTTAAAAAAAGGTCACTTTCTGAACCAAGCGCTACCTTTTTGCCAAATTTGGTGTAATTCCGTTCAGCAGTTCGGGCTGTAGCCGTGTCTAAAATTTCCTATGGGAATTAACATGGAGAAAACATGTTTTGGGACCCCCCTTTTTCCTCGGCCCCCGCTTGCCGAATCACCCTGAAACTTTCAAGATAGGAGCGGACCAGAGCGCCCCACGAGTTTAGAAAATTTCGCGAAGATTCGTCAACCGGCGCCAAGGTTATTTCAAATAGAATGTTGTGAATTTCCTGTGGAAAATAGGTCCTAACTATAACTTTCTACTGGCGACCGCCAGTAGATAATATATATATATATATATATATATATATATATATATATATATATATATATATATATATATATATATATATATATATATAGATACATATATATTACCTACTGGCGGTCGCCAGTAGGTAGTTATAGTTAGGACCTAGTTTCCATAGGAAAAGCGTTTTTTGTTTTCCCAATAACTTTGGTGCCGGTTGACGAATCTTCGCGAAATTTTCAAAACTGGTGGGGTGCTCCGGTCAGCTCCTGTCTTCAAAGTTTTGGGGTGATTCGACAAGCGGGGGCCAAGAAAAAAGGGGGGTCCCAAAACACGTTTTCCCCATGCTAATTTCCGCAGGAAACTTTAGACAAAGCTACAGCTCGAACTGCTGAACAGAATTACACCAAATTTGGCAAAAAGGTAGCCCTTGGTTCAGAAAGAGTCCTTTTTGTTAAATGGTGTAAATCCGTTCAGTAGTTCCTGAGAAATTAGAAAAAGAAAAAATATCGAAATCTAGGTGAGCGGTGGGTTTGCGAACCCTCCCGAGCCCCAGCTTCACTCTGATTGGCTGCCAACACTCCAAACCAGGAACTGTTGGCAGCCATTTTGTGACTCGGTAGAACCGAGTCACAAGAAAACAGTAGAAAAAATATTAAAAAACAAGAAAAGGGGGCAGTGTAGAAACACCCTGCCCCCTAGGCCTGCTCAGGGGGTCCCACAAGGACCCCAGGGCCAAAAAGATTTTTTTAAATATAATTTCGGCAGAAATCGCGATGGGGCTGCAAATCCCGCCAAAATTATTTTTTAAAACAAAGCGCGGGCTCCTGCGCTTCGTTTAAAAAGCCCCGGGTGGGCCAGGTCCCGGGGGCACAGTAAATTCATTAGCGGGGGCCTGCGGGGGCCCCCGCAGCCCCGGGGATCACCACCTCCCCGGGGCTGTTGAAAAAATGCATAGTGGGGTCCCAAACCCCCCCACGCTGCCCCGGGGACTGCCACCTCCCCGGGGCTGTTAAAAAAAATGCGTGGGGGGGTTCTAATCCCCCGCCACGCTGCCCCGGGGGCCGTCTCCTCCCCAGGGCTTTGGAATGGTAGGGGGGGGCCACGCGGCCCCCCTCCTGGAGCCCTCCAAGGCCCTGGGGACCGCCACCCCCCCAGGGCCGGCTCCTGCAGTGTCCCAGGGTGCCCACCCCCGGGACACTGCTGTTTGCTATGGCAGGACGGGAGCCGTGCGGCTCCTGCCCTGTCATAGCAAACACTGCTTTGTATTTTGGAAGTGAGAGCAGGCTTCCTGCTCTCGCTTCCAAAATCCAAAGCAGATTGCTTTTCCACAAGGGGAACTGCATGTTAGCAGCTCCCCGTGTGGAAAAGCAATGCCGGCTCCCGCAGGAGACGGGGAGACGGTGGGACCGTGGGGGCATTGGGGCTCCCCCCACGGTCCCCAACGAAGTGGCCAGGCCCCGGGGGATGGGGTCCCCGGGGCTAGAAGTGGCCCGGGAGGGGGGCCTTGTGGCACCCCTCCCCTAAAAAAAAAAAAAAAAAAAAAAAGGATAGGCCGACCCCAGGGGATGGGGTCACTGGGGCCATAAATGGCCTGAGGAAGGGGGCCACGCGGCCCTCCTCCAAATATTTAAAAAAATAAATAAATACTGGCCATGCCCCGGGGATGGGGTCCACGGGGCCGAAAATGGCCTCGGGAGGGGGGCCACGCGGCCCCCTTCCGGTATTTTAAAAAACAAATTAATAAAATAGGGGTCAGGCCCTGGGGGATGGGGTCCCCAGGGCCCAAAAAATAGGAAAGGAAGGGGGGCCACACAGCCCCCCTTCTAAAAAAGAATTTTTTTTTAAAACGGCATCGCGCCGGAGGCCCCGCCCCCCTCAGTGCATCACTCTGCAAACGCGCCCCGTGGCACGTTCTAAGTTGGGGAATTAATTCCCCTTGAATACGGGGGTCCCTGGGGGCCAACTAGCCCAACAGGTACCTCCAGTATGCGCCACAGAGCTGGGTTGCAGAGAGGTGGTCCGAGGCCACGCCCCTTTTTACACCTCTCTGCAACGCAGCTCTGTGGCGCTTACTGGAGGTACCTGGTGGGCTAGTTGGACCCCAGGGACCCTCAGGATTCAAGGGGAATTAATTCCCCAACTTAAAATGTGCCACGGGGCGTGTTTGCACAGTGGTGCAGGGTGGGGGCGGGGCCTGATGTGACAAGTGTGCAAACACGTCCTGTGGCGTGTTTTAAGTTGGGGGATTAAGTCCCTTTTGAATCCCGAGGGTCCCTGGGGGCCAACTAGCCCACCCGGTACCTCCAGTAAGCGCCACAGAGTTGCGTTGCAGAGAGGTGTACAAAGGGGCGTGGCCTCGGACCACCTCTCTGCAACGCAGCCCTGTGGCGCTTACTGGAGGTTCCTGGTGGGCTAGTTAGCCCCCGGGGACCCTCAGGATTCAAGGGGACTTAATCCCCCAACTTAAAACGCGCCACGGGGCGCGTTTGCACAGTGGTGCAGGGAGGCGGCGGGGCCTGATGTGACATGTGTGCAAACACGTCCTGTGGCGTGTTTTAAGTTGGGGGATTAAGTCCCCTTGGATCCTGAGGGTCCCTTGGGTCCAACTAGCCCACCAGGTACCTCCAGTAAGCGCCCATGAGCTGCGTTGCAGAGAGGTGTAAAAAGGGGCATGGCCTTGGACCACCTCTCTGCAAAGCAGCTCTGTGCCGCTTCCTGGAGGTACCTGGTGGGCTAGTTGGCCCCCAGGGACCCTCAGGATTCAAGGGGACTTAATACCCCAACTTACAACGTGCTAGGGGGCACATTTGCACAGTGGTGCAGGGAGGGGGCGGGCCTGATATAAGAAGTTAGCAATCCTGCTGTGTGGGACTTACTGGTGGTAATAAAAGGGATAGTTGGCCCCCAAGGTTGACGTTGGGGCTAACTACTCCTCTTGTTACCTCCAGTAAATCCCACACAGTGGGATTGCTAAGAGGTGTTTCGGAGGCCATGCTCACCTTTCTCCACCACTCTGGAACTGCGACTGGTAAGTTATAATTAGAAATTAGCATTTAAAAAACCTTTGAAATTCACAGAAAAAACCATAGGTTTCAAGGACGTTATAGTTAGAAATTAGCATTTAAAAAACCTTTGAAATTCACTGAAAAAACCATAGGTTTCAGGCACGTTATAGTTAGAAATTAGCATTTAAAAAACCTTAGAAATTCACTGAAAAAACCATAGGTTTCAGGGACGTTATAGTATGTTGGACATTTCTCTTGTAAAAAACCATAGAAATTCCCCCGTTATAGTTAGTTCAGCTAACTATAACTCGTGCACCCGCAATGCACTGCTGATGACGTCACATATTACATCAATCATGACATGGTCAGTGACATCACTGATGACATCACTGATGACATCTCAAATGACATCACTGATGACATCACTGATGACATCATCCACGTGAAAATCTGATGCACCTCCTCACACTCTAATATAACCTTTGATATACCCACTGTAAAATACAGACTACCATTTTCGAAACCATAGACACACATATACCAGTTACTACATACGCACTCACTGATTCCTAGGTCTACACACACATCCACTCATTCACCCATACAGTCACTCATACATGCAGTCACTCATCGTTACAACACTATCATATGCACTCATACACCTATACAGACACTCACACACCACCACTCATCCAGAGTTACTCACACACGAAGTCAGTCATGCAAAGAATGAATCACACTCCCATTTACTCACCTATACAGTTATACACACACCACATCACTTATTCAAACACAAACAAACGCATACTTACTCTCTTATAGAATCACTGATACAAGTACACACTCATCCATACAGCCACTCTCACAATAAGTGTCTCTCACGTATAGTCATTTATATACTTCAACTCTCACATGCACTGCCTTTTACAAATGTAGTTACTTGGACATGTAAATAACAAAAAGGCAAACAGCGGCTGACCAAAGGTTCAGCACATCAAATCCCAAGTGTTTGTGGGTAGTAAGAGTCTTGTGCAACCACTTCCAGAGCTCGCCGCAGTTCAGCTCCACTGGAAACCAGATACGTAATCTTTGTATAAAAGGGGAAGGTGCACCAAAGTAAAGTCAATTCTCTCCAAATATATCCAAAGATCTCTTTAATGTTGTTGATAGTTAAAATTGGACATCAGCCAACGCGTTTCGTTCCACAGATGGAACTTCATCAGGGCTCAAACGTTAATAAATGGCAAATCGTGCCCAAGTTCAAGAACAAAAGATATCTACATCAGTATATATAGAGTACGTCCCAATATCTGAAAGGTAGGTTACGTGCAAATATAGATTCAGACCAATCCGTCATACACAGGTACACCCCTCTCACTTGCTACCCTTATTACGGGGTGTACCTGTGTATGACGGATTGGTCTGAATCTATATTTGCACGTAACCTACCTTTCAGATATTGGGACGTACTCTATATATACTGATGTAGATATCTTTTGTTCTTGAACGTGGGCACGATTTGCCATTTATTAACGTTTGAGCCCTGATGAAGTTCCATCTGTGGGACTAAACAGCGTTGGCTGATGTCCAATTTTAACTATCAACAACATTAAAGAGATCTTTGGATATATTTGGAGAGAATTGACTTTACTTTGGTGCACCTTCCCCTTTATACAAAGATTACTTGGACATGTACCATTGAGACATCCATTCACTCACCAACACACCCATACACACACTCACCCACCCATACAGCTGTTTCCACATGCACTCTTGAACCCATACACACAGTGAATCAACCACTCAAACATCTATGCACAGTCACACACCTCCCACCCACACACTCAGGCACCCATACAAATACTCAGGCAACCTATCGATAACCCATATAGACACTCATGTAGCTACTGACCAACCCATGCAGCAGCTTATACAACAGACAGACTGATACAGACATTCACACAGTTTAGTCACTAACCCATGCATTCAGTAAAACACATGTAATCACTCACTTAAATAGTCAGTCACGCACGTACTAAATCCTCCATCCAGACACTTATACACCCACTCATTCTTCAATACACCTTGGCATATATATAATACATATTTAAACTTTAAAGAAAAACACAGTCACTGGATGATGTCATCAGTGATGTCATCAGTGATGTCACTGACCATGTCATGATTGATGTAATATGTGATGTCATCAGCAGTGCATTGCGGGTGCGTGAGTTATAGTTAGCTGAACTAACTATAACGGGGACATTTCTATGGTTTTTTACAAGAGAAATGTCCAACTACCTATAACATCCCTGAAACCTATGGTTTTTTCAGTGAATTTCTAAGGTTTTTTAAATGCTAATTTCTAACTATAACGTGCCTGAAACCTATGGTTTTTTCAGTGAATATATATATATATATATATATATATATATATATATATATATATATATATATATATATAATAAACGATATGAAAGAACTTTAAACGCATGTCACAATTTCCCTTACATTTAGTGTGTGTGTTGTCTAGAATGTGACATATTCGTGTTTTCTGTTTTAAATGTAATTTTTTTTTATTCCAAAACCTGAAAGTTGCATGGATTTTGGAGCGCATGCTTTAAACACTCTCTTAGAATGGATTAAGCAACGAAAGAACGGCTTGTACAATCTTGAACTGACCTTCAGTTAATTAGAAGTATGTAAATATTTTATTTTTAAGCACTTTGTCCAGCGCCAATATTTCACCTTTGAACTAATTGGCATTAGTATCATTAGGGCAAATTGGGAGCAATCTGATGTGCCCAGGTGACCGGTACTTCAGAAATAATATATGGGGTGCTCCCCCATATCGGTACAAAGTTCTAGCTTGATCAACTCTCCGTCAGACAGAAGTGGTGGGAGTACTTTGATGGATGGGTTCTTCTGATCCCTCATGAGAAACAAGAAGGTTGGTTCCAATGCGCAGTCTGGGGGATCCTGTGCCTTCTGTCAAAGAAGGTGGTTTCAATAGAGCCGATTAAAGAGGACAAGGCTTCTCTAACATAAGGACGTTTTTTTAAAATCCATTCAATTGCATATTTTTTGTATATAAAATTGGCCCCAATATGCTGCCGGAATTTAGACATCAGAGACATATAATATTCTTGACAGGGGGTTTAATATTGTTGTCCTAGTTCAACCACTTTCATGGAAGTTGGCCACCTTTCTTATTAAGATCTTGGGCCAGGTTTAGCAATGTATTGCATTGTCCTTGCGTCACGCATGGTGTTGGAAGGGCAACGTAATACTGAAGTCAGATTCACCAAGCAACGCAAGGCCACCTTGCTTAGCCCTGCGTTGTTTGGTAAATCTGGAGTAATGCAAGGCAGTCGCTGCCTTGTGTTGTTCTGCCATGGGAAGGTGTTCCATGGGTGGAGCGCTGGTGTTTCCACACATCCACCCATGGATTTTGACACATCCCCGGATTTACCAAGACTGGTAAACCAGAGAATGCATTAAAATATGAGGAGAAATATCTTTATTTCTCCTTGTTTATTCCGCTTTCTAAGTGCAGTGCATTCTGCTGCACACATAAAAAGAGAAAAATGCCTCTGAGGATTGTTTTTATGTAGGAAGGTGTCTCTTCATTCACGAAAACAATCCTGATTGCAACACAAGCACCCTTGCACCATAATGCAAGGGTGCCTGCATTGGCACTAGGCAGTAGATTGTGCATCAGCGCAGGTAGAGAGCAGGAATGCGATATAAATTGGTAAATATGGCACATTCCTGCCCTCTCCATTTCACGCAGTGCAGAAAGTTGTCTTGCTGCGTTGTGTTGGGGCAAATCTTGATAAATCTGGCCCCTTGTGTCAATCAGCCCTCAAGACGAACAGATCAAGGGTAAGTAAGGCACATAGAGTCATTAGCTCACTTTGGGTTCTGTGCATAGGGCCGGACAGGCCGTACCGGGAATCGGGCGTTTCCCGGACGGCTAGAAGGGTGGGGGGGCCGGATTTGAGGAGGTGGTGCCGGTTTTCTTACTGGGGATAGGTTTTTCAGCAGTGCTGCAATATTGGTCCCCAGTAACAAAAGCAACAAGCAAGCACTCCCGGGGCCAGGCAGTGTTTCACCAGGGGCTGGTCCAAGAAAATGACCAAGACTGCTTTGGGTTCCCAGTCCGGCCCTGTGTGTGCATCACTGATAAGTATGAGATGCCAAACCTAGCCTTAAGAAGCTTCCAACGTGGATTCAGCACCCCCAGCAGTGCTTTAAGTGGGCCGGGTCTCACCGGTGCTGAGCACCGGCAGTTTTTTAAAGGAGGCCCCGAAACGGATCTCTATTGTGCTCTGTTTTGTGCCCAGGCAGAGGCGGTCCATTTTTTTCCGGACTGCAGTGACAGCAGGCACATCGATGTGCGCTGCTCACTTCTCACTAGTGGAGAAGTTACGGCATGACGTCATGCCAGGTGATGTTGTAGGGGAAGGGAAATTCTTTAGTCATTTTCTCTCTGGATTTCCCTTCTCTTTTTGAAACTCAGGAGCAGCAACATTGTCGTGGTGTCTCCACGGCTTTAAGTGGAAGCTTTTTCAATATTATATATAACAAGCCATAGTTGCTTCTTATTTATCCTATGCAACTAACAACCATTGACAAAGCCAATAGTCCTGACTTGTTATAGGTATGATGTTACTTGTTGCATTATATATCTGGATGCAATGACAGATACAGCAAAATACAGCACACTATGCTAAGAACAGGTTTTTAGCTTATATTTTTTTAAGCCACGCCCTTAACTACACTGACCACGCCCCTTTGAGAGACCCCTCAGAGTTTTCATCCCACTTAAAGCCATGACCCCCAGGGTAGATTGCCCCACACTGCGGTTTAGAAATAAATGTAAGAGATTAATTAAAACTAAATTCCAAACTACAATGGCATATTAATGTAACTCACTCCCAGGCGCCACAAACAAACGCAGCCTGTGATCATATCAAAAGGAGGACTCAAGTGTTTGTTGGTTCAGTTTTCATTCGCCCCTGCTCTGTTTCCTGG
Source organism: Calotriton arnoldi (assembly GCA_963921515.1). Lineage (NCBI taxonomy): Eukaryota > Metazoa > Chordata > Amphibia > Caudata > Salamandridae > Calotriton > Calotriton arnoldi. The sequence continues at coordinate 2,424,286 of CAWUFW010000898.1, read as the reverse complement.
AATGTTTAAGTCATCCAGTCAGCGCCTCTACAAAGGAATCATGCACTGGAAAGAAGGGGGCGCCTTCACAGAGTCTTTGTGAGGTCTCTTTAGCTTCTTATCCATTTTGAAAGATGACGAGGAGCAGAGCAGATGTACCCAGTTCACTGCCAGAAGCCAGCTAGAATCGGAAGCCAAATGCTGAGCTGGCAGTATTTAAAATAAAGGCAAATTTGAAAGCCACATGGAAAGCATGTTACATGGTGCTGCTGAAAGCCTTTCGATATTTAATTTGGACACATGCAACCTCCCACGATCACACTTGGGCTGGTATCTTCTGCGGCCTGGCCACAAAATACTCTGGGGCCTAGGCACAAAAGTGTAAAGTTAGGGTCAGTGCATTAATTTCATGATTAAAACACAGCAGGTAAAAATGTAATGAAAGAAATGAATTAAAAAATGTAGAAAATTGGTCTACTAAAAAAAGTTGTGAAATACACTGTCCGCATCCAAAATCCGATTATTAAATGCAATTGTTGCACATAGAATGCTGAATATTATCACCAAACGTAATAAACAGTGTCATTTCAATGTTTTATTTTTTTGCTGTCTTTTGTGATCTCTTTCGATTTACAGTGATGCGAGTGGGGACTATTTTTATCCTCATCACCTTTGGCACCCGGACCACCCTCTTTCTACCCGCACATTAAACCTCTTAAAACCTTATTTCCCCCTCCGGTGTCACCTTGGGCCATCCTACGTCACTGTACTAAGAATGCCCTGCGTTTTCCCAGTAACTTATCATTCCCTCATTATTTGAAGGTCAGTGGTGTTCTCCTCTTTACTAAACCTTACACTAACAATACCCCTCATTCTTCCCCAGCTTTACGTAGAACTTTTTGTTTCCATGTCTATTTTTACCTATGGCTATTTGTCTGCATGTATTTTCCGTTTAATTTTACTTAAGATTTTTTTTGACAACCGAATTACATGCTACCATAACGTTAGTTGTGTAAAGTCTGCAAAGTTATAGGTACGCATGTGCATACTTTGCACATTTTTGGTCAGTCACCTACAGGCTCCTGCAACTCATGAGTAATGTACGTGTGTCGTGATCAGCTCTTGTATATGTAGTATTATCACTCACAGTGGAAAATCATGCCTAGGGCTCTTAACCTACGTGTACATGATCTAGAAGGAACGGAAATGTTGTGGCGCTGTATATTAATACACTGTTATTGGTCCTATTTTGCAAACATGGCCCCCTTTTCTATGCACACTCTAAAACAACTGGACAGAGTGGCACACTCCGCTAAGCATTCAGTACCACGTGCCACCAACAAGTTTGGTTGTAACTTAGGTCATAAACTCATAGGAAGAGAAAATCCACATGAACTAACATAAACGTCCTACTTTGTGGATGGTACCGACATTGGCATGGTACTTACCTCACACACAGGGCTTTAAGTGGGCCGGGTCCTGCCGGTGCTCAGCACAGGCAGTTCTCAAAAGCAGGTGCTGAGAAGGGTCCCTTTCGGGCTCTCCATATTTGCCCTCGCCCTCAGGGTGAAAGAAAAAAATCTTAACTCTGGAGCAGTCACTTCACTGCCTTTGATGCAACTTCGAAGAGACTCGTTGTAGTTCTTTCATCGTGTCATCATTTCAGAACTGAAGCATTTTCAATATTATATACAACAAAGCCGTAGTTGTTGCTTATTTATCTTATGCAACTAACAACCATTGACAAAGCCAATAGTCCTGGCTTGTTGTAGGTGTAATGTTACTCGTATTAAATATCTGGATGCAATGACAGAAACAGCAAAATACCAATCGGGTGGCACACTATGCTAAGCACAGGTTTTTAGATTAGATGATTTTAAGCCACGCCCTTAATTACATAGGCCACGCCCCTTTGAGCGACCCCCCCCTGTTTTTTCATCCCACTTAAAGCCCTGCTCACACGGAGGAGATACTCCCGCATTGTCAATTCCCATGTAAATTTATGTGTGACTAATACGCCCATGCTTTGTGTGTGTTGTACAGAAGTGCCTAATGAGTTCAGTAAATCATTCCTAATCCATACATGCAAGAATACATTGTGTTTTTGGTGTAAATTAACTTTGTGTATTGCTCTGTTTGTTTTCAACTGCACTGGATCCTGTCTCAAACTTTCTTAAAAAGGCATTATGATACAAGGGCGTCAGTCTTTCAAATTTGAAAGAGACTTGAGTATTAATGGTGCCTCAGTTAATGTACTTACTTACTAGAAAGTGGTGTCTTACTTTGGATTGCTGCAGGTCTGTTCAGGAGCAGGAGTAAAGTGGTTACAGCAGGAAGTAGGGATCGGCTCAAGCAAAGAAAAGGTGATCACTGAACAAAACTTCTTCCTCTGACCTTTGGCAAGTAGGTGTCAATAGCAGGACTTCTCAAGTATTAGAATGGCATCTGGAAGGATGGGTTAAGCTGTGCCTGGGACATATGTGGTTGGTACATTTTGTCATCAGATAGAGCCCAAGATGACATCAGGATCATCGATTGCTACTTTTCCCAATATTAATATAAGTTCAATTAGAACATTGGAATGTTGAGCGCTCCATTGAAGGCAATGGAGTGCTCCGGGCTTCTAATGGCCGGTAGAAGCCCAGAGCATCACCATTCCAATGTTTGTTCGTAGCTGTTTGCTGTGAACAAAAGCCTTATGGAGCCCGAGGGGATTTCAAGCCCCTCGGTCTCCGTGACGCCTTTGTTTTACAAATTAGAACATTCTGCCCTTTAGGGGTGAAAGCCTTGGAGCAGGCCTTTAATTGGGCGGTAGAGCCCGCTATGGAGGGCTCTAAGCCTATATTGTCCCCAGATAATGGGACGCTTTTGAGGTTAAATGGATCTCACTTTGGTGCATGGGAGTCATTGAAATGATTATGTCATCAAGGGTCAAGGTAGGCAAGGGCTTTGAAGGGGGTAAGTGTATTATCAATTAACCTTAGAAGGGCAACACACAGGAGAATCATGGGAATCGGATGGCTCTCTTGAAGTATGAGACACTACAAATCATGAAGACAAGAGCAAGGTCAACCCATTTATCAACCAGGCAAAATGCTCCGGACGTTTTTAGGGAAAAAGACTAAAAAACACTTGCACTGTACCTTTGATGGCTGACATGTATTCCCCTACAGTTTATCTATTGGTGCATGCCAGTTTTACCTCACACCAAGAAATACATTTTCATATGTAAGACTAGGTATATAAGACCTACCATTGATAATAGATAAGGCTTGGCTTCAAAAAGCATGGGTGGTAGCTTGGGAACGCCCATGTACCATCCATGGGAAACCACCTTGATGTAAAGTAATGCAAAATAGTGAAAACCATATTTTCATTCCTTTTAGGGCAACTTTCAGCGCAAACAAGTTTTGCGTTTGGAAGTCAACACTACGGGGCATATTTACAAGTCCCTATCGCCACAGGAATGTCACTTTTAACGACGTTCCTGTGGCGGTAGGGGCCTCGCCTTATTTACAAGGCAGCGTTAAGCCACTTTACGTGGCTTAATGCTGCCTTCTAAATAAGGTACCCTTTCACGCTGTACTTAGCCTGAAAGGGGTGGGCAATGGGTGTTGCGGTGGGCGTTCGGCTGCAAGACCCATTGATTTTGACGTTGCCCCCTATTCACAAGGGTGGTGTAAATTGGAGGCAGCGCCAAAATTAAGACCACGGAAAACCTGGTCTTAACATGGCGAAATGAGGAGAAATGCTTTATTTCTCCTCGTTTTTGCTGTTTCTATGTGTGCTGCATTGTGCAGCACACATAGAAACAGCAAAAGGCCATGAATGAGTGTTTATGTGCAGGAAGGTGCCCCTTCCTACACGTAAACAATCTTTACAAAAATGACGATTTGCAACTTCAATATGTGCTGCACAATGCAGCACACATAGAAGTTACAAATCACCATTTGTGTTTGTTTATGTGCACATAAACAAACATTACAAAAATGATGATTTGCAACATCACTGATGACATCTCAAATGACAACACTGATGACATCACCCAGTGACTGTAAGAGTTACGTAAAGGTTTTTGAGACTGAAAGAGATATACTAAGCTACTGCAAAAGTTAAATTAGTATTTTTCCTGTACTACTAATTAGTGATACTATTTCATCTGATCTATAATCCCGTTTTTAAAGCGAGTGTACTATTTATCAGTAAACTAGCCTCTACACTGACAGATGTCCCTTGACGATGTATGTGTACGGTAGTGCTTTGCGACAATCTAAACTGTTCAATGACACTTCCCTCCACAGAGATGGCTGAGTATAGTTCTGTTTTATAACATACTGACCAGTTTCCTTAGACGTCTCTCTTTTGTGATCAATGACTGTAGGAGTATATTGCAATAAATTACTCTGTTCACTAAGACCTTTCTATAGGGTTATGGTTCAGTGTAGTTGACTTTTACAACAGAGTCACTTCAATGCTCACACCTTTGTCCAGGATAAAGAATAATTTGACTAGTGGGTTGTGGCTCAGTCGCTTGTCTGCTAAGATCTCAATATTGGTTGTATGTTGTAGTAGTTTGTGTAAATCTGAGATTTGCAGTAAAACTTCTTTTCAAATTCACGAATGGTGTTGTTATGGTTTCCAATAGACTAGTTTATATGGTTAGAAGTATTACTTTGGTCATTAGTGTTTAGAGTAGTCATTCAGAAGAGACAGGACTATCTGCTGAGAACTGTCTGTTAGGTGATAAGTCAATGTAATAGTTGATAAGGTTGCAGTGAGTTCTGTGCTGTACGTCTTTCACCTGTTTCGTCTTCTTACTTTTTTTAGTATTTTGAAGTTTACTTTGCTGGATGATGTCATCAGTGATGTCACTGACCATGTCATGAGTGATGTAATATGTTTTAAAAAAAATATCTTTATTGACTTCTGAGACAAGAATATAGGATACATCCTCTTCGACATATTATGAAACTGTACATCAAAAGAAGGTCAGTAAATCGAAAGAGAAAAGGGAAAGAGGGAGAGACAAGAAAAACAGAACCAACAGTACACAAAATGTATACATACAGTGCCGTGTACCTCATAATAGCAAGACTTAGCATATTATTGCTTCCCTCTCTCTCTTCCCCTAATATAACATACTGTTTTAACTGATGTCATTTTTACAACAAAAACCTTTTATTTAAACTAAACTATCCCCCCTCCCCACCCATACCACCCCCCCATCCATGTCCGTGTGTACAACCTTCTCTTTTCTATCTATCTCAGTACGCCGTTCCTCATGTTACCATCATGCATTGTCTTCTCTTAAGTAGGGGACACCCTATTGTCTTGCGGTCTCTCAATCTCTAAGTTATTGGACTGGGAAATGGTGGGTGTCCGGTCTGTCTGCATATCTCTCAGCATTGCCATCCATGCCTGTAAGTCATCTTCCACTTTTTCATCACGTCTGATCCGTTGCATTCGGACCATCTCCGCCGTGGCCCATTCATTTACATCCCGTACCCACCCCGTCACCTTTGGTGGGTTGTGGCTTAGCCACGAGATAGCTACCCGTCGCTTTGCCAGCACCAGTCCCAAACGCACGAATTTCCTACTAAGATTCTTATTTTTAGGTCGGGCAGTGCCAGTAAACCCAACAGGACCGTTCGTATCTCCCGAGGTATCACCCACCCTGTTGCCTCCTGTAGTATAGTCAGAACCTCGGTCCAATAAGGACCCATGATCGGGCAAGCCCATGACATGTGTATAAAATCCGCTTCTGCGGCCCTACATCTGGGACACCGCCCGAGCAGTCCGGATTTATCCTGTTTAATCTTTTGGGTGTAAGATATATTTGGTGAACAAAATTATATTGTATCAGTTTAAAACAAGTATTTGAGCTCACCTGTTTTACCCCCTCATGGATTTTGATCCAATCCTTAGTTGTTATGGGATCTTCCACTATTGCGGCCCACCTTTCCTGTACAGGGAGTGTCGGAACCATTTTATCTTCCCGAATTTCCCGATATAGATGCAATATAAATCTCCGTCCTTGGGCCATGTATAACAAAACCTGCAACACATTAGCCGCGGGAGGTTCCTCGGGGAACGAGGGCCATAACTTCCTAGCTACCTGAGCTATTTTCTCGTATTGCAGAAACTGCCCATTGCCCAGATCAAAGGTGTCTACCGCCTGTTCTCGTGTAATATATTGTTTATTGTTATATAGGTCACCCATCATTAGGCATCCCACCTCCTGCCATCTACATACCGACATAGAAGATGACATTTTGGCAAATGGCTGCACTACCCATAGGGGCATGTCTGGGGCATACAGCGCTCTTCGCAACACCCTCATAACCATCAGTTCCCATATTTCTGTGACGTGTCGTATTATGTAGGGGCATGTCTGGGGTACACTCTTGCCCATCATCAATAATTCAGGTAATGACTGGCCACCAAAGGTTCCCGCTAGCAATTTTTGGCTTTGTCTAGCCTGTGCACAGCATGTTGCAGCTGCGATGCCATATATTAGAACTCCAGGCAGGGAACCTCCAACCCTCCGGCTTGCCATGTTCTCTGCAGTGTGGCCAGATTGACCCTCTAACGTTTAGCAACCCATAATAGCTCTACCTGTAGGCTGTCTAGGGTTACAAAATAATTTCGGGTTATTCTATAAAGGAAGTGCTGCATCGCATAGAGGCAGCGCGGTAGAATGATCATTTTTATTATGGCTATCCTTCCCATAAGGGATAGAGGCAATCCCTGCCAAAAGCGCACAGAGCCTCGTTTTTCCTCAATTACTTTCCCTATATTAAGCGCCAGATATTGCTCCTCTGTCTTAGCCAATTTAATCGCTGGGTACCTGGGCTCAGTCCCCGCCCATGGAAATCCCACCTCTGGGAGTGCCCCGCCTGAGTGCGAAGCCAGCCTTCCCATCGGGATCAGTTTTGATTTTCTGGGATTTATCTGTAGTCCAGAGACCCTCCCGAACCTTCGGAGAACGTCCGATAGTATCGGAATTGCTGCATCGGGTAGTCGGAGGTACACAAGAGTGTTGTCCGCATACATGAATACCACGTGGTTAGTAGTTCGCAGGGGGATGCCAAATGCAGCCAATGCTTCCCTCAAAGCTGCCAACGGCTACATTGCTGTTGCAAAAAGGAGCAATTATTTTTCATATTTCAAAAAGGAGTGGCGATAACGGGCAACCTTGTCTGGTGCCACATTGCAACATAAAGGCCCTCGAGACCAACCTCCCCATACATATTCTAGCATGAGGGGCGGAGTAGAGCAACTATATCCATTTAAGAAATTGTACTCCCATCCTCATTATTCGCAGAACCTCCCACATGTATGCCCACCCCACCAAATCAAACGCCTGTTCTATATCTAGTAATACCAGGGCGTAATCTTCCTGGTCTAAAGATGGGGAGTGCCATACATGGGCGAGCCTTCGTAGATTATGGGCAGTGCTACGTTTAGGGATGAAGCCCGCTTGATCAGAATGAATTAAGTGGTGCATATGTGGCTGCAGTCTGGCCGCCAGGATCCCATTCAGGATTTTTACATCTATATTCAGGAGGGAGATTGGTCTGTATGAGCCCGGCAGCTGGGGGTCCCTGTCTGGCTTGGGTATCATGACTACTAGGGCTTCCCTCATCGAAGTTGGCAGTGTTTGTTTCTGAAACGCTTCGTTATACACCCCCAGAAGATGGTCTACCAATAAGGGCGCACATTTTTAATAAAATTCGGATGGTAAACCGTCACTCCCGGGACTTTTAGATTGCTTTAGAGGTTGTATGGCTCCCAGTACTTCTTCTTTGGTTATCCCATCCTCCAACAACTGACTAGCCTCTCTTTCCAGGCGGGGCAAATCCAGGGTGGCCATGAACTCAATCATCTCCTCCAGGGCCAGAGGGGGGCGCCCGAGTACACCCCGGCTAGGTGGTCTGTCAAAATGTCAAGAATTTGTTGTTGGCTATATACTATATTCCCTTCCCTGGACTGCATCTGCACTATGGGGGAACAAGACGTTTCAGTTTTAATCAGCTTGGTGAGCAGAGCCCCGGATCGGTCCCCTTCAACATGCAGACGTTGTCGGTGTGCAGTATAATGACATTTTTCTTGCCTGTATAATGCCCGTCAGCTGCTGCTCTCGTACCGTCCGCCACTCGTTCAGACGCTGGGGGGGCTGTCGGGAGCGACGCCTCTATCTCTGCTAGTTTCCCTTCCTGTACCTTAATGCCCCTTTCGAGCTGCTGGCGGACACCGTAAGTTGTATTAATGCAGATCCCCCGTATCACCACCTTCATAGCCTCTCACTCCATTGCTCTTGAGGACGCTGAACCCCAGTTCGTTTCAAAATACCTAGAGAGCTCCTCTTCTACCTTGGCAGCAAAGGGCATATCCGTGAGTGCTTCAGTCTGGAGCCTCCATGTCGGGATCACAGACCTTGGCCTCTCGGTGTCTAAGGATAACAGCATGGGGGAATGATCTGAAATATATCTCAGGAGATACATTATTCCTCCCACCCTAGAGACCAAATCCTCTGAAACAAAAAATTTATCTAGCGTGCTAAATGTATCTGTCACAGGGGTATGACAAGAAAATACCCTACTGTCTGGGTGTCTTATCCTCCACATATCCACCAGTCCCAACCCCCTCATAATGTCCTCCAGGGCCCCAGTCATACCTGGCTTAGTGTTTGCCCGGGGAGGCACCCGGTTCAGTGTCCCATCCAACACACAGTTGACATCTCCTAGCATGATTACACCACCCCCCAGATATGGGGTTGCTGCGTCCATCACCTCAGGAAAAAAAAACGGGGTGTCTAAATTAGGAGCATATACATTAAAAAAAGCAAATCTCTTGACCATCAAGTCTGCCATACAGGATCACTTAGCGCCCCTCCGGGTCAATCACATGGTGCAAGTGTTGGAATGGGGTCCCCGGGGCCACCCAAATAAGAACCCCCAGGGCAAATCCTGAGTATGAAGTGGCATACAGTTGTCCTCTCCATCTACGTCTTAAGTAAGGTATCGTGCCGCCCCAAATATATGTGTCCTGAAGACCTGCTACAGAAATTATGTATCGTCTTAAATAGGCATACACCTTCCTCCATTTTTCAAGCATTGCCATACCACGTATATTCCAGGTAAGCAGTTTCATCATGGTGGGAGCCATCGTCATGTGTGATTCGTCTTGTCTTTGGTTCCCCATCTATCCCTCTCATATCACGATTGGTCGCATATCACTAAGTTACACCCCAGACATGGATCCCTTGAAACCTCCCATAACCAACAAATAACAAACATACCTGATTGTTTACCCCAGCACCCCCCCACCCTCTGGGCAGTGAAATGGCTCTGTCCCTCCCAACTTCGTAGAGAGTGAGCATCCCCCTCTCCCGCCCCAAACCACCCCCCCCAGATTTTTCAAACAAAATATTTATCCACTGCAACGTAAACCACAGTTGTACGCTACTTGTTCCTAGATCGTCTAATAAGCAGTGGCCATGACCCAGTAAAGAAGTGCATTGCAAGTGACTAGGCACTCGACAGGGTGCGAGGGCTAAGCCTCTAGCCCCCCGATCCAACCCCAGTCTCTGCTGAGGGGCATGGTCCTCTCCAGTCACAGGGTATACGTATATTACTGTTCCCCACAAGAAATAAATGAAGAGATGCATCTTTAGAACTCTATTTTCCACTTATCTCATTGTGTTGATCGGCGAACCCGCACCTCCTCCATATAACATGAGCTTAAGAAACATTCGTATCAGGCACAATGTCCGATGATGCCATATCTGAGTCTGATAGTTCCTCCGCCACTTGCAAGGTGCTATCGGCGCACACCATGACCCTTCCAGAGCCGCCAGTGTCCTTTTGTCGTTTCCCTCCCGACCGTCGTCGCTGTCTCCCAGTAGGGTCCGCCGAAGCCGTTCCTTTCCCCGAATTAGTCTGCGAGTTCTGAAGGTCGCGATTCCACCTTAGCATGTCCATCCACTCAGAGGTTTCCGCCGCCAAAAAAAGAACAGGGCTTTGCCTTGGTGTTCAATCTGGAGTTTGGCCGGGAAAAGCGGACTGTATTTCATTCCGGCTTCTCTCATCCGCTTCTTCACCATCAGGAAGGTGCGCCTCTGGTCCTGCACCCGCTGTGTATAGTCCGGGTAGATTGCAGTCGGGCGGCCCTCGAATTACAAGACACCCTTTGTGCGAGTAGCCTGCAGTATTACGTCCCGTTCACGGTAGTTAAAGAACCGAGCTATGATGGCCCTCGGTGGAGGCCCATGCCGCGGCGGGGTGACCCTGTGGGCCCTTTCGATGTTGAAGAACGTGGAGGTTCTCCCAGGAGCAAGTGGTTTCGTGAGCCGGTCCTCCAAAAATAACTCCACCGAAGGTCCCTCCGCCCGCTCCAGGAATCCCACAAAGCGCAGGTTATTCCTTCTCGAGCGCCCCTCCTGATCCTCGGCCCGGTCGTCAAGTTTGATCGTTCTTCTTTGTAGCTCCATGACCGTTTCTCGAAGTGATTTCCCCTCCATCTGGAGTGTTTCCACATGTTCTTCCGTCGTGGTGACTCTGTCGGAGACCTTGCACAGGTCACACCGAAGAAGATTGACATTGATCGCCACTGCATCAATCCTTGTCACCATGTCATCCCTGGTGTTCTGTATAGCAGCCAGGATATCAATTAATGAAGGGTCTGGTTGGCCTTCCGCCGGGGCCCTCCCCGTGGCAGCGCCCCAATAGGTCCTGTTGGTTTGTTCCCTGAGGTTGGGGCTGTGCATAATTTAGGATTTTATTGGCTTGGGCCCGGTTAGCCTTTTCTTAACCATATTTACTTCTTTCTCCTTGATGAGCTCAGGGCTCAGACAGCGTGATCGGTACTCTGAGTCCTTGTCGCCCCCCGCCTTTGTAATTATCTTCGTCTGTGCGTCGCCTCCGGGGCCCCAGTGTCTTCGTGTAACTAGATTCCGCCAGCCGGGCCGCTCCCCCTTTAAGCTACATAGTGAAGTCCAGGGGGGATCGGTGAAACCAGCCCCCCGCGGCAGCGAGCCCATCCTGTACACCACCACGGGTTCTCAGAGGGTCTCAGAATGTAAGCCAGCAGGGCGGGTGGCAGCCCTGCCACAACGAACCTCCGGTCCTGGGCGAAGCTCACCCCCACCCAAAGTACACAATTCAGCTGGCCACTAAGGCCCAGTCCTCCCAGAAGCAGCACCCAGTTGAGTAGGGTATTCACCGCAAGGATGGGGGCCCCCGCTCCCACGCCGGTCTTCCGGTAGGTCGGTCCGGCCCCCGTCTCCCCCCACAGCCATCAGACCTTGAGCAGGCCGCCGGCTACACTTGGCCTGCTCCGGGATGCTGGCAAGCCCGCAGCCGGTCCCCCATTTACATCCAGAACCGCAGTTTAACATCAGCCTCTCGCGATGGGGATCCCCGCCCCGGCCAGCAACTCACCTTCTTTTGTCGTGGGCGGGCCCTGGCACCACAAACGTCGGAGACAAGTTCGGCCCGTCACCCTCAGGGCTCCACTGCCCAACCCTTCGCTCTGGCTTGCCACTGACCCGAAATCCACACTCCGCACACCGGGTGCCCGCACAGACGTCCCGCAGCTCCACACAACACAGTGTGGGGTCTCTGGCTGCCAGCGCTTCGCCCACGACTCCGGCCGCAAATGCGCCCGCGGCAGCCAAGATGGCGGGCTCGTTCTCGCTGTGTTAGTATTCTGCCGTCCTCTCCACCTCGCCACTAGATCAACGCAGCATTTACCGTGCCAGGTGATACCTCCTTGCCGGGCCGGTGTTCATGGGGTCGGTGCAGAAGCCGCACCGCAGGATTTTAACGGATTTTCCTGTGTTCCAGCGGGAGCACCGCACAGACACGTCCTATGCGGCCAACTTGCTGGCTACGCCCAGAGTGATGTAATATGTGAGGTCATAAGCAGTGCATTGCGGGGGCATAAGTTATAGTTAGCTCAGGTAACTAAACTGCTGAATTTCTATGGTTTTGTGTGTGTAAAATCTGAACCTAACTATAAAATCCCTGTAAACTTTTGGTTTTTAGTGGGAGTCTAAGGTTTTTTAAATTCTATTTCCTATATATAACATTCCTGTAACCTTTGGATTTTTCAGTGAATTCCTATGTTTTTTAAAAATTGCTCCCTAACTATAACGTCCCTGTAACCTTTGCTTTTTTCAGTGATCTATATATATATATATATATATATATATATATATATATATATACACAGTAAGAGATTGATGCACATGTGTGTTACCCTATACAAGGTTCTTGCATAAAAAACATTGCACATAACTTGAAAAAGGTGTGTAAGAAGCAGATAGAGAAGTTGAAGGCAGGTGTACACAAGAACAACGGAGCACAAGCATTACGCGACACAATTATGTTCACAAAGGCAAGTGTGTAAAATTTTGAGTATTATATTGTAGTACATGCAACAATTTTTGACAATGAAGTGTTCAACATCAGCGAATGGGTTGAGTAGCGTCCAAAGACTGGCAAATAATGACAAACAATTGTTATTTATTGCTAGAGGGAGCTGAGGGTAATAAACAGACCGCGTATGTTTCTGTGACGATCACAACGTAACTGCTTTGTACGAATCTGGATATTCAACAGTGGATGCGTATGGGATATTTGTATATTGTGATGCAATAAAATATCTGCAGGGTTGTGGTGACATTACTGAACCCCACCAGGCCAATGGAGAAATTGTAAATGTCAGCGGATCCTCGAAGTAGAGTTATTGTCTCGTGTTATTCTTCTTGACTGTGTCACTGGTATGTTGAATGATATGTGTAATCTGAAATAAAATAATGTACAGTTCCAACTCTGCTGGCTTCTAAATTGTTTAAATCCGAAATTCATGAAAGGATACAAATTGTATGTTTTGTAGAATATCATTAAATATAGACAGACAGGTAGATAGATAGATAGATAGATAGATAGATAGATAGATAGATGGACAGATAGATGGACAGATAGCTTGATTATGTAACGAGTAGCTATTTATTTATAATGTCACCGAAGTGTGATGATGCCATAGTTTTTAAGTAGTTGAGGCTGGGTGATTTGTAAATGCAGCAACAACCCCAAGACCAAGTTTTATATTACATGTTTTGTTTTGAGGCTTCCCGCTGGATTCAAAATCTGTAATTCGCCGGAATAATGTCAGTTCCATGGATTAAGAGGTTTGACGGTGCTGCTTGTAAATTAACCCCAAAGACAGACTTCAGGTGTGTATATCCATGTGATCCAGCGTGATATTAGCAAACAGTATTCATACACTAGATACTCACTTGGGCCCATACATTCAAACTACGCTAATACTTACGCTGGGTTTTTTCAGTTGTTACTCTTTATCAAAATCCCTGCTACCAATTACCTTCCGATTGAAGAGTAATGACTTACCAATGAATCCTTTGCTAATTGGGAAGTTTAAAATGAGTGACATTCATTATAGTACATAATCCTGAAATAACCACTGAGTCAGGAAGTTTTAAAATGTTTATCTAAAGATTTAGCAGAGTAAATTACAGAAACACATGGTACTTAGTCGCATATCATAGGTGAAGTAGAGAACAATAATTATTGATTAATGACGGTCCCTCAGAAAGGAGAAGATAGAGACAGCAGCGCAACTAAAGGTTGCATTTATATTTACCTAAATGCGAGAACCCAACCCTTGGCCAAGGAGTTGGAAAGATTAGGACCCAGGAAGGATGGAAGAGCAAAGACCTCCTCCAGGATCAGGACAGGACCGGTGACCTCTCTACAACGACGCCTGCGTCGTTCCCTCTCTGATACTCGACTTCTCCTCGATTCTCCCGTGCCTCTCTTCTAATGGACTCCGCCGCCCCTCCTCAGGACCTCTCTGGACAGCGGTTCGGTCTGCAATCGATCAGCTTGATGGTCTGGAGCTAGAAGCTTGGTCTGCATGAACGCCTGATCTGACTAATTAACTAATGCTATATTCTATTATACCCTTCTATGCCCATGTACCTCCCATTAATGTTGCTAAAATATGGGACCACTACTTCTGATTGGACAGGGACAGGGGGTGGATTCTCATACCAAATGATTTTAGTTCATTCTCTGTAGGCCACTGTCTTTAAACTACCGCCCATCCAATTTTATACATTTGCTTTATTTCCCACCCGTCTCACGACAAATGTTATATATTCTTCATATACAAAGTTTCAATTTTCAACAGGAAAGGCAAGAGCACATCAACTTCGGCCACCAGGTCATGGCCTTGGACGACGTCCAGGTTGACTTCATTCTTTGGCAGCCAAGGAGGACCCATGCGCAGAATCATTGTCTCTCGAGTTTCAGATCACCAACCCCAGGCCCAAGTTTACGAACTAATAAAAGTCAAAGAAGAAAATATTAAAATCACAAATAATAGGTTTCACAGTATACCCACTCTTCCTACTCTATCCCCATTTACTTATAAATCTATCCCGCATTAGTAGCGTTAAGAAAACGACAAATTAATAATAACACAAGAGCAAGCTGAAGCATGTGAAAACATCAAGCAGCCATTTTAGAGCACACTGCGCAGAAGCAGAAATTTCCCACCAAGCAAAGAAAGACGTCACACCATGTGATATGGATGAGACATGCGCAGTAAGGTTCCCGCGCTTTAGCGGCCATTTTAGAATAAGACAAGTGTTACTTGTTAGTTAGAACACATAGGCAAGCTTCCTTGCTATTCGTGTAATGTATGCAACGTTAGTATAAACAATACATAATTAATAAATTAATACTGTGAGGTGATTGCATTCAAGCAAGTCTCATTTTTGAGTCCTTGCTCCATCACATGCATCAGCCTAACACATAATTTTGATTTCCCTTCCCTCATATTGTTTGTTGCTTCGGATACATTTTTTGTGCTCAGGAAAACAAAACCCTCTCATCAGACTGGTGCGCCTGGCCGAGGTTCACACGGCCTGTTAGCGCTATGCAGCAGCGCTCCGACTTCACAAGACACGTGTTTATTTTTTGGAGGCGATTTGTGTACGCACTTTTAAGCACCCCTTCCAGATAAAGAAGGGGTGACCACCACACTCCTGGTGACACATTTCTCCGACACACAGGTGTGCAAAGCGCCCACTCACTGCGAGAGCCCTGCACACTTGGGCTATACACCACCACAAAACCATTAACACTTAAATACAGATATTGGTGAGCACTGAAAATTATTTTCTGGCAATGAGAGAGCAGGCAGGTTATTAATCTTTCAGCTCTAATGGGAGAAAATATGCTAATTGCCATAATGTAGAGTTTACCCTTTAAGGAATATTGATGACCGCGATAAATAAATCTATATATTTGCGTTTTTTCTGTTTCCTGGCTCATCTTCCCATAATATTGTCAATTTACTGTCGTGCTTCTGTACATCATGTACAACTTTGAAGGCGATAGTGGAAGATGTATTTGCTCATTGTTTTTGTTTTATTTAACAGATTTTTAATTCCGACTACACAGCTGAGGCTCACTTATTTAAGTCGGCATTTTCTCATTCCCCAATTTGGCACGTACACATGGGTACATTTTTTGGACTACCAAGAGCCATGTTTTTTTTTTTGTAACATATTTGGTATATAGCGGTATTATCAGCTAGGGGTGTCGCTGCGCTATACGGCATCGAAGCATACAGCAACTCTCTAGATATAATTGTCATATAGCGCACATTCTGCGCTGTCGCTCTGGGTGCTTCGGGTTGGCCTACCAATATCAGATCTAGCCATTCTGTAAATCTAGGCATTTCACCTCCAAATGACACCTTCAAATAATAAGTAGAATACTTAAAATAAAAATAAAAAAGCACTGTTATTCGCTCAAGTTCCACTTCACTTTACATCATGCAAAGGGGCAGCCCCAACAAGCCACAAAGCGTGTGTTTCACGAAACCCTGGGGCAGATTTACAAGGCCCTTGCGCCACTTTTGCGTCACTTTTCCCATGTTAAAAATGACGCAAAAGTGGCGCAAGGGGCTTGTAAATCTGCCCCCCTGTATCTAAACAGAGAAGTTTTTTTTTTTTTCCAGAACCGCTGAGAGCCACAGCAACGCAGATTTTCACCTATAAAGCTTTTTACACATGCTTTGTATTTCATTTATTGATTTAACTGTCCCCAGTCCGCCACATAAAACACAGAGTGTGAAGCAGCGTTTTTCAGAGGTGTGTTTGGGAGGGGGGGGGGGTAAATATCCATCCGTATTGTACCGGGCCAGATACTAAAAAACCCGTACCATTATTTTTTCGTAGGAAATGCAGGAATAACAAGTGTTTTACAATGTGTGCAGTTCCTTACAGTGTCTGGCAAAATATCACAAATGTTGTCACTTTCCGTGGAAAAATAAATGTGCGAGGGAGCTGTTTGAAAGCACTGACAGCGTTTGTGGCATTTTAGAAACATTTTAGGTGGTAACAGACAGTGCCATCTAATTTGCATTTAACTTTTTCTCGAAGGAGGTCCTTGTTTTTGGGAGGAACTTGGAGTAGCGAGGTGTATGGGGTAAGGAGTATTTCTTGGACTAAGAGCAACTGTTTCTTGCGAGAAAGGGCCCCTCTGCCGCAGACAGCTTTGCGCACTGAGACCTTCAGGTCGCTGCCTCGCATCTAAACAAGGCCAGCTCAGCCTTTCTTCCGTCAGAGGTCGATGACACCCGTGCCGAGTTCAAGCGCCGATAGACCATTTATGCTCTAGTGGACGCTATAAATCCTTATTTGCTTTAAACAATGCTACTTCGTTGCCAGATTATATGAGATGTGTTTGTGAATGAAAGAGGGTGGAGGTACAAACACTCAGCTACATATTAATAGTCAGGGCTTTAAGTGGGCCGGGTCTCACCGGGTCTGAGCACCGGCAGTTTTTTAAAGAGGGGCTCGAAACGGGTCTCTATCGGGCTCTGTTTTGGGCCCTGGCACAGGCGGTCCGTTTTTTCCCCCGACTTCAGTGACAACAGGCACATGGATGTGCGCGTGCTCACACTGCTCACTTCTCACTAGTGGAGAAGTTACGGCATGACGTCATGCCAGGTGAGCGTTGTAGGGGAAGGGAAATCCTTTAAAGACAGTCATTTTCTCTCTGGATTTCCCTTCTCTTTTAGAAACTCAGGAGCAGCAACATTGTCGTAGTGTCTGTCACCAGGGCTTTAAGTGGAAGCTTTTTCAATATTATATACAAGCCATAGTTACTGCCTATTTATCGTATGCAACTAACAACCATTGACGAAGCCAATAGTCCTGACTTGTTATAGGTATGATGTTACTTGTATCATATATCTGGATGCAATGACAGAAACAGCAAAATACAAGTCAGGCGGCATACTGTGCGAAGCACAGATTTTTTAGTTTAGGTGTTTTTAAGCCACGCCCTTAATTACTTTGACCACGCCTCTTTGAGAGACCCCCCAGTTTTTTCATCCCACTTAAAGCCCTGTTAATAGTGCCACCCACTGGGCACCCTTGGATCGCAGGACTAGCAGCATGTGAACTATCACGGGCCGGAGTAACGACTAGAAGATGTCAAGGGCTAATACCGTAGCGCTGATCTGCTGTGCACCAACATGGTCTGTGTTATGCTTAATTTAGTAATTGCACAATTACTTGTCACAGGGCAGGCTGCTCGAACCATAGCTGCAATGATAATTATCCCCCCGGGACATGGCCCACCCTGGGGGGGTATAAAAAAAACAAGCACTGGAGCCATCGCCTGGTTTTTTTTCTTCAATTTTGCCGGGAATTCGAGGTTTCTCTGTAATTTCGCGGAAAAATTAAGAAAACACGTTTTTGGCCTCCAACAGGGTTCCTCTGGGACTCCACCATCAGGCCTAGGGGGTCAAGTTATTCCTTCTCTGCCCCCTTATGTTTTTTTTTGCCTTTTTTAAAGATGGCTGCCAACACTTACTGGTTGAAGTGTTGGCAGCCAATCAGATCTCAGCATGGATCCGAGGAGGATTTGCATCCCTAGATATCTATATTTATTTTTTCTTAAATAACTCCAAAACTACTGAAGGGATTTACACCAAATTACAAAAAGGGCTCTTTCTGGAACAAGAGCTAGCTTTCTTCCAAATTTGGTGTAATTCCGTCCAGTGGTTCGGGCTGTAGTCATGTCTAAAATCCCTATGGGAAATTGCATGGGGAAAATGCATTCTGGGATCCCCTTTTTCTCGGACCCCGCTTGATGAATCACCCTGAAACTTTCCACACAGCACCTGAACTCAGGTGCGTACTAGTTTTGAAAATCTCGTGAAGATTCGTCAAACGGTGCCAAAGATATTAGCAAAAAACCCCACTTTTCCTATGGAAACTAGGCCCTAACTATAACTACCTACTGGCAACCCCCAGTAGTGAAAATATCTATATCTATCTATCTATCTATCTATCTATCTATATTATCTTCTGGCGGTCGCCAGTAGATAGTTATAGTTAGGACCTATTTTCCATAGGAAATTCGCAACATTCTATTTCCAATAACTTTGGCGCCAATTGATGAATCTTCGCGAAATTTTCAAAACTCGTGGGGCGCTCCGGTCTGCTCCTATCCTGAAAGTTTTGGGGTGATTCGGTAAGCGGGGGCCGAGAAAAAAGGGGGTCCCAAAACATGTTTTCTCCATGTTAATTCCCATAGGAAATTTTAGACACGGCTACAGCCCGAACTGCTGAACGGAATTACACCAAATTTGGCAAAAAGGTAGCGCTTGGTTCAGAAAGCGACCTTTTTTTAAAATGGTGTAAATCCGTTCAGTAGTTGCGGAGAAATTCAAAAAATAAGAGTCAAAAAATCAATTTCCCATAGGAAACTTTATGCAAGGCTACAGCCCGAACTGCTGAACGGAATTACACTAAATTTGGCAAAGAGGTAGTTCTTGGTTCAGAAAGAACCCTTTTTGTTAAATGGTGTAAATCCGTTCAGTAGTTCCTGAGAAAATCAAAAGTAAAAACACATATATATCTGGGTGGAGCCTAACCACACATGTCATCGTGAGATCTGATTGGCTGTCAGCACTTCATCCTGGAATTGCTGGCAGCCATCTTGGGACCAATATAAATGATAGTACCCCATTGAAATGCATTGTAGTGAATCAAAGATTTTGAGGGTTACCAAAAGGAGAACTATAAAGGGTGATAACAGACTTTAGTTACATTAGAATTCATTTGTTGATGGTACCATACTAATTTCAGGAATTGTGGTGTGTTCTAAGGTGATTTTACCCTGTGAAAAACCTTCTGCTGGGATATCATGAATCATGTTTGAGAGAAAACTATTTTCACATGCTTGTCCCATACAGTTTTGGAAGGTGCTCCAGAAGCTAAAATGAGAACATATTTTCTGTAAATTCACATTATCTTTCTCAGTCATGTGAGAATGAAGTCTGACATTCTCAGTAAAACATGTACATCCAACAAGGGCAGAGACTGTCAGTTGATTCCTTTGTGTTCTACTGCAGCTTCCCAGAGTGTTCTAAAGAACAACTAGAGTGCTAACAGCCTTACTTATGACAAAAGTATGGCACACCTGAAGCCATCTTGATTGGAATAAACTGGTAACACTTAAAACATTTAATTTAAAAGGAACAAAATGATGGGGTTCATTTTGTCATAGAATTTATGGTTAGTGCTGTAGAAAGAAAAATTAGGACATGTTTCAAGTGTGATCTCAAATATCTTCCGGTTATATTTCAACAGGAGCAGCCTGTCAGTTGATGCCTTTGTGTTCTACTGCAGCTTCCCAGAGTGTTCTAAAGAACAACTAGAGCGCTAACAGTCTTACTTATGACAAAATTATGGCACACCTGAAGCCATCTTGATTGGAATAAACTGGTAACTCTTAAAACATTTAATTTAAAAAGGAACAACATGAGGGGGTTCATTTTGCCATAGAAATTATGGTTAGTGCTGCAGAAAGAAAATGTAGGGCATGTTTTAAGTGAGATCTCAAATCCTCTTCTATTTTATTAGAAAATTCTGACATGCAGACTGAAACAATCACTTTCAATACCAGCAGTAGACTTCCAGTTAACTCCCTGGTGAGCAGTAGCTTTACTACAGTGATCTAATGAACAACTAGAGTGCTAACATTCTGAATTTAAGGCAAATGTGTGACACATCTGAATGCCTTCTTGATGGAATCAAAGTAAAAACTGAAAGCATTTCCTACTGAGGAGACTGCAGTAAATGACGAAATTAGGAAACTTCATAACAAATAAGTCTCCCAAGATGGCCACCAGAGAAAAAAGAGGCCAAATGTAGCACATATATCACCCAGATGTAGCCCACATATAGCCCAATGACAGAAGTGTGCAAAACACTTTTTATTTTTAGTTTTTCTGCAGTTTTATATAGTGCAAACTGGTCAGGTATTGGAGCGTTACATCTTACTTGGACCCCTTATTGCGTATTTTGCACGAAGTACATGAGATTGATCTTGCGAAACATTGACCTTTACGATTCTGTTAACCTGAAGTTGCTCTGAACCGGGCTTTGTAACACCCGTTTTTACCTACTGGTTTTAATTAATTCTCACTGTATTGTATTAGGAAAGAGGATTTACTGTTTTTATGTACACTTTTATGATCTATGTTTCTAAATCAGATCAAATAAAGTTTAATGAATTCTATGGCAGGACGGAGGCGAGGATTATGCATATCTTTACTCACTTTATTTGCATAGCAGTTCAAAGAAAACGTAACACAACAATCATTAAACAAAAGACTACACAACCCATGAACCATTAGGGGGTAGTCTCCAAGGCAACTATAGTCCAATCATATCACAGTCCATCGTATATAATATCGTGACGTCCCTTCCGCTTCCTCTTTCTTCACTGCTCGTCAGTTAAGTGCATTCCTTACATTCTTGGCTTAATCTGACGTTGTTGCTGTTTGTATAGCGGTTTCTTGTGCATGTTAATAGCATTATTGCCTTGGTATTGTTTCATATTCCCTGCGCAGCAGGCTCTTGCCCGAGCGCGTTCTCCCCCTCGCAGTTTCTCCCGCTGTGTGCACTGCGCGCGGTGAGATCCTGTCAGGCGCGTCTGGTCCGAGTGAGGCAGCTCCGTCGAGCGCTCCTGCTGGTCTTTACGCGCGTTTGGGAATCCGGTCACTCCTTTAGTGTCCGCTTGATTCCCGACCAACCCTCGCCTAATTTTGACACCGCTATGCAGTGATTTCCCCACACGGCCACGTTAGTGACCAGCGCCACCTGGTGGTGGTAATTGGTATTGCGCCTCAGTCTATTCTTATAACAGCTTCGGGGAAAGCCCAGCTGTTGGAGCACCGGCGAGGGGGCTGCCTTAAGGATTTTAAGGGCATTTGTTCTGTGCTCACACCCTCTGCTATCATGTCTTCACCAGAAGACCATTTTTACTCCTCCTACCAGGAAGTGGAGGAGGAATGGCCCCCCAACTTCTCCCTCCAGCAGTGGACCAAGCCCTCTCTCTGGCTATTTCTAGGGCGCTGGCTCCTCTTAGGGATCAGGTTGATAAGCTGGCGAAAAGCATCCCTGGGGTGTTCAGTGATCCAGATCTGGTGGTGGCGAGTCCCAGTAGCTAATTGGTTAATCAATAAGGGGGAAACAAACGGACTAATCTTTATCCAGGTCCAGCATACATGTCCGTGAATGAACCTTAACACAAATGGTATGCAGTTCCTAATGTTAAAAGCAGGAGGAAGTGTTTTTCAATATAGAGACTCCACATAGAGATATGGAGTGGTGAAAGGTGGGGAGAAGAATCCTCTCCTCTTGGAAAAAGACCCTCACACACCCAGCCTGCTAGGTGTCATGCTTCATCATCGGGTCTGCTCCTTATCGGGTCGGCGCTGCAATCCCCGGGTACCGCTCCATATCTCTATGTGGAGTCTCTATATTGAAAAACACTTCCTCCTGCTTTTAACATTAGGAACTGCATACCATTTGTGTTTGAGTCCCAGTAGCTCCCAGATGGGGAATAAAAGGGCCGTTAAGCATAACGCGGGGCACTTGGAAGGATTTGATAAACTTACGGAGACCTTCCTCAAGAGTGCGCGAACGCTAAAACATGCACCCTGCCGGGAGGAGGAGGGGCCCGGAGAAAATTGCGACACTGTCACCACTATTGTAGACCCCGACGGCGGGTTTCCCTTAGAGGGAGAGGGTGTATCGGAGGACGATTTCTCCTCCGATGAGGATAAGGACTCGGGGCGTCCAGAGTCCCACTCCTCTCAGTCCCCGGGTGGGGATGGGGTCCACTCAGACATGTTTGAGCCTACCCAAATTTACCATCCTAGGTCAGCGGAGTGGACACCTGATGCCAAAGTGGCAGAGTATGTGGTGGGGAAAATCCATCAACCCCTTGAAAGGGAGGTCAGGAATAGGATGAGGGGAGAATGCCCCAGGCCCTCACTGAAGGGGAAGGTGGCACACACGCCTGAAATTGATGAGAAACTATGTACCTTTTTCTCCAAGTATATGAGGGATCCCAAGAAAGGAATTGATAGGTCTTGGACGTGGTAGGGCCCTTGACCCAAATTATTCAATTGACGGAGCATTCCAAAGAGTCAGGATCCCCTTTGACCACGGATATTGTGGCTGGTTGGGTGCACTACCCTAAACCCTAAAACACAACCCCCTCCACTACCCAAACACCACTGCACTACCCTAAACCCTAAAACACTACCCCCAGCACGACACCCTACACTACCCAAACATAACTGCACTACCCTAAACCCTAAAACACTACCACCAGCACGACTCCCTACACTACCCAAACACCACTGCACTACCCTAACCCCTAAATCTACCCACAGCACAACCCCCTACAATACACAAACACCACTGCACTACCCTAAACCCTAAAACACTACCCCCAGCACGACCCCTTCACTACACAAGCACCACTGCACTGCCTTAAACCCTAAAACACTACCCCCAGCACGACCCCTACACTACACAAACACCACTGCACTACCCTAAACCCTAAATCTACCCCCAGCATGACCCCCTACACTACACAAACACCACTGCACTACCCTAAACCCTAAAACACTACCCCCAGCACGACCCCCTTCACTACCTAAACACAACTGCACTACCCTAAACCCTAAAACACTACCCCCAGCACGACCCCCTTCACTACCTAAACAACTGCACTACCCTACACTCAAAAACACTACCCCCAGCACGACCCCTACACTACCCAAACACCACTGCACGACCCTAAAACACGACCCCTTACACTACACAAACACCACTGCACTACCCTAAACCCTAAAACACTAGAACCCAGCACGACCCCCTACAGTACACAAACACCACTGCACTACCCTAAACCCTAAAACACTACCCCTTACACTACACAAACACCACTGCACTACCTTAAACCCTAAAACACTACCCCCAGCACGACCCCTACACTACACAAACACCACTGCACTACCGTAAACCCAAAACACTACCCCAGCACTACCCCCTACACTACCCAAACACAATTGCACTACCCTGAACCCTAAAACACTACCCCCAGCATGACCCCCTACACTACACAAACACCACTGCACTACCCTAAACCCTAAAACACTACCCCCAGCACGACCCCCTACACTACCCAAACACCACTGCACTACCCTAAACCCTAAAACACTACCCCAACACGACTCCCTACACTACCCAAACACCACTGCACTACACTGAACCCTAAATCTACCCCCAGCATGACCTCCCACACTACACAAACACCACTGCACTACCCTAAACCCTAAAACACTAACCCCAGCATGACCCCCTACACTACACAAACACCACTGCACTACCCTAAAACCTAAAACACTACCCCCAGCATGACCCCCTACACTACACAAACACCACTGCACTATCCTAACCCCCCTATACTACACAAACACCACTGCACTACCCTAAACCCTAAAACACTACCCCCTACACTACACAAACACCACTGCACTACCCTAAACCCTAAAACACTAACCCCAGCATGACCCCCTACACTACCCAAACACCACTGCACTACCCTATACCCTAAAACACAACCCCCTACACTACACAAACACAACTGCACTACCCTAAACCCTAAAACACTACCCCCAGCACGACCCCCTCACAACACAAACACCACTGCACTACCCTAAACCCTAAGTCGACCCCCAGCACGACCCCCTACACTACCCAAACACCACTGCCATACCCTAAACCCTAAAACACTACCCCCAGCATGAACCCCTACACTACCCAAACACCACTGCAATATCCTAAACCCTAAAACACTACCCCAGCACTACCCCCTACACTACACAAACA